>CM022945.1:99793089-100993089 GCA_012931725.1 Litsea cubeba
AAAATGGAGAAGGACAATCCAAGTATTTTTGAAAAAATATTGATTTTCGAAGAAAATAACATTACGAGAGATCCTGGTGCGACGAGCCATTGGATCATAGCAAACAAAACCCTTTTGGTTAGTTGCATATCCTAAAAAACACACCTGCTAGATTGGGCCGTTAATTTTGTGCGCTCTGTGGGAGGCAGATGAACGAAGCAAACACACCCGAAGGTATGTAGATGAGTAAATGTAGGATGGTGACCATAAAGTTTAAAATGTGGTGTTAATTGGGCAATGGTAGGTGATGGAAGACGGTTTATGAGATGGACTGCAGTGGTAAGAGCTTCAGTCCAAAAATGTGGAGGAACA
Organism: Litsea cubeba; assembly: GCA_012931725.1. Classification (NCBI taxonomy): domain Eukaryota; kingdom Viridiplantae; phylum Streptophyta; class Magnoliopsida; order Laurales; family Lauraceae; genus Litsea; species Litsea cubeba. The sequence continues at coordinate 99,793,441 of CM022945.1, forward strand.
GAGGATTCAATGAGAAGAGTCCTCGTGACATCAAGAAGATGTCTGTTTTTCCGTTCTGCAACGCCATTTTGTTGAGGAGTATATGGACAAGTACGTTGAGATATAATTCCTCGACTCTTTAGGAAAGATTGAAAATCAGTGGAGACATACTCCCCCCCTGAATCGGATCGCAAGTTTTAATGCATTTGGAAAATTGGGTTTTAACATAGCTAAGGAAAATTTTAAATGCATTAAGAACATCAGATTTAGAATGTAACAAAAACCCAAGTAAATCTGCTGTAATCATCAATAAATGTAACAAAGTATTTGAAATGACCATGACAAATGGTAGGAGCAATGCCCCAAACATCACTGTGGATTAAATCAAAACATTCATTGCTACGAGTTGTAGAGTTAGAAAAAGGTAAAGTTTTACTTTTTTCCTAATTTACAAGCATCACACTCAAATGAAACAGAATCAAAAGGTTTATTTAACAATCCAGTTTGAAACAAAGTGGACAATGTAGCAGCATTCGGATGACCAAGTCTATTATGCCACAACCGAGAATTATTAGGAAGTAAAACAAAACAACTGATTCCAAGGTTTATTTAGAATAAATGGAGATACTGGTAACGTAAAAAGCCTGCCACGTTTAGGCCCCCTCGCGTCACCGCCCCCGACTCCTGGTCCTGCACAACACAACCACAAGAAGAAAAGGAGACATTGCATTATTTTCAACTAATTGACCCACAGAAACTAAATTGGTAGCAAGATGAGGGAGACAAAACATTGTTAATGGAAAAGGGCCAGGAGCATCTCCCACAGAGAGGATTGGAAGGTGGTCTCCATTGGCAGCTTGAACAGAAAGAGTGCCAGTGTAAGGGGACAACATGATGTAGATTGGTGGGTGAGGAGGTCATGTGATTACTAGCTCCAGAATCTAAATACCATGTATTAGAAAGGGACGGACTAGTACCTGAAATGTTCATAGATGACAGGGCATTGATAATCATCTGATTTACCATAGCCGGAGTAATGGGAGCTGGTGACTGTGTTTGTGAAGAGGGAACCAGGCTGTGATGATGAATCAAATGGCAATGAACCAGTGACATCAGACGATGCATATTGTGGGGTGACAGCCGTGTAAGCACTGGAGTTGACTGTCCATAGGGGGCGAGAAGCAGAATTGCGAGCCTTCTTCCGACACTCTTCAATACCATGTCCAACAGCCTTACAATATTTACAGACCTTCAGCTTGCATTGATTTGCATAATGGCCATATTTTTTACAGTTGTAACACTGTACTTTACTGATGTCCTGAGGAGGAGGTCTGGTTTTAGCAGCAAAGGGCACGCGGAGCCTCAGTGGAATCCTGTATGTTCAATTGCAATTTTGGTAACAAGGCGCTGTTCCCTCCCGTAGAAGTTCTTGAAGACAATCATCTACGTTGGGAAGAGAAACTCGACTCATCAAGTTGGATCGGACTGTCTCATATTCAGGGCGCAGTTTTATGAGAAATTGGTCCCGATGGCTATCCTGTTGTAAGGAAAGAAAGCTCGGGTAGAAAGTGCTTCAGAGACAGTAGCAATTTAATTTATTTCATATTCTGACCATAGGATTAGAAAGCCGGAGTAATAATCCTGGATTGAAAGTGTCCCTTGGGAGTAATTTGCAATATCTAATTCCAATTGAAACTGACTGCGCAGCATTGATGTGATAATATACCTTTTTCAGATATTCCCACATTTCCTTCGAGGTCTTGCAAGGTCTGAGAGACAAAATATAAATTTTGTTCTACAGAAGAAAGAATCCAGAATTTATTTTGCATCTTTAGTTTTCCAAGATAGAATTTTCTTGGCATCGTCAGCAGGGAGTGTGTCAGATCCATCTATATGGGCCCACAGTTCTTTTCCTTCAAGGTATACTTGGAATTGAAATGCCCAAGACACATAGTTTTTGCCATTAAATTTCACAATAGAGGGTCCTGATTTTTCAGATGTATCCATGACAAGAGAGCAGAAGGCAGAGGAATCCAGCAGCAGTAAGCAATAAACAGTAGTAGCAGTAGCAACCAGCAACAGGAGAGAAAATCTTGACAGAATACTCAGCAGCAGCAATCTCAAGCAACAGAGAGGAAAAAAAACAGTGCAATCGGTCCCAGTCGGCAGCAGGTTAAACCATACGTGGGCCCCACGTGTTGATCTTGACACAGATCAGAGGGTGGGGATGAAAAGAGAGTAGTTTTATGCAACTACTGGAAGTGGTCACAGGCAGATCAAACCCAGATCGAGGAGATTGGACGGTCGAGATGAAAACATAGTGAAAAAAATGAATTTTCACAAAAATTGGTAGAAAACCTACCTCTGATGATCAAAAAATCAGGAAAAAATCTTCAAAAATCCAGGAAGCAGTAGTCGACCAAGATGGAGGTATTCCGTTGATGTGCTGGTGATGATCCTAGGTGGGCCATGCATGATCCGAGATGATCAGGAACGATCAGAGATGATCGGCTGAATAGAAACATCACTGCCGGGCTTCCTATGCTTGGAAGATGACTTAGGAGAAGATCACAGATGATTGACCTTGCTCTGATACCATGTCATTAATGGAAAAGCATACAGACATGAGAGAGAGAGAGAGAGAAGAGAGAGAGAGATGTGGAGATGAATGTCGTGCCTTCATTGGTCGACTGAGATCTCTATTTAAAAGGGTTTAATCCCTGAATACATTCTAATAATGATTATCCCTTAATTACACTTGGGGTTAGATCCATGCTAATAGCTAACAACTAACTAGTATGTAAATGGGCCTGATATATTGGGCCTAGAGGCCCAGGATTGACAGTACTAAGAAGGCAACTTACAGTTTACAGCATTATGGTGCAAACAATCAAATATGTATCATGTATCCAAGTAAAATTACCATACACAGGCCACGTAAAATGTAGACAACTTATATACAATAATAATTATTTATATTCTTAAAAAAAGGACTAAAGAAACTTACTTCAAGCAATGCACGGATAGCTAGCTTTACAGTTTCTTGTCCAGAAGTTTCTTTATAATTCTTCTCTAAAAATTCTCTCATGGAATTTGAGTTTCTTCCTGTTGCATTTGCTTTCCACGCTGAAAATGTCCCAGATGGATCTGTCTGATAAAGTGATGGAACACCTGTGTATGGGTCAAAGCCCACAATTAATGTTGAAAGGCCAAAAGGTCGTACACCGCCACTCTGTGTATACTTTTGCTGAAGTCCTGCAATGTAACGTGTTATATATTCAACATTCACAGGATCCCCAACAGTAAGTCTGTGGCTTTGGCATTCAATCCGTGCCCTGTTTATCAAAACCCGTGCATCTGCTTTTAACCCAGCACAGGCCAGAGCAATGTGATCATCCAGACCTACAATTTTCCGAACAGATCTACGTGACAAAAGCAACTAAAGTCAGGTATAGGTAACCTAAGACAGCACATGTCATAAAAAGCAATTTACTGGGAAAAAAGAAAACAAATTACTGTATCTGATCCAAAATCCAGAAGGAACAAAAAAAATCAAAAAAACAATTTACTGGAAAAAAAATTACTGTTTCTCATCCAAAATCCAAAAGGAACAAAATAAAAATTCATATGGTCTTCATCAACCCAGAGAAAGCCTATAATAGGGTACCTAGAGATTTGATTTAGTGGAGTTTTAGATAAAAGGAATGTCCTAACAGGTTATATTAGCATCACTAAAGACATGTATGATGGAGCAGTAACTGGCATGAAAACTACATATGGAAAGATAGGTGAGTTTCCAATGACTATAGATTATCAGGATTTAGGTTTAAACCCATTTCTTTTTATACTAATTATGGATGAGTTAACTGCTCATTTTCAAAAGGATGTACTTTGGTGTATGACTATGTTGTTTGTTGAGATAATATAATGTTGATGGATGAATCAAGAGATGGCATGAATACAAAACTTGAGAGATGGCAAAAGGCTTTAGAATTCAAGGGCTTTAAATAAGTCATATAAGGACAAAATATATAAATTGCAACTTCAGTGGGATGTGCAAAGAGATGTAACTCCTATAAGAATTGAAGCTTAAGATATCTACAAATAAATTTCTTCAGATATCTTAGCTTTACAAATGAGTAAGGATATAGAGATTGAGGAGGATGTCGAAGATAGGATAAGAGCTTGATGGTTGAAGTAGAGACTTGCTTCTAGAATGCTTTGTGATTGACACACATTAACAAGAATGAACAATTTTACAAGACAATGATACACCAGCTATGACCTTGGAGCAAAATGTTAGCCAATCAGAAAACAACATATGTAAAAAATGGGAGTGGCAGAGATTAAAATGAGGAGATGGATGTGTGGTAAAAAAAAACTAGGAAAGATAGAATAAAAAATGAGCACTATTGGGAGCATTTAGTCATCAAAATGTGATAAATTAAGAGAAACTTGTTTGAAATGGTTAGAACATGTCCAAGGGAGGTTGCATTTTACAGGCCCCAGCACACCGGTAAATTGGGCATCAATGGTATAAAGCATTTAGCATTTGTACAAAAAGTGTAGAAAAAGTGGTAATCGAGTGAACCACTCCTTCAATCAGCACATTTACAATTTAACACTTCCATCAGAAACTCATATGGGAAAACAGAGAATAGCATGTGAAAGCAGTAGGAGATAGTGAGAGTTCAATAGGAAATTCCATTATCCAGCCTGATCAACTAGAAAGACTCTGCAGAAGCTAAAGAAACAGCCATTCTCAGGACAGGAATTCATGATTATCAGATCCACTTTCCTGCTAAAGGGTTTTCTCCAGGTGTGATCAAGTGGGTTGGAAATATTCAGGAGTCACACAAAACTTTAGTGGCATACTCAACGAGATAGATACTTATCCAACTACAATTGCATCAACCTTGGTCTCTTCCTACTAACCATGTAGCAAATAAGTTATCCAATTTGGGGGTTGCATTGCTGCACCTCTCTAGTAAGCTCTGCAATCTTGGTCCAACCTTTCACATTTTCCCTATTGATCTGAACCATGGTTTTAAATATCTGCCTAATGTCTCAGTTTTCTTTCAAGAACCCAACATAAACATCAGCATAAAACTCAATTCGCACATGCATCATACCAATACATCCAATGCAGGCTAGTAGGAGCTATTATTTTACATTTTCAGCAAAAAATCTTGAACCCATGATTTAATCAAAGGTTCTATTATGTTTACACCCATACAACAATTTCCATGCAAGATGAAACGGAAATTCCAACATTCAACCCAATGACAAGAAAACCCAATGAAGAAAAAAGGAGGGAAAAAACCATGGTGGGTCTGGTCTCACTGTCATTGGTTTTCACTAATGGCACAGCAACAAGCGGACCCACATTGCATTTGATCTTATGGTGATGATATTCAGGTTACAAGCAGAGCATTAGAACCCCATCTCAAATTCCAAAGAAAACCTCAAAATCAAAAGGGGTAGAGACTAGAGAAAGAGAGACCTGGAATCTTGGAGCTTTGGAGTGGATTTCTTCTCGACGCCAAGGACAATCGTGTCGGTTCCTCGAACCCCAACAGCTGCATTGCCCTTGCGAACGGCTTCGAGGGCGTACTCCACCTGGAACAGATGACCATCTGGAGAGAACACCGTTATCGCTCTGTCGTATCGAGCCAACTTTTTCTTCTTTTCACCTTCTCTTTCTCCTACAACTACTCTTTCATTTCATGTTGTTACCTCTTGCTTTCTCCTTGTTTTTTTTGATGGAGCTGTAGATCTTGGGAGTGTCCATTGGCCCAACCATCCAACCACAAATCCCACAGTGGGGCCCAGTTAAAGAAATCTAAACCACTCATTTGAGGTCGTCCATGTGCTGGCACTGGACCAATTTCACTCTAATGGAGTTATTGGGTCAAGCACAAATTGATAATTTGCTCATCAATCTGATAATGAAACCAACTTGGATTGAAATGAAATTTAAAGGGTCATCAAAATAAATGGAAAGTATAGGCTCTACATGGGTTTATACTTTATAGGGCTGGCTCATTGGATTGGGTTGATGGAATTCTAATAGGTACACTAATGAACCAACGTAGTACCCCACTTGGTGGTGAAAATCAAAGATCTACACATGCTCAACGTTGATAATCAAGGTGGGAATCACCAAATGAAGCCCTCGATCATGAAAAGCACACACAATGCTATCTATTGATGGGGGAACACGGTGGAGCCCGCCTCACTATTTTTAATAGTAAGATGTCTGCTGTGATTCATATAATTGGTTGACCCATCGTGTTTTCATCATTAGATGGACTCATTTTAATTTTTGTTATCGGGATAGACGATTATTTCAGTTGTTACATCCAAATTAGTTACAACATTATGTGGGTCCGTCCCTTTAAGATCTTTACTCATTTTTTTAGTAAAGCTCACCATTTTTTCAGTAAAGCTCACCATTTTTTCATCATGGAATAGGTGTATTAGGTGGCTCCCAGCATTAAAGAAAATAATACTCGAGGCTTTTAAGACTGTATGAGAGAGAGAGAGAGAATCTCAGTATAAAATTCATTAATAAATAGTGTGTTTTACTTCTGGTAATTTTATAGCATTCTAAACAGTGTGGAAGATACAAGGGAAGGGAAAAACCAAAGTTTAAATCAATCAACCAAGTTTTTCAGCAAAAGAAGTTTTACAACTCAAAATGAGTCATCTGATCAACTTGCATGACTGGTTCATCCAAAACAAGGATGAGTTTCACACCACTTAATAAACATGGTCATATTTTTAACTACAAAAAAAAAAAAAAAAAAAAAAAAAAAAAAAATCCCTTAATAGACATGGTCATATTTTAACCTGATTTAAATAAGTTGACTCCACCGAGTACAAAGCCATCTCAAGTTCTCAACAACATAAAACGTAGACACCCCAAAATCCTTAATAAATATATATATATATATATATGAAAAATATTCTTTCAAGGAAAATCCTCAAACGAGCACCATCTCTGAGAACCTATTTTTACCAGCACACGGGTCCATCCCACCACTAACCCGTTATGATCAATCCAACCCCCTCTCACTCACCATGATTTAATTTAGCAACACTCATCCAACTGTTACTGATGGTTTGAATTTCAAAAGAATGATGCCTTCTAAAAATGTTTAAACTTAAGGGGTCATAAATCAAAGGATTAAAGAGGATCCGAGGAGGCTGATATTCTGTATAACCCTATGTCTCGTTCAAGTATCTTTTAATCTCCCATCACCGCATGATTGGCATGGCCCCAAGTGGGCCCCAAAGGAAGTGCTCATGGAAGTATGGCCATTGTTTAAAAAATGCACATGAGCTCTAATTTAGTAACATTTAAGCCTCGTTCAGAACAAACGGATCAATTGAAAGCATGCAAAAAGCAATTCGCACATTCCATGTTTCTAAAGAAAGATGGGTTAAGAATTGGCAGCTACTGAACTAGAAAAGGTTAAGGGCCCAAAAGATTCAGGTTAGGGTAGGGTCCTTAATGTACCTGATCTCCATTCAATTTTACTGTCCAATTGCTATAAATAACATTATACATTATTACATATACATACAGACATTATACATTGGGTAAACAGGTACTCAAACATAGACCCATCTGAACTCTCAACCAATTATCAATTGGCCCCAAAAGATTCTGATACCTAGGTAACCGGATTCCATTTAGAGTCATAAGATCAATTTCAAATTTCTAGACCAAACCTCCCCTATCATGCATCACCATTCTTCCCTTTGGAAATGGACGACTAAGCCCTTGTACTGCAGTGGGTAGCAACACCATAGCTGTTTCTCCAATCCATCCCAGATGGGCTAGCCCATGACAGTTTTCCATGGTAGCAGTGGCCGGCAAATGAACAAGAGTTTAAACTTTAAAGGGCTCACTTTTCGCCCATCTGGTAGGACCACGACCCATCTGAATGGTGGCTCACTAGTTCAACCTGTGCAGATCTCCATATACGACCCATCTGGTGAGATATGGTACACTGCAACTGCAAATAGCAATTTTGTAACTCCAATATCGCAGCTGGACCAAAGTGCATTTAAAATGGAGGCAGGCCCAAACATAGTTGGGACATGGCTTTGATGATGATGGATCAATTTATGAGAGCGTGATTTGATGGAGTCCGATCCTCATGCTTATATTGAATAAATCATATAAATAAGAAAATGGCTGCAGATCCTTCCTAAGCAGATAAATTGTAGAATCTAAATCAAATTGGAGAGAGAGAGAGAGAGAGAGAGAGAGAATAAATCATATAAATAAGAAAATGGCTGCAAATCCCACACGCTCCTAAGCAGATAAATTGTAGAATCTAAATCAAATTGGAGAGAGAGAGAGAGAGAGAGAGAGAGAGTTTGGAAACTATAGATTATTACGTCTTCATCCCATTGTCTTTCTTACACCAAAGAATAAAACCAGCCCAAACCATATAATCTCTAGCCATGTTTCTTAATCCCATGCCTCAACAAGCCTGTTCAAAATTTGAAGCATTCCTTCTAACTGCTAATGGCATCCAACTTCAAGTAGCCAACTACTGTTGGAAAAAAAGTGGCAGTAAATAGAAGCAGCAAAACTGAAAAAAAACCAAAATATTGCCTCGTCACCAATATATCCATGGCAATCCAATACAATAGATTGCCTAGTCAACTTCCATATCCGTAAGGGCTTCATTCAGAATCTTCCGCAGCTCCTTCACTCTCTGCCTTGTAAGTGCCACAGAGTCCTGCGCAGCCCAAAAAAACCCATAAGCAGACTGTCAAATGATTTTCTTGTGGGTTCCATCATACATTTAATTCTTTTCATATATTTTGACACACTTATGTGGTGTTCTGGAGAGAGGTAATATGTAGCCTCTTTTCAGCTTCGTAACAAGGGCACCACCCTTAGAAATGTTTCATGCACTCTTGCCATCGAAGACATCTTCGACACATTGAGACAGCTTAATAGGAGTGGAGAGTGTGTCACATCTAATTGAGCACAACCCAAAATCTCCCTTGGTCAGACAACAGGGCCCATCCATTCAATTAGTTTTTCTGACTGGGTGAAAATCCTGCAGGTCAGCAAATAAACAGTAATATTGCCCAATATTTGAAATCATAATCTTTTTATTGCTCATCCAAATGATATGAACCACGGAATGATATCCCTCAATCTCGTTCAACATTTCAAATCAGCACATGTACAGGTTAGGCCTATATTGCTCAGATATAGCATGGATACAGTAGGCACACACATAGGAGAATGTGGTATTGGACTCGATGCAGTCTTTAAAAAGCATCCAGGTATCACAAAATCTGCCATGAGACAACAATGACCACCACAACTCTCGGTTTATTGAATCAAGCCCAACTCTAACTGTAATTTTGTCTTTTATATATATATATATATATGTGATATTTATATGGTATCTGTACATTTTATGAACATAATTATAATATTTTTGTGTTTTTCTATTACAATAATTACACTAGGTTTTATTTTTTGGTATAGAACTTTTTTGTCCCGGGGTCATTGTTTTGGTGCAATGGTAAAAGTCTCGGATGCCAGGCGTGATAACGCATGTTCGAGACCTGCAAGCAACCACTTTGTGCAAAATTGCCAAAGGTTAGGTCTGTCTCCGGTCTGAACCCTCCCAGGACCTGCTTTGGAGGGACCTGCACTGGGTAATGACCTTTTTTAGAACTTTTTTGTCAATTGGTAGCTGGTACATTTGGTATTGAACTTTTTCTTGTTGATTGGTCCATCTGGTACCAAACTGCAGGAGTTAAACAAGTCAACAAACCTGAATTGTAGATGTGTATGCCAAAACTGTGCCACCTGGTTTGTACAATGATACAAGCCTCCCTGATGTGTCCAAAACCACCGTCACAAGGGACTCCATGATCGACTCTTCCTCTGCAGTGGGGTCCACCAAGATATATTTCTTATAAAGTATGCATGTCAGTGAGAACGGGATGCTGTTCAGAGTGAGTTTCCTCCTCTCTTTATTGACTGGCTCCTTAGCTGGTTTCCCTTCAACTTGTTCCTCTGACATGGTGACAACTCTTCCATCATCATTGACAGAAACTTGAGGGAGATGCACTGAAAATTAAAATTATACAATTAGCACAGTTGAGTGGAAAATTTTAAGTAAACTGAATTGTAATCAGCGGCGGACCCAAGTACAAGCAGGTGGGTGCGGTCGCACCCATCAAACCATGGTGTGCTCCAAAAACCTATATGAAAATTCTGCTTCCACTTCCAAAAATCCAATAAAAATCGTAGGCCCACCTTCAAAATCCACATTAACATCCTCGGTTTGCCCCCAAAACCAAACTACTTATTAGGGTCTGCATCCCTCAAACAAAAATCCTAGGCCCACCACTGACTATAATGCCGAGAGAATAAATTGCCCATGGAATGAAGCGTAACAGAGTTAGTGAAACATAATGGAATGAATTGACTAGTATGAATTCATAAAGTGACTGATCAAATACTCCTCACAATTCTTTTAGATGATTTTCATGCTTTAAACTATCAAGTCTGATGTTTCTTGAAACTTTTTGCATGATGTAAATTCATTATCAATGATAAAATCTCGACAACTAAATGGTTATTTCTTGTCCAGAAATCAAGATAGTAGCTATGGCCTATGGGTTCAACTTGGATGGATTGTTATGTAGTGGGCCAACCTAAGCCCATCCTGAATGGCATGTTCTGAACCAAAGCCTGAAGGGAACCAGAAATACCAAGCTTGATCTTAAGCCTGAATTCAAAATTCCAGCCCAAGTGCATTGAGCAGAGCTGGGGACAGTCCAGAAACCTGAAAATCAGATGGGAATAACATACAATTGAAAATATTATCAAACTTACATATTGTACTTGATGTTATATGTATATTCATAAAACATATACACACACGTTAGTGTAATTCTAGTACCTGAGGCCAAAGACAAAGTCCAAATAGAATGTCACAAGGGCTTCAAAATTCAAGCCTCAGCCCAAGCTCGATTTGGAAAGCCCCAGCCAATTTCAAGGGCTTTTCTTTCTTCTTTTTTTCTCTTTTTTTCCTTCTTTTGATTGGTAACATTACCTGAACCCACAACCTCATGATTGAGGCAAATAGGCACCTTCCAACTGCTATGGGCTCTCCTCTCAATTTGAAGCTTTATGCCAGGTTGGCCATGCAGGGCTGGATTTGGCCCGAGAACAAGTCAAAACATAATTTTGCTTAGGCTCCAAAATTCAGGATCGAGCCAACTCGATTTGGAAAAACCCAGCCAATTTGAAAGGCTTTCCTCTTTTTCTTTCTTTTTTCCTTTTTTTATTGGTAACATGACTCAAACCAGGAGCGGACCCGGTGTTAGCACGCGGGTGCGGTCGCACCCGTGAGATTCGAGAAACCCCCTATATAAGATCTTACAAAAATTAATTTTATTAGTTAATTCTTCACTTGATCATTGCTCGCACCACCCAAATGAAAATCCTGGGTCCGACATTGACTCAAAACACGACCCCATGGTTGGGATAATGAGAACCTTCCAACTGTGCTACTGGCTAGTCTCTATTTGAAGCTTTATGCAGGCTGGGCTATGCAGCTTTGCTTTGGCACAGCAAAGGTTGCACCCTTGACGGATCAGTGCTGATAGGGATGTAAAATTGTTCATGGATTGGGCTCGGGACCAGTACATGTTGGACCCAAATCTGATTCAGTTTAGAAATCAGTACATGGGTCCAACTCCAATGGACCTATCTGGACCCGTAGCTGACTCTAGAGCCGATCCAAAACTGGCAAACCTAAAAAATACACAGTAGGGTTTGAATTTGGAAACTTACTCCTGCAAAAATAGACTGTTACTACCTCAGCTGCAGGCTCAATTTGATCTACTATTATACAAAATAATGTTAATACAGCACTTACATATATGTGTTACATAATATATCACACGTCATACATATCGCTTGGATGACCGGATATTCGGTTATGGACACTAATGAACCCGGACCCAGACCTGGAGCATACACAGGTTTTCGATTTGGAACCTTCAGTTAACCAGGTAATCGGAGGTCTATTGACCTCCCTATCTATTGACATTCAAGTTTGAATTCAGATAACCCATCCATGAAGAGATTGATGGTCAAGCCCGATGTCTTATAATGAACTAATCACAAGAAACTGCATTCCGTTCAACAAGAAACATAAGCATAAATAGAGGTCTAATGTTCAGGTGAAAGATCTGCGTACAAGAGTAGCTAGCTCATCAATAATAATTATCATGTAGGGCTGCACTCGAGTTAATTTCACAAAATTGGATCATTTCATCGTTGTTTATTATAGCTCAATTTTAAAAGCATGGTTAGGGTAGCCTAGGCATTTCCCTTTAGCTTAATGTGGCTAGGCTGAAATAGGCAGAATGCCAAGGGATGTCAAAGAATTGATGTAAGGAGATCTCTTGAAGAAAGTCTTCAACAACTACAAGGAAATGGAATGAAGCTAAAGGAATGTTTAACGACATTGTTTGTGAAAAATAACCTAAAAGCAAGTAATTTGGTGTGGCTTCTGTCTGTTGCAACAGTGAGGGAAATTTACACTGCTATTCCTCTGTTGTGATTTACATATCTTACAAGAGAGGGTACGAAATGAAAATCCTCACCCAAAAAGTGTTTTTTTTAATTAAAAAAAGAAGGAAGGAAAAAAAAAAAAAAAACTCTTTTGAACATTTCCTTTTAAAAAGGTGTTTACATTTTACAGAAAAGAATATTGTCGCAACTCACATTACATGCATAATACCATGCCCTCAGACTCTATAAACCTCTCCCAGTGCTAGTCCATGAAAAATGTGCACACTCTAGGCTGATGAATATTACTTTATATGCTAGGTTCTAAATGTCACATCTTAAACCGGGCAAATCAAAGTATCAATAAAGAATGTAGAAAAATCACAATACTCGGACAGATTCAGAGACAGCATAGCACATGCACTAAAAAGATGAATGAAAATTTGATAAGCAACAGAACTTACAATGAGAGAAAGCAGCAACTGCTGAAAGTAATGCAGCATCAAAAAGGGCACCATCTGCATCTAGACAGTATATGTCCTGCAAGATACAGAATATGGTTTTCTTCATCATCTAGGACTATGGAGATTGAACTGCTACAAAATTAGTTAAATCACACAAACATACAATAGAAAATCATTGATTCAGTAACTGAGACCAAAATTAGTCACGTAGATTTCAAAGAACAGCAACTTCAATATGAAAATCATGTGTTCACTGTGTACACTGAATTTTCATGAAGCATCAACCCAAGTAAGACTTACCAGATATGCCATCCAAGCAGCTTTACCACTGATTAAGGATAGCTCCTTTAAATTGATCATCCCAGAACTGCAGTTCCACAAAAAATAGTCTCGAGTTACATATGCATCTATCAAAAATGGAGAAAACCATCAAAAGAATCCTACATCAATGCAACTATAATGGAAGTACATGACAAGCCATTATAAAAGGCTCATTCAACAAGCAACAATTTTTGTCAAGCAGACCATGCACCTAAAACAAATGATAATGCCTGATTCCAAGCTTACCACTTTAACCTGAAGAGGGAGAACAAATGATAACCCCTAGAAGATGACGCAGCCACTCTCGGTCCTCATAAGGTCTGTGATGGGAGCATCAACCCCAATCCCTTCGAGGTCTACCAGCGGTGGAGGCGTAGAGTTGAAGATCAACCTAATTTGTGGATGGATGATGCATATTATCCGGACTTTGATCGCCAAGATATTGAAAATCCAGCATAGGATTGCCATTTTGACAACATCCAATAGTTGGATCTCTTCAGAACAAGCATATGATGGACCGAAGGCCCCATGTGTGCAATCATATTGAAGGCCCCAAATTGGAAAATGGAAATTGCCACACGAGAAGAATTACAAGGAGCTTCAAACAGGCCCAGAGGAATTAAACGAGATATATGAGAGGGGGTCCAAAAGGGGGACCCACAACTTAAATAAACGAGGCAAAAGGGTGCCTTGGGATTCGTGCGCAAGTCCCCTTGCGCATGAAAACCCAAGTGCACGGCTACTATTTTCTTTTCTTTTTATTTCTTGCTTTCTATTTTCTTTTCCCTTGTTTTTTTCTTTCTAGAAAGCTTGTCTTAGCTTGGATTATTTATATTGGAGAGACTTGTAATAATGTTCTACAATAACAATCAATGAGAAATTTCAGAGTCCTTGAGTTCTTCAACTTCTAGTTCTACTTCTAAATCTAGTTGTGAGAGATCTTCTTTTTTGCCTCCTGGATTGGAGTTTGGTGCGAGGCCAATTACAGGTAATCCAAATTATCTTCTTCTATTATTCTTTCCTTCAATTTTTTTCCTTTCAAAACCCCGGGTCCACATCATCTTCCCCTTCAACCAACCAAAATACCCATTACTACCGCCAACTCCACTTTCCCAAAATCCAAACCCAAACAATCCCAAAACCAAACCAGCCATAGCCGACCCTCTCATCTCCCAATCCTCACTTGCCGACAGCCATAAACAATCCCAAATAATCATCCAAACCACTTTGGATCATAACCCAACCTGGCCGAGCCGATAGTGGACCCCCACTTGACCCAACCAAACCCTCCTCTAGCCATAATCAAATCCAATCCACCCCTCCAAACCATTGGCCGAACCTGATCCCCAACCTAATTTAGTGATTTCCATAGTTTCCACTTCACAAATTTCAGATTAATTAAATTTCTTAAATATGATTTATTACTTGAGCCTTATTATTGTTGTGGGAAAGTATTTTCTTGATTTAATATTGTTTAAAATTCCCAAATTATACATTGAACACTTGCAACCCCTTTGATCCAAGACATTGTTTCAAATCCTCGTAAAGGGAAGAATCTATTAGAATCAACTAACTATTCCCTAAGCAAGTGGAAGTTCTATCTTCCATTAAGGTCCCTCCCTCTTCTTACTTGAGGGAGCGGGACTTGTAATGACGCCTTGGACCGTCACATATTTCCTATTTAATTTTCAACCTCGAAATTGCGCGTGGATTATTAATTCACAAAGGATCTCATAATTCCATAATAGGTTAGCTTTCACATTGTCCTGCATCAATCTGGCTTTCATACTAGACCAAGTAAAACTTACTCACCATCTCAGCAAACCATTTAAGCGCCTATTCTCATTAAACAAATATTGGAATACCTTAAACTGCTCATGCTGGAAGCAAAGCAACCTCTTCTTTTCTCACTAAAAAAAATCCCTCCCCATCTCTCAAAAAGAAAATGCAAAGAAAACTTTGAATATATTAAGGGCCCCCGCTGCCACGCTCATGAATGCACCTGACTATGCTCTCACTTTCTTGTAGGGCCCACCTAGGGATGGGACAGGGGGTTTGAAAGATCTCCCTCCCCCCTTCTTGTTTATGGTGGCAGAGGCATGGATCATCACCCTAACCACCTAATCAATGTCAACAATGGAAAGAAGCATACAGACATGAGAGAGAGAGAGAGAGAGAGAGAGCTGTGGAGATGAATGTCGTCCCTCCTTGGTTGACTGAGATCTCTATTTAAAAGGGTTTAATCCCTGAATACATTCTAATAATGATTATCCCTTAATTTACACTTGGGGTTAGATCCATGCTAATAGCTAACAACTAACTAGTATGTAAATGGGCCTAATATATTGGGCCTAGAGGCCCAAGATTGACACCCCCCCTCAAATTGATGCTGGAGTGTCATAAAGCAGCAATTTGGAAACAAGAAATTGATGTCGAGGCCGAGCAAGTCCCTTAGTGAATATATCTGCCAACTGAAACTCTGTAGGGACATGAGGTAGACTGATAACACCACGCTTGTATTCGTCGCGAATAAAGTGGCAATCAACTTCTATATGTTTTGTGCGTTCATGAAGAACAGGATTTTCCGTGATTCTGATCGCCCCAGTATTATCGGCATGCAAGGAAGTGGGAGAGGCCTGTGCAAATCCAAGTTCCAAAAGAAGTCCCCGAAGCCATAGGATTTCAGAACAAGCAGAAGACATAGCCCGATATTCAGCCTCTGTGGAAGATTTGGAGACCCGTTCTTGTTTCTTGCATTTCCAAGAGATGAGAGACTGACCGAGGTACATACACCAACCAGTGGTGGACCATCTGGTATCCGGACATCCTGCCCAGTCAGCATCTGCATAAGCAGTCAGAAGTAGACGATTATCCTTTGGATAATATAAACCACGAGCTCTAGTACCCAGTAAATACC
This sequence comes from Litsea cubeba, assembly GCA_012931725.1. Lineage (NCBI taxonomy): Eukaryota > Viridiplantae > Streptophyta > Magnoliopsida > Laurales > Lauraceae > Litsea > Litsea cubeba. Next base: position 99,809,696 of record CM022945.1, read on the forward strand.
GGATAATGCGCTTCACTGCTGTCAGATGAAGGTGACGAGGAGACGTCATGAAATGGCTGACAAGATTGACGGCATAAGATATGTCAGGTCTGGTGACGGTGACGGTGAGATAGACAAGGCTGCCAACAAGTCTCCGGTATGTATGTGGATCAGGAAGAAGATCTCCATCATCTTTACTCAACTTAAGATTGACTTCAAGCGGTGTATCAACTGAGGAAGAGTCAACGAGATCAGCAAGCTCAATAAGATCTGTCGCATATTTGTGTTGATTGATAAACAGGCCTTTTGAAGACTGATGTATTTCTAAGCCCAAAAAATAATGTAGAGGACCCAGATACTTCATATGGAATGAATCCCGAAGAGAGGCCTGAATAGATTTTATCATAGCATCATCAGTTCCGGTGATAATGATATCATCAACATATACGAGGAGAACAGTAAATCCAGTAGATGCGTGGTTCATAAAAAGAGATGGATCATATGGACTTTGAGTAAAGCCAATCGTGCCTAACCGATCTTTGAATTTATCAAACCACGCTCGGGGAGCTTGCTTGAGACCGTAAAGAGATCTGTGTAAGCGACATACAGATTTCTTAGACGGAGAGGTGACTCCTTGTGGTATCCGCATATAGACTTCTTCTTTCAAGTCCCCATGTAGAAAAGCATTCTTGACATCCATTTGGTACAATGGCCAAGATTGAGAAGCAGCAATGGCGAGAAGGAGCCGAACAGTTGTCATTTTTGCAACTGGCGCAAATGTCTCTTCATAGTCAATGCCATACGCTTGGCGGTTGCCAAGTGCCACAAGTCGAGCTTTGTGTCTATCCAAGGAGCCATCTGATTTGAGCTTGATCGAGTAGATCCATTTGCAACCGATAGGTTTAACTGAAGAAGGACAATCCACAATATCCCAGGTGTGATTCTGGGTCAATGCATCTAATTCAACTTTCATTGCCCGGTTCCAACAATCATGTTGCACAGCCTGCAAATAAGAACTTGGGATGGAAACAGAGGATAGTGTTGTCATCAAGGAAGCATGGGTAAATCCATACCGCTCAGGAGGTCGAGAAATTCTGGAGGAGCGACGCAATATACTAGTAGATGTGGGACCAGTTGTCGGAGGATCAGGAGGGTGGGCATCTGCAGTGGTAGGTGTTTCCCTTCGATGATACACAAAATCAGGATTAAAACCGTGTAACAGTTGGTTTTTTCAGAAAATCCAGGTAACACCGTTGTGGAAAATGGAGAAGGACAATCCAAGTATTTTTGAAAAAAATATTGATTTTCGAAGAAAATAACATTACGAGAGATCCTGGTGCGACGAGCCATTGGATCATAGCAAACAAAACCCTTTTGGTTAGTTGCATATCCTAAAAAAACACACCTGCTAGATTGGGCCGTTAATTTTGTGCGCTCCGTGGGAGGCAGATGAACGAAGCAAACACACCCGAAGGTATGTAGATGAGTAAATGTAGGATGGTGACCATAAAGTTTAAAATGTGGTGTTAATTGGGCAATGGTAGGTGATGGAAGACGGTTTATGAGATGGACTGCAGTGGTAAGAGCTTCAGTCCAAAAACGTGGAGGAACAGAGGATTCAATGAGAGGAGTCCTCGTGACATCAAGAAGATGTCTGTTTTTCCGTTCTACAACGCCATTTTGTTGAGGAGTATATGGACAAGTACGTTGAGATATAATTCCTCGACTCTTTAGGAAAGATTGAAAATCATTGGAGACATACTCCCCCCCTGAATCGGATCGCAAAGTTTTAATGCATTTGGAAAATTGAGTTTTAACATAGCTAAGGAAAATTTTAAATGCATTAAGAACATCAGATTTAGAATGTAACAAATAAACCCATGTAAATTTGCTGTAATCATCAATAAATATAACAAAGTGTTTGAAATGACCATGAGAAATGGTAGGAGCAATGCCCCAAACATCACTGTGGATTAAATCAAAACATTCATTGCTACGAGTTGTAGAGTTAGAAAAAGGTTAAAGTTTTACTTTTTCCTAATTTACAAGCATCACACTCAAATGAAACAGAATCAATAGGTTTATTTAACAATCCAGTTTGAAACAAAGTGGACAATGTAGCAGCATTCGGATGACCAAGTCTATTATGCCACAACCGAGAATTATTAGGAAGTAAAAACAAAACAACTGATGCCAAGGTTTATTTTGAATAAATGGAGATACTGGTAACGTAAAAAGCCTGCCACGTTTAGGCCCCCTCGCGATCACCGCCCCCGACTCCTGGTCCTGCACAACACAACCACAAGAAGAAAAGGAGACATTGCAATTATTGTCAACTAATTGACCCACAGAAACTAAATTGGTAGCAAGATGAGGGGAGACAAAAACATTTGTTAATGGAAAAGGGCCAGGAGCATCTCCCACAGAGAGGATTGGAAGGTGGTCTCCATTGGCAGTTTGAACAGAAAGAGTGCCAGTGTAGGGGACAACATGATGTAGATTGGTGGGTGAGGAGGTCATGTGATTACTAGCTCCAGAATCTAAATACCATGTATTAGAAAGGGACGGACTAGTACCTGAAATGTTCATAGATGACAGGGCATTGATAATCATCTGATTTACCATAGCCGGAGTAATGGGAGCTGGAAGGCAGTGGAGAAGCAAGAAGGCAGAGGAATCCAGCAGCAGTAAGTAATAAACAGTAGTAGCAGTAGCAACCAGCAGCAGTAATCGGTCAGCAGGAGAGAAAATCAGCAACAGAATAATAAGCAGCAGCAATCGGTCAGCAGCAGTAGCAGTAGCAATCAGCAACAGGGGCAGAGACAGTAGCAACCAGCAGCAGTAATCGGTCAGCAGGAGAGAAAATCAGCAACAGAATAATAAGCAGCAGCAATCGGTCAGCAGCAGTAGCAGTAGCAATCAGCAACAGGGGGGAAAAAGATTGCAATCGGTCACAGTCGGCAGCAGGGGAAACCTTACGAGGGCCCCACGTGTTGATCTTGACACAGATCAGATGGTGGGGATGAAAAGAGAGTAGTTTTATGCAACTACTGGAAGTGGTCACAGGCAGATTAGACCCAGATCGAGGAGATTGGACGGCCGAGATGAAAACATAGTGAAAAAAATGAATTTTCACAAAAATTGGTAGAAAACCTACCTCTGATGAGCAAAAAATCTTCAAAAATCTTCAAAAATCCAGGAAGCAGTAGTCGACCATGATGGAGGTATTCCGTTGATGTGCTTGTGATGATCCTAGGTGGGCCATGCATGATCCGAGATGATCAGGAACGATCAGAGATGATCTGCTGAATAGAAACATCACTGGTGGGCTTCCTATGCCTGGAAGATGACTTAGGAGAAGATCACAGATGATTGACCTTGCTCTGATACCATGTCAACAATGGAAAGAAGCATACAGACATGAGAGAGAGAGAGAGAGAGCTGTGGAGATGAATGTCGTCCCTCCTTGGTCGACTGAGATCTCTATTTAAAAGGGTTTAATCCCTAAATACATTCTAATAATGATTATCCCTTAATTTACACTTGGGGTTAGATCCATGCTAATAGCTAACAACTAACTAGTATGTAAATGGGCCTGATATATTGGGCCTAGAGGCCCAGGATTGACAATCAACAGCCCATAAGTTTTCATTGTCCAGAACAATTGCACAGTTGATCCAACAGTCCAATCCATTTAGATGGGTGAAAAAAAGGTGACCAGTGTAATTCCAGGAGGTCCTACATGTGTGATCTATTTGGGTGGATGAGAGAGAGAGAGAGAGTGAGTGGTGAGCACCTGCACGGTTATGCGTGGAGTTTGCCTACACACCCTAGTTGCAAGTATTGGATCTCAAAATAGTTCCAATGGCTGAGACATGGGTGCACACAAATATAGCTTTTTGCAGGATTTCAGGCCCATTTTCCTAGTGTGAGAGGAGAAAGAGGGAGAGAGAAGGAGTTGAGATTAGGTATTCCATCTTCCTCACCTTCTCATCTCTCTATCTCCCTCGACATGGAGACCTGCAGCTGCAGACCAAACAATCCTCTTCTCTCTCCTTTCTCTCACTCTCTAGTAACGAGCAAAAGCCCTTCCCATTGATTCTAGTTCTTTCCCTCCCCCCACAGTCTCACCCCCTCTCCGTTTCCCCCTCTATTTTCATTAAATTTAATTTCTATTTCTTGAATCTTCATGTGGGTTTTTTTCTTTTTTCTTTTTTGTTCTTTTTAATGGTTTGGAAATCATGAGGATGGGTTTGTGGGAAGAGGAAAGGAAATGGGCTCTTTGTTGATGATGACATGGTTTCAGTTTTGGGGAAGATTTGGATTGACGGTCTGATACAGGACAAGCCCATGGTCCCCCATGGGTTGACCCTCCAACGGGCCCAACCCAATTATCCTGCCCAAGCCTTTGGGCCCAGCCCATTTATTTTATGTTATTTAGGCCTTTAATTATATTTTAGATTGCTTATTATGATGTTTTAATCCTGGCCATCAACGTGTTTGGATTGTCCAGATTAGTCTTAGGGTTATTTATTATCCTATATAATGATGTAAAGCCTCTTTGGCTAAGGTAATGATGATTGATAATTAATGAAAATGATTTTTCTTCGAGTTCTCCTCCAAGAAATTGTTAAAGTATAAACAGGCCCGGCTCATAGGCCCAACCCACTTGTATGATAATAGGCCCAGCTTGATCTCTAAAACAGGAAACTACATCCTAGAATATACAAGCTTATCTCTCTGACTAGATCCCATAAATACAAGGGATGGGCCTAGTGAGCTGGGCCTATTATCATACAAGTGGGTTGGGCCTATCAGCCGGGCCTGTTTATACTTTAACAGAAATCCCTAATGCCTCCGGATTGGAGTTTGGTGAGAGTCCAGTTTCTGAGTCTCTTGAGCCTTACCTTGCTCATCTGACATAACGCCTCCCGATTGGAGTTTGGTGAGAGCCCAAGAAAAGGTATCATCTTTCTTATCTTTTCCTATCTCCATCGCCTCCCGCATCTCTACCTCCACTGTCCACACCACGGTCTTTAGGTTTTGGCCCTTTCAGGAAGATTTTTAAGGGTTTACAAGAAGAACATTGTGACCCTTTTGAGGGCTTGGCAATGTATTCAAACAAAAAAAAAGGAGAGAGAAACCATCTACATTTGAAAAAAAAAAAATTTGTTTGCATTACCTGTTAACACGTTAAAATTTTCTGCTTTTCTCTTTTTTTTTGTTGGTAATTTTTTTATTTGGTATAGTTCTACTTTCTTATATTGAAATCAAGCTAATGAACTTTTAGATAGGAACAATGAAATTTTATATTGCTCTTCTTGACCCAAACTCAATGCTACCCTTAGTGGCCATTGTGAATTATTTTTATTTTTATTTATCCTATTTTTAATGAGGAGCGAGCTGCTCAATGGTCGTAAGACTACTGTCTTTTACCGTATTTAGAGCCCATTTGTTTCCATTGAATTGTGTTACTACATTCCTTTCGAAGTGGCTAAAATTGAATTTAAATATCTATAGTCTATTTTCACTGAGTTTTGAAATTTGTATTTATAAGTAATGTCATTCTATATTTCAGTGTGTGCTTTTTGTGTGTGTGTGTGTGTGTGTCTTCTAGGGAAAAAGCTACTTTCAGGAACCGAGCTAGGCATACCATAACATTTGCTATTTTCCAGGACTAACATCAGTATCGAGTCGACAGCATTTTGCTCATGAGAGACATTGGAACAAATCATATCCTGCAGCCATCCAATCCTTTACTGTTCTATTACTTGAAATGAATTGAACTGTTTACTGATAAAAAAAAAAATGAGCTGTTATGGTTTCTTCTTTTGTATGAGTTGCATAAAGTTGTCATGGTTGGACACCCCAGCTCTGTGAATTTAAGCTGTCATGTAAACTGGCTTTTCCAGAATTCATTTGGCCATGGTTTTTGTATAAGTGATGGATCCTGTATAAGTACAAAGGTTAGATGAATTAATAATATTAGTTTGCAGGATACTTGTGAGTTTAATTTTGGAATTTTGTGTTTGAGACTTCTTAGTTTAAGATTAGGTTCTTGGATCTAATGTGAGGATTAACAATTTGCTGGGCAGTGTCTCAGTTGTTGTGTGCAATTTATGGTGAATTTTGCCTGGATTTGATGCTTTAAACAAAAATCCTAGATGCTTTTACAACCTTACTTCACCAAATTAACATTATTTGTGTATAAGTCTATTTGATTAGTCACAACCCAAAATTGATCCTTTCAGAGATCTTACTTTGATTTCATACATATCCATTGCTTCTTTGACATAAAAATTAGATATATATATATATAAGGTATGAAATTGATCACTGGATCGCCATCCAAAAGCAATACCCCAGGATAGATTGAAGGTCTTGACAATGAGAATTAACCTTAAACTCTGGACACTTGAATGACAAGTGATGGCATTGCAAAATTCAATTATCACAGAAAAGAAATGAAACATGATCAAAACCACCTGGCACTGCTTGTTTTGGATGAATGAAAAGTGTATGGTTTTTAGAAGGTCCTTCTCAGCAATGGCAAGGGAGGGTTTTTCCTTTGTCCTCACAGAACCGTGGGTCCAAATGCCAATGGTCGAAGGAGACACCTCCAACAAACCTGTCTTCAACCAGAGACACCCACAAGAAAAATACTGACTGCACCACCTAAAAGATAGTTGTTTATGCATTTCATCATTTTCTAAGTTCTAACTTAGCATTTAAAACATGGAATACAAGAAGGTGATCTGCAGTTCCAGCCCCAAACCAAGGAATCCACACTCCTTCAAGTACTAGATGTAAATGTTCTTTTTTTTTCAATGTAGATGGGTTTTTTTTCTGTTTTCTTCCATCATTTTTTTTTTAAATGTTGATGGTTTTTTTCTGTTTTATTTGAATGCATTGCCAAGCCCTCAAGGGGTGACAATCTTCTTCAACAAAACCCTTACAAATCTTCCTAAAAGAGCCAAAACCTCAAGATCCTCAATTAAAATCTTCCCCGCACCTCCAAAAGAAATTAAACAAAAAAACACATGAAGATTCAAGAACTGAACATGCAATTTCATAATAAAGAGAAAGGGTGAGACTGTGAGGGGAGGGAAAGAACTAGACTCAGTGGCAGGGGCTTTTGCTTGTTACTAGAGACTAGAGAGAGAAAGGAGAGAGGACTGTTGAGCCTGCAAGTCTCCATGTCGAGTGAGATAGAGAGATGAGAAGGTGAAGAAGATGGAATACCTAATCTCAGATCCTTTTCTCTCTCCCCCACTCCTCTCTCTCTCACTCAGAAAACATGCCTGAAATCCTGCAAAAAAAAAAAAACTGTTTTTGTCTGCACCCATGTCTCAGCCACTGGATCTAGTTTGAGATCCAATGGTTGCAATTGAGGTGCACAGGCAAACTCCATGCACGAATCGTGCAGGTGATCACCACTCTATCTATCTATATGTATATACAGTTATACACACACCAAGGCATGGCACAAAATCCAACTCATTCATATCACAACATTATCTTAACTAACATTCACATTTTTCACACAACTTTTTTTTTTAAGGTACCAACATTGGAACTACCTTTCCAACCACCACACCTATAACTTAAAGCATCAAAACTCTCAGAAAAGTTTCAACATCAGTTTCAAATTATTTTGGCACAACAGCCATAGAGTTCAGGAAAAATCGTCTTGCAAACACATGTTCCTACAAAATTTACCCTCAGCCCAAAGAGGCCCAGTTGCAACATAGCCACTGCAGCTGCAGTCTTCAAACAAACACCATGAAGAGAATCCCACATCCTCACATGACCACAGCCACCCACAGTACACAAGCACAAAAACAAAAGCACCGACTGCACTATACTCATCCCTAGATGGCCCTCTACACCATTATAATTCACACATTTAAATAGCAATTCTTCTTTTAATCCCATTTTAATATCCCTTGATTTAGAGCACCTAATTTTTATATGCATATAGTCCCTAGTCTCACCAGTTTCTCTTTAACCCATCACAAGAAATCGTTATCCTCACCCTAGTCCCTTTCTCTCCTTGTTATCATTTTCCATTATTATTTAAAGCAACTTCCTCTCATCTTCATCCACAGACCTATTTTAGAGATTGTTTTATCATCTGAAATAAGAAGATATGTCCCAAAGACAAAAAAAAAATCATTTCTCTAGCACCATGATATACTGAGGATAAAGAGAATAACATCATGTAGCATAAGAACAGAATCCCTTCCCATATAGAGATTGAAGCTTGAGAAATGCCTGAATTTTGTTAAAACATGAAGAGACTTAAGAAACTGTTGTTCATATACAAATCATGTAGTTCACTGTTGTCCATTCAATAAATAAATAAAATTTCACTACTGGAATCATTACTTGCAAAATGCATGTCTAGAGAAAAAAGTACCATGACAAGTCTTCACATTCAGTTGGCAAAGAAAGATTTAACATAGCATCCACATACCTCAAAATAACATCAGACAACTGTTTAGCAATCACGGGCGCCACTTCGGCAGGCCTACCGGGCCTAACAATTGGAGAACATATAGGAGGCATGTAGAATTCAATTGCTGAAAAAAGGAAAACAAACCCATAGCAGATCACAAACTAACAACCTTCAAGAAAAAGAAAATAACAAAACAAAAGGGGAAAATGCAATATATAAAAAATCAACCTATGCAGCCTTCATCCGGAGAGTCTGTGGATGGAGTCATCACTTCCAGTTTAATACCAGCCAGCATGGTCTGCACACAGAAGTTGATCATCAAACAAAACAAAATGCATAATAAAGAATTCTTACCCAAAACATCATTCCGTCACCAAACCATACATCAGAAATCAAGTACCCAGAATATATAAGTCATTAGAATCGGCAGAACTATTCCAAAGAGTTCTTCTAGGAAAAAAAATCAGGGATGAAAATTCATGCAGATAACAAACAAAATTCCAGAGAACTGCAACATCACTTCTTTCCCATTTAAATAAGGGCAATTGGGCTCAAATAATGCGCATTTCCACTACCCATTTCCCAAACTTGCATACCCCACCCATACACCAGAAATCAAGTACCCAGAATATAAAAGTCATTGGAATCGGCAGAACTACTCCAAAGAGTTTTTCTAGGAAAAAAAACAGAGATGAAAATCATGCAGATAACAAACAAAATTTCAGAGAACTGCAACATCACTTTCTTTCCCATTCAAATAAGGGCAATTGAGCTCAAATAAAGCGCATTACCGTTACCTATTTCCCAAACTTGCACCCCCCAACAAAACCCAACCCACCAATTTGAGCAGTTCATTGCAGTCTTCGTAACTAGTAGTAATGCATGTTATCAAGGTAATTGCTGAATCAGGCCTAATGGGCTCTTAACTTTTAGAGGGACATAAAAATAGAATTTTCTCAAGACGCCAATTCTGCCTGCACATTTGTGGCTACCCATTTTCCAAACTTAAATCTGAAAGGCACATTTTTTTTTGCCCCAAATTGAGGAGGGAGTTCACTGCAGTCTTCCCCACTTGTAAAAATGCATGTTAATGGGGTCAGTGTGCAATTTGATCTGATGGGGTTTTAGTTTTTGTGTGATAGTTACATAAATTTTCCTCTGACCATTGCTGTGCTGGCTCTTGAGTAGTGCATGTTACTGGGGCTAATGTGGAATCGGGTCAGATGGGGTTTCAGTTTTTGCAGGATATAAAGATGGGATCTTTTTTATAACTATTGATTTTTGTTCTTATTCATAAAAGACTGGGGTGCGATTGAATGCAGAAAGAACACTTACAGTGCAACCGATCTTGGCCAATGCCGACCCATCCGCGGATGCAACAGCTCCTGCTAAGAGAAAACGAAGAAGAAGAAGCAGAAGGAGATTAGATTGCGATTGGCAAAGGCCAATAAATAAAATAGTATTGCAGATAGATGGAGATGAGAAAGAGAAGGACCAAGAGCAAGGGAGGTATCTCTAGCATGTGCGAGGGGGCGTGCATCGGGGCGTACGGATTCGAGGAGATGGCGCTCGTAGAAGCGGAGAGGGAAGAGACGCCTGTAAGCATCCACCTCCATCTCACCTGACAAATCTCCTTCTTTGCCTCCTCCTCCTCCTCCATTGCCTGACTCCATTCTCTGCAAAAAAAATCTCTCTCACACTCTCCTTTTCGGTACTTCTCCACAGGGTTTCAAATGAGCTTGGCAAAGAACGCTCAAACCAAACGTCAATATGAGGGAAGGAAAAATAAAATAAGGGAAAAAAAATAAGGCTTACTTTTACTTTACTTTTACTTTCTCAGACATGTAAACAGACTATAGTCTATAGTCCATTTCAATTCAAGAAATTTAGATCGTAGAGCCCAAGTTTTTAAAGATTGAAAGGCAATACCAAAAATATTTTTTTTAAAAGGTTAATTTTATATATTCAAATTAAAATAATAAAAATCACTTGCAATGAAATGTGATTCAAGTCATGAGGTCAACAAGCATCATACTCGGATGGAAGCCTATTTATATTCAAATGCAAACTTTTGTTTTTATTGATATCATGAGCAGCTTAAGTTAAACTAGATTTGAATATTGGACGTAAATTTCTTCTTCTCTATTTAAATTGACTATATTTCATCTCTACTAATTAAGACCTTTTTTTTTCCTTTTTCTTTTTTTTCTATTTAGGTTAATACAATGGCTGTGAACACAACCAAACAATTGATTTTTAAAAAGAGTTATGATTTTTTTTTGTTTAAATTACATAACTAAAATTGAAATGGGTCAAAATATTCTATATATATATATATATAAATTTAAAACTCTCTAGTCCTACTTATTTATAATCAATGAATGTTATTCTTCTATCTGCAAATGGCTTCCTAAGTTGTTATATGCTAACGAGTGGTCTAATTGTTATATCAAAATACTACGAGCATATACTTATCAATTTATCTGTGTTTTATACATATGTTAGCTTTAACTGATCATTACTATAAATAAATGATCTTAAGAAATTAAGAGTTATGTTCAATAATTTAAAAAAATTTAGAGGATTTTACTGAAAAATACCCGGTATATGGACGTTGCACGAAACTGTACCCCGTTGTTGGGGCCTTACGAAAGGTTCCGTTACCCCATTTTCGTTTTTTTTTTTTTTTTTTCTTACTTTGACATTAGGGCGACGCTAGCATCACTCGTCTCAGCTCCTCATTTCTTATGAGTGGGACCAAAGTGGAAGGCAATCATCTGACTATGATTGGGATGAAGATGACCAAGATGATAAGCAGCAGCAGGATCAATCCAATGCACAACCACTTAATGTGCTGCTGCTCCTTCTTTCCTTTCCATTCTTTTCTTTCTCTTCTTCCTCCTCCTCTTCTTCTTCTTCACCCAGTCGCTGGACCCACCTGCACTGCACTCCACCCTCATTCACCTCCATCCACACACACACCCTCCTCTCTTTTTTTCTCTTCTTCCTCCTCCTCCTCCTCTTCTTCTTCCCCTCCTTTCTATTTCTTTCTTTCCCTTCTTCTTCCTCCCCTGTCTCCCTCCACGACACCTGCTCACACCTTCCACCGCCCGCACCTGTATCACTGCCCATCTCACCTGCACACACATATGGCGCAGCCCACTTCAAATTCAGTCAATGTTCAGACCCACCATCATATGTCACTGATGGTCAAAGTAAATGATAAGAAGGGAGTGAAATCATATTTTTTTATTTAAGAAATTCACCGGCTATCAATAACAGGAACAAAGATTATATATAATACTAATTGGACGATTGTAAGTATCTGCATAGCGCATTCTGTAGCCGGTTACAAAGTTTCTGAACTCGCCATTACTTTCTTTTCCTCTCTCTCACAGCCCCTGCCTTCACCACCTGCATGCCCTCCACTTTCTTCTTCCCCTCTTTTCTTTTTCTTTCTTTCTCCTCTTCCTCCTCCTCTTTCTCTTCCTCCCCACCTGCGCATCACCCTGCGTCACTGCCCATCTCACTTGTGCACACCACCTGCACGCCCCCCCCCCCCCCACACACACCTTCTTCTTCCCCTCTTTTCCTTTTCTTTGTTTCTCTTTCTTCCTCCTCCTCTTTCTCTTCCTCCCCCCTACCGCTGCACTCTCCCTGCCTACGCTGTTGCACCCTCTTTGTTCTCTTCCGCCTCCCTCTCTATTCTTTTTCTTCCTCTTTGCATTCAAGCATCAGCCATTACCACGATCGCCTTCTGAAAGATTTGCTCGCTTCCACCTTGGTCCTGAAACCTCTCATAAGAAAGGAAAGAGGTGAGTGACACTAGCGTCGCCCCAGTCAAATAAAGAAAAAAAAATGAAAATGGAATGAAGGAACCCAAGGCCCCAACTACGGGGTACGGTTTCGTGCAACGTCCGTATACCGGGTATTTTTTCGGTAAAATCCTCAAAATTTTAGTTTGTATTATGTGATTTTGAAAAAAAAAGTTTGGATTTGAATAAAAACTATGCTTGAGAAAATTAAGAAAATAAAAGGAATTGTCAACTTATTTTAATTTGAGTTAATTGATTCAAATAAAATTAAATTTGCATTTGAAAATAATTAAGCTCGGACTAAGTAGAAAATAGATTTTGAATATGAGACAAGGTTGACCCCACACGATGAATTTTATTTCATCAATAGATAAAATTTTCATATTCTTTTTCCATTAAAAAGTGTAGAAGTGGCATTACAAATTGAAATTCATACTTATTTAGTTGTTCATTTTAATATTTAAAGATTAAGGCTTCATGATTTCAATGGCTTGGATTGAAATGGACTATACCCATTTACATATGATATAAGTAGCATCAAAGTATCAATAAAAAATTACATTGTGCTAATCCATATCAATAAATTAAGAACAAATAAATATCTTCTTTTACCAAAAGAAAAAAAAAAGTTGCATCGTGTTTGTGTGTGGTACACAAGCACTATCGATAACAATTTAAACACCCAAACAATTGGCCAAATTCCTACATAAGTTCAGAGTCTCTTAATTTTGCTTAATGTTAATCAATGAAAATGAATATCCACCCATTGCAATTCACCCAACACTCTTATGCCAGAAGGTGCAAATGAGAGCACAATTATCTGGCAGGCAGTTTAGAAACTGCTTGTTATAGGAAATGGAATATAAAACGAGAACTTCACATAATGGTGCAAAATCAAACCTATACTTGCAAATCATTCCTGCAAAAAAAAAATAAGAGGAACGTAACATTAAAAAGTAATGGGCAATAAATAATATATATATATATATGAATACGGAAAGAAAGATAATTTATTCATAAATAATTGCAGTAGCAACATACTCACAGCAGTGAGTGGTGGATGGACACACACACATATATATACATATATATATATATATATATGGGGTATATCCCTGTATGGACACACACACATACAAAAATATATATATGGAGTATATTCCTGTACATCCTTCCCTCACCGTATGGTGAGGGACAAACTTAATGGGGCCCCTTAGGGACCGACTAATCATGGGACTTATGGGAGATGGGAAGAGACACCTTGGATGAGACCATATATTAAATTTGGGATCAATCCCATGCCTCTAATCCCTTCATCCGTAACCCACAAATTTAATGACTTTATATTAAAGGAAAAAAATTTGACCATCGATCAAACGGTCCAATCCATTTGTATAGGTGAAAACTCAATGGATCTAGTGTACTTAAGGGGGTTCCATGTGTGTGGATGGTTTGGATGTGTTATAAAGTCAACCCTACTATGATGTCCCTCACCATAACGATGGATGCATATGAATATCCCCCGGGTGATATTCTTGTGCATCATTCCCTCACCATATGGTGAGGGACAAACTTAATGGGCCCCCTGGGGACCCACCAATCATGGGACTTATGGGGGATGGGAAAAGACACCTTGGATGAGACCATATATCAAATTTGGGGTCAATCCAATGCCTCTAATCCATTCATCAGTGACCCACAAATTTAATGACTTTTTCTTAAAGAAAAAAAAGTTGACTATCGATCAAACGATCCAATCCATTTGGATAGGTGAAAACTCAATGGATCTACTGTACTTAAGGGGGTTCATAATATAGTGAGGGATGAATGTACATGAATAGGGGTGTAATGGTTCGGTTAACCGGTTATTTTGGAAAAACCTTTAACCGAACCGTAACTGCGGTTTTCTGTATGTGAAAATCGTAACCGTAACCGTGAAGACAAAAACCGTAGAAAACCGAACCACGGTAAACTGTATTATACGGTTTGGTTACGGTTAATGACCGTGGAAAAATCTGATTATGCTTAAGTGTTCCCTTATTATTGATTGAATTGAGGGACATACACATTCTTGAACGTGTTTCATACATCGATCACACTGTGTCCCATTTTCAGAATGGAATCAAGCATAAACAATGTGTTCCGGAGCCTGTTACCAGTCACAAAAAAAAAAAAAAAAAGAAAAAAGTTTCTTTCAGTTACAGTTTCAGCAACTGTCACTTTGTTAAAATAGATGTTCACCATGAACAACTGTAATATTGATAGCAAATAAACAAACAGCACGCAGCTCACTGAAAAAGGATAAGATGAACTTATTAATAGACACATAAAGCCACCTAAACTCAAGGAGAGCAGATCAGAGGATGAAACTAAAACCAAATGCAACTATGTCAAAAAGAATACAGCAAACACGTGTTACTGCTGTCCTCCAAACAGAGAGGCTACATTACAAGTCGATAAGGATGAACGAAGAAATAATGAATAGTCAGACACACAGCCCTACTACCACGGTTGAGAAATCTGACCTAGTTTACCATTCAAAAATATCTGTCTATTCATGAGCCATTGAGCCAGAGAGAGAGGCGTTGAGGCGAGAGAGAGAGAAGACTGATGAGAAGGTACTTTTGTTAGGGTTTCCTTTGTTAACATAATTTCATATAGTCCCTTATTTTTTCTTGTATTTAGTATAAGGTACTGTTAACCGCCGTGAATTATTATGGAAAACCGTAATCGAATCGAATTGTATGGTTTTTTGATTTCATTAACCGTAACCGAACCGTGAAACACGGTTATTAACCGCGGTTCGGTTCGATTCAGTTAGACGATTTCTTAGATTTTTTTTACACCCCTATACATGAATATTTTCATATATATGTATATATATATATTATATGTTGGTTTATTTCATTGTTCCTTAATAGGAAGGAGGCGGAGTTGTAGTCCTATAATATGGGGGTGTCAATGTCATACGCGTAACGCGCCTCTGGTCTTTCCGTCTTACTTAGTCCATGTTTGGCACCTCTATTTACAGCCTCTATTTGTCGAAATGTCTAAATCGGACAGAGGTTATGAAAATAAGAGCGTTTGGCATAACATTCTGACATCTGTTTGTTTTAGACATTTAGATGCAAATCTTCTAAAATCTAAATGCTCAAAAAGTGGACAGCTGAAAAATAAAGATTTGGCCTCTTCTTTGTGTGACTCTTTTTGTTATGGCTCTACTTTTACTAGGTCTGTCAGAAAAAGAGTAGAGTTACCAAACATGGCCTTAGACGGCATGAAAGTGGATGTATTCGTCATTGCCAGCAAATAATAGTGTACACCCCTTGATCATTTCAATTCAATCTCTTTCATTCCATCATTAACTTTTTTAACGATATTATTTTCCCATGCATTAGACTATTTACATTAATCATGAAACTTCACCATCAATTTCTGCCTAATGACATCGACAAGGTCACATATTGGTAGTTATGAAGTTATTTTCTTACTTTACATTTTATTTAAAATAAGCTCTACCCCATTAATAAGGTAGGCTTGATTGAGAAAAAGAAAGTTAAAAGTGAAAAGGTAAAAAATGATGGGAGAAAGGAGGAGGGTTATCTTAGTGATAAATAAAGAGATGGGAAAAAGCGGCCAAAATTAGTAAAAACATAACAACCCGATCTCTTTATTCTGGGATATGAAAAGGTATTAAAATCCAGGGAGCATATTTTGGTAAACCACGGGTTTACATGAAGGGGTAATAGTGATTTATAGGCTGATCTAAGCCAATCAATATCCAATCTGATCCCAACTGCTACTTTGTTCCAGAATGTGTAAATTCGATTATCATTAGTGGGTCCCTTCGATGGATTCTTAGGATCCGGATTCTTCAAATGAACCTAACCAAATTAAGTTTCTTCCTACAATCTTTAAAGAAGGTACTTGACTTTCTTAATTAAATGAAAATAAATCCGACTTAAACTCCTTTTTTTTGCATTCTGAAATCTTTTCTCATCATAACATCAAATCACATGAATGATAACTATAGCATCTTAGCATGTTTTAACACACGATTGAGAGAGGTAATGGACATCTCTGAAAATCAAATGTGGAAATGCTGTCATTGAAGTCTGTAGACACACTTGATGATTCCTCATTTTGCAATGCTATTAGAAAGAGCAATCCACACTCCATGGTATAATTAGCTTTCCATATTCCTTTAATAAGAGAATGCACTGTATAATTAGCTTTCCAAATTCCCCTTAACAATAGTATATGCTTTGGGATACATAGGCTTTTATTGCCTGTGCATATGTGGGGTCATTTTCTCATAAATAGTGCACATAGGATCATGAAGAACGATCATTTTAGTATGAGAATGAAGTAAAAAGGATTAAAAATGAATTATCGCTTGGAGATAATGAAAAGAAGCATCGATTTGAAAATGAGCATTTTTGTCATTTGGACTTCAAACCAGCCTATATGAAACACTCCAGCGTAAATTTTACAAAGTAAGGCACTCTCACATTGATACTATATTCTTAGATATTTTTTCAGTAAAACTCTCATTCTCATTAATCGATATCAAAATTATGCTATTCTATTTGGTACCACAGCCAAGCGGGCTGGAATTTAAGAGAGAGCCGAGCATGCCGCTCCTTACCACTCAAGTATATGAGCCGTTTTCAAAATTATATTATTAAAAAAATAAAAGAATACAAAAGTTACGATACAAGATTGGACCGACATTAATAATTCTCCACAACCCAAAATCTAATTAAAAATTCATTTTTATCAAATAGAACCTTAGGGTCCGTATGTTTGCATGGCATTAAATTCCTATAACTCTAAGAAATGCAACACTAAAAGTGTCTTAAATTGAAAGAAAAAAAAAAGTGAAGTTCCATAGTCCCTAGTGGTACCTCACCGATTAGGGATTTGGGTGTGTGTGAGTTCAAGTCCCATTTATAGAAAAAAATGAAAAACATATGAAGTTTCATAATTGCGAGTCCTTCCAAACAAAAACCAAAAAGTAAAGAAAAGTATTAAAGAAAAAAGAAAGTTTTTCATTGTATTTCTATGGTAAATATTCATGCACAACACTCTAACCAAGTCCCTCACCATCAAAGTTACAACAAGTAGAGTGACCCTGATTAGTTCATACCAGTGGATTGGTGAGAAAAAAGAAAGTTGAAGAACTGTAAATGATTATCAAACAATCTCTCCCTTAATGAAAAATTAATTAGTGGAGCCATCCATCATGCTATTGAATCAAATCCTAGTCAAGTCTGTTTACCAAAAAAAAAAAAAAAATCCTAGTAAAATTTAATAAGATCTTGCCTTAGCAGCAATTGAATCCTAGTCCATCGAATGACAATGCATATGCCGTAAGAACCCGATTGGTAAGGAGCGTCAGTTCTTACTTGGCTGCCTGGGGTTCGAACCCCGTGCACGTCCTCTTCCCGCTTGTGCAGGCTCCTTTCTCACTTGTGTGGGCTTTCTTCCCACTTGTGCGGGCCTCCTTCCCACTTGAGTGGGCTACCTTTCCATGTGCATACGGGCTCTTTCTTGGGGTTAAAAAAAAAAACCAAAAAGACAATGCATGTCCCTTGTGACTAATCCAATGGTGGGTAAGGCCCTTAATCTTCTCACGCAGCCAAAAACATGCAAGCGGCACACATGCAATTGAAATCAAGTCAAGAAATAAAATTCAGATCCGATCGATAAAGCGCCCACCTCTGAAATTTAAACCAACGAAAGTCATTCTCAAATCAGATTTGTGTCACCTACAAGATTATCATCTTTAAAACACTTGATTAAAAATGTGAAAGCAGTGCAAATGAAATCATGTGGGCTATAAATAAACGATGTTTTTACCAACCCGATTGAAAGGACAATCGAAGCACGACGTTTGTGCAGTCGTTGTTTCTTAAAAAAAGTATAGAAAGTAAAAAAGTTTTTCTACAATACTAATACGTTTTTGTATACATTGCGGAAAATTAGTCCTGCAAAAAATTTCCTCATCCATGGAAAAGAAAAATCCGACCACTCCCCCATAGGACTCTATTTTTCAAGGAATCACAACAAAACAACTGGCCCATTTTTTTTTCACTTTTCCAAAAAAAAAAAAAGCGGCTGCACCCAACGTAACTAATTTTACTGTAGCAAAAAATATAATTTTCACAATCCACAATGTTTCCACAGAAAACCAACTACACAAACAAACATGAGTGAGAAAAACAGAAAATAAACCGACATTTCTACGATTCCACGGAAAATTGATTTTCCGCTGAGCACAGAGAAGATTATCGGAAAAAAAAAAAAATATGCCGCCCCAGTGCCAGAACTGTGATTTTGTAGGATTTATAATCCACGAGTTGGCTCATCGAGTGTCTCCATCATACTCTCAAAAGTCCCGAGAGTGGAGTACAACTCCGTGGTGGAAGACCCACTATACAATCGGCCGAACAAAATAAGCCCCCGAGCCCCACCCTGAAAAACTTTAGGTTTCGCTAAAACTTTTCTATCATAAAAAAAGAAATATATATATATTTTGTTACTTTACTTGAACCTCTAATAGGCCCACTTAAGATCTAAACCCCTAAAAATTACTCATTTTTTATGAAGAAATAATAGATTGCACTATTGATTTGATAGAATAAATTAAATGGATATAATTCATATTATTTTCAAAATTTTATATCTTCATACTTATATTATTTTATTAAGGATTTTACCAAAAAAACCACGTTAAGTGCACACTATACCAATAAAATCCTTTTAGTTGCAGTAGTACAAACGTGGTCCTTTTGATTTTTTTTTTTGTTTTTTTAAAAAAATGAGTTGACCCTCTACACTCGAAAAAAACATTTCCCGTTATCTTTCTCCTCCTCTCTTTTTCAAACACAATCCAATAGGAAAGACCAAATGAAGAAAAAAGGCGGAAATATGATTTTTTTTAAATAATACGACGCGAAGGAAGGCGGAGAAGAGAGAGAGAGAGAGTTGCAGGGCTCCAATTTGGGTGAAGAAGAAAAAGACATTGGATTCCCACCTAAGAAGAAGGGATTTACAGAGGTTTCAGTATTAAAAATATCAAAATATAACTCTGGAAGTATTTTGCCGAAATTTCAACAAACAAGTAACCATCACAATCAATAATTCCACTACTAATCCAAAGAAGAGCCAATCAGATTGGAGCCTTTTGTTTTTTTATTGATAGGAAAATAAGAGTGAATTTCAATAATTTGCAGTAAACGGCTAAAAAACATTTTGAGACCTTTTCAATGCATGAGAAAGTGAAAAAAAAATACATCAATATTAATCTTTATATCATTTGGTCGTTCATAATTCCCAATAAAAAGGAAAGAGGGGTTGCACTCCCGCAACCCAGATTTTAATGTCCCAACTTTAAAAACATTTAACAGTGCTCAAATCATTCTTCTTGATCTTAGAATTATACATTTGATACAAATTTTAGGCCTAGTTCGCTCCAGGAGATGCACACCAGAGAATGGTTCGAATGTGATGAAAACAGTCAAACAGAGCCACCATACATCAGTCACCCTAATCCAAAGCAAGTGTGCCCCCACTAGGGACTAACATGATCTAATAAATGTGTCACAACCAGACCAATCATTGAATAAGTCCGGATCCTGTGAGAGTTTACCCCACAGTGACAGTAAGTAGACCTATTACGGTCTACCATGTGCAGCCTGCCATTCACTTGGGGCCCCTGCTCCATCCAAGGAAGGAGCTGCCCCATGGTGATATGGCTCATGGTGATTGGTTCACTCACAATGGTCAAAACCTTTAAGAGGATCCCGATTCATCATTGAATAGTTTGTTTTGTTTGGTTGTTTATATACATATATGATGTGAGTTTCCTGAGGTCTTTGGCTCTCCAGGACTAATCCCCCGATGAGGCTGGCTAAACACACACCAGGCATATCGGGGCGGTTTGGAACACAAGCTGTTGGGAGCACCCATGCCTTAGGCCACTCCACCAACTCCAAGGTGGGCACCAATCATTGAAAGTTAAAAATAAATAAATAATCAAATTTATGTACTAGCTCTCAAGTTCATGAAGGTAACTGGGGCTAACAGGATCCATCACATAAAGAAATCTACCCTAGAAAGAGCACCACTATTGGACCCATTGGCCCTATACATATTTCAACTCAAAAAATCACAGAAGCATGGCAGGTTAGCATGCGCTTGTCGTATTAGCCTTTCTCGCCAAAAAAGCCTCACTCAAAAGATATACACAGATCTAATAAAGGTGCTGACACGGAACAAAGTTCTGAAACCAGCAAGTTACAGGAATTATACATGCACATATACATCTAACAGTTAGATAAAAAAAACCCATCCCAACTTCAGGGAAATAGCCCGGTAGTATTCATATGGGCAGCCCAATAGATATAAACAAAATAAAAAACAGCTTATATGCAGAGGCATCTTCCAATACTTCCGCCTGCCATGCCAGTACTAATATCTAAAAGTCTGATCTTCAGCCCTCCCCTGCCAAACCCATTACTTGTCTCCAACAATCTCCACTGCTCCAAACTGAGAGAGAGAGAGAAGATTGAGTTGTAGAAATTTAGGGACTGAATCTTGATAAATTAATAATTTTCATTGAGAATGGTTTCATATTATGAGTATAATGAAGATAACCTAATCATATTATAACTCTATTTTAATCCAAATCACACTATAAATCTAATCAAATATAATTCTAATTTAACACAAACTCCTAATCCGAATCTAATACAAACTCATCCTCGTCAAAAGATATATGACCTTCTTAATGTAATTATTCGCTATTATGAGTGCGTTTCTGAATTTTCCAAAAAATGATGCCAGTAGCTTTTAACACTTCTTTGCAAAATAGATAACATTTTTTCCCACTACATTCACTGTCCAAAGATGTAAATTGCACACCAGAGTCTGTCGTCTCTACATTCTTTTACCCAAATACACTTATTTACATTTTTAAGATCTAATTTGAAACAATATCACAAAAAACTGGGGTAGAAAATCATTCCACACACAAAAGGACATAAACAGGTGCTAACAGAATAAGGAAGTTAGTACCTTTGGCGGGTTTCTCGATCCAAGGCCCATTCATAATGTTAAGTATGCTACAGGCATCGCTGTATTCCAGATCAGGCAACAGCTTTGGTGTCAGCAGGAAACACCTGTGTAACATAAGATATATCTGGTGTCAACTTTCATGTGATAGTAACTTAAATTAAATTATTACAAGAAAACCAGCAAGAAAGTGAGAAAAATGGTGTTGACTCGGCCAATCAATCAGTTGAACTCGCCAATTGGAGTGAAACTTATGTCAATTAAGTGACTGGCAAACTCAGTAAGGTCATGCAAGCAGTCCATGAATCCAATATGAGTTTCCTCTTACAGTAGCCTTTCAAAAAAGAGATCCTCTTACTGTGGTGTGTTGGGTTGGCTGGCTGCTCTCACAAGTTGTTGGAACATCTTTCTTTCATTTATAGGGTCCATTCCTGATTTGGAAAGGTTGATCAGAAACTTTCCCATACCAAGTGTCAATATGCAATTCAAAACAACACACTTTCAATTAGTGGTCCTGTGGAAATCTACCTTGATTTATCTCATCAACCACTCGAAATGGGCAGTTCGTGAGGTCTTGCAATGAAACCAGATAGAGAATTGTGGAAACAGAACGTTCCTAGAGAAATTGAATACTCTTAGGTCATGGCAGAAGAAGATTATAGCAACACAAGATCAAAACTAAGCATCAGCTACAGCATATATACCCCTCCAGACTGATGATGAGCACTTAGCACCTGTAGCTGTCCTGCTTGCCTGATAGAACAGTCAACATTTTAAAGATGGGAAAGAAAAAAAAAAAAAACCGTAAAGAGCATATCTAGAAAATCAATCACAGAGAGGAAAAAAATGTGAAAAATACAAATAACTATTGAAATGAATTGAAAATTAACACATAAAACGGATTAAAACAAATGAGACCAAAAAAGGTTAAAATTTTAGTGAGCAGGTGCAATAGTTTGCTCGCTCTCTGAGAAGTACAGTTCATTGGAACGCCAATCTACGCAAAGATTGTTTCACAACATGTTACTAGGACCTACTGCACATCAAGAAAAAGCAACACAATGCAAAGATGTTACACCAAAAGAATAGATCCAAATGATAAAACCTATGTACCAACTTGGAAAATTTCTCAATGGATAATCATCGAAATCATAAAATAGCACCAATCAAAAGAAATGCGAGGTCTTATCTTAAGGGGAAATTTGACATTTTCATATCATTTACATAGGGAAATAAAGAGGTTGGAAAGGGGTGAAAAGTAAAAGAAATGGACAGAGTACAGCCAAAGTGAAACCATCAATTTTCTCAGATATATGGAAATTACATTCAGAATGAAGAGGAAAAGAAACTATCTACAGCCAAAGATGGAAATTTTTTTCCAGTACTACCCTTCACTATCCCCTTAAGTAAATTCCAATTTCCTATGTAAACTGTAGGAAATGACAAAATCCCCCTTAAAAGATGGAAAAGTAGGCTGTTACTCTGTTTATTATAGTTTTCTTACATGAGTACGAACTTTGAACCCTGACAGTTTTTGCTATCCATGGCACTGTAAAGAATTACAAGTCAACAAAACCTACAGTCCTATCAAACATTTGTAACCTGGGACCCACAAAATATTAGATACCACACATGTATATCACTATATCCATTGTAATCCGGTGTTAACTTAATCTTAAAGATAATCCCTTAAATCGAGGAATTATACATCTGTAAGTCTATCATGAGAAAGAATAGAGGACAAAAGAGGAGGGTTGATCACCATGATCATGATTTGAATTTTCTAGACTTGCATACTTTCTCAATTTGATATGGAATTAGAGCTCTAGGGGTTTCATAGTGTCTTATCCATAGTTGTCAATTTCTGTTCTATTTTGACCCGGTTGCGGAACATTTCTGCATTCCGATCAATTTCGATGTTCCATTGTGGAAAAGACACAATTTAAAAATGGAAAAAATATTAAAAAACACATAAAATTGGGAGAAAAAGGTCGAACACTAAAATAGTACTAAAAATGCATAGTTATATCAGTTATATTAAACTCCACTTTACAATCAACCATTTTCTAGTTTTCACTACATATGAATGGAAGTATGAAATATGGGCTGGAATTAGGCCGGAAATGGTATCGGAATCGCTGAAATGTACCAGAATGAGCGAAATTGAGCCCAGAGACTTTTAGGGGGGCATACCATTCTCCATGAGGCCAATTCCAGTACGTTCCAACCGGAATTGACAGGAACGGAACAGAATTGACAACTATGGTTTAGACATGTCCAATGTAGACCAAAAATGGCGCCGGTGAGGAAAAGCTCTTCTATGCACGTTGATTGCCTACCAAGGGAAAGGGGTAAGCCGAAGAGGACATGGATGGAAGTAGTAACATTAGATCTGAAGAAAAGCAACTTATCCGAGGCTTTGGTTCAAGATGGATCGGAATGGAGAAATAGAATAAACGTAGCTGACCCCGACATAGTTGGGACAAGAGTTTGATAATGATGATAATAACATATAGTAGATCAGCAAATTCAAGAGTGCAATCCTTGTAAGATTTTTAGGAAAAAGATGTTATCTTGTCTACCAAAAGGACAATATCCTTTCAACCCTTTCAACAATAGGATCCCAAGTTTTTAGACATTTCGGATTGGCACCCAATCACCATTACATGTATTTTACGGTAGTTCCAACAAAGGTGGATCTTGACCTTAATCCATTGAATTACAGCTCTAAATTTCAAGTCTGATGCATAAATCTGAGAAAATGGCCTAAACCAGGTATCCCTCAACTTCTTCAGCATCAAATAGAAAAACTGGCAAAAATAAAACGAGACTCTTTTTTAGCTTTCTGTTCTTACCTTAGTCGTTGCTATAGATTAGCCATCAAGGTAATGGCCAATATCCATGACATGTCAAGCTATACAAGCGATAACTATGGGAAAATCCATAAATATTTTATGTTACTCATTCACACACAAGCGGAGCAAACCTAACAAGAACACAAATACAATACGTATTGGCAGCTAATTCAACCATTTTCGTAAGGCTAATTAGGTCAGAGAAAGAAGTAGTAATGGCACTGATATTTACTAGCTAATGGACCCGAGTCAAAGTCCAAGGTCTCAAGCTTAACCACAACGATGACAATAACAAAAGCATCAAACTCCAGTGTTAACTACAATAGGGTTGACAATAATGAAAGTGTTAAAAGCCAGTGTCAACTACAAAAATGAAAATGCAATTAGAACATCTCTAAACATTATAAGGTGTCAAAGAAAGCTGACAATCTTCTTTTGAAGGTAATCTTTCTTCCTCAGTAATGATCAACACTTCGCATAGAATAAAATAAAATAACATGTCATCAAAATCTTCACACAACTGCAGCTGTTACTAAATGGTTATAACACTCAAATGTAGTAGAGGAAAGGTCACAAAGTAGTTAACTTACCTAAATTTTACTTTGATTAGTATGCCAAATTTATCAAAATCCACATCATGCTCATCTGTTGTAAAAAACCATGAAAATATAAAATAAAGCCAACAAAATATTGTTTTTTTGTGTAAATTTGTTCACAACCGGCTTGCCACTAACAAATACCTAGTGAAACTTCTCCAGCAACAGCCATCTCTTCAAAGTTATGACTAAAGGTTTCATTTATCTTGGCAACAAGGTTTCTCAATGTTGGGAGCCAGTTTCCCTACAGAAAGTGAATAAAATCCAATTTGAATCAAGTAAATCAAACTGGATATGATCACACACTGATGTCAAAAGAAGCAAATGCTTGAAATAATACTAGATGGCTTTATCTCTCCACCTTGAGGGTGTCTATTTCAGATAAACACTGATTCAGTTCCCTGGTATCTGTTTCTAGTTTTTTAGCAATAGCGTCAATCTGTAACACAGTAAATTTGGGTATCAGAACTATCAACAGGAATGAATAGAGAACGAAATTACCAGAGTTACCTTACGCTGACGGCTTTCATATTCTTCCAAAATGTTATGATTAAGAAAGAGAATAGAATTCGCTTGGGATATATTATCTTGAATTGCCGCTTCCAGATCCTCAATAGTGCTAGGCATCTACATTTAAACATGCAACACGCATAACATAACACTTAAAGTTAAGAAAGTGTTCATGAAGAAAAAAAATCAAAATAGATTAAAAAAAGAAGAAGATATAAACAAGCACCATATGGACAGTCGAATGCTTTAGTTAAATGCATGTTCTTTATTCATCTTTAAAACCTTATCAAAGCCGTAAAAAATTCTTATTGGCTTCGTTAACTACTAAATAACCTTTTAAAAATACAAGCGATAAAAGAAAGAGAGAATAAAGAAAGAAAAAAGGTAAAAGATTATTAATATTAGCTTATTGGCTACAGCCATTCTCACTTAGTCGAATCGCTTGAATCGTAAGATTCAATGAAACGAGTATCGAATCGTAGGATTCATACCTAAATCCTAAGATTCATTTGTAAAGGGGATTCATTACATAGATACGAATCATGTTACTTAAGATTCGGGATACGAATAGTAGGATTCTAATAATTATGAAAACATCTAATAAAAACACTTAAAATATAAATAAAAACTCTAAATATGATAATATGTGGGCCGGGCCCAAAATGATAGGTCGAGATGGATGGGCTGGGCCCATTGGCCCCATGGGTCTGTCCTGCTCCTGCATCAACAAGTGTTCTAAAAATTAAATAAGTATCAAGAGGATAGTGCAACTTCTGCTTTTAATAATAGTAATAATAATAAAAAGATAGATTCAAAAGATTATGGGTTATGTTGAACGGATTCAGAGAAATGAGCAACATGGCAATGTTAGACATAATAATGCATCACTAATCAGTTGTCACAGATTCTTCTATCAGTAATTTAAAGTTCTATTAGTAATTTAAATTTCATTTTCTTTTATTCTAACAAATTCATACACACAAATGAAGGACAATTTTCTCCTGCACTCCTGTGCTTTGCAATCCATTTGGATCGACAGAAGCACCCGGTGAAATCCAGGGGAGTCCCACCTTTAAGAATGGTTCAGATGCACGCTCTCCCAGGCGCATGTGCACAAGAGAAAACTTTCCTACAAATGAAACAAGAAAAAACTCTACCAACCCCTCTCAAAGCAAAGATGAACTCAAGAACATGTCTACTAATCTAAACATTTTTTCTCCGTAGACAAGATACTATAATGCTTTCTGTTTTGAATCTTACAAAACTGTGGAAATGTTTATCACTTGGTAATCCTAGTAAATTATTTATTACTAGTGTGAGCTTTTTTCATATTATTTTTATGTAAAAAAATGTAAACTTCCAACTTATTTAAATATTATGCTGAATCCATGTCCTCAAATCAGCAAACTTGCAATGGTATTAGATTCCAATAAATGGCCACTCTCATGCAAGTTGCACATATATTCACAAGCTTTGTCTTTAAAACCCAGAAACGTAATTTATTTGCAGCCTTTAGTGCAGTTTGGAACCACTCAATCATATGTCATGTTGATCTCATCTCAGCACTTGCTGGTAGGGATGTAAATGGGTCCTCGATTCTCCGATTACTCGAAGGTTCTGACCCATTAAAACCGGGTCTGGATCCTTATTTAGGGCCCGATAAGTAAATGGGTCTAGGTCCGATTCCACCTTGGTTCGGACCCGAGACCCGACATATTACCTCAATTTTCTAAAATCTAATCCTAAAAACCATATTTTTTTAATATCATTCTCTACCTAGACCCGAACCCAGATCTAGACCCATCCCATATATGATTCTGGTTCCGGTTCCGAAGCCAAGAAACCAGTTCCGAAACGGTTCCGGGTCCGGATCCAATTCCACCTTCTCCTTAACGGTTCCGATTACGGGTCCACCATGAACCAGGACAGGAACCAATCCCTTTACAACCCTACTTGCTGGATTCGATCAATTGATCTATCTCATCTATGTGCAGTGTGCATACGTATCGTAATTTCTGACTTTACAACATGGGGTCAAAGCAGACAAATGCCAATCAAGCGAAGCTTCTTCTGCAGGCAAGTGATCATTAGGTAGGTCTCAATGAGGTCAACTGAGCAAGAGAGAGTTCACTCCAAGGCCCAAGCCCATGTGATCATTGGTGGAGAAGTTGAAGTCAACTTACAGTAGAGATAGAGACAAAACAGGGACGAGGCTACTGTTCCATCTTTTATTTTGTTCAACTTACATGAGACAAATGAAGTCAACTGACAGATAGGGATGGAGACAAGAGAAGGACAAGGCAACCGTTCCATCTTTTATTCTGTTCACCTTACATGAGACAAATGCGTAGTTGTCAATCTCATTTCTGTCATTTTTTCATTGACTCTAAAACGAAATATTTAGGCCAATTCAGCATTTTTAAGGGTTTTTTTTTTTTTTTTTTAAGAGAGAGAGAGAGAACCTTGAGCTTTTTCCATGAGTGCATTTTTGTCAGCAAAATCGGAAATATATTTTTTTTTTAAATTGCACTATGGCAGAACTAAATAATTCTGGCCTAATTCGGATCAACGGATTTTTTTTTTTTTAATGGTTACTTTCATTAAAAGAAGAGCAAGCAGTACATAAGAACTATACTGACAAGCTAACCACCCAAAGGACAACAAGAAACCAAGGAAACCAAAACACCCCCAGAATAAGCGCTACAAGAGAAGGAGCAATAATGAAATACGGACGCTAAAGCCCCACACTTAACCCAGCAGCTTCTTTCCGGTTTCACATGATTTGATCAACCGAGAAGTCTCGGAATATGGGATTAATCAACACGCAACTCGAAACAGAGAATTTAATCTTTTCACACAGAAACCCACACCTCTTCTCCACTCCTTCAAAGCATCTATTATTCCTTTCCTTCCAAAGAGTCCAATCCTTGCCTCTGGGATGACTAATAGGGGACTTCCAAGACTTAAAGAGATCTTGGATCGAACTTGGAAAAGCCCAGCTACATGAAAACCACCCAAGCACTGAATTCCAAATCATATTGGCAACCCTGCAATTTAGTGTAAGATGATCTACCATCTCCTCCTCCTCCTCCTCCAAGCACATGGGACATGCATTCACCAAGATCTTCCCTCTGCGTCTCAGGTTATCCATGGTTAGGATTTTCTTTTGAATGGCTAGCCACCCAAAGATGACTACTCTAGGCGGGGTCTTTATTTTCCAAATGGAAGCTATGAAATTCCTTGATTTCTCCCGCGTAGAGATTTATGAGAAAAAAGAGGAGACTGAGAAAGAACCATCTTTAGAAGCACTCCAAAGTCTTAACATCCTCTCCATCCGCCGGGATTGATATGCCATTTAACAAATTCAATAGGGATGCTAGTTGATTTTCCTCGAGCTCCTTCAGGTTCCTCCTAAAGGTAGGTCCTCAGATTACCTGTGCGCCTGGACCTTGCCTCTCAAAGTAGTTTTGAACTTTCAACCCTTTATCCACAGCACATCGAAATAAGTCTGGATACCGGTCTACCAACGTGGTGTTACCCACCCAAGCATCGAGCTAGAATTGGACCCTCTCCCAAGCCTACATGGTATCTGATATACTTCATGAAATTTGCTTTGGTAGAGATTATCCCCTTCCATATAGCCGATGCTTTATAGTTCCTTTCTTTAACCTCCCAGCCGTTTCTCATCATTCCATATTTTGCTAAGATCAGTTGCCTCTATAAGCCTTCTGATTCAGTCCCTAGCCTCCACAACCATTTACCCAAAAAAGCTTGATTCATCAAGCTTACTAACCGGAAGCCTAATCCCCCTTTTAGTTTAGATTTGCAAATAGATTTCCAATCCACCAAATGGAACTTTCTCTCCACACTTCTGCCACGCCAAATGGAACTTTTTAGTCTCGGATTCTTTGATCCTGTATTTCGGATCAACGAATCCGAGACTAAAATGCATATTTTGAACAAATTTGGTACCAAATACTTTTATTGGGGATTGTTCAGTTTGGAAAACTAAGTGAATCAAATGGTTTTGGCCAATTTGACCAACATGAACAGAATTTAACTAACACGGACAAATGGTCAACCTCAATACAAAATTGAGGGTGAGCTAAAAATTGATAAAACTAATACAATCCTAATCACATCTCAAGAGATTATAGTGAGTTAGTGACAATTTAAGTCGTGTATGAAGATAAGTTATACCAGTGTTCATAGGGAACACATATAGGTGCAATTTTTCAATTCTCATAAGGTACTAAAGATTCTTGTTGGGGTTGTGACAAAAGTTTTACCCTGGCTGTCATTCTACCTAATCCAACCCTCCACAGGCCAACAACAGCGCCGTTGAGCAAAAGTTCTTCTATATAGGTTGATGACCCACCAAGGAGAAGGGGTATGCTGAAAAGGATGGATGGAGGTAGTAAGGACTAAGGATAGAGCTGACGAAGTGCAACCTAACTAAAGATTTGGCTCAGGATAGATTGGAATGGAGAAACAGAGTTCATGTAGCCGACCCCAACATAGTTGGGACAAGGCATTGGTGATGATGATGATATCGTACTCAGGAAAACCAGTTTTGTTATATAACACATAATAAAAATTTACACTAATGAAAAAGGGCCAAGGTAGTGCTTAAGAAAAAAATGTATTGTAAACCTACACCCCCAAGAGTTAAGTTGTCAATTTTTTTCATAGGTTGGACCAGCTAACCAGGACTCGTTTTAGCCGTGCATAGTTGATATTCATGCTCCAACCTCAAATGTGGTGTTCTGGGAAACAATTTGTGTACGTGCAACTATTAATAACTAGAAACACCAAAAGCTTGAGTTGTTAGTGAACGACAAAACAATGTATATCAAAGGGTCCAGACAACCCCCCTCACGTGTCGGGCTCCGCACTTGGACAAAAACATGCCAAGTGACCAATGTGGACAGAAATACGTCCCCAGGGATTCAAACACACGACCCCCGACTCTAACACTAAATTAATAACCAGAAACACCAAAAGCTCGAGCTGTTAGCGAACAACAGAACAATGTATATCAAAGGGTCGTGATAACGAAGATTTCTCTTGTGCTCTTGTGCTTGACAGTCCAATGGATTGGTCTGGTCATCACGGGTGTGATGGTGAAATTTAGGGGGGTCCTGCCTTCAGAGATGTTCCGGATATGTTTTCATGCAGAGCATTGTGCGTAGGTGAATATTTTCCCATGTCTTTATTGTAAACGTATGTTTCCAAGCTTTTAGTTTTTTTTTTTTTTTTACCCCACGAAAGCACATAACAATACCAAAGAGATTGACATGGATGAGGGAACTCAATCTTTTCGTTTGGGCTCTTTTTCTCCGCTTCTATTTGGAAGTAATAGTAAATTGGAATTCACATTCTTCAATCCCTGAACCTCTCCCATAATGGGAGTGTGCCTTACCATTGCACGAAATGCCAGTTTGGAATGCGAAACTCCTCGTTTAGAAAGATAATCAGCTACTTCATCTGCCCCTCTTCTGACATGCACAAACAAGACTCCACAACCTTGGAATAAATCACTAAGTCATCTATTAAAGCTGCAGCCCTCCATGAACCTGAGGCCTGACCTACATCAACAAATAACTCCCTCGACATTTGAGGGAAAAGCTGAAGCCTTAACTGCTTTGCTAACTCACAATGATCATAGCCATCAGCTCTACATCATTAGCTTCGCGTATGCCTGCTAGTCAAGTAAAACATCTCACCACCTACAATATGCATTGTGATGATGGACAACCCCACCCACGCCTTACAACTCAGGGTTACCCTAATCAGCAGCATTAAAGTTTACCTTACGTTATGACCATGGTTAATACAGGAATTTGCCTAACTATCTCCATGTCCATTCCTCTTTATGCAAATAATGCTGGTATTATTCAAATCCAAATCACCTTGAATCCAGTTTTTCATGAGCGAACTAATAGAAGTGATTGCCAAGAACTTGTGGAAAATGGAACCATTTTCCTTCCCATATGTCGACCGACCTCCGACTTGCTGGTAAATTCACCAATGACATGGAAAGAGACCACCACCATTTCTTATTTGCTAAATTGATTTTTTTCAACAATCCAAAGCAACTTGAGGAAAAATACACCAGTGCAGCACCATAAGGATAATGAGTACACTTAAGGTATAATCATGCAGAGCAACAGAGCTACTCAGTACATGGACCTTCAGGTTGAATGTCATAGTTAATAAATGATGGCTAAAGATATATTGACATAATCCTTGCACTTATTTCAAATGTGATTTATTATAACCAAGCAATTGTTGGCTTCTACAAGGAAACACATGAAATCATTATACCAATTTGCTTTGCTTATTTTCTCCATTTCCCATTCAAACATCTATACTAGATTTATTACTTAGTAGCTATGCTTAGTAAGAAAATACTACAAGGTGACTAAAGTATCAACGAGGCTGAGTACAATATAATATGCAGTGCCCATCAAGCAACAGCTATTACACGCGCGCGCAATTGTGTGTGTGGAGAGAGAGAGAGAGAGAGAGAGAGAGAGAGAGACCACCTTTAAAAATTCTTGTTCAAGTTGTGGAGTGATCACGGCAATTGACTCTGCACGACTCTTTGCATCAGAGAGTTGTTGTCTACAATTCTCAGTCTCATGTTTACCTATTGCAAAGAGGCAATATAAGAAACCATATGTAGGAGGGTAACTTCTTCTCTCTTTTTTTCTTTTCTTTTTGCTGAACAATAAATGGAATGAAAACATAATAGTCATAATAATCCCTGCACTAGTAATAATAATCCCTGCACCTCCACTCAAAAGAGTTAAAATAAAATTGAATAAGAAAACAAATACATAAACAATTGTGCAGACAAATGGCATCACAAATACCAAGGATCAAATATTATGAAACTAATTACAGTCACTTCAAGAATGCTTGCACAAATATGAAAGGATAAAAAAATTAAAAAAAATCAAATGGATTAAAATTTTATCATGCTAATTACAGTCATTCAACGAATGTTTGCATAAATATAAAAGAAGAGGAGAAAAGATAATCTATCATTCGCATAAATATAAAATACGAATATAGATAATTTATCTAGTGGATTGCATGAGAAAAGTCAGAAAAGAGGTCCTTGGAAAATCAAATGGGAAAAGAAGCTCTGATAAAAAAATAAACTGGTGGTGGACTACAAAGGTTCAAAAAGCTGTTCAAGAGAAAAGACACTGCTACAAAGTTTGGAAGAGGACTAGAAATATGGAAAAATTATGGAATGTAAAAAAAATGCAAATAAAGAAGTTAAGAAAGTAATTAAGTGATGCTAATTCCAAAGCATATGATGAACTAAATACTAAGTTGGGAACGAGATATTCTCAAGCTTAAAAAAAGACAAAAAGGAAAAGTAGGGATTTAATCATGTCAGATGTACAAAGAGCAATGACAAAAAAGTTATAGTGAAGGAAATGATATTAAAGAAAGGTGAAAATAATATCTTAACAAACATTTAAATGAATATTCTATAAAGGCTTGGGAATGAGAGAGGATATTTCATTAGTGGGACATACCTTCTATCGTGGAATTAGGACATCAGAAGTGAAGAAAGAAAGCATTAGCAAGAATGAAGACATGAAAGGCTACGGGGACAAATGGCAATCCAATAGAATATTGGAAACACTTCGGAGAAATTGGATGGGTTTGGGTTGAAAAAGATTCTTCAATCAATTTTATTTATTTATTTTTAAATGACAACTTGTATTAAAAGAAGAGGCTTTACCAGCATAAAAGATTTATACTTAGAAGCAACTGCAGGGAAACCCCACTAAAAGACAACTGCCACCCAAAAAGAGCCACAAAACAGAAAACAAGGTAAAGAAAGGGGCTACAAGGGCCTTAAGACAAAAGGGGAGAGAAAGATCCCTAATCAAGGAGCAACAACATCCCTCTAATTGTACGTGATGCTGTCTAGAGAGAAGCCCCAAAAATCTGGAAGAATAGAGGCCCACGATGTAACATAGAATCTCATGTTGTGGATTGTATCTTCAAGGAA
Source organism: Litsea cubeba (assembly GCA_012931725.1). Lineage (NCBI taxonomy): Eukaryota > Viridiplantae > Streptophyta > Magnoliopsida > Laurales > Lauraceae > Litsea > Litsea cubeba. The sequence goes on from CM022945.1 coordinate 99,843,025, forward strand.
AGAAGCAACTCCGTTGAAGCAACAGGGCAATTCCTCTCTCCATATAGACCAGGAATAAGATAGGAAAGATAATTGCCACATAATTTCTCCTCTGGGAGAGCCCGTGGGGGCAAACCCAGATGTCAAACAAATCAGCATAGGACCTAGGGAGAACCCAGCTACAGTCGAAGTCTCTTAGGAGCAAGGTCCATAAGGTGATTGCTGTTTTCCAATCGAGAAGAAGGTGGTCTACTGATTCTTCAGTGGAGAGGCAAAGCGGGCAATCATTGACGACAACCGTGTTGCGCCAGCAATGGATTGAAAGGATTTTTCCACGAAGAGCTAACCAAGCAAAAGCCAAAACTCTCGGCAGAGCCTTAGACTTGGAAGGGGTAGAGCTTTGAGATAAAGGGGAGAACAAAGAAGACACAGAGAAGCTACTATCAAGGGAGGGGACCCTCATCGAGCATATAAAGAGCATATAAGACCTCCAGAAGATCTAAAAGGTGAAGTTCTTCTGATTCTATAAGGTTTCTTCTGAAAATGGGACCCCATAGAATACGGTTGGAGCTCCAGTCGATATAATTGCTGACCTTTGCATTCCGATTTCTAGCGCAAATATAGAGATTTGGAAACTGAGACGCTAGGGGAGAATCGCCAGCCCAAGTGTCGTGCCAAAAAGAGATCCTTTCTCCATTGCTAACTTGAAATTTGATTGAATTATCAAAGGAGTCCTTGATAGAGCAAATCCCTTTCTAGAAACTAGAGTACCCATGGGAAGAAGAGATCTCCGAACCATTTCTTGAAACTTTGTATTTGGCCATCACAATGCTTTTCCATAGACTATCTGTGTCATCTCCAATTCTCTAAAGCCATTTACCCAGAAAAGCTAGGTTCATGGTGCGAATTGGTCTTAATCCGAGACCGCTGGATTCTTTGGGAAAGCAGAGCGCCAGTTAACCAAGTGGAATTTTTTCCCATCTTCACAACCTTGCCAGAGGAAGCCACACTGCAGCTTCTCAATGCGATTGGTAATGCCAATCGAGCATTTTAGAATGGATATGAAGTAAATGGGAAGGTTGGCTAGAGCCGACTGAATCAAAGTTATTCAACCTCCCCAGGATAGGTACTTTGCTTACCAAGGAGATCATTTTTTCTCTAATTTTTTCATTATTGGGTTCCAAACAGATTTGGGAACCCTACCAAGGCATATGGGAAGACCGAGGTAAGATGAGGGCAATCATGTCAGCAAAGTGGCAAAATATTAAAGACGAATAAAATGTTGGATGAAATGGAGCAATGTTGTAGTACCCATATCCAAGAACAAAGGAGATATACAAAGTTGCACCAATTATCGTGGGATTATATTTATGAGTCATGCTATGAAACTATGGGAGAGAGTAGTGAAGGAAAAACCTAGACAAAAGACCAAGACATTTGAAAATAAATTTGGTTTCATACTAGAAGAGTCAATTATGGAAGCTATCTTCTCATTTAGACATGTAATGAAAAAAATATCAAGAGAAGAAAAAAAAAAACTTCATATGATCTTCTTCATTGATCCAAAGGAAGCCTATGACAAGATACATAGAGATTTGATTTGGTGGGTTTTTTTTAAAAGGAGTGTCCTATGGGTTACATTAGCATCATCAAAAACATGTATAAGGGAGCATTAACAAGTATGAGAAATACCTATGAAGAGAAGTGAGTTTTCAGTGACCATAGGTTTGCATCAAAAGTTGACTTTTAGCCCTCACCATTTTGCATTGATTATAAATGAGTTAGTTGCTCATATTTAAAAGGAGGTACATTTGTATATGTGGGTTGTAGATGAAATAGTGTTGGCGTATGAATCAAGAGATGGCTAAATGCAAAAACTAAGGAGCCTTTATAATCCAAGGGCTTTAAAATTAGTCATATAAAGTCGACATACTGAATTGCAAAAGACAAGTAACTCCTGTGAGAATTGAAGCTTTAAGACATACAACAAAGAGATCCCTTCAGAGATCTTAGCTCTATAATTAGTAAGGCTAAAGCAATTGAGGAAATTGTTTAACATAGGATAAGAGCTGGTGGTTGAAGTGGAGCCTTGCTTTTGACGTGCTTCATGAATGATGCATACCAATAAGATTGAAAAAGAAATTTTACAAGACAGCAACTAGGTCAGCTATGACTTAGGAGTAGAATGCCAATCAAGAAACAACACATGCAAAAAATGAGTGTAGCAAAGATGAGGATGTTGAGAAGGATGTGTGGCAAACTAGAAAAGATAGAACTAAAAATGAACGCATTCGAAAGCATTTAGGGGTAGCATCAATAGGTGATAAATTAAGAGAGACTCATTTGAGATGGTTCGGACATGTCAAGTGCAAGCCACAACAACACCAATGAGGAAAAGTTTTTCTATGGAAGTTGATGGCCCCTCAAGAAAAAGGGGTAAGTTGGAGAAGACAAAGATGAAAGTAGTAAGGATAGATCTAAAGAAGCACACCAAGGATTTGGCCCAAGATAGAGTAGAATGTGCAAAGCAAAATTAATGGAGCTGACCCCAATGTAGCTAGGAAAAGGCTTTTCAATGAAGATGAACATGATGACGAAGACGACAATGATGACATATATCAATCTACCTATCTATTGATCAACAGATTAACAACATCATCACCATTGCAAGCTTAAACAGACACACACATTCATCTTCTAAAGATGCATCCATCTGTATTCACCTATATGGGTCAAGTTTCAATTTGATGATTACTGTCAAATTGGGAAGGGTATATGACAACAAAATAAAAGTGATTGAATCCTACAGTACATGGAGCTGACTCAAGATAGTTGGGACAAGGCTATGATGATGATGATGGCATATATCAATTATCTATAGAACACGAGATCAGTAACATCATCACCATTTTGAGTTATGTTATACACATACACTTTAGGTTTAAAAGCTGCATTCATCCAAGCTTACCCATATGGATAAACGTTTCAATCTAACCATTATCATCAAATTGGGAAGGGCATAAAAAAGAAAAGTGCTACATTGTATGGAGTTAGACTCAACATATTTGAGACAAGGCTTTGATGATGATGATGAGATGATCGCATATATTAATTATCTATAAATCAAGATGATCAGCAACATCATCACCATTGTGAGCTTACATTATACACATTCACATACACTTTGGGCCACCTTTTAAAGAACAGAGCCCTCCAAAAGATGCATTCATCCATGTTTACCCCTAAACATGGATCAAAGCATAGTTACCTGATTTGGTCGCTTGGCCTTTCAATCTTGTACGGTTCGAATCGACTAATTCGCTATTTGATTCAGTTGGATTTGATATTTTGAGAAGCCAGAGTTCACTTCAGTTCGTCCAAGCGGAGAAGAAGGTGGGACTGAAAAGACAAATCCTTTCCATTGGTCTCTTAACAAGAGACAAAACAGTAGACATTTAATGCAATGGTATGATATACTTCTTTTCTCTCTATTGGTATCTCTATCTTATATCCATCGGTTTCTATGCAAAGGGGGGGAAAAGGACATTTATTGCAATGGTATGGTACTTCTTTTCTCTCTATTGGTCTCTCTATCTTATATCCATCAGTCTCTATGCGAAGCGGAAAAAAAGAGATTTTAATGCAATGGTACAGATCCCTTGCTCTCTTTCATCCTCTTGTCTCTTTGCAAGAGTGAAAAAGGAGGACATTTAAAGCAACAGTACAACTTCCTTTCTCTCTTATCCCTATGCTATCCAATCTTTTCAGGGTTTTGAATTTAAATATTTGAGAAATTCATAGGGCCCATAGTGCAGCTCACCTATTACAAATACAATTGATAAAAAAAGATTGTTCTAATCTTCCATTGGATTCAACAATTTTTACTTTGGATAAACTTGGGTCCACCGTAAGATTAATTATATATAGAAAACATGATTATAATAATAAAAAATCTATACATTTTATATTGGTCAATCCAACTGTGGGACCTTCTTTTATAAAATTGAAAACCTTCATCGATGCTTATTACTGGTAGGCATATATTTTGTCACAACTCAAACAGCTAACCCTAACATAATTGGAACAAGGCTTTTGATGATGATGATGGTTTTTATATATTTATGTGTCTCATATTCCTTGTGCGATATCATTATTTATATTTTATTAAAGTATCTAAAGTTCTAGTAAAATGATTATATTTTTTTTTGAGAGATAAAATGATTATATTTAGATATATATTGAATTGGACTTACAAATTAGTACAACAAACTCATTGAATTCGAATTACGAATCAAGTGAATCAAACTGTGAATCAAGTAGACCTACCACAATGAATTTTCAAATTTGATTGAGTGCCAAACTGCAAACTCGAATTCTAACCTGCTGAATTGCGAATCAGGTAACCATAGATCAAAGTTTCAATCTGACCATTATTGTTGAATTGGGAAGGGCATAGAAAAGAAGTGATCGAATCCTACAGTACACGACTATATTTTGTTATCGGTGATACATGAATATCATTTTTAAAAAATTCAAATCTTTCGTACATGAGGGTCATCTTATGCAAAATCCAAACCGTCCATTTGAGGTATGATCCATCGTTGATGGATGCCCAAAATTTCAGTCCACTATCAGAAACACATGCCATTTAATATAGGAAGCATGTAAAAGAAGTAACTAAATAGGTGTTATGGAAGCAAACATTGAATAACATCCTGATCAAAGGGAAACTTTAATCGGTGTGGATGAATTGAACTATGCATCACATGGAAGGTTCGGATCCTTGAAAAGAAGGTCCTATAGTATGAAAACCCATGGTGTATTGAAATTGATTACTTTATTAGTAATCAAATCATGTTTTTAATCAATCTAATGGTGAATGTAGATCCAATGAAAGTGGGCCTTGGATCGATTGGGATAGAAATGGATTACTGTATCACATGAACAATTTAGATCCTTAAAAGGAGGCCCACATGCATAGAGTTAGCTTGAGCTCACTTGGTCGCATCGATAAATTTAACCTTGTGTAATTACTCCTCATGTTATGGTTGTCATCACTTCCATGGCAATAAAGCACCACATTCGTGTTCTCAAGCAGAAGTAAATCTTCCAATCCTCTTCATATGGCAAATCATTTTAATTGAGTCTTCTCCCTTTAACTTTCCCTCTCATCGCCAATTTTTTTTCTATTTATCCTAAGAACCACAAGTCCTATCATTCTTAAAACCGAAATGTTTTTAGATCGTAAAATTTTCCCCAACAATATTGCAGGCAAAAAAAAAAAAGAACACCTCAAAGTTGGAAAAGATGATCAAACGCAACCAAATCACACTAAGAAATTCCAATGGATAAGCTTCCTTAACACGACTCATGCGATGTTTAACTGCAGAAACAAGGGCATGTTACATATAAGATTTGATGACTCATAAAAACACCGTCATATAGAACCCTCTATGAAGTCAATTCAATTTCCACCGAGTCAAAGAGTAAGGTACCTGGTAACTGGTTGCATTGATATGCTTAAAAGCTAGCAACCACCTATGAGTACCTAGAATATACTCCAAAAGCACCCCTCAAAAAGCAAGCATACGGGCACCAAGGTAGCGCAGAATTTCACCAACCACATCTTTAATAAAATCTGACTGGGAAGAGCTAATAGAAGTAGAGGGTTTTTGCAGCTCCAATTTCAAAGTTTGTGCCAAACTAAACCATTTAGTTTAATCACAAATTGGAATGCTCATATCCCAGAAGTATTGGAAAGGAGAAGAAGAGGCTAAAATGTGTCCCCCTCCGTAAGGGTATTTGAAATTCAACATTGACAACGGCGGCCGGAGGTGAACCTAGCAACACAAGCACTGGTGGGGAACCTTTTTCCAATAGAATGGCCACCTTAGTTTTCTTTTCTTTTCTTTTCTTTTCTTTTTTCACGAGCCAACAGGGGTGAAGGACCCTAATGAAACATAGGTCTTGGCCATTAAAGAGAGGCTGGAACCTTGAAGGTTTTTAGAGCTACTTTCCAAGGTTGCCATATTGTGGAGTGACTAGGAGAATGCTATTCATAGCTGTCAATTTCAGTTCATTTCAGCTGAAATGGCAAAATAATTTCGGCTAACTGAATCACATGTAACAACTGTCCTGAATTTCAGTTGATTTCGCTCGATTTTGGCATTTTAACCATTTCGGCCTATGAGGCCAAAAATTTTATGTTCTTTCTAAAAATAACGAAATAACAAGGGTCTTTTTGTAACATTTTCTATAAAACATATGCAAAGGCCCATCTGTATGCAAACTACAAAATAACTGCATGACATGATATAAGTTGAGATTTGAGAATGCATGTTTAATTTAACATTGTCATACGTATGTAGCTTATAAATTATTCACTTGGCACGTAGAAATAAAATATGCATCATTGATTTAGTAGAAAAAAATTAAATGTATGTACTTTGTATGTTATTTTTAAATTTTAATATTTGTTATATTTTTCTACATACATGTATACTTTTTTTTATTTTTCCAAATCGAAACTCCTGAATGTATCACTTAGATTTCAAATCAACCAACATTTCAGTTTGGAGCCAAACTGAAATGGTTTCTGAAACAAAACTGACAATTATGCTAGTTCTTGGATGTTCTGAGAGGGAACTGTTAAGTAGTTGTTTGTGCAGTTTCCTATCACCAATTGGTTTTGGGATTACTGGCTAGCAACTTTGACATGGTATCAAAGCCTGAGGTCTCGAGTTCGAAACCACGCAGGGCAGAAATGTCCCATGCCGCGTTGTGTGTTTGTGCGGGCGCAAAATGCGCAGGGCAAAAAGGCCCCATGCCGCGTTATAGTCTTGTGCGGGCGTGTGCTTCGGATCCGGGCGGTGTCCCGCCCGAGGGGGGGTGTTAAGTAGTTGTTTGTGCAGTTTCCTATCACCAATTTGTTTTGGGATTACTGGCTAGCAACTTTGACAGGAACGCCCATGGAAACTCAACTCATTCTTAATGATACTAGGAGTTATACAAGATATTCAAGTTCAATTCAAGCACATTGTAGGGAAGCCAATGTGGTCATGCCATGGACTCCCTCGCTAAGCTAGGAATAAAGAGAATCGTTGAACTCAGGTCCAACTATGTAATTAGTGGTATTGTTATAATGTTTTCTCTTTTTCTTCCCCTACTCACCCAAAATAGTATTATATCGGCCTTGTTTCTTCGTCCTCTTTTTATTAATCAATAATACTTTTTCACGCATAAAAGCAAGCATGCATGCATCCAAGCCTGGTTCTGATACACAGGCAAATAATCCAGTTTTATAGCCTTAAACATGTCATACTTTGATGAGCATAGCTGTAAGATAGCTTGTGCTTTTTTTTGGATAGTGGTTATACTTGTTTATATGACATTGAAAAATTAAATTGCCGTCTACTTAATCTAAGTGCAAATATTTGCTGTCCAAAAACTAGGATGCTAAAGCTGAATCTTACCAAATTCCAAAATCTTTATCATAGCAAAATTTGGATTGCAGTCATTGGTAATTGCTCATGAAAAAAATGTAAACACCCAGCTCTGAAAATAGAAATGTGCTCTTGCAGCCCTGCAGGCTCGAGCTTAAAAGTACTTTACAATCTCCAACTAACAAAAATAAACTGATTTTTTTTATATAATTACTAACTCACAGTGCTCGAAGCGTTGTGTTGCTTGGAGGGCAGTCTTCTCATATTGCTTGAGATTGAGCTCCATTTCCCTAATCTAAGAAAGTCATAAAAATAGAAAGTAGATGATCAGTAATAAACATTATGATAGACACACAGTGCAAATTATTTTTTGCCAATGTGAAAACAGTACCAACAGAACAAAAGGGAAACATGCTCATCATCAACATCACCATCGTAGCATTATCCCAACAAACTGAGGTAAAAGAGGATCAACAAATTATTATTTTTTAAATCATGAATACAAAGGAAATAATTAAAATATATACTGTTAGTAACTAGAAACGCTACAAGCTCGAGCTATTAGTGAATGACAGAACAATGTATATCAAAGGGTCCTGAAGCCCCCCTCATGTGTGGGGCTCCGCACGTGGACAGAAACACGTCCCCAGGGATTCGAGTTCGACAAATGACCCCCCCAGCTCTAACACCATGTTAATAACCAAAAACACTTAAGGGTATTAAATATTAAATATTTAATTTGACATATACAAGCACAATTTCAACAAAAAAAAAAAAAAAAAAAACTTTAATTTGATAAAGAGAACATTGCATGTGGGCACCACAGATTAAAATATTAGCCATTATGGTACATAAAGGCTGTCAACTTGGTATTGCAGTGACTGGACCAATATCGTCACGAGGTATCATTAGCGGTCCATATAATAGTCAATACCCCAAAACAGTGTTTGTAACAACCAATACTCTCAAAATACAGGCAGTAACAGTCCAGAATTGAAAAATAGATAGAGATGTTGCAGCATAGTTGATAATTTCGTTTCAGACCTTGTTTCGGTTTGGCCACCAAATTGAAATATTTTGGCCGACTTGAAATTTCAGTGAAACGTTTCGAACTTCTTACGTTTCGAATAAAAATATATAAAAACATATATAGGTAGAAAATATAAAAAAAATAATAATACTGAGATTTAAAAATAACATGTAAATTGATACATTTAATTTATTCTACTAGAATCAAAATACAATATGTTACTTCTACATGGCCAACGTTTGGGATTTTGTCCGGAGTTTTTTCAAAGAATACTAAATTTAGAGACTTTCATACAATTTTCATATAAAAACTTATACTTGATCAATCTAACAGTGGTCTCGTTTCCTTGGGCCCTATTTCCTATAAGGGTGAAATTTAGCTAGGGCCCTATTTCATAGTAGAGTTTTGGCTAGGGCCCTATTTTCTGAGTGAAATTTGGCTAATACATTTCCTATTACAGAGAAATATAACATAGGCTCATATATAAGTGGAAAACTTATTTTATTTCAGCATAAGGCTCAAATATGGCCGAGCCCATTCATTTTATAGGAGAATCCTCACCTCAGCTGAATGATGAAAATAGCAAAAGTGGTGGTCGTAGCGGCCGGCCGCCGAAACGCTACGTAGCGGCGTAGCGATGTGATTCAAAAAGTTGTCAAAAACTCAGAATAATTTTCAGAAAATTCAGAATATTGGAAAATGCTAGAATATATGATTTTTGTTTGCAAAAGTAACTAAGATAGGGGGCGTAGTTGTCCACTCACTGCATGAGATCATGTATCGCTGATAGCATTGATCTATTTCTCTACATATATTCATGTTGATTACTTATAATATACTAAGTTAGAAATTGATAAAATGCTTATAATCAAATAGTGTCTTAAAAATTTCATCACTATTATGCATTTCAAAATTCAAATAAGCAAGGTAGCACAACTGCACATAATTACTATTAGAGTGAAATTTCGTTAGGGCTTTATTTCCTATTAGAGTAAAATTTCATTAAGGCCCTATTTTTTTTATTAGCATGAAATTTATTTTTTATATCATAGTGAAATTTCGCTAAGGGCCTATTTCTTATTAGAGTGGGCTAGGCTCATTCCTGTTAAATTGACATTTGGCTAGGGCTCATTTTCTATTAAAGTGAAATTTGGATAGGGCTCTATTTTTCTATTAGAGTAAGATTTGGTTAGGGCCCTTACCTATTAGAGTCAAATTAAGATTTGGTTAGGGCCCCTACCTATTAGAATCAAATCTAGCTAGGGCCTTAATTTCAATTAGAGTGAAATTTAGCCGAGCCTATTTTACATTTACATAATTAATGATAGGATTAATAATGTATATTACTGTGTTAATAGATATTATTAAGAATGATAATTTTGTTAGGAATTGGGATCATCGGCAGGTAGGCCCCACGCACAAATTTTAATAGGAAGCGTGTAATATAACACTTGGGCTTCAGGCCATAAAATGTGCATTTGTTTCGTTTTATAACAGAAGGGTCGAGAAAATCAAAAGGGATTACGAAACCCCCTTTTTTTTTCTTTTCCTCTCTGAGCCTGAGGTCAAGAAATGTAGAGAGAGGGAAAGGGAGAGAGGAAAGGAAGACAAGAGGAGGAAGAAAAAAAGGGGAAAAAAAAAAGAAAGAAAGAAGGCAACGACTGTTACTGGTGCCTGGTGCTGCTGTTGGACGGTGATAGTGACCGTGGCGGCGGCCGCTGCCGCAGCGGTGTTGGCAAGGTGCTGCTCCAGGTATGTATTCATCTTCAGTTGCTACTTATATATATATATATGGGAAATATTCATGTGCATCCATCCCTCACCATGTTATGGTGAGGGACAACATAGTAGGGTTGGCTTTATAACATATCTGAACCATCTACACACATGGAACCCCTTAAGTACACTAGACCCATTGAATTTTCATCTATCCAAATGGATTGGATCGAGGGTCAAATTTTTTCCTTTAATATAAAGTCATTAAATTTGTGGGCCACGGATGAAGGGGTTAGAGGCATGGGATTGACCCCAAATTTGATATAAGGTGTCATCCAAGGTGTCTCTTCCCATCCCTCACAAGTCTCATGATTAGTGGGACCCTAGGTGGGGCTCCATTAAGTTTGTCCCTCAGGAAGGATGCACAGGAATATGCCCCATTATATATATAGGGTGATGCTCCGATGAGAACATCTCTCACCTAACTATGAGAGATAAAGGTGGGGTCCCTCACATTTAAGGTGTGGGGGGGCTCACATTTAAGTTGTTGGCATTGGATATGGATGTGAGGGCCCCACCTTATCTCTCATAGTAAGGTGAGAGATGCTCTCATAGGAGCATCTCCCATATATATATCTAGAGAGAGAGTTACGCTACAATACTCCTAGGGCGTTTTTTAAAAACAAAAACGCCCCTCTTTTAGCCAATGAAAATGTGACACGTGTCATCAATGATACACTTATCCATTCTCTCCCCTAAATATTCTCCCACAGAGGTGGATCTTTTTATAGATTCTCTTTAAATACCAACAAATCATTGGATATTAGTTAGGGTCAGAAACTCCCCTTTTGAGATAGGGGAATTTTTGAGAATCTCATATATATATATATATATATATCTTATGCGCGATATGTTGTGGGGCCCACCTGCGGGCCCACTTTAGGATGGGTTTATATATGCATGCATGTATGTATGAGAGAGGGAGGGAGAGAGAATTGATCTGTTGCGATGAATTAACTGTGTGATGGATAAGATGCTGGTCCCGCCCGCCTCTTTCCATATCATAAAAGGAAACTAAAGGATTATAAATTTAAACTTGGAATCCATCTATTATCTCGAGTCTATTCGTATGGCCACGTGCTTTGCTTTCTCATGAGGTTTATCCTCTCCATCTCTCCCAATGTCCCTATCTCTCTCTCCTTCTCTCTCATCACCTGCACCTCTCTCTCCGAAGTTCTCCGAAGTTCTCTCAATAGAAGTTCATGATAAAAGCCTCTCCCTTTTGTGACGAAAAGCAAGATCTCCTGCCAGACGTCATCAAGAATGTCTTGAATGGGTTCATGTATGCTGCAGCCCCATCATCATCATTTAACATTCATGATAAACATCTTTAATCTTTTATTTCTGTTCAAGCAAATGTAAGTAAAGAATTTCGTATAGTGGGAGTTTTCTTAACTGTTTTTTGAATTTTTCATTTTTTCCCCTGGTTGGATCAACAGGATGGTCGTAAAACAAAACAAAGGAGATAGATTTGTCTACAAGGGTTTGGTATGAGCTATGATGCACGGATACTTCAAAATGGGCAACGTATCGTGTCGTATCGTATCCGATACTTCACTTTTTATTTGTAAAATCCGTGTCCCTGCCGTGTCTATGGCGTGTCCTTGCCATATCCATGCCGTATCTGTGCATCATAGGGTATGAGGCATTTATTGAAAATCAGTTACACAAGTTATTGCTTCTTCTTCTTTTCTTTTCTTTTTTATATCTACACTAGTTATTGCTTCTTGATAGAGCTTTGATCACACCCTAATTTGGGATTGAGCAGAAGATGTCAGGCACAGTTTTCACGCATTATGAACTGAAAATTGGATTTCATCAAGCGTTCACATAAACTGTCACACTATAAAATTTACATCAGGCATTTATATAAAGAAAATGTGGCAAGTTCTGTTGGCTGTTGCTGAAAACCGAGAATAGGTGTAGCCATGGAAAATCAGAAGCAGTATATCAACAGCAGTGATGACTGGGTTCAAAGAAATAGGTTCAAGAGATGACCCAGAGATTGTATTTCTTTCTCTCTTATCTTGGTAATCTGTGTCACTGCTAGTCTTTCAAGGGACTCCCAGTAGCATACACCTGGGAGCTTACTTTCCATCCTTCACACAACTGTGAGGAGTTGTAGCAATGAGATTTTTGTACAGACAACTATACAAAGACACAAGATAAAATCAACAGTCAAGAAAAAGATTATTCTAGATTTTTGTTAATTATTCATTTCAATGCTATTAGATTAAAGGGTTAGGAATAATCAATAAGGTTTTCTTTTTTTCTTTTTTGTGCACACATGCATTATTCATTCATTGTTACAGGAATTAAGATTAACAAATAGGGCTGATTCTTTTACAAATGGACACCACAAATGTATTGTATCCTCAACTCTTCTCTCTCATTGGGATTTCCCACTCATCATCCAACTTTTTTCATGCAGTACTCTCCAACATTATTCTAAATTCTACTGTGTCAAGGCAGCTAACCTCCATGACTAACATACATAAGATATTGCATGTAGAAAATCAATCTCATATACAAGTACACAAGTAGTGTCTCAATCTCAACTTTATTAAATATATAAATCTAATTTCTGTAATCAAACCCAATAACAAGAACAAGCATATGCTACAGATTCATCAGAAGCAGCCATCCCCATTAAAAAAGAACAGGAAAAAAAAAAGGAAATCCCAACCAGACCCCAACCAGACCCCAACCATCATCCATCCATTTCAAGCCAGTCGATCAAACTCATCATCTTCGTCTGTCCAACGTGCAACAGAACTTATTCATCATCCTACAACAGAACCCATTACAATCTACTGCTCCATTTTCTCTCTATGATTTCACCATCCAGGTACCAACTCTCCAATCCACCAAGCCATACACCTGCAGCAGAACCCACTGCAATCTGCTGTTCCATTCTCTCTGCCGATCTGAGATGATGGAGAGAATATAAACCACCAAGTGGGATGTTGAGAGAGAGAGTGATGGAAAGGGGAGATGGGATGGGAAATAGAGAAAGAGAAGAAGCAGAAAGAGAAGTGGAGACGATGAGAGAGGAGAGGGAAGGTAGGGACGCTGGGAGAGATGGAGAGGAGAAACCTTGCGACAAAGCATGTGGCCATACAAAGAGACTCGAGATAATAGTTAGGAAAGAGGGGAGGAGGTTTCCAAGATCAAATTTAAAATCCTTCCGTTTTCCTTTTTGTTACGGAAAGAGGTGGGGCCAGGACTATCATCATATCCATCACACAAGTAAGCAATCACACTAGATCAATCCTCTCTCTATATACAAACACACATATAGACACACACACACATGAGAAATGGTCTCATACGGACATCCCTCACTAACTTAGAAACGGACGCATCTTGTCCGTTTGTTTCGGGTCACATTCAACGGTCCCAGATCTGGCATATAAAGGAATGAAGGAAAAAAAACCAGAATGAGAGATTCGTTCGATCGCAGAGGACCTCTATCGCTCCCATCCCCTCTTTGCGTTCTTGCACGAGACCTTAAGACAAAAGGAGATCTTCCTTTGCCGACCGTAGTCACTTTCTCCCTCCCTCCCTCATCACCCGAAGACCAGGAACCCAGTCCCTCAACCCGAGATTGAAACTTAGGGCTTTTAGCAATGACGAACATGGAACTCAAATGGCATTTCAGAGTTTTGTAGCAATAAAGAACATGGTCCCAACAAACAAAAATGGGGGTTCTTAGGGTTTTTTTTTTTTAATCTTTTTTCTAAATTGGAATCCTAATATTGATTCCCTCATCCACAAATCCATTATTAGGAACCCCAAATCCATAATAATCATTTGTTAGGATTTGAAAATGGGATTTTAAGATTTTTGGTTTTAGGGTGTTTCAATATTTGGGTTTTTTTTTTTAATTTTCTGATTATGTTTTTGAAGAACTGGGTTTAAATGTATGTATTTGTTCTTAAATTTTTATTTTTTTCAATGCATGTCAGTTAAACCGGATTCCAATCTTCTCGCTTCTGCAATCCCAAATTACAAATGGATGTGACCCTAAATAAATGGATGAGATGCGTCCATTCTAACTCGGCGAGGAACGTCGGTAATATACATACATACATACGTATAAGTAGAAAGTTACACGCTAATGAGTATATAAGAGCTACCACTACACAGAAATTACAAGTACTATGTGTAGTAATAAAGAAGAGCTATGCCCATTTATTTACCATTTTTTTCCCTACACTAGGTTATTGGTCAAGGAGTGATACTTTAACTTGAGAACCCAAGGATAAATCCCCAAGATATGTGTGTGAAACTAAGGACTCAACTGTGTGTGTTAGCAGCCCATTATATTATTACAGTATAGGTGGCTCAAATTTTCCATGAGGCGGGCCACACCGTAGGTTCCACTCATGAAGGTTTAGAGGATCCGTACTTGGTAGATAAATGGTGAAGGGGCCTTTTCAAGTACTTTTGCCCCTTTTACCAAGGACTCCAGAGCTAACGAGAGAGAGAGAGGAGAGAGAGAGAGAGAGAGAGAGAGAGAGAGAGAGAGAGAGAGAGAGAGAGTCTTCCTACAATCTCTCACTATCTTTCTTCTAAAAAAAAAAGTTCCGCCAAAGATGAAATTCCAGATTTTAGCTGAAACAGTACGAAATCTGGACCAAATTTTTTTAACGGGGTAGAACCGAACTCAATTCCACAACTATGTGTTGCAACGGAAATAAAAAAAAAATAAAGAGAGACACAGAGGTTTCTCTGATGATGAGCAACTCAACTACCATGGATCATTGGCACCTAAACAGGCAACATCCATTTTTGCTCTACCCACACATTCACTGCTATGTTCATCCAAAATCCACTAAAGAAAAGAAGGAACAAGGGAAAAACATCATAACACTATTAGAAAGGCTGGATAGATCGGAATGGAGAAACAAAATTCATGTAGATAGCTGCAAATAGATGGGACAAGGCTTTGATGATGATGAACAGTATTAGCAACGCTCCTTCCTAGTTTATCAGAAATATATTTGATATATGCATACTGGCACAGACAGAAGTAGAAATAAAATATACAAGCACTTTTGGCTACCCCAGGTGAATACCCAATCCCCTGCAACAAGAAAACAAGTCAAATGACTTCATAAATATGGTTTAACACTTTTGTAATACACCAAAAAACCACATACTAGTGAAATTACAGAACAATTTTTCAAACAAATGCAAAACATAAACCCAATAGTGCAGCAAGAAATTACATTAAATGTCATAGAAACGTCAATATAAAGGATACTGCGTGGGATAAAAAGAAATCCAATATCACCAACAATGATCATTCATAAGCAAAAATGTGAATTTACCTTCATGTCAAGCTCAATTGATGTCATGTGTTTCTCAGCAATGCTCCATTTGAAAGTTACAGCTTCTATTAGCAAATTCTGGAAACCAAAATGGATAGAGAAAATAACATTCAGAAGACAAGTACATTTGATGCAGACTACTCACAAGCTTCTGCATGAAAACGCATCAAACAGTTGTGAACTGCCTACATATTTTATTCTGTACAAGAATACATCCACAAATTTCGAGAAAGGAAAAGTCTAAAACTGAACCTTGATTTCAATTGCATTTTGAAAACGCTGCTTGTTTAATGTGGAAATCTGATCAGTAAGCTTTTTCGTGCTTGACTTCAGATCACCTTCTTTATCAATGGACTCCAGTTTCAGTTTCCTTTGAGCTAGATCCAGCAAATCCCATTTTTTTTTAATAAAGAAGAATAATTCATATCCAATAAAGAAGAATAATTTATACTTTCATCATAGAAAATGCAAAATAAACCAGATAGGTTAAAGGGTAATGTTGTGACATACAAACACGATTTTCCATGTTGCGGCGCATTTTCTTCTCATGAATTGACTTGTTCACAATATCCTCCTACATGTTAAGTGGGAAAACAGATTAGAAAACTCAAGTATCCAGAAAAGGCTTAAAAATCAGTTGTTAATCCAATATACCCTTAGTTTATGGAGTTGAGCTGCTTCATCATCTAAATGCCTCAGTTCAGTCTGAAGCACTTTGATTTTTTCCTCTAGATTGCCAATGGTCTCTTCAAGTTCCTTACTCCTCGATCTGAGCCTTTCGACCTCCCCAGCATCCACACCTGTATGGAAATGGAAGCTTAAGCAACCATGCACAAGGTGGATTGATAGGAGCAACGCGGGGGGGGGGGGGGGGGGGGGCGCGGCGGCGGCGCGAGAGAGAGAGAGAGAGAGAGGAACGTACTGGACAGAAAAAGGCGTGAAGGAACCACTTGCTCAACAATTGCTGAAACATGACCACCATATCTAGAGACAGACCATCGATAGTGATTATCGGGAGTCCAAAGATCCAATATTCCTAACTTTGATACCTCATCAGCCCTTTGATCAGTATCAGTGGATCCAATGAACTGATGAAAGATATAAACATTTAGAAAGAATAAGCCACGGAAGTGAACAAATATATTCCAAAACCAGTATTATATAGAAAGCTTTTGCTCTTGAACATTAAGACATCGACAATTATTCAAATACATTGAGATAGAACAAGAACAAATAAGAGGAAGCCTACGGATCGATCTAGTCCAGCTTGGCTAGTCAAAACCTCCTTGACAGCAGCAGGTGCATCAAAAACTTGGTCAAGCCTGGAGTATATACCAAGATCACGCATCTGCTTCCAAAAAAAAATCCTCAAAATAAACAACATTTATAGAATAATACACGCACATATGTTGATCACAACTACGCCATTAGATGATGTATACCTCCTCAGAAACTGCAAATGCTGAATTTTTATGGCTTCTATCAGCAACGTAGTTCAAAACTGGAACGTCAAATGACTTCAGACCTCTGACCAGAATGTCCCGATCAGCCGGATCCTGAGTTATGAAGGACTGCAAAAAAACAAAATGGGCATCATTAATAACAGAGAAACTTAAAGCTATAGAGAAATAAAACAGTGCATGGAACACATTAAACTATTTCATGTATGAAATTGTGAACTATATGTATATATGTAAGCAATCAAATAAATAAGACGCTGCTGCTCCTACGTAATAGCTCATAGACGATAGTTGGCATAGCAGAAGCACGAAATAAAACTAAGGGGTTGTTTGGCAATTTCACACAGGATAGGAAAATGGCCCACGTGTAAATGATTCACATATGAATCATTTTCATATGCAACTGACTCACGTGTGAAACATGTTCAGTTGTTTGCCATTTTCACACCTCTTCACATGTGAATTTGAGTGCATCCAACGGTTTGTCAATTTTCACAAAAATCTCAATATTTTTTTTTACCATTTTTCACAAATTTCTTAAAATATATGATAATAAAGGGCATGAGACTTGACCCCTTAGCCGAGATTGGCATTCTAAAGAGTTTGGACAGTTCGGATCGTGAAAATGGGTCCCACAGAATTCAGAATTACAGAGTTTAGGTTCAGGACCTTTATGCAAATAACTTGAAATTTGGTCCCGTGGCCATTTTGGTCATTTTTAAGAGGATCGAGATTAATCAACAGTTTATAGTTTCTTCTCAATATTCTCGAGATCCACGATGAATGGAGGCACCAAATCTGGTCGCATAGCCATTTTGGACCTTTTAAAGAAGATTAACAGTTTGGATCATGAAAATGGGGCCCATAAAAAATCCAAAACGGTGGATTTCAGGGTCTGGACTGTTAACACGAGCTGACCCACAAGGCCCATAGGCCAACTCCACATACATCACGTGGGATATCCTGGTTGACCAATGATGCTGTAAATTATTTTCCTTCCATGTATTCCATGTACAAGATTTGTAACATATATACCTTCCATGTGTAGATTGTAATTGCCTTGATTAAGGCTGGAAACATTATAAATAGAGCAAGGATTGATCAACAAGGATCATCCAGTTTTTCCAAAATATTTCTTCTCTTCATTAAGGTGTCATGGACTGTTTTGCAAATATCTCAAAATCTTGGATGAATCAACGGCTGAAATTTGGTTTCCTAGCCGTATTTTATCTTCTAAATACATCTTACGATTTGGGTCTTGATTTTGGGTCCCACAAAATTCAAAAAAAAAATAACAAGGCCCATAAACACGCCGGACATGCGGCTCCTTTTACCAAAGACTGAGGTGTGAGAATTTTGGGCACAAAACCACACCTGTTTTCACACCATTTTCTCATTTCATTTAGCAAAACCAAATATGGGGGTGTGTAACTATTACACATGAACCCTATTTACATATGTAAATGGGTGAGAACAAACGACCCCTAAGGAAGAAGAACATCATCCTCAACCCGATAATACCACCTTGAATCCACAAGGAAAAGCTAGGTTAAATCCTAGAATAAACTGAAATATCTCTGTTAAAAAGAAGCATGAAATTCATTATGTAGCATCCCGAAACCCTATGGTTCCCAGAAAAGAGAAACTTACTTAAAATAGTAAAATAAAAAATTACATTGAAGCCCTTTGACCTTATTTAAATTATTTCCTAAGACTGACTCTGTGATCTTTTGTTCTACACCAGTCTCCACCACTTAAGAAGAACCCATCGTCGAGTTGTTTTCTAGGTAGACTGGCTCTTCCGGGGCATGGTATTCAGATAAATCAGCAACATTGAAAGTAGGGGAGATAGCCAATCCCCAGGAAGCTCAACAACATAGGTGTTGTTATTGGTTTCTTGAGTATTTGGTAAGGGCCAAACTTCTTGTTCTTCAATTTGTCATATGTACCTACTGGAAAGCATTCTTTTCTCAAATACACCATCACCAAATCTCCCCCTTGGAATGTCTTTAGCCTCCTGTGCTTGTCTACATCCCCCTCGTATTTCGCATTAGATTCTTCAAGTTGTTTATTCGTATCAATGTGCACTGCATTGATTCGGTCGGCCATCTTTTCTACTACAACACTCATGCCTGGGAGCTTCGGCAAAAATGCCAAGTCTAATGTATGCCTTGACACTCGTCCATATAAAATCGCAAAAGGAGACTTGCCAGTCAACCTGTTCACCATATTGTTGAAGGCAAACTTGGCTTGAGCGAGAGTCCCACCACCATCTTTTCTACTACAACACTCATGCCTGGGATCTCTGGCAAATCCACCTAGTCCAATGCATGCCTTTCCATATGCAATCGCAAAAGGAGACTTGCTAGTCAACCCACTCACCATATTGTTGATGGCAAACTAGGCTCGAGTATGAGAGAAATCCCACCGTTTGGGCTTGTCACCAGAAATACATCGGATGATGTTTCCTACTGTTTGTTCACAACCTCTGCTTATCTGTCTGTCTCTGGGTGGAACATACCATTGTACTGCAAGGATGTATCGAATCGCCTCCACAATGTCTTCCAAAAGTGGCTAAGAAACTCGGTATCACGATCTGATGTAATAGTATTTGGCACACCATGTAATCTGAATACCTCCTGAAAGAATAAATTAGCTACAGTGGTAGCATCTACAATCTTCTTGCATGCAATGAAGTGAGCCATCCTTGAGAAACTATTAACCAAAACAAAAATAGAATCCATACCTTGTTGAGTCCGCAGAAGACCCAACACGAAATCCATAGACAGACCTTCCCATGGAACTTCTAGAAAAGGTAGTGGAGTGTAAAGACTAGTATTTTGCGACTGGCCTTTGATGGCATGGCAAATAGCACAATGTTGCACTAGGTTGCTTACATCCTTCTTAAGCCGAGCCCTATAATACAGTGTAACGAAATTCAGTTCGGTTCGTCCGAATTTCCCAAATAATCTCGATTCGGTCATTCTACCAAACCCAATACCCCTCTGGAAATATTTCGTTCCAGAATTCGGATCGATTCAGGCGAATTTCCAAAATTCAGAATGAAATGAAGTAATTCAGCGAACTGGGTGAATTTAAGAAATTCGCCCGAATTCTGTAGAGTGCCTTAAAAATAGAAAAAAAATAAAACCTGAGGGTGGAAAACATAATTTTTTTAATTAAAACTGAAAGGAAAAAAACTTAATGGGGTAAAACATAATTTTTTTAAAGGTAAAAGTAAAAACACTACCCAAAGCCCCTTTCCCCTTTCGTTCGATGAAGTAAATAAGAATGAAGAGGGCTGCCGTGAAGAACTGCTGAATCAACAACGAAGACAAAGAAGAAGAGGAGGGGAAGTACATGCTGCTCAGCACATCTGACAGGGAAAAAAAACAGAGAAGAAGAAGAAGAAAGAAGTACATGCTGCTGCTGCTCTGGTCGTCCGCTCCACCCAACTGCTATTTTTTTTCTTCAACCTGCTATTGGAATGTTGGTTTCCTCTTCTTCTTTGCTGCTACTCGACCCACCTGCTGTGTTGCTTTCCGCTTCTGCTTTTTTCACTTCCAATTTTTTCTTCTTATTCACCAAGGCAACTGCTTTTTGTACATTTTGTACTTGGAAATTTCCAAAAAGGGGAGTGTCTCTCACTCTATGGTGAGGGAAAGATGCATCTTCTTCACTACCACTCGACCCACCTGCTGTTGTGTTGGTTTCCGCTTCTGCTTTTTCACTTCCAATTTTTTCTTCTTATTCACTAAGGCAACTACTTTTTCTCTCTGCAGTTCTGCACTGGTGCTGCTTTTATTTTAGTTTATTACCGCCTGAGTGACCCACCTGCTTTTTATTTATTCTACTACTGCTTCCAGAATCCCAACCCACCTGCTTTTTTTCCCTCCCTTTTGGACTGGACTGGGCTGGGTTTGTTGGACTTCTTTATAAATGTATTATATTGTCAGAGTTACTCTCATAGGAGCATCTCCTATACACACACACACGCCATCATCATCAAAGCCTTGTCCCAACTATGTTGGGGTCGGCTGCACGGATTCTGTTTCTCCATTCCGATCTATCTTGAGCCAAATCCTCACATAAGTTACACTTTTTCATGTGTGTGTGTGTGTGTCAACCACTGTCTGCTGGACTGTCAAATACTAGCTTTTTTTAAATAAAAAAATCAATTGTTGTCTGTTGAACTGGTTCTCATTGATGTTTTTTTCTTCCTTTTTTTTCAACTGCTGCCTGCTGGACTGGTTTTGTCTTTTATATCAACTGTTAGTCTGCTGGGCTGGGTCCTGTTTTTCTTCCTCTTCTTTTCAACTGCTGCCTGCTGGGCTGGATTTGCTCATTGTTGTTTTTATTTTATTTTTTTCAATTGCTGTTTGTTGGGTTGTGTTTGCTGATGGGCTGAATTTCTATTTTGTGTTGTTTCATGTTTGCCATCGTAGTAGAAATTTGGAACTGTGTGGTTTCTTTTTGCCTATTATCATGAGTGGGGTTGGAAAAGGTGGTACACCTGCATCATCACAAGATTCAATTGGATTAAGTGCACCACATCGATCTAACGATCCAACGTGGATATATGGATATATAGATCCAAAATAATAATAAACATGTTTGTATGTATTGTGAAAGGGTCATCAAAGGGGGTAGAATCAAAAGATTGAAATAGCATCTTGGTGGGATTACCGGGGAGATTGCAGCATGTAAAAAGGTATCCCCTGAAGTTAAATGGCAAATGGAGAGACTAGTGATGGAGACCAAGAAGAACAAAGAGAGAAAAAACAACTTAATGAGGATATTGGAAATCCATTTGGGAATGAAGATGAGTTAGAAGACGACTCTGAAGTTATGGAGTCAGACGAGATGACTGCTCCCCCCAAACGTAGAAAGCGTAAAGAAGACCAAATTGTATCAATCCAGAGTAGAAGAAAGGGTATTCCACCAAAAGCACCCAAACCTCCAATAAGTAACTACTTTCCACCGAGAACCACTCCCAGATCCCAGCCAAGCATTAAATCTGTTATGGCAAGTAAGGAGATAAAAGATGTAACGGACATGGCTATGGCGCATTGGTGGTTTTTGAAATCTCTGGATACAAGTGCCATACGGAAGAATGCGGATGCTTTGTTTAGACTTTTTAATGAAGTTGTTTTCTCTGTTGGGCCAAAGAACGTTGTCCAATATATAACATATAATTATGCTACGTATAAAAGCAGCGGGAAAGAAACTGGCAGCCATAGTTTTCAAAATCGGAATCGTATCGCAAATCATTCATACCCCCATGAATCGAATCGAATCGCGAATCATTGCATATTTTATTTTTCTAATAAAAATAAAACAATAATTAAAAATCAAAAGAAAAATAATTAAAAAAAAGTAATTATTCATAACCATTCATTTTCCCATTTATAGCAGTATAAATATAATAACAAGTCTATCATACAATCATATCAAGAACATCATGACATATATATAGAGAGAGAATGAGGATTTGGCTCAAGATAGATCGGAATGGAGAAACAGAATTCATGTAGTCGACCCAAACAAACTTGGGACAAGGTTTTGATGGAGATGATATATATGTGTGTGTGGGTGTGAAATAAATGATGTGCAAATAGTTAAATAAGTTTAAAATATCTATATATTTTTATTATCTTTAAATTAAAATAGAAAATTAAAAATAATATCCAAACCATCAATCTTACATGGTAGGATATCTCTTGAAGTTAAGAAAGTGATCATGAAGAAGAAAAAAATACAAAAGATTAAAAAATAGAAGATATAAACAAGCACCTTACATACAGTCATGCTTCAGTTAAATGCATGTTTTTTATTCATCTTTGAAATCTTATCAAAGCCGCAAAAAATTCTTAGGAAGTTTCGCTAACTACTAAATAATCTTTTAAAAATAAAATCGCTAAAAAAAAGAAATAATAAAGAAAGAAAAAAGGTTATTAATATTAACTTATTGGTTGTAGCTATTCTCGCTTAGCCGAATCACTTGAATCGTAAGATTTAAATGAGTATCTAATCATAGGATTCATACCTGAATCATAATATTCATTTGTAAATGGGATTTGTTGCATAGATACGGCTCGTTTTCCTTAAAATTCGGGATACGAATCGTAGGATTCTAGTAACTATGCTAGCAGCAAAATATGGAACATTTTATTGGACCGGTTGTGCAGCTCACTATATAGACTTGATTTTAGAAGATATGTTAAGGTCTGATTTCCTTCCAAAAAATGCAGAGACAATTCATATGGCAAAGAAAGTTGCAAAATATATTTACAATCATGCAAATGTGTTAAATTGGATTAAAAGAGCTTTTACCAATGGGAGAGAGTTGGGTCCGCTGAGCCATTACAAGATTCGCCACTAGTTTTATTAGTTTGCAATGTCCTTTTAAGTTCAGAAATGAGCTGAGACAAATGTGGACAAGTACTACTTGGGTGGAATCTAGCTATTCTTCTACTACTATTGCCATGGAGGTTAGTGAAATTCTTTTGAATGATCAGTTTTGGAAGAATGTATACCACATATTAAAAGTTAGTGAATCTCTTGTGACTGCTGTTCTTCGCTTGGTTGATAGTGAAAAATAAGCCTCCCATAGGCAATACATATGAAACGATGGATAAAGCGAAAGAAGTCATCCAAAGGAGGTTGAAGAAAAAAAAAGTGAATACTTACCTTATTGGAAAGTTATTGATAAAAGATGGGATAGTCAGTTGCACTGTCCACTACATGTTGCGGCCTAATACTTGAATCCCAAAGACTTCTTCAATCCCAATGCAGACAGGAATTGTAGAGAAGTAGTTAAAGGTTTGAAAGATGTTATCGTGAGATTAGCTCCTAATTAAGATATTCAAGACTTCATTCTCAAGCAATGTGATGCTTACAAAGATTGCAATTATGAATTTGGGGCTTCAGTTGCAATATGCAATCGTACCAAGATATCTCCAGGTAATCAATAGTTTACCATTCTTTAACTTTCATTAATTATTAGGTAATTAGCTCAAACTTTTAATATGAAAGCTTGTGCTATATGCACTAGCTTTCATTAGGTAATCAAAGTTTTGGCACCTCGGTATCAAACACATGCCCAGGGATCAATCCCTAGTCTTCAGGTTGGTAGTATCACTCATGTTCAGTAGGCCAACGTAGCAAATAAATAAATACACTGTTTCGGAGCTGATGCATGAGTAGAGGCATGTTGGCTAACTTAAAGCACACAGTGGATTGAACATTTGATTGGCGTACATGCATGGATCTAATAAGTCAAATTAGTGAGGCAGTAGTGTACTGGATGAGACACTTCAAAGTTGTAGTGATTGGAATTCAATGAGTATATGTAGTGGTAACAAATGCCTGATTCCTGCGATTTTTAGCATTAACCACCAATAAGATGGCCTTATCAACTGATTGGTTGATGCAGCGTAGACCTCATGGCCACATGTGTAGGGCCCACTTAGATTTAGGACTTATTTAATTGTTATTACTTAATAGTTTTATTTGATGAGTTGTATTTAGGATTAGGTTTCCTATTTATTTGGTTTCCTATTTTAATTAGGTTTCTTAGGGCTTAAGTTGTGTTTTCCTATTTATAGGGCATTGTAGAGAATTATTTCTCAGAGTTGATTAATGAAATTGGGTTCTCCCATTGAGGTGCGTCCTCGTTTATTGTCTCTTCGGAGATTGATTGTGTCTTAGGACACGTGCTTCGGCATCCATTGTGCTTTTAGCACTTCCTACACAAGTCCTAATCCTAGGGCCTGCATCAATTGGTATCAGAGCGAAGATCCACAACGCTCCGATCACCCTCCGGTCACCGATCGGAGCCTATCTATCCCTAACTCCCCTTCCCAGCAACCCCCTTCTCAGTAGCCACCCACTTCAGAAACACCATACCCGAACCCTGCATCCATCCCGCTGCCAAAACCCCATTCACGGAAAACTCTTCCCCATCGGACCTTTTTTTTCCATCCTCGTCAGACCCTCACATATCGTCTCCCAACCGTCAGACAATCCCACTGTTACTAAATACCACCACCACCCTACTGTCGAAGCCTCAAATCCACAACCAAACCAGTCAATTGAGCCGACCCAATCCCGTAGAACCCAACCCCAATCCGCCAACCAGATCGGAAACCCTTCATCCTTCGACAAAATCCACCGAGGCCACACCACCCTGCCTGTGCGCAATCCAGCCGAACCCCATCAACCCCGAACCCCCAGCCAACTCCCCATCGTTGTCGTCACCGCTCCCACCCCTTCTCGTCGCCCAAACCAGAGAAAAATAAAAGAAAAGAAAAGAGAGCAGAGAGACGAAGACGAAGAACAGAAGTAGCAGAAAGGAAGGAGATTAGGGAAGAAGTGAGTACCTGGCACCGTCGTTGCCGCTACTCCACTCCACCGCCAGTCATCCATCGCGCAGAACCTCTCCATCGCCACACTTGTTGCCGGAACCGCAACCATCACCATCGTCGTGCATCTCCATCTTCCCCTCTCCTCCTGTTCTCTCTCTTTCGTTCGTTTCGTTGAGCATCACTAGTAAAGGGTTTTAGCCCTTTGTTTCTGCGCACATTACACGAGGGGCAACAAAGGGCCCTCAGTTGGGCCTAGTCCAGTTTGGGTCAGGCTCTTGCCTATCTTGTTTGAAGCCCAATACAGTTGTGCCGACATCATCTCTGCATCAATACCTCTGATCAATAGCAGATTTGACCCAGATCAACGGTTGAGCTTTCTTCTGACGATATCGGGTTCTAATCCACCGTCCAATTTCAGATCCATTCTCGCCCGCGTGATCGTGGAAGTCAGATCTACACATCTGATGGCATTGCAACTTCTTGAAATAAATAGCAGGCTTACAGAAATCAACAAAAGGGCTACAAGGATGCCATATGCAATCAGATATGGGCAAAGATATTATGCAAATAAAGACTACTTTGAGCAGTATATTACTTTGACACAAGGAAACTTGTCTGTCATGGAATATGCCGATGAATTTGAAAGGCTACATTATTTATGTGAATTGGGAGATACACTTGATTTCAATCACTTTCTCAAAGGTTTGAGACCAAGTATATTGAAAAATGTGGAGAAGGCTTGTAACGATATGTATGACGCATTTTGGGAAGCAATTCGTGTGGAGCGGATGCTTAAAAGATTTCATCTAATGGAAGTTGCTCCTCAAGAAGAAAAGTCGCCACATGTCACAGACCGTGTTGAGGAACCAGTGCCAACGGATTTACAGCCCGAGCTGCCA
This sequence comes from Litsea cubeba, assembly GCA_012931725.1. Lineage (NCBI taxonomy): Eukaryota > Viridiplantae > Streptophyta > Magnoliopsida > Laurales > Lauraceae > Litsea > Litsea cubeba. Next base: position 99,869,313 of record CM022945.1, read on the forward strand.
GAGTTAGACACCGACGATTCCATATCTACAGTTGGCCTTGAAATTTTTTCTATGAGTACTGATCATCCGGACGTGCACACACAATGTGATGAAGCGCAAGTTGTTGATATTCCTCACATAAGTTCTCAAATTGATTTTGTCTTTATGGATCAACAATGGCAATCGGGAGATCAAGAACAGCTAGTCAAGTATTGTGATTTGATGGTGCAGATTCTACAAGTAAATCATCCAACAGTTCGATTGCATATCAACACAAATTTCAGCCATCACAAGCAATTATGCATGCAGCTGTGCCAAGAAATTATAGATCGACCGCCTAATCGAATGTTCGTCAGATTGATCTTTGATCCAGGTGGACATTTTCCGAACTCGAGGTCGAGTTCTTTTTCAAGTGGGGGAGAATGATGCAGCGTAGACCTCATGGCCACATGTGTAGGGCCCACTTAGATTTAGGACTTATTTAATTGTTATTACTTAATAGTTTTATTTGATGAGTTGTATTTAGGATTAGGTTTCCTATTTATTTGGTTTCCTATTTTAATTAGGTTTCTTAGGGCTTAAGTTGTGTTTTCCTATTTATAGGGCATTGTAGAGAATTATTTCTCAGAGTTGATTAATGAAATTGGGTTCTCCCATTGAGGTGCGTCCTCGTTTATTGTCTCTTCGGAGATTGATTGTGTCTTAGGACACGTGCTTCGGCATCCATTGTGCTTTTAGCACTTCCTACGCAAGTCCTAATCCTAGGGCCTGCATCATTGGTCCAGATAACTAATCTGGTCCAACAAGCTGTACGCATGGCCTGTATCGGATGCAAAACACGAAGATAAGTAACCAGAAACAACAGCAAAAAAAAAGTACCTTCCAGATATAGTTAGGGACTTGTTCTTCCAAATAGGAAGCATGAACTCGATTTGGAACATTAACCTGACAAAGAAAAGACACCAAATAATTATGGAAGAGCAAGAAATTACACAGCATTTCTCTCCCTCTCTCAGTAAAAATACCTCTAGAAGGACAGGACCATACACCTCCTTCTTTAACTCATTACGATGTCTTTGTAACCAGTCATAGGCCTCTACTATTTTTTCAGCACCTGAACTCCGCAATGCCTGAAGAAGTTTCATATTTGTATTTTCCATGCCCTTCAACCTGCAAATATAATGTCGCACTGGTTGAAACAAATAAGAAGAATGAAACAACAGTAGAATCAAAAGAACATATGTGAGGCTCGGCAAAAGAAATTGACCTATCAATGCATTGCCTCAGAGTTACTTTCTTCTGAGATAGAAGAGTTTCCTTGTCAGCCATATGAGCCCTCCTTTCACGAGCAGTGTCATGAAGCTCCATTATCTGATTTTCCAGACTTCTCTGTTGACAAAAATGGCTAAGTTAGCACCAGGAACTGAAAAGTAATAAATGGGCAGCAGGTCAAAAAAAAAAACATATATAGCAGATATCGCACATCTTCACAGTGCATTGAGCATATTTTTTTCCTGAGCAGGCATTGCCAGTCCCTATTAACAGCTCTCATTGCAAAACAAAAATCAACAATCATATATTCAAAACAATGAAAAATGAGACAATTGAACCAGTTGGTGATGCCAAGACCACCATGAAATTGATGACGCATATGTATCCTAAGGTTCAATTTTAGGTGCAACTTCCATGCCATAAATGTAATCAAAGCCATGTAGGAAAATGCTCCTGGCTAAGGGTATATAGTCTATGCATTTCAGTTTTACTTTCTATGGTTAATTCTTGTTTAAACTGCATTGACAATAAGTAAAACAATTGATCAACACTCAATTCACCATTTTTCGGCCTCATAACTTGCATTCCTAATAGATTACATAATATGGAGCTAAAGGAGAACAGATAAAGTTAAGAAGGCTTAAAAGTACCAAAATTAAAACCCAATACAGTTTTTTTTTCTTTTTTAGATTTCAAATTTTAAAGCTTCTGAGAAAGAAAAAAAACGCTTTCTGCTATAACTTACCACTAAACTCCATTTGCAAGTGCATGATAATTGCTAAGTCGCTAATAGTATATCAGTATAAAACATCAACGGCTGATAAGAACAATGAGAAATTTAAACAATAAGGTGCCATTTGGCAAGTCTACTTTTTAGGGGTTTACATTTGCTAGGCTGAGGAATATCCAGGCCCGACCCAACTTCTAAACTCTTGGCCCAAGCCCGGCTTGGGCAATAACTAGCTGGCCCGAGCCCAGCCCAAGTTGACATTATAAGGAGAAAAAAAAGATCTTTTTGCAATGTCCTAACTCCTAAGCATTAGTTCAATTGGTTTGGTCAGTTGCGTCTCAAAGAGATGTCATGTGTTCAAGTCCTCTCAATCTCACTTTCTACAATTTATTTTTACAGTCAGGCCGAGCCAGGCTTTGGCTCTCTACCACTCAATCCAAGCCTGGCCCATCTATTAAATGGGCCCAAATAAATAACCTGAGCCCGGCCCGAGTACTAAAACTAAAGGCCCAAGCCTGGGCCAAAGCGGGATGGGGCGGGTTCAGGCTCGGGCCGGGCCGGTCCATTAACACCCCTGCTAGTTCTTCTGTCTATTTATATTAAAACCAATATAAATAGATGTTTTGTATGATTTAGACGGTTCAGTAACATTCACATGGATGTCTGATTCAATCATGTTTAAGATCTTTTGCTGCTTCTTCAAAATGTAACCAAAAGATAACTTTTTCAAATGGACATGAATATCTAAAGCAATAAGACATGTTTTGCCTTTTTTTCTTGACAAGTTTTCCCATATAACTTTCATAATATGACGGGAATCACCGGGTGTCGTTGTGGATAGCACACCCGCCTCCCACAACTCCCTCCAAGGTTCGATCCTTGGAGTGGTAGCTTTCCTTCAGAGTTCCTGGCCACTGGCCCACTAGGCCAACCAAACAACAAAAAAACTTTCATAATATGACTTTCATAATGTTAGTAGATCAGCGAATGGCATGTCAGATTGTTTAGAAAAATAAGGAGTTGATCATCAATGTAATCTAAGTGCTATTGTCATATAGTTAGGGTCGGGCTTCGATATTCATCTCTTATACTGATTATGTTGTTGTAGGTGTTTTCTGGTTCTGTTTTTTGGTGTACTCATGGTTGTAATTTCTTAATTTCAATATAATCCTTTGTTACCGATCAAAAAATAATAAAATGGCTAGTTTGCATGTACTACTTTTTCTTTTTTGAAAAATTAGCCCGTACTTTTACTTTAAGAAAATTTTGCCCATATAATTTTACCAGTATGACAAGTTTACTTTTACCAATTGAATCGGACGTACCCAAACAGTCTATTTATCATAAGGTCTAATTGAAACAGCTCTATTTCAAACAGATAAGACTTGCCAAACAGGCCCTAAGAGAACAAGTCATTGCAGTTACAGCATAGATTAAAGGAAGAACAAGGATAAGCAATTATAACATACCATTTCATCACTTGGAGGTTCATACGAAGGCAGATTTGCAAGTTCCAATTCAGCAGCAGCAAGATCTTCTTTAGCTTTCAAGATCCTTTGCTGACGAGATTTTTCCAGCATCCTCAACTCTTCCATTTCATCATATTTGGCCCGAACTTTCACCCCCTGTACATCCATGCTTAAAATTCATAACCACCATTGTGGATCAACAACAGAATGGTGACTTTTGAGTTATAAACAACTCACTAATTGGTTTTCTCTCTCTAGAAGCCCCATTCTTTTATTGGAATTCTGACCTGTTGCATCATTTACTTTCTTACAAGCTGATTCTTGAATTCCCTTCTGTTTCTTTCTTTCCCTAGATCATCAACTAATGAATTGGTAATTGCATTCATTACATGAAGAAGATGATAGATGGAATGCCAAAACTTAAAAGCACGCATTCCAATAAATAACTTTTAAACCTCTCAAATATTTTGTACAACTGTAATGTACTGATATGTGAAATGATAACAATCAAATAAATTAGACTAGAACAAATTCTAGAAGTTTAATACATTCAGCAATAGCAACACAGTATTAATTATTTGCATTTCTGATTAAATAATTATAGAAAAAATTATATGGAAGCGAGTAAGCAACTGTGTAAAAGTAGCTTTAGGTCCAAAAAACTGATATAGATAATGAAGCATTGGTTGTCATTTGTCAAAATGATGCAAACTGCCATATTTATGCATATGAACTTTATAGCTGAAAACATACAAAATAAAAAATAAAAGTTAAGTTTCTCAAGCGTTTACATTGACCTGCCCCACAGTAATAGCACAACTATATAGGAAACCAGTGCCTTAATGATGCAAGGAATTATTTAAAATAACAAACAAAGGGGAGGGGAAGTGTTAAGGAGAAACCCAGAAAGAAAGAGCTACTTGTCCAAACTCGTGTCAGGCATGGATCACAGGTTGAACCCATGAAACACAGTTAATAGCTAATGTATTGATCAGGATAAAACTAAAAAAAAAAAAAAACAGTTAATGTTATCTTCCAGTAGAAGACCAAATATTTATATGCTGGCAAAATCTCAATACCACCCCTCTCTTTCTGTGCCTTTTTAACCCCTCTATTCCAAATGGTGGAGCCCAGGTAATAACTAATCCAAGCCCTTCACACTTACCAACTGTGAATTGGTACTCCCCAATTTTGACATTAATCAAACCATTTTCCATCATTGGATTTAATCACAAAAATGGAGCACTTGTGAAATTATTGAATCTTGGGGCTTTGAAGGTTAAAATCAAGGGTTAAGATTGTTTCATTGGAGTCATAGATGGAGCACCTCATTTCCTTACGGTACCATACACATCATATGCACCAGCTAAATTGATACATTCCAGGTGGGTAACGCAAGAGCCATTTTTATCAAGGGTTAAAGGTTATTTCAATTTTTGACCCATCCACTATCCTTACAGTAACATACACATCGTATCCATCTGCTGAATTGATATGCCAAGGGTGGTGGGCCCTGCAAGAAGGTCGCACAAGTGCTACCAGCACCAAGGAGTTTAATATGTAACCTTATATTTACTTTTATCAATTTTACATATTTATAATTGCGTAAGTGGTATTAAAACAGCATGAAATTCCCAGCAGAATACAAATAGTGACAGATTATGATTCAATATTCATGAGTTATGGCTTAAGAAAATACTTGATAGGCCCAGAGAGAGTATTCAAGGTCTTAGCCAATTCATCTAGATTTCTCTTGGCGTCATTCTCCTGTTCTTTTGCCTGCATGTATTCCATCTTCTTTATATCATACTTGAGCCAAGGTAGCTTCTTTTTCATTGAGTCAACCTTCATATTGCAAGGCAAAAGCATCAGAAACATCACAATCCAATTAAAAGAAAAAAGAAAATGATAACCCTGCAGACTCTGACCTTTGCCAAAAGTTGTTCCCTTTGACGGAGACGCTCTACATCCTTTTCTTGCTCAGCATTAAGCGCCTTCAGCTGATTCAAAGTATCCCCATTTTGCTTCACAGCCTAGAAAAATCAACAAGACTATAATTGCTCAGGAAAAGTTCACTAGATTGTCTAGAGTTCAGAAAATTCTCAAAAAATGACTTTGATTACTTAGAAGTGTTAAGAATTCACTAATAACAGAACAGAAGATTATTTCGTTAGCGAAGTTCTAGAAAGTAAATTAATTCTTCAGCTTTGTCTGAGATGACAACAAGTGAATAGGGAGAGACCCACCACTTCAAGTTTCTTCAGCTCACGACTCTTATCAATGAGAGCACTATGTTGAACAGGAAGTTCAGCATTGCCAACAGCTTTTTCTGTCTCCTCTAGAAGTTGTATAGGAGTAAGCTTGGCAAATTCACAAACTCTGTCTTGAGGTAAAAACTAGAAAAAGTAGGAGAAGCAAAAGGATTTCAGAAAGCATCAGGGACAATACAAAACACTCAGAAGCAATGAAATGAATAAACTGGCAAAACAGAAAAGATAACGCAAGTACTTTCCATTATTTAACAGAAGATCCAAAAGTTAATACAGAGAAATGTGAACTTTCCAAAGCACAGACTTAATATGCAAATATTATTCGGTAAATTCTGCGAATATCTACCCATTAGAGTCAGACGGCCCAACATGGAGTACAGATGCCTGCCAAATTCTGTGACATCTACTCGCCATTCGGATTTTAAAGATCTTCAATCAGGTGGAAGGTTATGAATTTGAGGTCCAATTCTCCCTAACCAGATGAGAATGATGCAGCAAGCCATCCACATGGGTGGGCCGCGTAAATAGGTTTTTTTTTCTTTCTTTAGAAAGGTGGATCTTGTAAAGTCCAAGTACATTTGTAGAGTCTTCACACACATGCACATGCATACATAAGCATGACATGCAAGTTATCTCCGCCACTCTGTCGTAATCGCCAGTCCCAAGCCCAGATAAAGGAGGAGGGTTGCATCAGATAAGTACACAGCCATCAGCATAGAACTTCTGTCACAGCTACAACATGAATTTTGAGGCAAGACAAAATTCATAAAGCATACCCAAACATAGTTGGGACAAGGCTTTTATGATGGTGATGATGATGATATGACATGCAAATGGATTCACTTTTTGTTTGCTTATCATTAGATAAGAAAAAGTAAATAATTTTTAAAAAGTGGTATCAAATGGGGTATTTTCGTGATGGTCCCATCTACTAGGGTAAAACACTGGAGTCCTGCCAACATGTCCTCCGTAATAGTTGTAACTCAACAGGAAATAGATTATATTGGTTCAGGTAAGAATTCAATGATAAACGTGGTTCAATTTTACTTTAGGGCTCGGATTCATAATCCACCTTGTGATAATAAACATATTTTGGACTAAATACCCATGTTCCATATTCAACTCGAACAGGCTGTGCCATTTAATAAGAAAGGCCATTACCCAGTGCTGAAAGTTATTTCTACAGACAAGAATCACAAGACCATTGTTAAGCATGAAAAACAACTAGAGAAACATCAAGTGGAGGTTGCCAGCAGTGGAGAGAACTCCAGTTCAGAATTTCTTGATGAGGAGCCAAATTGTGACATTGAGACAAAGAAGACAGTTAACTATCGCCACACTCAAATGTCCTTCCAAAACCCACCCAACAAGCCAAAAGAGACAGCCAATTGAAAATCTTTGACAAATTTGGTTTTCCTCCACTATGGAAATCAAATTTGCGAAACCAAACCACCATTGCCAATTGCTCCACTCTACCTCATGCATGAGTTCACACAACGAGATGATGTGAATCTCTAAAGGCCCCATCTTTGTTCATCTGATCTTCATGGCTATATGCCTAGGATAGCTTAATTCATACATTTAAGAGAAATGGTGGATGATGTGACCACTCTAGATAATTAGTCCCATCAAATTACATAGTAGTCAATCTGATTTTCTGATTACCCTAAAATATTTGGTCTGAAAATTGGGAAGACACCACAAAATTTGTCACACAAAGATGCAAAGCTTATGGCCCGGCGGAAACAGACTCTTGGTTGTGGCCCACGTGGAACCAAAGATATTTGATTTTATTTCTTTAATGAGTTGCAATTACAGATTAGCTTTCTAATTCCAGCAGAAATCTTTGATTAGTTTCCTACTTTCATAAGGAGTGTTGGATTCTAGCGTTTGTTTTACCGTATATATGAGCGTTATAAACATCAAAGGCAGTTTTGAAGATAAATAAAATTTTCCTTCGAGGATTGAGTTTTCCCTTTGGGCTTTCTAATTCCAGCAGAAATCTTTGATTAGTTTCCGACTTTCATAAGGAGTGTTGGATTCTAAAGTTTGTTTTTCCATATATATGAGCATTATAATATAAACATTAAAGGCAGTTTTGAAGATAAATAAAAAAATTCCTTCATGGCTTGAGTTTTCCCTTTGAGGTTCATTTCTCTTGGTGAGTCTCCTGGAGATGTATTTTTAGTGCTTTGGCACTTCGATCCAAACCCTCTCAGGGTTTGGATCAATTTCATATCAGAGCTTCCGGAACGATCAATGGATTTGAGGAAGCGCAAATACCCTATCTCTATTTCTCTTTACAGGAAAAAGAAAAGAGGGAAAAAAGTCTGCATGAAGGAGACGAGAGTCAAGGGGTTTCGAGGGTAGCATCTTCTTCTTCCCTTCAAGCTTATAGTATCTTCTATGCCATTTTGTTGATGGGGCTGTTCATAAGGGGCGTTGATCATGCTACTAATATAAGAACCATAGAACTGTTCCCTTTTCCACTCAGCCAAAAGAGATAAGAGAAGGTAGGATAAAGGAAAAAAGAAGAAAAAGAAAAGAAGGTATTTGCTTCTGTTTGTAAGGGAACGAAAGAGTAAAAGAGAAGAAAAGGGTTGGTTTCACTCAAGGAAAACGACAAAAGTAGAAAAAGGACAAAAGAAGAAAAGGCGAAACAAGGAAAAAAAAAAGGAAAATAAGAAAAAGGAAGAGAATGGAGAGGAGAGAACTGGAAAGAAAGACGAAGAAAATGGGAGAATTTCCTCCTCTCTGCTCAAACACAGGAGTCGAGCCAAGAGCGAACACTGATGTCAGCTGGTCAACAGCCTAGTTTAACCAAATCACTGACCAAGATTCAACTGCAATTTCCGTAGTCATCCAAACTCGGATTTTCAATCCATTTCCACATATGGACTCCTACGAATGAAATATTCACAATTCGTTAGTCTATTTTAATTTTCAATATCTACTGCATATTATAAAAAAGAATAGAGAAAATGCCTCAAAAAATTTGAAGATGACCATTGTGACCCCAGAACAAATAAGTGATTTAATCTGTGGTCTAGGAAGACAAGTAGATGATTTGAGAATGGACTACTACCAATTGTCCGCCAAATTCACCACAAGTCATGCCCAATTAGCCACTAATGTCAATCAGATTAGGGATAACATTGCATGTCTTCCATAAATTCAATAGCTGCTAACTCGAATGGATGCTTGACTTGGAAATCTTGAGCTCAACCACATGGACAACTCTTGGAAAGATAGCCATCAAGAAGAAGACAAAATTCTCAGAATCAACGTAGCTAGGGTCCTCATAATGTTGATACGGATTTAGGTATCAAAAATGTTATTCCTGAGAATAACAAGAAACTGCAACCAGAAGCATTCACCGATGGCTGGTGCGTGTGGAGAATGTGTTCACCCCAAAAACATGACAGATGGTCACTAAGTGAAACTAGTAGCTACCAGATTTCGTGGGTGTGTAGTTACTTGGTGGACTAAGTTGCAATGACAATGGAGACACGAGAAAATGGATTCAGTGGAAACATGGGCAGAGATGTGGAATCTGATGAAACAGAAAGTTCTTCCAATGAACTATCAGAGAGACTTTTTCATCAAACTTTAAGATTTAAAACAAGGCAACAAGTCAGTGGTTGAGTATAGGAGGAATCTTTCCTATTGCACGCAAGGTGTGTCTTGGACAAGCAACGGATGTCACAGATTGTAGGTACCATTATGGTCTTAGATTGGACATACATCTGTTAGCTTTTCAAAACTTTGGGACAGTCGATGAGGTGGTGCAACATTAACCGTCCAAGCTCATAAGCTCACATCTTATAAGGGGATAAGCAATTGTCTTTGTCACCTCGTACAAGCACACATATCAAATCAAGCCAAGAAACAGCATCAAGTTTTCAATCTAATAATAATGAATCGAGGAAGTAAAAGAATAATTCGCATGTGTTATCACTGCTGAGAAAGAGGTCGCTTGTCATTTCAATGCCCACAATGACCTCCCAAAAGCTTCAGTCCATGTGATAGAAGAACAATGGGTTGAAGGGCATGATGAGTCAGAATCTGAGTTGTTGACCATAGAAACAAAGGAAGAAAATTAGAGCAAGTTCATGTCTATCAAAGCTGAAGTCTTGATGAATCAAAGGTAAAGGAGCCCACGCCAACTATTGAGAAGAGATGGTTGTGAAATAATAACATCTTTCCTTAGACAGACACTGTAAGTGCACAAAATTGTATGGCTGTGATTAATGGTGAAACATAGTTGAGAAATTCATTTCGGACCCCATTTCGATTTAGCTTCCAAAACTGAAATGTTTCTGCTGAATCAGAGTTCTATCGACACATTTCAGAGTGACGTTTCAGAAAAAAATAGAAATTAGAAAAATAATGCATACATATAGAGAAAAATATAAGATTAATATTAAATCTTAAAAATATGATTTGATACATTTCGTTTATTCGACTAAATCAACTCAAAATATGGTATGCATGATATAAACAATTAAATTAATAATAATGTTGTCAAAGTAACAAATTAATGTCATAATTATGGCCCAGTGGTATGTATAGGAAACCGATTCATATCACACTACCAATTCGAAACGTATTGAAAGAAAACTGATTCATATTGTAACTCATTGACGTATGCAATAGGAAGTTCACAACAATAGTCAAAGACGTGCATTTAGTAAAAAGGTTTCCATAAACTAACCTGAGTCAAATTGTTGACTTGAATGTTAAACCTTTGAATGACTTCAACCACATCTCGTTTCACAACAATTTTACCTGGAAAATCCATACTTATCATTGGTTTAAACCAACAACATTAATAAAACTGAAAGGTAAAAGGAAATCAAACAAAAAAAAAAAAAAAAAGAAGATTATAAATATTAATGCATAATAAGAAGTTTTAGGGAACCAAACACTTGAATACGTGTAATCCTCCAATGACCAACATGTTGGTTATCTGACTATATCCAACCAGTTTTTTTTTTTAAATGATATCCAACCAATTTTGGCTCCCTTTCAGCACAGAACATTGATTCAAATGCAACTACTTTTTTAGGACACGTTTGCGTAGCTAGTTTTCCACAAAAAGTGAGGATTGTGGAAATGGCTTTCCGTGCTCCAGTAAAATCCATGTTTGGTGCGCCTAGGAAAATAAATTCCTATTGGGGAGGTCAGAAAAAGATTTTCCACGGAAGAGGAAAATTTCCACGAAACCAATTTTCTGTGGCACGTGCACAAATGCACCCTTAAAGAGAGAGGCACAAGAAAAATACAGAAACACTAATCAACTACAAAGCTAGATCCCACACCAAATTAAAGTTCCTCACTTGTTGACCTTCCTGCATGGTAAAATAGGCAAGCCTAAAAGGGCAATCATCATCCTTGTTCCAACTATGTTGGGGCCTAAAAGGGCAACCACAAGGGGGGAAATAATCAAGGAAAAAGTATACAAAAAGCGCATAACCGTCATAAGTTATGATCAAGTGCTTCACCTTACACCTCCTTAGCCAAAATATCAGGCACAAAAATTGTGCTTCTTTTAACATGATAGAATGAGGCACCAAGATATCAAACTAAATCCACCGCTTCTTCAATCACATCTGCAAGACTCCACTGGGCCTTACTCATACAACGGCCCACTGCATAGCGCACAAATTATATCACCTTTCACAATGATATGCCTAAAATTTAGACAGAGAGCTTTACATAGGCCTCTCCTCAAGGCTAACATTTTCAACTTTTGGAAAAACCACTATTATATATCACAAAGGACTTCCGAGCAAGGTTTTAAAAATTGAGGGCCAACTCAATCTCCCTCAAGTTGAGTCTACTTGGCCGAGTTGCATGCCCCAAAAAAATAGAAAGTATAGTTCAATGAATCTATAATTGTAAGACTTGTGCTTCAATTACGAATAAAGAATTTAAGTTGGTACATGTAAGGTACATATTATTTCATTCAGTCAGATGAATAGTACTACTGAACTTCAAATGTTTGAATCTTTAAATTAATAAAAAACCATTTTGATATTTGCAGATGAATCATCAATCACTCATTTGATGATCGTTGTACCAAGGTTACTAATAGCACTCACATCATACTTGAAGTTGCTAGCGGGAGGCGAAAACCACCTAGGAACTGTAACATTCAGCTTATCTATTCCTCATGACTTGAAGACCGTCTCTCACAATCAAGGAACAAGCAACGCCCTGGACGCATCTTAGAGTCATGGCCCACATGATTACTTCTATTCTAGTTAATGTGATAATGTTCGTGGGAGATGTTGCTTATTTCTTGAAACACTAGGCATCTCTCTCTTTCCACAAGTTTCACAAACCCACCACAAACTACAGGCCACAATATGCGAGCACCCCTCTCAAAACCATGGCTATGGATCCAAGTTTTAGAAAGAGAATCCAAGTCATTTAGGAAAACCTTGGAACATTAAAATCAATTCAGCTTAGTACACACGTTCCTAACATAAAAGTTACCACCCTCAAAAATGCCTTGGCTTGCCAAATGAAGCAATTAGGACACTGGCGGTACCATAAGTAAGATCTTATAAAAGGAACGGACCAGAACTTGGGCCACTCATTGACCCTAACTGTTGCATGTGCTTGACTCGGAATAGACATAGCTTGTAGGAACAATAATTTCTAACCTGACCAAGTAATTCAGAGATGGGAATGACATTTCTAGCCCATTTAACAAACTGGTCGGGTTCAGTTTAAACCTATTCTTGTTATTTGACCCACCAACCCAACTTAAAGCCGACTAGTTGTACCATGAGTCCAAGACCTACCAACCCAACCCCAAAACCAACCAGTTAATTAGGGATTCAAGCTGATCCTTTTAATTTCCTGTTTGTGTCTGATTTGAAATTTTCAACCCAATTAATGAATGGGTCGCTTCAACTTGAGCCTATAAATATCAACCACAGTTCTAAACATGATCCAACCCCAACCCATTGACTCTCGTAGTAACTTGCAAAGACTGAATAAGGACAATAAGCTTAATTGTTTACTATCATAAGATTTCTGCAGAAAGTAGGGCATCAATTCCCTTTCCCTACTTTCAAAGCAACTAATGCTGCCCCGTTAGTAGCAAACCTAGATAAGATTGAGAATCTCACACTAAGCAAGTCAATCCCTAGCTAGGAGTCCAACCAAACCTGAGTTTTAGAGTGACCACCAATGCAAAACCAGATATGAGCAGGGCCGTCCCAAGACAATATGTGGCCCCAGGCGAAAGTATTAACGAGGCCCCTAGCTTCTATGTGTGGCATGAGGAAATCCTCGTCCTTAATCCGGGCTTGGGACCGGCAATGTACACTATGAGTAGTTGACGCAACCAGAGATTTATAGATCAATCTCCCGAAGGATTGATCGAATCCAAGATGGATTCTAGCCCTAAGGCACAGCACAAACCATAACACACGAGAGATAACTCACAAAGATGACTTGGATTAATTGATAAGAAGCATGAAAATTACATTAGGGCTCTTCTGTTTATATAGAGCATCACGTATGCTAATGAGGGAAACTACTAATTCTAATTAACAATAAATTTAGAAAGCAAGCAAACAAAGCAATGTTACTAATCTAAGAATTAGGAAACGGTGAAGCACATGTGGGACCCATCAGTAGGGTCCGTCAAGGCTTGCGGTTGTGGGTCCCTGTCTTGGATAGGGATCGGACTGCATCAACTCTCCCCGGCTTGAAAGAACTCGACTCCGGCGAGTTAATCGCTTGATAGCGCTCATAAAGATCTGGATTCAGACGCTGGAAGTCTGTAGCAGTAATCCAGGTAGCATCGGAGACGGGTCTGTTTTGCCAACGAACAAGGAACTTTTGAAAGCCGCCGCGACGAGTAGAAACAATTTGATCATCAAGAACATCAATGATTTTATCAGGCGGTGGCGGAATAGCTGGTAATGTAATGAGTTGCTCGTCAGAATCATCTTCATTATCATGCCCACGATAAAGAGTGAGATCGGCAACATTGAATGTAGGGCTGATACCAATATCAGACGGTAATTCAAGAGTATATGCATTCGAACTAAGCTTTTTGATCACTTTGAATGGACCGGTATTCCTCGGATGTAATTTCTTGTTTGCACCTGGGGGTAACCTATCCGGATGAATACGGACCATAACCATGTCTCCTTCAGAAAATTCCAGAAAACGACGACGTTTGTCTGCATGAGCCTTGTAACTATCATTGCTGGCTGCAATATGTCGCCGAACTTCATCATGTATTTGTTGCATATGTTTGATGAAGTTATCAGCTTCAGCACAAGGGCGTGCTTCAACAGGTAAAGGGACAAGATCAATAGGCAAGAGCGGTCGAACACCTGTGACTGCTTCAAATGGTGAAATACCTGTGGACCGATTAACTGAATTGTTGTAAGCAAATTCAGCCATAGGTAGAATTTGATCCCATGTAGTAATATGATCACGTACAAGGCATCGTAACAATTGGCCAAGGCTTCTATTAACAACTTCAGTTTGACCATCAGTCTGCGGATGATAAGCAGTAGAGAAGTGAAGCTTTGTTTTTGCTGTCATCCACAAAGTCTTCCAAAAGTAACTTATAAATTTAGTGTCACGATCTGAAACGATTGTTTTGGGGAGGCCATGAAGACGGACAACCTCTTTGAAGAACAGTTGAGCTACTTTATAAGCATCAGATGTTGTGTTGCATGGAATAAAATGAGCCATTTTAGAAAAACGATCAACAACAACGAAGATGGAATCAAATTTTCGTAAAGTCTTTGGAAGTCCTAACACAAAATCCATACTGATATTTTCCCATGGTGTATTAGGAATAGGCAATGGCTGATATAAACCTGTATTTTTCTTGTTTCCTTTAGCCAATTGACAGGTGCGACATCTCTCACATATGCTGATAACAAGAACCCGCATGCGCGGCCAATAGAAACGATCATCCACAAGAGCGAGTGTCTTGTCACGTCCCAAATGACCACTACAACCTCCAGAATGTAATTCACGAACAACATGTTCTCGAATAGAAGTAGCAGGGAGGCAAAGTTTGTTACCTCGGAATAAGAATCCATCATGAAGGCTGTAATGAGGGTGCTTATCCTTGTTGCCGTTAAGAAAATCTGCAAAGATGATACCGAAATCCTTGTCATTTGGATATTCGTGCTTTATTTGGTCAAAACCTGTAACAGTGACTGCCATAGTAGTGAGAAGATGTTTCCGACGACTCAAAGCATCAGCTACGATATTTTCTTTGCCAGCTTTATGACGGAGACTGAATGTGTATTGTTGAAGGAAAGAGCTCCATTTAATTCGACGATCACTAACATGTTGCTGGGACTGTATATGCTTCAATGCCTCGTGATCGGAATATAAGACAAAGTCGTTGCCAACCAAGTAATGACGCCAGTATCGCAATGCTTGCACAACGGCGTAGAATTCCAGATCATAAATAGAGTATCGGCGTTTGGCATCGGAGAGCTTTTCGCTAAAAAATGCAATCGGATGAGCCATGGGCTTCAACTGAATTTGGCGTCCATTCCATTTGAAAGTGTAGGTGTTATCCGAATGATCAGTGATGACTTTCAAGCGCCTCAGCCAAGGTCTGCCAAATAAGATGTGGGCAACATTCATTGGAATAACATCACATTTGACATTATCTTCATACGAGCCCATCTTCAAGGGAACAATGCACTGGCGGTTGACGGGAATTGAATAATCATTTACCCATGCAACTCTGTAAGGTCTCGGGTGCTTTATAGTTGGCAACTGAAGTTTATCAACTGCATCTTTGGATATGACGCTCATAGCACTTCCACCATCAATGATGGCATTGCAAGCTCGTCCTTTACAAGTGACTCTTGTTCGGAAAATAGGAGCTTGGTTTTCATCGTCTTCTTCAATACCATCTGCAACCAATAGGCGGCGGTGAAGGAAAAGTAATGGGCTGTCATCATCAGCTGTGTAGACTTCAAGTGCGGACTCTGGATCTGTTGGAAATTGTGCATCAGGTTTCTCCACTTCGATTTCCTCATCATACTGTTCATCATCATAAGGTTCACCATCACAATGCAGATTCCTGTGAGGACATTCTCTAGCATAATGACCTCGATTTTTGCAAGAATGACAGACAATGTCGCGCTTAGCGATTATCCCAGTGCCTCTAGCATTATTCTGATTTGGTGTCCACTTTTGATTGAGCTGAGGATTCTGTGGACCCTGTGGTGAAGCTTGTGGCTGCCTTTGGAGTTGGTTCTGTGATTGGTTTGAAGGTGGTCGGAACCCTTGCTGTGGAGTCCGATTGAAAGTAGAATCGGGACCCTTTTTATAGGGCTCCCCGGCTTGGTTACCGAAACGTCGCCCAGTGTGTTGACGCAGCGTTTGCTCAACGCGTCGTGCCTTGCTAGAAATTGCATCAACAGTGGCGAAGTCAAATACAGCCAATTTATCCTGTATATCTGGACGTAATCTTTCTCGATAACGGGTGACCATCAAGCGATCATCTTCATTAGATTTGCATCGAATACAAAGCTCATGGAACTTATGAGTGTATTCATCTATGGTCATAGAACCTTGCTGAAGATTGATAAGCTCGCTATTAAATGAATCAATGTAGTCAGAAGGCAAGAACTTATCTTCCAGTCTTTCTTTCATAATTTCCCAACGTGTAATAGGAGGGCGACCCATTTGCACATTGTGGTCATCAATATTTTTCCACCAAATTCGAGCAGGACCTTTTAACTTCATCTTGACAAAAGTGACTCGTTGAGGATCTTCAATATGATACCAAGTGAAATAATCCTCAATTGAAGTAAGCCAATCAAGAAGGGCACGAGCATCACCTTGACCAGAAAATTCAGCAACCTCTAATTTGATTTTCCGCGAGAGATCATCTTGGCGCGGGCCAGGCGGAAAATTGTCAGCGGCTCGGTCTGCAAAGAGACGTTGAAAGAACTCTTGGATTGATTCTCTGGGAATATTTTCCAATTGGTGAGAGTGTGAACCAGAAGTGCTGGAAGATTCGCCATGAGGGTTGGAAGGAGCCTTAGCAAGTTCATTGACAGTGAGTTGTAAGGCGTCGACCCGTTCATATAAATCTCTTATGCAATCATCGCGCTGAATGTCAGAGAGTCTGCCACGAAAATTTTGCCCGGTGCGAGTAGCCATGGACGCAGACCAAAAATTCTGCTCCCTTTTTTTTTTTTTTTTTTTTTTTTTTTACTGCTAGTGGGCCGGGCCGGGTGTGGCTTAACCCAGTGGCAGGCAGCAGGTCAGGCCCAAAATGTGGCCCAGTTTATAGCCCAGGCAGAAGATCCTTTCTGTCGCCTCGGAATCTGTGCGCAGAGAGAAACAAAACAGAAAGAAGAACGGAGTTTTTGTTTAGTGAAGCTTACTGCTTGAAGAAGAAAGCGGAGGAGATGAGGGGAGAGATTGAGGCCGTGGCGACGACAGCGAGAAGCGACGACTCTGAGAAGGCTAAGCCGGTGACGACGACGATGGCAAAGTGGACCCCGCCTGCAACGTCACTGCTGCTGTTCGGTGGAACGGAGAAGATGGTACGATGCGTGGACGACGATTATGCCGGTGCTATGAGGCTGCCGGAAAGTTGAAGGGTGAACTGCTGGGAGGCGAAGCCAGGTACGCACCGCGTTGTTTATGTTGTCGTCTTCTCTTTCTTCGCCCTTTCTTTTTTTTTTTTTTCTCCTGGATGGGGCGGCAGATGGGTGGGGGATTTGTACGCTGAGGATGGATTTGGGGTGTATGGTGCTGGCCTTGGTGTGATGGGATAGATGTCTGGGAATGTCTGGGCTCTTGTGTGATTTAGGGTTAGGATTGGGGATTTTGTGGATTTGGGGAAAAAGTGTCTGGGTTTTGGATTTTGGGAAGGTGGGTTCTGGAAAATTAGGGTTTCCGGATTTTTTTTTTTTGTTTTGGCAGGGATGGGCTTTGGAAGAAAGGGGTCGGGTGGATGGGAAGGGTTGGGGTTTTGGGTGTTCGGCCGTGACAATGGCGATGGTTCAGAGATTAAGGGTTGGGGTTTTGGTGTTGGTAGGGTATGGTTTGGAAGGTGTAGGGCTGACTGTGACAGGATTTCGGGGGACTTAGGTTTCGGTGGAGTGGGCAATAGGGATGGTCAGTGATGGGTTGATGATGATGGGTTGATGATGATGGATGGATGGGTGGGGTGGAATCGATGGTAGTGGATGGAAGGACGAAGATGATGATGGGACAGAGGTTTCGAAAAGGAAATCCGGGAAGGGGCGATCGTTCTTCGGCTCTGATACCAATTTGACGCAACCAGAGATTTATAGATCAATCTCCCGAAGGATTGATCGAATCCAAGATGGATTCTAGCCCTAAGGCACAGCACAAACCATAACACACGAGAGATAACTCACAAAGATGACTTGGATTAATTGATAAGAAGCATGAAAATTACATTAGGGCTCTTCTGTTTATATAGAGCATCACGTATGCTAATGAGGGAAACTACTAATTCTAATTAACAATAAATTTAGAAAGCAAGCAAACAAAGCAATGTTACTAATCTAAGAATTAGGAAACGGTGAAGCACATGTGGACCCCATCAGTAGGGTCCGTCAAGGCTTGCGGTTGTGGGTCCCTGTCTTGGATAGGGATCGGACTGCATCAGTAGTACATTGGCGGACTTAAAAAAAAAAATTTGGGTTTTTATTTTTTTAGAGCTTGTTGAGGGATTTATTTTTTTTAAGTGAATTTAACCTTTCTTGCCTTTTGTGATGCAAACTTATCGATCAAGTTTTTGTATTCAAGGTTTTCCAAAATTTTCTTCTTAATAGATAAAATGGCTAACCCGCTTAATCTCTCTTCTGACATAGTTGATCATAGATAAGATTATATTAACTTTAATTTTGAAAAACTTTTTTCGGTGGAAGCAACTGTAACAGGCACTGTTAATAATATTCAATAAGCAATATATGAGTTTGGAAAAGACTCAACAGTATCCTAATTAGTGGACCCCACGAGTCAAGGTTGATTTGAAATGCCATTTTATGAAAAACATGGTATTTTCTATAAAAAAAAAAGAACTTATTTGTAATTCTGATTTTATGAAAATTTTCCAATGATGGAATATTTCGATGATTTCAGTTTCATTAGAAAACAGGTCAAATTGTGATCAATTTTCTCTTCTAGTTCGAGTTCATTTGAATTCATTTCAGATGATTCCCAGCGAGATTTGATACCTTTAAAAACGTACTTATTTTAGAATTCTGCTTCTTCTTCTTCTTCTCTGGTTTTGGTTTTCAAATGTACCATGATTTTCTCTTTTAGCTTTATCATGTTAATGTTACTCATCCAACAAAATTATGAGGCCCTCTCATGGTGAGGCCCCCCACCACTTGCTTCACCTGCCTGTATGGTGAGCCGGCCCTGGATATGAGGGGGAAAAGGAACACACTAACATTGGCGATGCCTCTACAAAGTTGTTAGATGACCAAACTTGGGGCCATGGTGAATGAGAAATGCAACCCTCGGATCTCAAAGACCACTTCAATCATCAACTAATCCAAACTTGCCTAGACTTCACTCTTAAGGTTCATCTGCCACACACCAAGGTAGTATGGAATTTATCCATGCAATAGGTGAGAAAATTGGTGTTTACCAGTTTACAACTTGTTCGGGGCATACCAAAAATGGGAAGCACATTAAGATGGCCTTAAATTCTCCTGTTTTCCAGAAACAATCATTTTTCGGATTGTTTAATATATAGTAATTTTCCTTTTCAAACAACCCTCCACCAACCAAAACCCAAAAGAAGGATTTTCAGGATATCATAACATAAATAACAAAAGAGATGCGAGCTTTCCAAGAACTATGCATCGAAATGAAGAATGCAATGATGTAATACTATAGATATATATAGAGAGAGAGAGTTTGGTGAAATATCATACCATTGACTAGCCATTCGGACCTGTTCTGTGTATTAATCTTCCGTGTGATGCAAATTCGTTCATCAGTAGTGACACCTCTCAATGAAATCTTTATAAATCCGGACTCCTCTCCCCTTTTAACATATGCTCCAATACTTGTAGCTCTTCCAAGTAGCTGTGACGTAAAATTCCATCAACAGAGCTACAAAAAGAATTTCGGATGCAATTTCTCCAACAACCAACAATCAAAATAACCAAGTTGTATCAATGTTTCCAGCATTAACAACAAGGAAGTGGCTCACAAACTGTCCCGGCATTCCACTCAAGCCCAAGTTACAGAGTAACATAAAAGCATATAGGTTTTGCAGTCCCAGTATAAACATCAAGGATGATAACCACAATTCCATCATTAATCAACCAGCCCATTGCAATTGAATTCAAATAGTGCACTAGAAAATAACTTAAGCATGAATACTGAAATACAAAATCACTTCCTTTAAGCAGAACAGACAGCTATCCACTCAATCATAAGTTGGAGAGAATGCATATATCGAAAATCAAATTTTGGCAGGACGACTTCTTTAGCCAGAGCTAAGCCACCAAAAACGACATATCTAAATATTGTTTCCGCCTGAGCCCAATCACATGGAATAACGGACAACCATCCGAATTGCCACCAAATCATTCAAACATCTCGAATTCCACAATCCCAACATAAAATTTTCCAGACCCAGTTTCAGACTTCCTATCAACACCAAATTCAGCACATATAAACTAAAGAGGGAAAGTCCGAACCTGCGGCTCTCCAGCAAGCCCTAAAGCAATGGCGCAGACGAGGGAGCTCTTTCCCGATCCATTCGGTCCAATGACCAGATTGAGACGAGCACCAGGCTTGCATTTCAGGTGATCGTAGGTCATAAAGTTATGGATCTCGATCTCCACTATGTTCCCTGGCAAATACCCATCATCTCCCCTAATATCAACAACAGTTTGTTCAGCAGAAGAGATAAATAAAGCAAAGCTGCATGGGATTTTAGCATGAGATAAAAGAGTGCAGAAGAGAATACAAGAACCCTAATGCACGGAAGAAGAAATTTTGAAAATGAAAAACCCTAAAAGAAGGATGGGTTTTGTACCTTTTTTCGAGTTTTGGGCGTTTTGCAGCACGCTCTGCCATTGCTAATAGATTGGAAAGAAACCCAAACGAAGGCGCCTGCAAAACCCTAGATCGGATGCTGGCTAAAACCCTAAAACGAGGTTTTAGCCATGCATGCGAAGCGAGCGCAATAGAACTGAAGAGTCTGGGGGAAGGGAGGGATGAGAGAGAAAAAAGGGCGCCAAAATGCAAGTGGGGGTTGGGTTAGGACATGGTGATAAGGTGGATATTAATATGTACGGTTTGAAGAGCCAGACTCCGATTAGACTGTGGGTTCATGGTACTTATGATCCGGACCGTTCATCAAATGGCCCAGCGGTAGATGAGCGGCAAACATATTGTCCAGCTTTTCACGAGGATAAATTACGAAAGGAGACTATTTTTTTTATTGTCCGGGCGTTTTATAAGAGACTCGATTAATTTCCTTATTTATCAGTATATTCATGCTTTCATTTTAAGAGATGAATGGTGATTTATTATAGGGTAAATTAGGGAGAGATCCCTCATTATTGGGCTATAAAGTCTCTAGGACATAGCATTACGGTTTAAGGCCTAGAGTCCCTTGCGCATGGAATTAATTCAGGCGGTAGTCCCTAAGCATGTGACATCATATTTTTTATGACATATTTGCCCTTCTAACCATTTAAATGGGTGTGTGGTCCCTAAGCATGTGACATCAGATTTTTTATGACTTATTTACCCTTCTAACCATTTAAATGGGTGTGTGGTCCCTAAGCATGTGACATCACTGTCTTTCCCAGATTATTTTTACAAGTCCTTACCATCTGTAACGGGTTGGGTCTTGGAGTATGGCAAGTGAACTACTTCATAATCCTCATGGCTAGTCCTAGAACAGCCTTGAGGAAAGTCTTTCTTTATCGACATTGGAAGAGCACCTTGATGGAAGACATTGTTTCAATAGAAATGAAGAGCTAAAGAATAAAACTAAGAGATTGCTTGAACAACTGATTGCATAAAGTCACATGAGACAGGTTGCTAGATTCAGTTATATTTTTATCAAAGCTAGATAAATTCAAACTAAATCTAGTCAAACCAAACCAAATCTAGTTAGATAATATCATATCAAAGTGACATAACTTGTTTTCAAATTGGTTGTGATTACAGATAAATTCATATAAACTCAAATAAACTCATGCCAAAGTCAAATAAGTTCACATCAAAGTTAGATCAATTCGCAGGAAACTCAGATAAATTCACTTAATTCGAATCAAACTCAGATAAATTCAAAGCAAACACAAATAAATTCATATCAAACTTAGATAGATTCGTACCAAACACAGATAACATCATGCCAAAGTCATATAACACATACAAAACATAGATAAATTCACAGCAAACTAAAAAAAAACTCATTTAACAGCTCAAAAAAACTCATGCCAAAGTCAAATAAGTTCACATCAAAGTTGGATAAATTCACAGCAAACTCAGATAAACTCACTTAATTCGTAACAAACTCAGATTAATTCAAAGCAAACACAAATAAATTCATATCAAACTTAGATAAATTTATACCAAACACAGATAACATCATGCCAAAGTCAAATAACATTATGCCAAAGTCAGATAACACATACATCAAAGTTAGATAAATTTACACAAACTCAGATAAATTCACTTAATTCGTATCAAACTCATATTAATTCAAAGCAAACACAAATAAATTCATATCAAACTTAGATAAATTCATACCAAACACAGATAACATCATGCCAAAGTCAAATAACATTATGCCAAAGTCAGATAACACATACAAAACTCAGATAACACATACATCAAAGTTAGATAAATTCACAACAAACTCAGATAAATTCACTTAATTATTATCAAACTCATATTAATTCAAAGCAAACACAAATAGATTCATATCAAATTTAGTTAAACTCATACCAAACACAGATAACATCATGCCAAAGTCAAATAATATTATGCCAAAGTCAGATAACACATACAGAACTTAGATAAATTCACAGCAAACTCAAAAAAACTCATTTAAAACCAAATTGAATACATTTTAAAGTCAAATAAAATATTGTGAAATTAAGTTAATTTCATACCAAACTCATTATTTCATAAGAAACTCATATAAACTTAATAAAAACTCGGAGAAAATCATTTCAAAGTCACATAATTTCATTTGAAACCTTGTTTAATTAATTACAAACATAGTTAAATTGAAATCAAACTCAGAAAAATAATATAATATACAGATAAATTCATTTAAAGTCCTATTTAATTGATCATAGACTAAGATAACTTTATATAAAGCTTAGATAAATACATGTCACAGTCAAATAATTTCATATCAAGCTCAGATAAATTTAAATCAAAACTTAGATAAACTTATATCAAACTCAATTAAATTAAAGTCAAGATGATTCGATTGCTTGAGGCCACTGATGAGTTGATTTTACTTCTTTGTGCAAATTCCTTCATCTTTGATTTCAGAATCTTTATTTTGCTTAAATTTCGGAGTGTATGACGGAATATTTTAAAGCAATGCATGTTTGGTGACGTATAGAGTATATAAAGAGAGGGCATTTTTATCTTTTTGACTCATTAAATGTTAAAAGGGGACCGCTGCCTTTATGAGAAAATGACCTGGACCACAGGCTATAAAACGCACTGTTGATGGACCTTTCACCAATTCCCCATTTATTATATACTTGCACATAACCAATACGAATGACATGATGGTTCATGAGATGAACCGAAGTTCATAAGTATATTAGATGTAACACATGTGTATGGATGAGATCCACATACGGAAGACATGTGTAATAAATCTTATACTTAAAATATCTTTACAACCCGTAATGAGACTGGACATCTCATACTAACAAGGTTGCAGTACTTTGATCACTATAAAATAGTGTGATTTGTCTCGATCATCATAATGGAAGATTCTGGATCGTAGTGCTGGTACATTGGATGTATTGAAGGACCATGAGAAGCACCTTATAAACACTATATTTACTTTAAGGTCTGCTCTCATAATTCCTTAACAGTATGCTCTCAATCATGAGACATTCATGAACTCAAGTTTTTATCTATTTATTTGTTTTGAGTCACCAATGAGTGAGGCCAACTGTAGGTCAACACCTCGGTGATTTGGGTACGTGGTAGTAGAGTTGTGTGAACATTTAATGGTCAAGATGGAATATATTTCTAATATCCCCTTGTGCCAATTAATTGATTTATCATTGGTAAGTTCGCACCCATTCTGATTAAGAGATAATTGAAAAGGTAACTATGATCATTATAATTAATTGGGGCTCAAGGATAATAAGATATGGACCTAGTTTGGAAGACATGTCAAATTAATCCATGGATATTGATAGAGGGGCCTACTTGTGACAATAGGGAAGTTTAGGGTCTTCTATGTAATTTTCTAACATTGGAGTTCAATTGCATTTATATAATGGAGTTATTTGCCATTAACTATGGGTCTGGATTACACATGAGATGTGGGGTCGCGTGTCCCGGTTGGAGCCAGCTTTATAAGGAATCCCTAATGGTCCCCACGCTAGCCCAATCATCAGATGGATACTAATTCTAGTTGAACTCTAAAAGGAAAGTTACTATTTTTATTTGAAGTAAAACTTCTAATAGTGGTAATAGTATGTTACTAATTATTAATGAAAGTGGGACTTCTATTATAATTAAGAAAGAGAAGAATGTTACTAATTAATTTGGAAGTGAGACTTCTAATTAAATTAGTAAGAATAGTTTGCAAAAACTATAAATAGGAAACCAAAGGGGGCTTGGACGTCCACCTTGGAATTCACGCCCAGCCCCCTCTATGCAAGTGTTGCACATCTCTTATCTCCCTCTTCTAGTTCCTTTAAGTTCCTAGTTGCTTTCGCTTGAAGATCCCACCCATCTTCTTGAGAAAGAGATTCTGATTCGGGTCATAGCGTGGAAGACCATTGGGTCTTGGAGAAACCAATTTGATTCGCGAAAGAGTTCGTCATTAAAGAAAGTAGCAAATTCTCCATTAGAGCACAACCGAGCTCCAAAGGTATAATCTACTTCCTAGCATGTTGTAGATTTATTTGATGCTTATATGTTGCTGGTTCTATCTTCTAGATAGATTGTATTTACTGATCATGATGGGTGAGATTGAGGTTTTGCTTTCTGGATTTGGTTTTAGAGCCTTCTGGATAATTGATCCCTGCATCAAGTGAGTCAAATTTTTTTGAAACCCATCCTAGAGGCCCACCTAATTTCCAACACTAATTACGTTCAATGAAATACATAATGATTATGAAAGTCCATTGTATTAAAAGATCCGCCCACCTATATGCAGAATCTTGAGTCATAAGATCATTCTAATCTTTTGATCCATTACCCTAAAATTTAATGGTTTCGAAGCGTCATTTTATTATGCTTTCAATCCAACAGTGATGAAAAATTGAATGAGTGTAAAACTTGGACATGTGATTATTCATGGTAGGGTACTGTGTGTGAAAAGACTCGATTGACTCAATATAAGCCCCATGACCAAAAAAATAGAGAAGGCAGAAAAAAGTGAGTTTTTGAAATTTTCTATTTGGTTACCTTGAATACATGGGAATTCATGTTAAAATAGTTTTAAATGAAGATTAGACTTAGAGTGAATAGATAAAAATGACCATTAGATGACCTCCCTTTATAATGATAAGTAAATTACAGAAAGATGGGAAATGAATGCTAGGCTATGGTCTTATGAAAATCAAGGTCTCATTTACATTGCTCCCTTGTATCCTACCATTGTCGCCCCCATATCATTCACAATTTACTCTTTAATAGTTTTTGAGTGAAGCTGTTTTCATCATTAATTCCTATACATTCAATTCCACTGTATTTCAATGAGAGCAAACAAAGCCCTATGATGGATTTGTACAATGAGAAGATTATGCACTAAATAAGATAAAAGTTCTAATATTCCATTTAGGCCACTGTTTTATAATTTGGTGCAATACATTTTTTCTTACGAACAAATAATCTGATTTTCCTTTTAATAAAAAAAATCTTATTTCCTATGAGGGAGTTAGGCATGCAAGAAACATCTATCCCATTGAAATGGAAATCTACAGAGTACGGGATCCTCTCATTTTACAATGAGATTGGAAACATAAAGGTGTGCAAAACTTTTTTTTTTTTCTTGTGGCCCACTGGCCAGGAGGGAGGAAATCAAATCCACCAGGGATCGATCCCTGGTGGGAGGGGTGGGAGTGAGGAGGCTTACCAACAGTCCCCCTCTATATTCCCGTGTAAAACTATTTTTATGCGTAGACATTGGAACACTCTTGACCCTTAAAGGTAGGGGTTGAAATGGGCTGGGCCGATCATAAAAAGGCCCAACCTTTGGCTGAATTTGGGCCATGTTTTTATTCCTTTGGCCCGAACACATCCTTCTTATTCAGGCCCAACTGTTAAATGGAATAGGTTCAGTGTACATATGCTTAAAGGTCAGGCCTTGTCTCACAAAGAATACAGATTAGCGTGCATATATATTACCAATGGGATGGGCTTCTGCATTAGTTTTCAGTGATGGCTAGCTAGATTTGACTTGACTGCTGAATGGGTGAGTCGTAAACTAGCTTCGGCCATGAGGAAGGAGCCCACGGTTTTATATATATATATATTTTTTTGAAACGGTAACAAAAGAATTCATTAAAAATAAGTATATAATAAGGAGTGCGGAAAGAACACAAAAAAGATGAATGACAAAGGTGCAAGAGGAATGGATCTGTACTCTATAGCAGTGATACAATGGGGACAGCCCCATCGTTAGATGAATGGTCTCAGAGATTTTCCTGTCACTATATTGTTCTCGCAGATAATTTATGCATCAGTTTTCTCTAATCTTAATATATTTTTTTGCGTACCGTTCAAAAAAAGGATATTCCTTTTAAGTTGATTTTGGATTAGGTTGATGGATGTAAACTTGTTTCGAATTAAGCATGCATATTTGGTCACAGGTAGTTATGGCTTGGTCAAAACTAGACTCTTCACTCAAGTTTCTAGGTGATTGCTCAAGGGGCTTGTGCTCCTCAATTGATTCTATGTTGTTTCATAACCCTTTTGTTTGAAGGAAGAAATAAGTTAGCTATTTTGCTCCTAACCTCCCAAGACAATTACCTAAATTGTTTGCTTATAGGGTTTTTTTTTTTTTTTATT
The DNA here is from genome assembly GCA_012931725.1 of Litsea cubeba. Taxonomy (NCBI): domain Eukaryota; kingdom Viridiplantae; phylum Streptophyta; class Magnoliopsida; order Laurales; family Lauraceae; genus Litsea; species Litsea cubeba. The sequence continues at coordinate 99,896,294 of CM022945.1, forward strand.
CCACTTTTCAAAAGAAACAGAAGACAGCACTTTTCAATCATTTTGGAATGAAGTTCAAACTAATTCACAAAGTTGTTATAACCATCAATGGGCAAGGGAGGAGTAGTTGAAAGAACAATAAACAAATTCCAAACAGGGTGCTTCATATTCTTTGTTTTTTTTTTTTTTTTCCTTTTTTATCATGTTCTTTGTTTTTCTTTTTCTTTTTGATCATATCATGCTCATTCTTTCTTGTAGCTTTCTGCATTTATGTGCAATTGCTTATATTTTCTGCTAATTTTATTTTTCCTTCTTCATGTCTAGTGCATTCTTTCTTGTACACCTTGGATATGTCATTTGGCCGGTAATTAATTATTTGAAAGTCGAAATTAACCACTTATACGGGCTTTGTAATCTTGAACTCAAGATTTTGATGTCGATAAACTTTAGTTACAATCAATTCATAAAACTAATTATATTTTTAGTGTCTTGACCCCTATAAATACTTTTTTTATGCATATACATGAAGCACGGGTGGTCGAGCTGGTAATGTACTGAGCATCATGACGAGATTGTTAAACCTATCAAACTAAGTCATGAATCCACGTTTAATTAGGGTTAAGATTTCTAATGGGATCGATCCAATTTTTTTTATTATTAAAGCGGTTTGACATTCTTTTGTTATATATGTTACACCTTCCCATGTGCAATTTGTCATGGGTCATCTTGAATTATCTCTTTTTACATGTAATCCAATATGCACGATCCTTCCTCAATGAATTATTTATTATGGCCCAATACAAATGACGACGACGATATAAAAATTAAAATTACTTACACATGCATGTTACTAGGGAGAACCTACTAAAGAACAAAAGTATATCCATTTGGATTATATTATAGAGTAGTTTACGCGAGGGTTTATTCAGTGTCCTATTTTTTTTATCTACAAGTCAATGTTTTTTTTACCCCCACGACCTCTCTAATAATAATGAAGCTCAAGTTCGAGTCCTATTCAGGGGAGTATATAGAGACAATTGTTGAGGATTATATTATATGTGGGTTACATGGGGTTTATCTTAGATTGTATGTCCTCAATTCTGTGGATGATGTGAATAAATTTATTTATTTTATTAATTAATTTATGATTTTATTTTTTATTCATGTGATGAATGATATTTTATTATATGATTGTACATAACTAATACAAAATGACATGTTGATTAATGAGATGAGCCGAAGCCCACAAGTGTATTAATGTGAAAGTTTTTAAATCAGATCTCTAAATTGGTCAACTCAACATCCCAATATGTGTAAAAATAATAAGATATGCAGCGAAAATAAAAACAGAAAACACACACCACAAGGGACACCAAATATAACGTAAAGAACCCAAATTGGGTGAAAAACCATGGATTCAAACTAGATCAACAATCAAGTACTATAATTTTTGCAATTACAAGACACCCACAGATCCCTCCCTATATAATCACTACTTAAGGACTGCAGTTGCTTCACGCATCAACGACTTTACACCGTTGATTGTAACATATTCAAACATGCTTGACTCCTCTAATCTTCTATCTACGAAAGAAGATGATCTAAAAGTGGATTCAAGTTTCTTGACCTATTAGCAGTGGGTTCCGCCAGTGGTTAGGGCGTCGTCAATCCATATCTGACTTATTTAAAAGTGGATTAAGGTTTCTTGACCTACGGCCTATCTAATGGAAGTGAAACATAAGTTCAAGTGGGGTCGTCCTTTTAAAAGGATATTATCATGTATTATAGTATTGAGTCTCAATTTAATTCTTCTCCTTTACTACTCTCAAAATACCCATTGTTATTCATGATAAATAGGACCTCTGAATGAAACTTTTAGAGTAATTATGTCTTTATTTGGAAAAAAATTTGATTTTTCACAACTTATATATATATATATTATATATATAACTATAAATATAATGGATGACATGCCCGTCCTTAACACGGGTTATATTGTATAAAACATTTATCAATTGCAATAATATTTAAATCAAAATTTCTAATAAAAAATTTAAAGTTAAAGACCTCCAAAGTAATAATGGAACTTGGAATGTCTCAATGATTTCAAATGTTTTCAATAACTCAAAGGACGTGGAAGACATTCTTAAAATCTATGTTCCGGGGTAGAAAATGAAAGATAAGAGAGCATGACCCTTTTCTAAAGATGGAAGTCTCTCCACCAAGTCAGCCTATAAAATTCTCTCTCAAACAAACAAACAACAGCAACAATAATATAATTAATTGGAAATAAATTTGGAAAAAATCCTTTGCCCCAAAGAATTCTTCTTTTTGGTTGGAAATGTCTTCGTAAGGCTATTATTTTTAAAGAATGCCCTGGACCTAAGATAAATTCATGTTCTACTATCTGCCCTATCTGCGGAACTGAGGAGAAAACGGTAGAATATACCCTTTTCATTTGTGATCATGCGAGGGCGCTTTGGCTTGGTTCTAACATTGGCATTTTATCTCATTTTGATAAAAATATTGGTGTTGTGGAATGGTGGAAGAAGTTGATGAATTTAAAGAATGAGGCTTATTTGGAAGGAAAGACGGACCTCGTCTCTTCTCTTCTTTCAATATGGTGGGCCTTGTGGAAGGCTATAAATAGTTTTATCTTTAAATTAAGGGGAATGCATCGAACCTGATAAGATAATTTCTTCGATTTAGAATATGTGTAGAGTCCCCAGTTTAAGAGAAAATATTAAAGAATTAGCTCATTCTCCAATAGTGGCTAGAACCTCAAGATTCTTAGGTTTCATGGACAAGATATTGGTTTTCACGGATGCAGCATTTTATATTAAAGATAGGAAATCCAACTATGATTTTTTCATGATGAAATATAAAAACTCTTTGGTTACAAGTGCTCACTTTAGGCCAAGGATCTCTTCCTCTAAAGAAGTAGATGCGCCGGCTATTCTCTTTGCATTAAAGGATGCAGAAGGTTGGGGATTTTATAAGTTTATTATCCTTTTATATGCTAACGGCCGTGCTACTTGGACTAACTGGGGGGTCGGTTTCTGGACCGACCCCCTAGGTCCTCATCCAAGTAGAGTTTTTCATATGCTAAAGAAGTTGTCGAATGCATTTATGAGAAAGTTGATTCGGTCATCAACGTCGACGTTAAGTATTTGAGTCTTTTTTTTTCTTCTATTGAGTCTTTTCATATTATTGGAATTATTAATGAGGCTGCTCATATTTTGATCAGGTATTATTTTTCTCTTGACAAGATTTTTTGTTGGGACGTTTGTTTTCCCAATTGGGCGTGGGATATGATTTCCTCCATATAATTCCCATTCAAGTCAGGTGGTTGTGTTGTTTTTGTTTTCTTGTTTTAATTGAGTTTCATTTACCAAAAAAGAACATATTATATTATGCTAGTTAGATATGAATATAGTTGCACCTAAGCCTGTATACAATTAATTTCGTTAGATTTGGACCTGGACATTACACGCTATGGATCACATAGACAAAGACCCAAAATTGGACCCAATTGTCAATTTAACAAATCTGACATGGTAGTTAGTTGAAAACCAGATCAGGCCAATGCATAAATTCTATGGTAGAGGTTTAGGGGGCATTTGTTTGTTGGAATTAAAGAGAATTCCATTTAGCAAGCTTTCCCAATTCTCCATTACATTCCAACATCCAGGATGCTCAAATTTGGTGAATTTGAAAGGCCAAAATAACATTTCAAAAGGCTACATTTTTTGAATGGCTTATTTGTTTGGTGGTACTTGTCCTTTAACCAGTTTCGCAAATTATCCGGTACATCTTAGTATCCATAATACTATAATTTAGAGAATTTGAAAGGCCAAATGCAATATTTTGAAAGGGTACATCTTTTTAATTTCTAACGTTCAAAAAAGAAATTTCAAACACTTCATGAACAACTACTAAAATTATTAACAAAATCTTCAGAATTTTCATTAGAAATGCCTCCAGAGAAACCACCCTTGACCAGACAAAGAATTTTAGGAATTTCGTAGGCAACAGCTAACATTGATGTTGAAATTCCCAACACTTAATTTACATTGAAAATTCATGCAAACAAATGCCACCTTAGGCAATCAAACAAACAATTAAAAGATCTAAAATGTTCCACTCTCGACATGCTATTAATCCTTCATGGCCATTAAATCTTGAGGCTCTCAATTGATGCAGATTAATGAATTTTGAGCCGAGAAAACTCTCTTTGGTACAAGTTACAACACATTCAAGATTTATCCCACCATAGCAATAGGATTTAGATGTCAAGATTATCCCACCATAGCAATAGGATTTAGATGTCAAAATGACTCTCTCTCTCTCTCTCTTCCTCCACCTAATCTACCAAAACCAACTACCAATGGTGATGTTTAGTGTAACGTTGTCACATTAATATATGTGTCACCTGTTTGTGATGCCCTTTGAACCATAAAATACAAGAAGAGGATGTGGACTTGTGTATTTAAATAAATAAGAAAAAAAAAATCAACATTACTGATGCTCTTAACCAGCAGTTTCGACTTTAAATTTGACAATGAAGATAAAAATAAATAAATAAGATATATCAAGCAATAATTGCCAGGTGGAAGAATACAGTGCAGGATTTGATTTTTTTTCAGGTGGACGGCTAATCGAATATCCTCCTTTGTTTGTATGGGTATTACTATGATCTAAGAGGAATTCTACAAAAAAAAAACACTCCATTTTAAAAACTTTTTATTTCGCTCTCTTATGTTTTTAGGGCGTGGAGTTCACATTAAGCCAATCTAATTATTTCACACATACTATCCCTACTTTGCCCAACTAGGAGGGGCATTTTTATTAAAAAAGACTCCCCACGAGTTTTTAGCGCTAGTCATGATTGTAAAAACTACGAAGCAATGATTGCTTGAGATAATGAGATGGGTGACAAAAAAAATACAATTATTAATTATTTTTAGGTGGATAGCTAATTGTGAGTAACCCAATATGATTATTTGCATGTTACACACCGAGTTTGAGATTAAGCTCGTCTCAAAATATGATGTATGCCTGAAGAGCCCCACTTAGCATAATTATGTTCCCCCACCCTTCCCTTCCCTTCCTGGCCCATCCTCTGCTTTCAGGGGTGGACCCATGTAGTCACCATATGGGGCGGTCACCCCAGGTGAAATTTATAAATTCTCAAAAATATGAAATGGGCTTGGCCCAGGGGTGGACCCATGTTGTCACCATATGGGCGGTCGCCCTAGGTGAAATTTAGAAATTCTCAAAAACATGTAATGGGCCCTTGTCCATGCCCTACTTAATTATCTCAAAAGTACCGCCCCACACACGAAAACACTTTTTCTGCCGGTGATCCTTATTGGCCAAATTCAACCATTGTGTTTGGACTGCTACCATTTTCTTATGACCATTCATTAGTTGGCCAAATGTTGATTAGTGAATATTTCTGGATATTCTCATATGAAATGGGCCATGTTCCTCATACCTAAAGCAGGCCCATCGGTGTTGGAAGTGGAACACCAAAACACGGACCAATCATTGTCATCGTTCATCATCATCACCACAAAGGGCCACATGTATACAATAATGTTTCCATTTGACCACATCCCTTTGCATTTCTTGAACATGTGATCGTATAATGCCTCCATGGAATCGGTAATCCTACTACAATGAATTATAAGAGTTTATTTTCTTCTTGTAAACAAAAGTAGATAGCAACAAAATTATAAGATTGAGCTAAACTACTTATTTCTTCTTCTTCTTTTGATTTTTTTTTCTTGGACTATAATATGATGTTTATGATTATGGTGATAATATTCATTTATAAATAAAAGTGCTCTTATTTGGATTTATATGATAGAAAAACCATTTGGAGCTTAAGGAAAGGATAAGCATGTACTAATTTTCATATGAAAATAATTATTACTTCTCTGGAGTTTTTTTAGAGTTTCTTTATTATTATTGTAGAACGGTTGCTAATTGATGTGCTAATTTGTTGAGGAGTTGGGATTTGGGTGTTTGGTTTAGAAACTTATTTATGAATTAGGTGTTAGTAGTAGGATTTCTTACAAAAAGAAAAAAAAATGTTGAAAACCATGTCCTTTAACCTATGTTGGAAAAATTGTTTGCCTAAACCTTAATGAAAAAGGGAGTTCTGTTGGCACCTTAAAAATTACTTTCCCCACCGCATAATAATAATTTTCTAAACTACGCCTCCCCACTCTCCATCTCTCTCCCTCCCTTCCTCCCTCTCCCACCCTCCACCCTAATCCCCCCCCCCCCCCGGCCCAATCTCCGGTGGGGAGGGATCCTCGGCAGGCAGCCGGCGGCGGAAGCCCCTGCCGACCGGCTGGCCTCCCTCCCCCTTCTCCCTCTCTCCCTTCCTCTTCTTCACTCTCATTCCATTCCCTTCCCTACTCTTCTTCTTCCTCTCCCTCCCCCTCCCGTCGTTATCGGTCGTTATGACAAGGGCGAGGGACGCACGTGAGGAGGTGGGGCAATCGGTGAGGGTGACGAGAGTGAAGGGGCTATACCCGACGAGCTTGATTCCCTGTTCGCTCTGGAGTCCGATAAAGGCGATGAAGAGTCCGATTCCGGAAGAAGAGGAGATTCGAACGGGTTTCGGGACGAGCTTGGCGAGCTGGGCTCTCAATCCGACGACGGAGATGAGGAGGAAGACGGTGGCGAGGGCGGTTCGGTAGGGGAGGTTGCCGGAGCCCGCGGCGGAAACCCATCCGCCTGCTGCAGCTTGATCTCCCTCCCCGCCGACGACTGGGAGGGGAAGGGGGAGGGAGACGAGGAAGAATAAGAGTAGGAGAGGGAAAAAAGGAAGGGAGAGAGGGAGAATAGGAAAAGAAAAGAGAGCTGCTACCTGCACACTGAATTTTACTCTCTACCCACTGCATTAAAAAAAAATTTTTTTTCCTAAACTTCTCCTATTCCTCTCCATCCCTCTCTTCCTCTCCCTTCTCCGGCGAGCCGCCGACCCATCTCCCTCTCTTCCTCTCCTGCTCCGGCAGCCCCAGCCGCCCTCATCCCCATCCCCAGCGCACCCCCAGACCTCCCCCTCCCTCTGGTCTCTCTCTTTCTCCCCCTCTCCCCGGCAGCCCCCAGCCCACCCCCTGCTCACCCCCTGCCCTTTCCCTCCCTCTGGTCTCTCTCTTTCTCCCCCTCTCCCTGGCAGCCCCCACCCGCCCTCATCCCCAGCCCACCCCAGCCCTCCCCCCACCATCCCCTCTGCCCACACCCACTACCCTCTCTCCCATCCTCCCTCTCCCTCTCTCTGGTCTCTCTCTTTCTCCCGCTCTCCCATCCTCCCTCTCCTCCTTCGCTGCCGCCCCCAGCTCCTCGCCGCCCACTACTTCTCCTTCTCTTTCCCTCTCTTTCTCCATCTCTCTGCTCTCTTTCCAGCCGCCGCCCGCCACTACGACCCCTCCCCTTTGTCACCGAGCCAGGTGCTCGATCTCCGGTCCGCCTTAGTCGCCGAGCCCGCTCGACCCCTCCCCTTCATCGCCGAGCCAGTTAAAAGAGAGAGACCAAAGAGAGGGAGAGGGAGAGGGAGGATGGGAGAGAGGGTGGTGGGGTGTGGGCAGAGGGGATGGTGGGGGGAGGGCTGGGGGCTGCAGGGGAGAGGGGGAGAAAGAGAGAGACCAGAGGGAGGGAGAGGGCAGGGGGTGGGCTGGGGGCTGCCGGGGAAAGGGGGAGAAAGAGAGAGACCAGAGGGAGGGGGAGGTCTGGGGGTGGGCTAGGGATGGGGATGAGTGGGCTGCCGGAGCAGGAGAGGAAGATAGGGAGATGGGTCGGTGGCTCGCCGGAGCAGGGTCGCCGGAGAAGGGAGAGGAAGAGAGGGATGGATAGGAATAAGGGTAGTTTAGGAATTTTTTTTTTTAAAATGCAGTGAGTAGAGAGGAAAATTCAGTGTGCAGGTAGCAGCTCTCAAAAGAAAATAGAAGGGAAGGGAGGAAGAGAGAGGGAGAGGGGGGGAGACCGGCCAATCGGCCGAGGCTTCCGCTATGGGCCGTCGGTCAGGGCTCCCTCCCTACCGGATACTGGGGGCGGGCGAGATGAGGGAAGATGGTGGAGGAAGGGAAGAGGGAGAGGAAGGAAGCTGAACGGGTAGTTTAGAAAAAACTTATTATTTTTGTCTTCTAGTGTTAGAGGAAGGGAAGAGGGAGAGGAAAGAAGGGGTAATTTAGAAAAAACTTATTATTTTTATCTTTTAATATTGTCGGGAGAGCAAAATTTGTTATGCAAACAGAAGCCCCCTAACGAAAGTCCTCCAGTGTCTGCTTTGTTTGGTCTGTAGACTTTAGTTCCAATAAGTGAGCCCATGTGCGAGGACATACGTCAGAGAAGGACAAAATAATTTATACTTCAGGTTCTGGGCGTTGTTTCGTTCTTATGCATATATAAAACAGGAAGACGTATGACATCACATAAAAACAAAACAAGGAATGGCGTAGAATATGGGGCAAATCAACAAAGAGATCCATGAAAATGACAAAAACATGCATGAATTTAAGGGGTAGAAAATGGTTGGTTCAAAGGGTGGCCGCAGCAAGTGTTGAAAGGAAATTTTATTTATTTATAGGAGGGTTTTCAATCTTTTGGATTTGGCCTGACTAATTCCTCTTAATCAAAGGGAAGTCGGATGGGGGTGTTTGGATAAAGATAGAATATAATATAATTAAATTTGAATATTGTAAGATTTCATTATCACATAATAAAATAATATCATATTATAATATTGTGTCATTTATGTTGTTTGGCAATTCTACAAATTTCAATATATCTTTTAAGTGTTTAGCTATTTATAACATTTTCACTAGATATGCATCGAAATAGTAAATGAGTAGAAAAACAGGGATGATTGACCAAGTGGGAACCCACTAATTAGTAGTCACACTAGAGTGATTTAATATTAGTAACCACGGTAGGGCCAATTTAATTAGAAAACCATTAGACTAAATGTTAAAAACCACGAGCAATATTGTTTAATCAATGTGGGTCCACCAAATGTTAATTAACTATACTTTTAATACATCCAATGGTGATTATAACGGAGAACCCTATGAGTGTTGAACATCATTGATGAATCCATCTATGAGAACTAATGTAAGACCCACTTGATGTTAATCATCACATTAACCAAGCTAATTATAGTAATCACGAGGGGGCCATTAAACAATATGACTCATTTAATAATGGAAAACTAGTAATTAGTACTACAATCCAATATTTGTAATTAGTATGAGACCCATCTAAAGTTGGTAGTACTGGACCACTTAATGTTGGTAATCGTGGTAGAAATTACCTAATGTGATATTTGTAGGACCCACATAATATTAGTAATTAATAAAGACATTATGTAATTATGACAGGGCTATGGGACCCCCATAAAATTTATAAACACTAAGGGGCTCATCTAATATTGAATCATTGTAGGATTCATATATAAACCATCAATATTTAAAAAAAAAATGCAGTGGGCCAAACCCATGTTTTGGTTAGTTGTCTTAATGAAATACTAGCGCTTCAGGGCCCACGCCAAACGCGGGCCTTTAATTCATAATAGGAAAATCCAATTTAAGTTAAAAGTAAACACCAAGTATATATGAAACTACACAATTTGAAAAATTAATAAGGGGTAGCAAAATAATAAAATCTCAGGACAATTTAAAACAATATAAATGAAGAAAAAAAATGACAACTTATAAACAATAAAAAAGGAAAGAAATAAACTTCTCCAAATGATCCATTTAATAGATGAATTCAGTTTTTTTAGGTATTTCTACCAAACTAACCCAAATACTATACAAAATGACTAACTTTATTACTATGACCCACCAACCTAACCTGAACTTCCATGTTACATTCACTTCATTATTATGACCTACCAACCTAACATAAACTTCCATGCTACATCGATAATAGTGTTTACATTTTCAATCTTATTAATAAATGGGCAAGCATTAGGTTAGTAAGCTCTCTTTGAATGTCTTCACTTTTTTTTTTTCTTGAAGATAAATTCGTATTGAGAGAAAAGAGGGAAATGGAAAAAAAAAAGAGGGGAGGCTCAGGCTTATAAAAAAAAGCCATCCTAAACTTGGCAAAAAGGCCAAACAGAAAACTGAAAGAGAAAACCTAAACAGAGGAGACCAAAAAAGAAAAACAGCACAACACTACACAACAGAAAACCGACCTCAAAACTACACACTGTCCTCACCTGTTAATAATGATCAATAATGTATATATTATATATTACAGGACCAGTATAAAGTAATCTATATTACAGAATATATATTACTGAGCAAAAGGGAAGCAAAGAACAGACATTATATGAGAAGACAGATCACAGAATCAGACCAGACCTCAATTCTTGGCACCTCTGAAATACATGTAAACTTTCTGCAGGAAGAAAAGGGAAGCAAACAACAGACATTATTGAACATATTATATATTGGTTGTTTAAATCACAGAGGAAAAAAAAAATAGTACACTTCATATTATTGGGTCACTATGCAAAGAACCTTTTTTTTTTTTTAAGTTAACATATTCCATTGGCCCTATATAATTTTGTTAAAGATGAGACAGTTAGCATATAGTTGAATATTATAATATGAAGGTTTTTGTAAGAAAGTGAGATATTGTATAATACTTTTTAAGTTATCCAAACACCTAGTTTTTAGGTGGGTAGATTATATTCTAAACTATGATATAATATAGCGAAATCTTTAGAAATATATGGTTTCCAAACACGCCCAATATGATAGTACAGTTTCGAACCTATAACTTTCGGGTGCAAACCATAGTCTTAAGTCGACTGAACTACCCCTTGGGATTTAGTGTTGAAATGGCTAAACACACCCAAATACCACATTTAAATAGGTAGTCATTGTGACCGGAGCTAAGTGAATATTACCCTTTTCACTCACACATGGGGTCCTATTGTCTGTTGATTAATGTTGCATCCTGCCGTCGATTGATTGCCACAATTGATGTTTCTAACTCTTTGATTAGGTGGGATATTTTGCATTGAGAATGTATATATTTTGCGAATATGTTGGGCCCATCTTATTTAACCCAAGATGTTTTCAATGTATTGATATTTGGCTTTGGCCAAATTTGACTCCAATGAAAAGTTCCAAACCATTTTTTATCGCTAACAAGTAAAGTTTTGTTAAAAAGGAGAGAGAGAGAGAGAATATGGCATCACAGCCTATTTGTGTCTGATATTTTGATCCTTTTAATTTAGTTTATGTGAATTAAGCAAAAATCAAGTCTTGATTCGAATAAAAATAAGATTTTCTTTTGAGTAAGAAAAACTTGGAGTATAAGAGCTGGTGAATGGTGATGATACATTGCATATCTATCCATAAAAACCAAAAACAAATAAGGACAAAAGGTGCTTTTTAATTGGCAGGGGCAAACATTGGTCTCGGACATTTAAAAAACCCAAATGAAGAAAACAAAATTGTATCTGATATTTGGTCCCATTTTAATTTGACTTAGGCGGTCATAAATAAAAATTAAATTTACATTTGAATAAAATTAGGCTTGAACCTAGAAAACAAAAACGAGTTTGAATAAGAGATTATGTGGGCCCTACGAGCTTAACTAATTTTGTACCTTTTATTTCAATTGAAAAGCGAAAGCAACTTTTTATTTTTATTTTAAGAAACTAATTAAATATTTAATTATAAATGTTTTTTTTATTCTCTAGAAGTTTATACCCCACAATGATTTCAATCTGTTAGATTCAATTTGATTACAATTATTTATATATTCGAGAAAGTGGGCCCTTCTGCGTTAAACACATGAACTTTCTACTTTTTACATGTTTTTTTTAATAAGATTAATTTAATGGTGGAGCCAATTTATTTTAGATTAAAATCTGGCCATATCATAAAAATGGGGAACATACATCTGGGCGATTTAAATTTCAATAGGTATAGCTCACCATAGAGTTTTGCTAATCTCAAATAATTTATTAGGAAGAGATTTTTTATTTTCTTTTTTAATTTCTTTTGCTATCGGAGGGTTCCAAACCTTTTGGACTGGACTAATCCTCTGGGCCCAGAGGGAAGTCAGGTAAACTCCCCTGTAGCCTTAGCGTAGTAGCGCAGTTTCGAACCTATAACCTCCGGAAGCAAACCGTGGTCTTAGGCCAACTGAGGAATTAATATTAGGAAGAGATAGAAAAGGGGAAAATGGATAATTTTAAAAAGATATAAAAGTGAAAGGACAATTTCGAAAGGTAGATTTTTTAAGGCAAAATTAGCGAAAGGTCCTTATAATTGAATGTATCCAGCCTCCAATCCACTGAAAAACTCTTTAAGGCCTCTGGTCCACTTAGCTAGACTGTTTGCAGTCATAGGTCCCTGCACACACATGTTCTCATTTTTTAAGACTAAATTGCCCTTTCAACCGTTTTTGGCACAAAATTTTGAAATTCAAAATTTTAAATCTTGTATTATATCCCTCTTCTTCTGCAACGAGGGAACAGATTGGATCTGATCATCGTGAGAAAAATAGATCAAGCGATCGAAGATCAGAGGTGTTCTGATCAATCAGTGGCCCATGCTCAGAGATTGCACGAAGAAGACGATTAGGCCTGTTCAGTCGCCGTAAATTGCACATTCAGGGTTTTTGTTGGATCTGATCCTCTTGAGAGTTACAAATCAGGCGATCGAAGATCAGAGGTGTTCTGATCAATCAAGAGGCCCACACACAGAGATTGCACGAAGAAGACGACTAGGCCTGTTCAGTTGCCGAAAATTTAAGGGGGAAGATTCAGTTTGGGCATCAGATGGTTGTGGGACCAACTGGTTGATCCGATTGCAGATCTGGTTTGTCCATCGGGCCGGACATGGTGGGGCGACCTTAGAGACGTGGACCCTGTTTTGCCACCATCTAATTGTTTTAGGAAATCAGGGGCGTGACTTAATGTTGAGTTGTTTTCTTTATTTAATCTTGTAGTGGGGAGACGACATGATGACCTATCTGAACCATAAATCTAGTAGAGGGAGCCTGGGCGACTATGATAGTGGAGCCCGATCTTGGTTTTGATCAGCGGGACCCATGATTTTAGCAGCCTCCATATCCCAGGCGAGAAGCCCTGTTGCTGTTGTAGATGTTCTGTTACAGAATGGGTGTAGGTGGAAGATGGGATGGGTAGTTTGGTGGTCTGGGGGTGTATGGAAAAAGGGTGGCCATCACCTATGCGACAAAAGTTGGAGTTCTGTTAATTGTTTACCTTGCCCTTGAGTTTATAGAAATTAGGAAAAGGCCCTAATGCAAAGGCTGCAGAAATCGGCGATTGAAGGCCCTTTTATCGTCGACCGTCGAATTGGATAGAGAGCAAGGTAAGGTGAGGGAAAGGAGAGAGAAGAGCTTAGTTGCAGGCTTTACTGAGAAAGGAATCTATCTAAGTTTTCGTCAAATTTATCTGAGTTTTTGTGAAATTTATCTGAGTTTTCATGAAGCTTATCTAAGTTTTCATCAAATTTATCTGAGTTCTAAAACAAATTTATCTGAGTTTTGAACAAATCTATCTGAGTTTTTGGAAAATTTATTTAATTTTTTTTATAAATACAGTCGAGTTGTAGATAAATTTATCTCCATTTTGAAAATTTTAATTGAGTTTTTGAAAGAATATTTCTGTATTTTTGGAAAATTTATTTGTATTTTCTTAGATCTATTTGTTTTTTTTTTTAATTCTATATGCGATTTTTTAAATTCATTTATATTTTTTAATTTTATTTAGAGTACGGTACCGTGCGCTTCGACGGTTTGGATCGCAAAGTCGCGGTTTAGATCGGAGTAGATCTAAGGTTTTTGCTAGATTCAAGCCTCCTTCGTTTTTCTCTGCAAACCGAAGTTGGGAAGAAGACGAAGTTGTAATGCCTCGAGTTCCGCGCGTCATAAGGAAAAGAGAAGACAACCACGTGCATGATACCATTCTTTTGGTGAAAATCAGGACCACCAAAGCACTTGGGTTCCATGCACTCTCTCCTATTTTTCTTTCTTTCCAGCGAAAGAGAAGAGAAGAACTGTGCACGTGTTGCCGTTCCCTTCTTCTCTCCCATTATTAATGGGATATCCCACCAATCATAGGATATGATTTAAAAAAAGGGTAAATTTAACATTTCAGGTATGAAAATTAAAGTGTGAGAGGGACCTTTGGCTGTATGACTTCTTTTTATAGACGGTTTGCAACAAAGTCTTGCTTTGAGGGACCTCCGGCCAAAGCCACCTTTTTTTTAATCTTCGTGATTTTGTTACTTCCTTTTTCACCCCCACTTTCAACTCCATAGCATTTTCCAATTGCCAGTAACCCATTGTCGTTATTTGGATAAATAATTCAACTTTTGGACATTGTGTTTGTTCTTATGCATATAAAGAGAGCATGTGACGCTGTGACCGGAGTGGGCCTAGAATGGCAATTAAATTGAGAAAGAGACTCGTGATAATGAAACAAATAAGCATCATCAATTTATCCTAACTAGCATGAAGCCCATGTGCATCGTACATGTTAAGTTTCGTGCGATTTGAATAATATATTAAAATTAATATTCTTTTCATATAAATATATTTATTATAAAATGTTTAAAAAACTCAAATCAACAAAAAAAATTATAAAAACCAAACCTTTCTTCCCTTAATCCACGTCACCATTTTTTTTCTTCATCTTAAAAATAATGGAATCGTATGCATTTCTACTCATTTTTTAATACTATATAAAAACTTTAAAAATAATATTAATTTATAGAGTTGGAATGTATTCCTTTGAATTGGGTTACATCCACAAAAATGGGCCAAAGAGGCATTTTATTGAAAAGGCATATATGTAGCCCAAGAGACATGTTTTATTGAAAATGCACATATTATGTGTTTTTAAAATGACAAATCCACAAATGAGCCCCAAGAAGCTGATGTGGCTTCTCCTAAGGCCAGAATTGAGATTTTATTGATGTTTTCTTTTTCAACCGACATTTAACTTAAAAGAGAAATAATGGGTGGTTCAACAGGCCGCCCCTGCCATTGTTTAAAGGGGGGTGTGTGTTTTTTTGTCCACATTTAAATATGTAATCATTGTAATTTGAGCCAAGGGAAAAGCACCCATTTTCACTCTCACCTGGGCCCCATTATCTGTTGATTAATGATGCATCCTGCCGTCGATTGGCTTCCTCAATTGATATTTGATCGGGGGGATATTTTGCATTGAGAATGAAGAGATTTTGGGGATATGTAGGGCCCACCTTATTTAACCCAACATGTTTTCAATGTATTGATATTTGACCAAATTTAGATTGATTGATTACATGTGAAGTGTGCAAATAAAATTTTTAATTTTTTTATTTCAATCACATGCTTTGACATGATCAATTTGATGATGGACCCAATTATATTTGAGTGAGCATATAATTTAAATGATTACAATTAGGTTTTGCCTCCTTTCATTGCTTTAGATGGGGAAGGAATGAATGAATAGATTCCACACATTCCAAAATAGAGAGGATCCACAGTTCCCCACAGTTCCACACCGACCTACTGGAGGTGAGAGGAATGCAGCAGTTCAGGAAAAGTTTACTAAAGAAGGGTCTTTTTTAATTTTCACAAGGTCAATTGCATTTTTCTTGAAAGAAGCCATCATCTTTGTGGACTATAAAGTACCATAGATTCCCCAATCTCCATTAGGAAGGAGAGAGAAAAAGCGTGTTGCTGGAAATAAGTGCACCATGGTCCATGGGTGATCTGCTTCTTCTCTAAATATGGTTGTTAAAAGATCCTAATCCCCCAAGCGTCTCCTTCCCATGAGTGGAAGGAGTGGAGGTGTGGAATCCATAATAGGGCCTAACTATTAAAAATTAGAAAACAGCTCTTCTATATATCAAATGTCCTCAAATCATACTTAGACAGGAGTTGGTCACACCGTAGGATTAAATATATGATAGAGAATGTGACTAATACAATCTTATGCATTAATCACATTATTGGTAAGATCAGCTCCTATTTAGATAAATTTTGAGGATATTTGATACAAGAAGGGTGCTCGCTTGAGCACTCGTAAAATCTCTAAAGGGATGCAGTCGTAGACACATAGAAAATTAAATAAACAAGAGTGAAAATCCACATATGGTTATCATGATCTCCCCTTTGATGAGAAATGAATTAAGGGGGAGATAAAAAATTGAATACCCAATCATCATTATAGCAAATTAAATTATACGGAAGTCAAGTCCCATCTACATCTTTGCCTTATATCTCACGTCCTTCATAGTCCATTGTTGGAATTCATTTTACAATGATTTTGTAAGAGTTTAATTCCGGCACTAAACACATTAGGTGTTTTCCCATCTCTATGAGGAAAAATTCATTTCCTCTCAACTTTCTCCCTGGAAGTCAATGAACTTACTAGTCAGTTTTCTCATCATCCAAACAGATTCTAAGAAGGAAGGTTTTTAATTTTTATTTTATTTTTCAATCTAGAGACTTCCTAAGTTGATAAAGAGTCACAATCCACTTCATGACGTATGTATGACCATGTATGAAATACTAGTGTCTGCTATAATAAAAGCACTTCATGTTGGTAACACAACCTAAGAGAGGGGCACACACAAGGAAAGACATGGAAAGAGGTAAGTGTTAACTAGAGTACACAGATAAGTAATTCAGTATTTATGAAACAGATCCTCACAATAGTGAATCACAGTAACAGTAAAACAGAGTTACAGAAAGTAATCTTAGAATTAAAATTTACTTACTGTTTGAAGGCAGAAAAACAGTACTTCGTTGTTGAACTTACGAAACCCAGAAATTCGCAGTAGAAGGTAGATCAAGGCTAGTGTTTAACAATCTTAAGATCAGAATCCATTTCAGATCTCATCGCTTGCTGCCACATGTCAGCATCTATATCCGTTACTGCTTCATCATAACTAGTAGGATCCTCAACCAGATCTTCAGAGTCTGTCTTAAAAGACACTCCTAGATATCTTTGTGGCTGTCTAGAAATTCTCCCACTACGACGAGGCTCCGGAGTGTTTAAAGGGATATCTTGTTCATCTACTGTCTCAGGATCTGGTACAGATGTTATAGGAGATCCCGGAAGAATCTCCTCAAGGGTTTCTTTAAAACTAAGCTCTTGGTGCATCATACAATCATCCTCCAAGTACCTAGCATGAGTGCTGATGAGCACTTTTTGCTCCTTTGGATGATAAAAGATGCCACCTCTCGTTCCCTTAGGATACCCAATGAAGTAGCACATTTCTGATATGGGTTCTAGCTTGGTAGCTTTATCATTCAGTACATAAGCTGGACAATCCCAAATGTGGATATGATTTAAACTAGTTTTTCGACCTGTCCACATTTCTTGTGGTGTCCTAGGTACTGACTTAGATGGTACCAGATTTAAAATGTATGCTGCTGCTTCTAAGGCATATCCCCAAAAAGATATAGGTAGGGTTGCATGACTCATCATGGACCTTACCATATCAAGAAGGGTACGATTTCTTCTCTCCGCTACACCATTTTGCTGGGGTGTACCCGGTACAGACAACTGAGACACAATCCCATGTTGTGTGAGGTACTCCTTGAACTCACCCAGGAGGTACTCGCCACCTCGATCAGATCGAAGGGCTTTGATATGTTTTCCTAGTTGTAGCTCCGCCTCAGCCTTGAATTGTTTGAACTTATCAAACGCCTCAGACTTGCGTCGCATTAGGTATACATATCCATATCTAGAGTAATCATCGGTGAAGGTGATGTAATACTCATACCCTCCTCGAGCCGGTTTGTTTATAGGACCACACACATCAGTGTGAATCAATTCTAACAACTCCTTTGACCTTAGTCCCTTTCCAGAGAATGACCGTTTGGTCATCTTTCCCTTGAGACAAGATTCGCACTGAGGAAGATGTTCGAAATCTAATGAGCTTAAAGGCCCATCTTCTACCAACCTCTGAATCCGTTTTAGGTTAATGTGACCCAAACGTAAGTGCCAAAGATATGTGTCATTGATTGAAGATACCTTTCTCTTAAGGGAAGTTGAGCTTTCTTGTTGTACATTATGCAGTGTGGGAGCAATAGGATATATATAAAATAAGTTGTCATGTATTCTACCGGAACATATAATATTTCCATCTCTACTGATATCAACACCAGAATGGAAAGAAACTGAATAATTAAATTCAATCAATCTGGAAACTGAAATTAAATTCTTCCTCATGTCCGGAACATAGAAAACATTATTTAAAACTAATATCCTATTACATGGAAAATGTAAGGTAACAACTCCTACTGCAACTGCCCAAACTTTAGCTCCAGTTCCGACTCTAAAGGCAAACTCTCCTTTCTCAATTCTCTGCATTATCTGAAACCCCTGCAATGAATTGCAGATATAATTAGTGGCTCCTGAGTCTACTATCCATGAGTCAGTAGAATCAACCACTAGACAAGTTTCAATGTAGTATGAAAAAGATGTACCTTTCTTAACTGAGGCCAGGAACTTGGGACAATCTTTCTTCCAATGACCTTTGAGGCCACAGTTGAAGCATTTCCCTTTGGGCTTTCCATCTGTACCCTTGTCCTTCTTATTTCCAGCATTGTCCTTTTTCTGCCATTTTCCCTTATTCTGCTTCTTCTTGGACTTCTTCCCTTTCGGGTTCAGTTTAGAGGAAGACTGGAAAAAATGAGCTTGGGCTTTGGGCTTCATGATGGCCTCTGCCGCCTGGAGTTCTTTCATTAACTCAGGTAGAGTCATGTTCATCTTGCTCATATTGAAATTGAGCTTGAACTGATTGAAAGATTCCGGCAGAGTTTCGAGAATCATGTCAGTTTGACTCCCTGCATCAATCTCAGCCCCTAGAATCTCAGCTTCATTGAAACAATCCATCAGCTTGAGCATATGCTCTCTGACAGGTGTTCCCTCAGCCATCCTAGCATTCATGATGGTCCTCATAGCAGCTTGCCTAGCTGGCCTGCTCTTGTCTGCGAACATCTCAGATAAGGACATCATGATTTCATAGGCTGTGTCCATATGCTCGTGCTGTGTTTGCAACACGTTGGACATGGAAGCGAGCATGTAGCATTTAGCCATGCTGTTTGCTTTCTTCCATTTCCTTTCAGCCTCTCGCTGGTTATCAGTAGAATTAGCATCAATATCGGGACAGTTTTCCAGCAAGACATACTTGTACTCCTCAGCAGTGAGTACTATGTCAAGATTTCTCTTCCAATCTACGTAGTTAGGGCCAGTCAGTTTATTCTCACGAAGAATGCACATCAACGGACTAAAAGAATCTCTACCCATCTTTTCTGGATATAAAACGGTTTATAATTAGACATGCAGTATATATGTAATATGCATATGGTGCTTGTTATAAAAGGAAAAACAAAGCACGAAACTTTTTACATTATTCAACCCCAATCATAATGTATCAGTGTTTCAACCTCCTCATAGACCCTCCATCGAAGGGATGGCCGAGCCTACAGTCACGTTGAATTAAGGCAGACTTATTTGGATTATCACTATCTGGACACACATCCAGTGGTAGTCCAATCACTGATTGGTTTGGCCTCATATGACAAATAACCCTTAACTCATAAGGAGAGGTCATCACCGTCTTATGTCAAGTGTATAACCATCTCTTATGAAATTCCCAGAATGTCTATGATTAAGTCTTCCGAAGGGAAGAGACTTATATCCTTCCTAGAAGTGAACTTTAGTAAAGAGCTCCACCGAAGGGATGGCCGCTCCTACCAACACTTCATTGACATTCTATAGAAGTGATCTTTAGTAAAGAACTCCACCGAAGGGATGGCCACTCCTACTAACACCTCATTACGAATATTCACATTAGTTCACCCATTAACCCATCAAAGCGTTCTTTAGTTAAAGAACTCCACCGAAGGGATGGCCGTTCCCACTAACACTTTAATGAGATAACATGAACCAAAAATGGAAGGCCGTGGGGTCTTTCCTAAAACCCCTCTCCCACTTGATTATTTATCGCTAGGGTTTATACTTTTTGACCTTTACATTGTTTTACTCAAAAGCTCTTTTTAAATTTAGCAAACTTGGTTAATTAAATTTATGACTTAAGTCATCTTAAAATTAAATAACCTTTGCTTTAAAACATTTGAGCAAATCCCTTCAAAGAGTCAAAAACCTATCTTGGGTTATGAAAACCCATAGGTAGCATCTAATTAGATTTTAGTTTAGCCTCCTTTGGAAACCAAGGGTACCAAGATAAACTAAACCCTATCCAATTTTAAACCTTAGACAAATAGAAGGTACTGGTCTAAGTTCCGTTTAAAACAATTTGCCAAACTAAAAACAATCTAATACAATAAAGATGCCAATTTTAGAGCCTAATGGTGGCCATGTTTCTAGGTGACAATTATAGCAATTATATAAAGCATTCATCCATGCATTCCATATATAAAAGCAAATAAAAGTATGCAATCCTTGATGGCTCCTTGCTCTTAGGATTTCAAATCCTAATCGAATTAGGACTCCTCATGCATCTAGAAGTCTTGACTCCTTGATCTCCAAGGACTCCAATTTCTTGCAACCTTCTTGTCTTGAAACTTTCCTTTTCTTGCTTGTTTCCATAAATAGATTTATACAAGCAAACCCATGAAAAACAAAACCAAAATTACATTGGAGATTCCTATGCTTTTCAAGAAAGCTTACATGAAGACTAGTTGGAATAAAATTAAGGAAACTTTACAACTTCCTATGATTGCTAACCGCGCAATCGTACACTTTCCAACTAATTAAAAAACATCCAAATCCACACAACATACATGCGAACCATCAAGGATGCTAATTATGGCTGCAACCAAATAGGTTAGTGCATAATGTACAACATGATTCAGATCTGGAAAAATTAATTCCAGCAATCCGAACGTAACCATCATACAAGATTACAGCACTAATACAAATCTGAAATAAATTTCAGCAGGGTGCCACCATGCCCCATCTAATCTAGGATTAATTAATCACATCATGGGATCATAATTTCGCATGGAGTGGCTCTGATACCACTGAAGGAAACCGCGATTCAGATCTGAAACTTCTCATAAAGAGACTACTATGGCTGATGCATAGCATGACAGATTTTAAAAAATCTGATTTCTGCTCTATGCAGCGGAAATCAGCCATAAAGAATCGCATAGAAACTCCATTAAATAATGATCAACCTGTGTTTAATTAATAGAGATGATAGAAGACTATTACCTCGAAGATTTGTAGACTTCAAATCTCTGAAAAAATAGATCCAAAGGCCCGAACTCAGACTTGCAATTTGCAAACAAGTTGCTGGAATTTTCTGCACTAGTATTGCCTTTGATCTTCTCCTCTATCTCACTTCCAAATCTGATTGGCTAAGATGGTGGGATCTTAATCTAGGAAACAAGAACTATTTCTCCAAGGGAAAATCTCAGACCTTAAGCTCTCAACTATCAAGAAGAGAACCTCCAAAGGGCTGGGCGTGTGGCTCTCTTAGTGTCTAACAAAGTGTTGGACGTCCATGGGGATGCTTGGTTTCTTTTATAGAAACTTTTTGGAAACCTTTCCCATAAAGTTATCTCTCCTTATTCTAATTGATGTCAAAAAAGGAAAGACTTATTTCCTTTAAGAAACACTCCAATTAGAAAAGGAAACTAAAAGGAACTTTCCATACAATTAGTAATCCTAGTTGTAGAACACTTACTAATTTTAAGTTCCTAATCCAAAAAGGAAACTAACTCATAGGAATACTAATCCAAAGAGGAGTCCAACTTTCCAAGTAGAGAGTCCTACTCAAAGTTGGAAACCTTACCCATGGAAATCCTATTATGGACGTCCCACATATCAATGCACACCATGGCCCATATACAATTTATCTAGAGTTAAATTCATGTATGCCATCAAAGGCCTATTTGAATTTAAACTCAAAATTATTTTTCCACTAAAATAATTCATCCTTATGTTATCTAAACATCTTAGGAAACCATGCCAATCTTGGTAAGTGACTAGAGAAGGGACCAAAAGACATATTTGCCATTGGCTCCCAAAATGACCAAAATGTCCATGCTAAACCCATAGCAACATTAAGACCATTTTAACCTTAACTCATTCCACTAAAGAGTTATGGTTGAACTCCAAGGATAAATATATAATATAATAAGCTCGTCATAAAATGACGGTTGTCTTCGACCTACTAAGTGTAATGACCTGAATGCCCCTCTATGTAACATCCATAATCGAGTCAGGTTATCATATGTACTATCAACCTTCCCGATTACATCTAAACCTTAGAACTTCATATCCTTAACATAATCATCATTCGAATATCATTCTCTTGATCCAGGGAGCGACCCACAAGTTCAATATCCATATGGAACATCCATATACTAAGATCTTAGATTTTGATGATTAATCGGATAATTCTAAGGGGACGATTATTCCATCATCAGATGGCATAGATTCTATATTGCATCTGCACGTCCCAACTGATCAAGTCCGAGTACCCAAAACACAGAGCTGTTGACCCATGAAAAAGAATCTCACCCATAGTGAATTAAAGCACAAGAACTTGACTTCGTCAGTTCATCCACAAATGCTCAAGATTAAGAGCACCAGTTACTTAGTAGCATGAGGTGACTTGATCTCTTTTCTGTGATAGTACTATTTTAGAGATCACACCTACAATGGTCCTGTTCAATGCATGACACATGCACTAATGAGATAGATCCGGGAAAGCCATCCCGTGACTTAGGTATGTCACCCTATATAGGAGAGTATCTCATTATAACTTCTACCAAGATGAAGTGCCCAGCTCCATCTTTCAGTTATGAACAAATATGATGTTTCCAGTTGTACATGAATTAGACCTATCTGTGTGTAGACACTACACACCTAATTCATTTACTAGAAACAATGGGCCTTACACAACCATACATATATACATGTTTAAGCATAAAAGAGTCTTTTCATTAAATAACCAGTAAATATCCAGTAACAAAAGATGAGAGTGCAGCTAGTGGGCTTTAGGGCATACACCAATCCTAACATTTAGGAGGTAATTTCTCATTCACTCCTTAATGGATTAGAGCAACCCAATACATGTCTTTAATCTACTCATGGAGTAGATTACATTCCCATGTATTACCACTTAAAATAATAAGTGGGTCCCACTTTTAGTTTGGTCCAAAGATAGACAAAATAGTGGGTTCTCTAGCCATTTTTCCAACAATCCCCCACATGAATGAAATTGACTGAAAGCAATGAAATGATATGCAGACACACAGAGAGAGTACAATTGGAAATTTTTTGTATAGAGAAAGGTAGCTTGTGGCCTTGAACCTTCCTTTATGAATAACTATCGGATTTACTGGTCGAACAGTGAACATGATGTCTTGAACTACTCAACCTTTTGCCTAAACCGAGACAATAGAGTTCACACAGAATCTTCCAGGACACAGTTGGTTCTCATGATTGTGTTCATTTTGGCCCAGAACAATGCTTGGTTTTCATGAGTGCTTTAGAGAATTTAGCCTTATTATTCTCATAGAATCGGCCCAGTTCACACTCACATAGGTGATTCTTATTAAGAGTATCCTGCTGTACCCCACTTGATTAGTCAAGATATAAGAATCATTAAAAGCTTTGCTTACCCTAATTTCCGCTACAGGTATCACTATTATTATTATAGGAATGAGCAGGAGATAATATCTCCATAGTGATATCGTTAAGTCACACACAATTCAGTTGTCCCTTTGAACCTAGATCTTGGGATCTCCAATCAACTAGGTTGGGTTGCCATTATGGCGACTTTTCATTCATAGGCTTTAAGCCCATTCCCCTCGATGAATGATTTACTTGCTCTCTCGCTAAACCTTTGGTAAAGGGATCCGCAATGTTATCCATGGACTTTATGTACTCAATAGTCATAATGCCATTAGAGAGCAGTTGTCGCACGGTATTATGCCTCCGACGAATATGTCGAGACTTACCGTTATATATGGTACTCTGCGCCCTTCCAATTGCTGATTGACTATCGCAATGAATGCAGATAGGAGGCACAAGTTTTGACCATATTGGAATATCTTCTAGGAATTGACGAAGCCATTCAGCTTCTTCGCCGGTTTTATCCAGTGCAATAAACTCAGATTCCATAGTGGATCTAGCAATGCATGTTTGTTTAGAAGATTTCCATGATACCGCTGCACTACCAAGTGTGAATAGATATCCACTTGTGGATTTTTGAATCATTGGTATCTGATATCCAGTTGGCATCACAGTAGCCTTCAAGTACTGCTGGATATCTCGAGTAATACAATCCATAGTTTTGGGTGTATTTTAAATACCTTAAAACCCTGACTATGGCCTTCCAATGGTCTGATCCTGGGTTACTTGTGTATCTACTCAGTTTACTAACAGCATATGCAATGTCAGGACGAGTACAATTCATGACATACATTTGGCTCCCAATTATTTGCGCATATTCGCATTATGATATGCCTTTTCCAGTATTTTTGGATAGATGGATACTAATATCTATAGGTGTTCTCGCTGGACTGCTATTATCTTGATTATATTTCTGGAGTATTTTCTCAATATAGTGTGATTGAGATAATATCAGTCCATCCGATGATTTAGAAATTTTTATTCCAAGTATGACATCGGCAACACTCATATCTTTCATATCAAACTTATTGTTTAACATTCGCTTGGTAGCTTGAATGATTTCATCATTACTACCCATAATCAGCAAATCATCAACATATAAGCAAATAATGACACAGCCATTGTTAGTGCTCTTGATATATACACATTTGTCACATTCATTGATCTTAAACCCATTTGACATCAGTAAGTACACAAGGTTCAAATTCGTGCTGCCTCGTTCTCAAAAGCACTTCATATTTATAAAAAATGAAAATGACCAAAAGAAAAGGACAGAAAGAGATGCCATTGAACAAATATAATAAGGACATCTATACCCTTTGAAATTTGAGACAGCAATAGAAGGATCCATTTATGTTTAGAATTTTGAATTTTACAGTGTCGCTACGACTTGTTTCTTTGCATGGAATTGTATTCCTCGTAACTCTTGAGCCTATTGTTTCATATAATTGAATTTCTATAAATTTTAATAATTGTATTCCTAAAAGTGGCTAAAATTAGAGAAACAAATGTGAATATTAAAAAATGACCAACAATAATCTCTCTTTAATGGAAAATGAATTAAGAAAATATGAGAATTAAGTACTCAACCATCACTCTAGTAATTCAAATCCTAAAAATACTAAGGTTGTATCCTTCACCTTATTCAATTCACATTTAACCATGAGTTCTTATGTAGTTAATTACATGCACACGCTCCTTAAAAGTTTTTATTTCTACAGGCTATTAAAATTAAATAAACAAAGATGAGAATCCATAAATGGGAGTTGTTGGTGTGGCATACGGCATGGGTTTGCTCCCCACGTCATGTGTTGAAATTGCCTTAAATTTATTCAATGTGCATTTGTATTGATTTAGGGGGCGTCACTTGGAGGATTAGTCATGTTGGGTCAAAGACCTTAGGGCCCGTTTGTTATTATGATATAAGGTTGGGGTGATGTTAAATGGGAGCCCACGTGAGCCCACGTGATGCTGTCGGAGAGATACCTCTGTTTGGCTACATATGTAGTCACTGCAATGTACAATGGGATGTAAAAAGCTAAAGTCTCTTTCCACCATCACTTCAACTTTACACCCACCTACTACTTGATGGAAGACCCATGCGGCAAGCTGCAGGAAATGTACACCGAACCCCACAGAAAACACGCTACCTTCATCGTTGGAAATGAGATCGCTTTTAGGAGGAGGAATCCCTGCAACTGGCTTTTACTAGATGCCCTCCGTGACTCGCGCATTTGCTCAGTGGATCCTCAGATTTAAATTGCAGAGCTGAATAGATTGCAGGATTTGTAATTTCGATCCATCCACTCCATTCGTACAGGGCCTCCATGCCCAAGAAATCTGAGGAACCAAAGGAGACAACCTGATTCAAGAAGATCTTGGTGAAAATCGTCCTCTACCAAAAAGTCCATGTGAAGACTGGAAGAACGTGCATCGTTGAGTTACCCACGGTAAGTTTTCTGTCATGCTATGTCTACCTATGTCTAATGATGCCTCGCCTGATGGTTTATCTATAAAAGGGGCGTCTTAGATGTAAGGGGCGTAGCAAAAGATATTTGTTTCCCCTTTGTGTGTTGGGAGAAAAGTAGAGTCTGGTTGCTCTAGGGCCACTGTGACAGGTTAGGGCTTCTATGAAATATCATATGTCTTTGTTGATTAATATGGTCGATTTCTTACCCTGTTTTTGTTACGCCATAATCCGCCAAATCTGTATTGCATTTGATCACTTCGCCTCTTGCAACAATTTTTAATATGGAGTGTTTCATGGTTCATAAACTTTGTAGATCCATATATTCTGTGTATGTGTATAGGAAAAGCATATTTTAGTTGTGCAGACCATGTGAATATGATTATGGCTTTTAATAATAGATGGTATCTATGTATAACGAGTATCTGATTACGCTGGCCCTGTAATAGTGATTTTAGTTGCTGTCCTTCTCAGTTAGTCATTTATTGATGATGTTATCTGCAGGGGATCTGAATTTAGAAAGGAAAGTTTCAATGTTATACTGCCACGCAGTGGTTCATTTGATTTACCTATGATTAATACGAAGTGAAAAAAATGAATGGCTAATACTTTATATTGTTTTGACTGAACATGAACTTTCGTGGGTTGATGAACATTCGGTCAAGCTATGGACTACTGATGTTATAGATGCAACATTTATTCTCCACATACACCTCATTTCCCATAATGCTGGCTCTAGACATAAATGATATAATGTCTGTTGCATAAACAAATAGATGAATGCTGTTAAGATAGACTGTATTGCAAAATGAACATGCTCAACCAAATTGTTTATTATGTGGTAACATGTCTACTGTGACCCATAGACTTATGTTGTTATAAGTCTTTTGATGTAGCTCGAAATAGTTTGCAATATGTTGTATGGATGATTTCAACATTGGAATTTTTCTCTCTTCTATCCATATAGATAAGTGTCCGCAACTTCTGTAGATGGAAGGTGACAGGGCTAATGGTTCTGATAATGAAGTAGAAGATGTTGTTACCAATAATACTCATAATGCTGTCATAGTGACTTTATGGACTGTGGCCTCAGAATGGCAAAGAGAAATGTACTCCTTGGGTTACCAAATTTTTGGCAATAATCAGAGGTCTGCAACAAGGAATAGAAATGCAGAGAGGATGCAGTACATCTCTTACTTAACGCAAGGCAGGGATAGCGAATGTATTAGTCAGTTGAGGTTAAATAAAAACTGCTTCGATTTGTTGTGTACAGTGTTAAGGAATAGAGGTTTATTGGCAGACACAAGGTATGTCACAGTGGAGGAGGCAGTTGCTGAGTTTCTGCATACACTTGCACATAATGTTAGGAATAGGACAAATAGTTTCAGGTTTGGTCGATCAGGGGAGACTATCAGTCGTCACTTTCATAGAGTCTTAACAGCAGTGGCACAACTAGCCCCCGACATTATCAAACAAGCAGGTATAAATACTGAAGGAATACCATACTTTGAGGTATTAATAATAATAGAAGAAAATTGTCAAACATCTTTCATAAAGACAAATATGATGTTTAATGAATGTAACTCTCTTCAGGATTGTGTTGGCGCCATTGATGGAACGCATGTTCCAGTACATGTCCCATTGGCCACTCAAGGACCCTTCCGGAACAGGAAAGGAAGTTTAAGCCAAAATGTAATGGCCGCATGTGGATTCGACCTTAATTTTCAGTATGTGCATCCAGGTTGGGAGGGGTCCGCTACAGATGCCCGCGTTCTGCAAAGTTCACTTGCCCATGCGGATCCCCTCCGTGTCCCAGCAGGTAATGATGGATATATTTTTAATTGTTAAACTTTGGTAATTTCAGTTTTGAGGTTATCTTGACAATGGAGTGTTTGTTATTTATGTAAATATGCAATAGGTAAGTTCTACCTAGTGGATGCTGGGTATGCAAATGCACCAAGCTTTCTTGCACCATACCGGGGTGTGCGTTACCACCTCAGTGAGCATAGAGGAAGAAATCCTCAAAATGCAAAGGAGTTATTTAATAAAAGGCATTCCCAGGCAAGAAATGTAATTGAGAGGGCCTTTGGAATCATGAAATCTAGGTTTGGGATATTAAGAATAGCCCCACAATACTCCATGGACACCCAAGTAAAAATAGTAACTGCATGTGCTGTCCTTCATAACTTCATCAGAAAACAAGGAGGAGATCTATTTGATGACGAACTCTTTCAAGCTTCCGAAGAGGGTGGGGAAGAAGATGATGTAACCACCCTTCCGGCTGATCAAGCATCTCAAGTACTCCAATACTACTCCCAAACGGAGAGGCAGCAGTGGAGCAATTTTAGGGATGCTTATGCAGCTAGACTTTGGCATGATTACACTCAACGTAATGCGGGTCAATGATGTGTTTGTGACTCACCAATTAGGAGATCATGAGCTACCGCCTAGCATGGTTACTTTTTTTATGTTTGTTAATGTATGTCCACGATATGTACTTAGTTATCTTATGTTGTAAAGATATTAATGACAACCACGTTGTTTTGTTTTAATTTGCTATTGTGAATATATGGAGATCATAATGTTCAGATATGTACGTTTATGTTAATGTAGACATGTCACAAAGGAAGAATGTTTGTTTCAATGCCTCCATGGATGAAGAATTGCTGGATCTTTTACAAGAGCAAATCGAGCTTGGGAAAAGGGGAAATCGTGGCTTCAAACAGGATGTGTACGCGATTATACAAACCAAAATGTATGCTTCTTATCATGGTGTTGGTCATATAATTGCGTCTACAATAATCAATCATTGTAAAGTACTAAGAAGAACTTCGCACAAGTGACAGAGCTTCTCAATGCTTCTGGTTTTGGATTTGACGTAACAACAAAGAGAATCATAGCTGAAGATGATGTCTGGAGTACATGGATACAGGTATTTACACCACATATTTGTTCTCGATATCCAATTATATTCTTTAGTTATGACTTTGTACATGACATTGCAAGGCAAACGAATCTTTTTAATAGGGGCATCCAGATGCTGTGTCATGGCGAGGAAAGACAATCGATTATGATAAGTTAAGCCTGGTGTTTGGAAAAGATGTTGCAACTGGGCAATTTGCAAGCCCATCGACTTATGTAGGTAGTTCAAAGCCGACTACATCTATAGGTGGGGCTAACACACAGGTGTCTGGATCAATTCCAGTGGGACTGAATGATTGTTTTGAAATACTCGGAATGAATGAAAGTGAAGGCTCCTCGAAGAAGAGGGCTCGTGCGACGAATCCCAAGGACATTGACACATACGTCGCAGCAATGGGTCGCAACTCTGAGAGGATCACCAGTGCTATTACGGAAGTGGCGGAAAGTATTCGTCATCCGAAGAAGCGAGTGTCCAACGACGTGGTCAAGGAACTGGATAAGATTGGTGATCTTAGTGACCTGGATGCAGAGATTGCACACGAGTGGCTGACAATCCATGCCGACATGGCCACTATTTTCCTTTGCGCAAAAGACAAAAGTGCATGGATTCGACGCCGTCTCCCAAAAATTCGAAGTGACAACTATTCTATCATTTGATGTGTGTATCGGCCATAGTTCTTGGCTTCGGGGATTCGCAAACAGGGTGTTTGATTAGGGGGGTTATTGTTATCTTTCTGCCATAGCAAATACTTTTGGACGTGCTTAATGTATTTAATTCTGTAGGTGGCTTGTTTTTCTAAGTA
The DNA here is from genome assembly GCA_012931725.1 of Litsea cubeba. Classification (NCBI taxonomy): domain Eukaryota; kingdom Viridiplantae; phylum Streptophyta; class Magnoliopsida; order Laurales; family Lauraceae; genus Litsea; species Litsea cubeba. The sequence goes on from CM022945.1 coordinate 99,926,148, forward strand.
TTTGAGTCAATATTATGTTTGCTATAAAAATGATTGTTATGCTGATGGACCTTTATAGATGTTTGCACAACTGATACAATGGAGGTTGGCTTCAACAAAATGAATGGCATGACTCTCAACTTGATGTCCATTGTGATCACTGTCATATACTTTCTAAAACAATGCATCAATTATTTTAATTGTTTTGACATCTCAGCTTTGACTTCACTCTTCATGATGCCTCGATTCAATTTTTACGTTGTCTACCGGGGAAGGCGGCCTGGTATATATAATTCATGGACCGACTGCAAAGCGCAAGTAAATCATTTTCCAGATGCACTGTATAAGGGATACACCAATATAGAAGAAGCTATGAACAGTCTCCACAATTATACAGAGGACGATGGACATTTCAGATATGCCTCTACACCTTCATCAAGCTGTCCTCGAGGGACAGTCGTTGCAATGGACGGTCATCTGAACTTACTAATACGACTTGTTTCCATCCTCATTTTGATCATATGTATTCTATTGGGTATCATTGTTTACCTTATACGAACCTTGTAAAATGAATGTATCCTACTGCATAACTTTGTGTGCTACTGCAAAAAGTTCTATGTAGACTATCACAGCAGGCTGCTTTTGGTTTAGTATTTGATGTCTGTAGGAATGACAGTCACTATATTTGTATTATCAGTCTTAATATGCAGCAGCTTTTTGAAATGTTTCATTATGGTGGACATGTATGTTGGTCATTTGTAGTGGTTACTTACAGCAACCTTTCCAATTTTTTCTTCATGTTGTCATAATAGTATTTTTACTTTTCACAGTCATCTGGAACTGTATCAGGTTATATAAGGTTGTATCCATTGTCACTGACATGTAATATACGCCCTTGGATCGACCTTGTACTTAAGCCAAACTGTCTTGTTGTTTCCAAAATGAGCTTGTGGCTCCACGTTACACTGGAATATACAGTGGTTGACATTTGTGAAGAAACCTGGGCTCCTAAGCTCAATGGTTGTTTGGCATTTGTGTATCAAGGACGAGTTTTGCTGTCCACTGTTTTTTTCTTTCATGGTTGTTTGGAATTTATGTATCAAGGAAGTGTGCCCTGAGTTCAAGCTTGATGTTTCATGTAACTTTGAAATGAATGAGCACTTATTCGCATGGTTGAATCACTTCTACTGTGGCACCTCAAGAAGAGCAGGTAAATGCTCTATCCATCAGGTCTATTTGATCATTACAATCTTCTTTATTCTTGTTTTTGAATTTTGGTCATCTGAACTTTGGAATTCAGCCATCATTTTGGGGAAGTTAGACCACATTTTGATACCAAATTAGCCCAAAAACAGGTAAGTGCGTGTTAATTTAGCTGAATGCATAGGACTACTGTGACAAAAAGAGGTTAAAATTATTGCAGACTAAGGGGTAGAATACCTCATCTTCAAAAAACCAAAAAATCACAGGGCAACTTGAGGAAGATTAACAATCCTAACTCAGGAGCATACTCAGGTTGGACTTGATGTGGTATGATACATGCATGAACAAAATGAAGATCTTAACAGTCCTAACTCAGGAGCATACTCAGGTTGGACCCATCGATGGAAGACCCATATTTGGTCTTAGCTAGATCTCATTAACAACAGTAATTATTAATTCCAATACCTGATTTACATGAAGAGTGGGAGCAATGGAAATTACGTCTTGTTGTTATAATGAGGAACCTAACATTTGTGTTGGAATATTTAAATAGTGTTGAAATTTCTGGATCTTGTGTTTTGAAAGAACCTTCGTACATTTTGTATTAGCAATTAAAGTTAAGTTTATTTTAATAATTTGAGGCTCCAAAATCCAAACAGTGCAATGTAATGTATAATAATCACTTTAACATCAAAATCCAAACACCTTTTTCAAAAAGTCAACTCTACTTCCAATATACCTTCTTCCACCTATAAAAAGCAATGATGTGACATCTACATCACCTTCACTACATTATTTAAATTAACAAACAGACCCTTAGGGATACCTACATCATAAAAAAAAACCATAAACAACTATCAAATAATCTCTTCTTTATAGAAAAATGAATTAATGGGATATGAAAAATCAATACCCAATCATTACCTTAATAAACCAATTAATTCTAAGGTCTTCTGGGATATGGAAAATCAATACCCAATAATTACCTTAAAGTCGGGGTCTTCTGGATACCACATGTCCTTATCCTTCACCCTTTTAATAATAGTTTGTTTGAACCCATTTTATCCTGAAATTCTAGAAATTTAAAATTCCATGCAAACAAAAGGGCCTAATTCATTTCCCTACTTGAAAGACTCAAAAAAAAAATAAATTTGATAATTTTCATCCCTTTTTCCATAGTTCTTTGCAAATGTGGTGTACTTAGTAGGAAGCCACACATAATGAAGCTTCATGCTCCATATAGGGAACCTGAATTCTCCCTTTTTTTTTAAACAAAAAAAGAAGAAGAATTTTCATTAAGCTGTTAAAGCAAAAAAAAAAAAAAAAAAAGAAGAGGCATCACGAATTCATATTGTCAATCCAAACGAAAGCCTCATCACATCCCCCAATGGTGTAACCAGCTCAGAAAAAAGAACACTCTGATCTACAATTAAGCCAAAATCTGCTCAACACCCATGAAATGTGAGTTTTTTCTTTTCCTGGTAAAGAAAGCTTTCATTACTGAAACCAAAAGAAAAACAAAACCAGCGGAAAAAAATACACACACAAAAAAAAAAAAAAAAACAAAAACAAAAATAAAAAAAAAAAAACAAAAAAAAAAAAAAAAAAAAAAAAGTCACACCACCAAAACTGCTCCTCAGCCCCCAGGACCCTTACCCCACAGGGTAAAAAAAAAACTTGATTCAAAATATAGCTTAGCTTTGCTAGAAAATGAGCAGCAGTATACCCTTAGACATTGCCCTATTCATTTTGACATTTCTATACTCTAATAGCGAGTTTTACATGTAACCAATTGAATGGTGAATTCGATCCTCACTGAAGTTAAATGTGGTCAAGGGCGGACCTTTCCTTGGTTCTCCTTTTCATTTAAGTTTGAAGTTCATTCTATATATATTTTGAGCCTCCAATAACATTGATAAGGTATACAAATATATGACTAAAATATTACAATTAATGATTTAGGGCCTGTTTCTTTACTAGAATTCCTAGAATTTTTAGAGGTTGTCTTGGAATTCCAAATGTTGGAATTCTAAAATACGACTAAATTATGTCATTTCTGAGTTCTTGCTTGAGAATTTTTAAATTTATGAATTTCATAAAACTCTTGTTTCATTACTACATAAATTCTAGACTGCAATTACACATTTTATGCATTGTAGTACATGGGATTCATCTTTTGTGGTTGTGAACTTGGGACCCAACTGTAAGAATTATAATGTGGACCCACCTCAGGTATATGGTACATGAACCCATCTTTTAGAAATGAGAGTGTCGGACCCAATTTTAGAAATTTAAACATGGACCCATCTTGATAGGAATTGTAGGGGCCCAATTTTTATAATTGTGAATATAGGACCCACTTTATTGTTGGTAGGAGGGTTCATAGTTGGATGCCAGAGTTCCAACCAAACTTCTAGGAGCTCCAAAGTGCTCTTGGAGGAGCTAGCATTTTGGAATTCCACCTTTTTGGTATTTGAGAATTTTGACTGTCTTAAATACAGTGAATCCCATTAAAAGAATATTGAATTTTTGACGGAAATTTTAAAATCCACATACAACCTAAATTCCTATTAGAGATGCTTATAAAGAAATAGGCCATTAGGCCTAAATTCCTATTAGAGATGCATATAAAGAAATAGGCCATCAGGAAGTAATGTCGCAGATTTCTCACAAGTCTGGGCCTAAAAAAAAGAGAGTACATGTCTTTAACAAAAAGAGGAGGATGATTGGGACAATACGACCCCTTACGAATAATTGGAATATCCATTGAAACCAAGTGCCAATTGCATCAAGAATATTCGTATTTGATAACATAGTACTATGCTACTATGTCCTCACTAGTAAAAGGCGAGCAGAGATTGGAATAGTCCTCTGTGGGTTAGAGATAGACTCCAATATCCTGTATGTTTTTAGGTGACTCTTGGTTGTTCATTGGCTGTGTTTTGCTTTGTTTGTGTTATGCCGTGTTTATCTTCTAAATATTAGATTTTTTCCTGGCTTAAATAAAAAGGGCGACCATCGCACCCAATGGTCTTGAGCTAAAAGTTACTGCTATCTTATGGGGACAAAGGGGCTAAACTTTGTGGCATCCTACTCACATGGCTGGGACTTGCCTATGATGATGACGGGGCATACATGAGAACGTCGTCTCATCCCAATAGTAAGATGTGTCAGTTCTCACCTAGGCATGCCACATTCCCTCACTAGAAAGCTCCTTGCCTCATTGGAGGGCCCCTTACCTCCTCTAAGGTCTAACCATCCCACCCGAGGGCTAGATGGGGGGCATACATGTACCATTTTGGATATTGAGTTCCAATGATGCCGATCACTCTCAAGTGAAGGCTAAACAAAAATTAAGCATCCAAAAATTCAACTGTGTAGAGATCAGATGGTTAGATCACTGGACAAGAGCTTGGATTTCCATCTATTGTCTCTCCTAAAAAGTTAATAAAGTACTTTAGAAAACAAAGCTAATAGAAGTATAATTTTTCAGGACCTGTTTACCTCAAAGATGCTGATCTAACAAGTAGCACCAGTTTTATATGAAATCTACTAGGGGAGAGAGGGAGAGAGAGAGAGAGAGAGAGAGAGAGAGAGAGAGAGAGAGAGTGTGTGTGTGTGTGTGTGTGCAGTTGAAATGGTTTATTTGAGAAATATGCAGTAAAGCTGGGGTGTGTGCAGTTGAAATGGTTTATTTGAGAAATACGCAGTAAAGCTGGGGTAGCCCCTGCAATTGTAGCCATGCCCACCCACTTACCAACACATGTGCTCTTTGGGGCTCATTCTGTTGTCATTTAACTACTTGCTTTAACTTACATAGGGGTCATCCTTGTTTGACCTAAGCAGCACTTATCATGAGCCGTATCTGTACATGAATTGGCCAAACTCTTACTCCAATCAAAATGATCGAGCCAATGGTTCATATTATCGCTTTGGTTGCAGTAATATTTGGGCTAGCTATATATGATGTGCAAGCTTGTGATATGAGTAGCCTAGGTCAAGCATATATGTTGGCCAAAAGGATGCGGCAACCTCAATTTCCTAATACAATAATAGAGATGGCAGAGGGTTTAATAAAATATACCTTTTCAAACACATCATACTATCTGTGAGATCTCATGGTGATCACATTCTCCATAATACCATCTTTTTTTCTTATTTGTCAAATAGAAAACACACTTATAAGATTGTTCAAATCCTCGTACATACACCAAACTGCTTGACCTGACCTTGGTCCCAATTTGACATAAATCAGTACATTAATCACCATTGGATTTTATCACTATCAAAAATACTTTGATAAGGTTTAAGTGTTTAACCTCAGTTGATTGTTTACCCAACTCCAAGTGACTCACCAGTCACCAAAAGTACTCTTGCCGGGTGGAAGACTCACAGTAGAGGCTCACCCTCTCCAAAAGGAGAAAAATGAACGGAGGAGCAAACGCGAGTGTAAACAAAATGCACACCGGATGCGTACGAGAGGCAGACAGCGGCACCAACGTCCTACTTGAAAGCTGCAGCCTTCCAACATAAATTGCTGACTTTTGGTTCAAATTATGCAGCTGTGGTCCTGTGGATCCAACCACAATGACCGCACAGGCAGAAAAAACATAAAATAGCATGTAGCTCCAATTTTATTATTAACTAAAAGGCCCCTTACTTTTTGCACAACCTTTAAAAACAGCCTTTATATTTCATGTTTTAACTAAATCCATATAAAAGTAACTAATGCATTCTTGCTCTCAAGCTCAAACATTGTATTTGTTGTTTGATGAGATCTCAAGTTACCCTTTTTCCTTTGGTTAGAGGGTTAATTAAAAAGGCATTTCCTCCTTAAAAAAAATCTAAAGATGGAACCGTACTATTGGATATTTGCTAAAAACAATTTTCTTTTAAAATCTAAAGAAACACTTGAATGTGTATTTTCAAAATATTTTGAGTTTTTGTCTTTTAAAAATTTAAAGTATTTTGTGACCTTTTGAATAGAAGTGTCCTTTTGGCTCTGAATGGATGCAACCCAATAGCCACGGGTTATTTCCAACTCTATAAATTAAGCTCATTTTTTTTAAGTCTTAAAAAATAAGCACTCTAGAACACATTAACTCACAAAATTTAAATATTTCCTCAATTTTCTTATATCTTAGGGTTTTTTAGCAATTTCATAATCTGCCTTTAAGTGCAGTTTTGTAGTAGAGATAGACATTGTATATATTTTGGAGACAGACTTTCCGTGAAAACTAACTGCATGTGGAAAATTTGATGTTTTAAGAAATCATCCTTCAGTAGTGTGCCTTATTTTACCCAAAAAAATGGTGTGCCTTACCTCACTTTTATTTCTTAATTATTTATTTCAAATACCCATTTATCTTTCAAATTGCATATTCTTCTTGAGGACCTATTTATTTACATTAGAATACATGGGGTGGTTTAAAATGAAGGTTAAATCCGAATTACAAAAATAAACATCAAATAATAATTTTTTAGGAAAATAGAATTAAAAAAAATAAATATTATTTGATGCTCATTTTTGGAGATTCACCATCTGATCTTCATTTTTAACTATCCGATATATCATCTTCATTTTTAACTATCCGATATATCATTTTAATGCAAATAAACAAGGCCTTAGAACTACCTTCCCAACATTTAATTTAGTGAAAAAGTTTGTTCAGTAAAACAGAAAATATAAAAGCCTTTTTGAGATTGCAAAAGAATATAGGAGCCCTGGAGAGGAATAAAAGACACAATGATAAAAACGATCAAGCACTCGTCCACATTAAATGTATGTAAGGACGTTAGTTCAATCCAAACTGTTTGAACCGCACCATTATTTCATATGTAACCATCAATTGGATGGTCAAAATGGAAAAGGTACAATGCACCCACTCACGGTCCGGATTTAACCAGCTGATAAATGAACATTAATTACATTCAGATCCAAGGCATAGATTACAATAAGGACTAATTAAAGTAAACTCTCAATGATGTTATATGACAAAGATCTAAAGTACAAAAACAAGATAAAGATGAAACGATCAAAGATATAATAGATCTCCGCACTGTGTGTAGCGTTTGGATGAGGAGGGTTGAGGGTTTTTTTAGATCAGATCAACTGACTTGGTCAAATGTTCTCTTGAGGGAAGAAGATTTCCGTAGCTTGTGCAGTTTGCAAGCAAGATCCTGCAGTCTCTCTTTTAGCAAAGCTGGTGATCGATCCAATCCATCTCTTATCTGGAAACCAAACAATACCAACATCATGACTCAAAGAAAGGCCTTAAAATTAAGACTGTTAAGCCGGTAATCAGTATTAAATATAGAAAATTTGTGCGACCACTAGACTACCCAAAATCAACTTTGGGTCTTACACACAATTTGTGTAGGAGGAGGAGCTGATGGACTTTATTATATATATGCTCCCAAAAAAAAAAAAAAATTCAGATCAATGTGAGTGGATATTAATTTTTCATTTCATGATTTTAGATTTTAATTAAACCTCATGTAAGAGTTTGTAAAAATGGATCTGCCCCCTAGATACAGGAGAATTTAAGATCTAACCATATGAAATACAAATTATGTTTAAAAGCTCCGGCGAATTGGATGAATCAAACTAAAAACATCATTTACTCAACAGTTGTTCATGATTTAAGATTAGAAAATCGACAACATGATTTGAATTTTGTTTTTTTATTTGACTAGATTCCAAACATGATTTGACAATGCACATCTTGTTAATCCCTGGCCCACTGAATGAGGAGCACCATTTCGGGTACTCCCGTATTTTACAGGTAACGGGTGGAGAGGGGGAGAGAGAGAGAGGGGGGGATCGATCGATCTAACCTTGCTTTCGGAATGATGGAGTAGCTTGGCTCCATCACGACAATGAGTGGACCGAACCAGCTCGAGTTGGTGCGTGTCCAACTCGTCCAACACGGCAGAAAGCAACACCGCTTGCGAAGTCGCCTTGGTGTCCGTGAGCGACACATTGACTCGGTCCCCACGCACCCGGATGGCCACGGACGAGGTCGGCTCTGGCGCGACCCGGATATCGCAGTCGACCGAGTTGGACGAGTCCGAGTTGAGCTCCGACACGTGCACCGCGGGAGCACTTTCGCTCGCGCGGCGCTGCTTCTGAGTTGGCAGGTCACGACGGGTCTGGAGCGATCGCAGGCGAGCCACGGCCAATGGGATGTATTTGACGATCTCGTCTAAGATGGCAGACTGCTCCTTGCGCACGGTGCTCGCGTGTGGAAGGAGCGCGTGGAGGTTGAGAAAAAGCTCGCGCATGGATTTCCGTCGCTCGCGCTCTGCGAGCTTGTGGCGCTCGCGGGCGTCAGTTTCGGATGCTGATTTGGAATCGCCGGGTCTAGCCGAGTCCCACTCGCTTGGCCACTCCATCGACATGTGTTGTGTTTTTTGTTGCTCGGTGTCGGTCGTTTATTGAAATGAGGCAATTCAAGACATTTATAGAGAAGAAGACATGGTTTCTCTCTCTCTTTTATCTTTCTTTCTGCACATTGTTTCCATGAAAATGTGGCACAAACGACAAGTGACGATGGAAGGCAGATTATGGAGAATCGAGACCCACTTCTCTTTGAGGAGCACGTTTTTTCCTTATTTTTGAGAGGGGGCCACCTGAAATAATTGCCTTAATTGAGATACAACTGTCCCCTAGATTGAGACTAAAGTGGGCATTTTTCATGGTTAAAATTTACCAGGAATTAACAAAAAAATCACATTAGATATGGTAACAACAATCGAGGACCCCAAATTCTTATAATATGAGTGGAGGACTTCCTGCCCAAAATTAGACTTTCATTTCCTATTATGCCCCTGACTTCGCTAATGTCAACAAAACCCTAAAGAAAGAAAACGCATATTTATGTCGATATCAACGAATATTTTGTCGATGTTAATGAGTTTTTTGTCGTCAATGACAAATTCTTTGTTCTAAAAAAATGCAGTGTAAATTCCTTTCATTACGTTTATGTCGACAATAACAAATTTTTCGTTGACGTCGACAAATTCTCTGTTATAAAAAAAATGCACTACAAACTCCTTTTAGTACGATTTTTTTTTTTGGGCTAAAGAAAGAGAACTTTATTGAAATGAAGAGTTACATAACATTAGCTATGATTCCATTATCCCCCCAATGACCCTAACATTCCTTTCAGTATGTTTATATTGATGTCAACGAATGTTTTATCGACGTCAACAAATTCTACATTTGACAGAGCTCAGTAAACTTCTTTTGGTGCGTTTATATTGATGTCAACGAAAATTTCATATCTTTCTTTTAATATCTTGCAGTTATATTAGCAATTCTTCTTCTCAAATTGTATACTTTTGAGAGTGATATAAGCAACACCATTGAATTGACAATCACTATCAACTGAGGCAAAAACAAACTCAAAGAAACATTATTCCATTATTACAAGAGAACTTGCAGTCATTAACCAAGAAAATAGAACATTAAATAAGACCAATGATCAACACCACTAAAAATAGAACTGTCTCCAAAATCACAAAATAACAGTGATCAATAAATACAACATAAATCAAGCTGCAAACTATCTTTTCCAACATTACAAGACAGACTTGTTACTTTACGAGAAGAACATTTGCGGTCACCATTATATATATATAAGAATATAGTTCATAAATCAGTCAAAAAATGCAACTACCATAACAAGAAAAAGCATGGCTACAGCATTTAATGCAAACCAATATAGAAAGATATATACATTGTTCTACTATTAAAATAAGATGTTACTCCACTATTGCAAAATTACATTATATGTTCCACGAGTCACATTTCACCTTTTATAAAAACACACATATGGTTTCTCCTTTACAAAAAGGCGCCGCTCCACCTTTACAAAGGATATGGCCCTACACTTACAAAAGGACGTGGCTCCACCTCCACTTCAGCTATAAACATGAATGAATAAAGGACACACTATAAAAAGTAAAGTTCAAAAAAATATCATTTTGGTATTCCAATAAGTATATGAAAGGCAACACACTTCAATTCTAGATACCAATGAGAAAAAATGATACGATTTACATATCACTTAGGTATTCTAACAAATACATGGAAGGCAACACACTTAAATTTTAGACATTAATGAAAAAGGATATTCTGTGCATAGCGCTTAGATATTCTAACAAACACATGGAATGCAACACATCTTCACTTTCCATCATCTCAAAGACATCACCTCCTTTATCCCTCTTTTTTCTCAAAGAGTCAACCCAATCCTCTTTTCACCTCTTTCCTTATTTAAAAAAAAATAAAAACTCAGGCTAAAGGGCCTAACAAAGGGAGAGAGACTCATACATCAATGTTGCAATGAGTGATGAGAAATTTATGAAAAAAATTCTACTAGATGAAATCAATAAAAAAAAATGGAGAAAAAAGAGTTGTCTAATGAGTTAGAAGTTGCAATAAGTGTACAAGTTGTGAAAATGAAAAAAAAATGTAAGAAGCAATGAGAACCAAGAGAGATGGTGAAAACATGTTTATAGTAGGTGAGTTGCAGAGGCTAGGAAAAATTTGATGGGTTTACTAAGCTCGGGTAGATGGTCTAAGTGGTGAAGATGGAAAAAATAGAGAGTAAACCTTTACCATTTGATGAAGATGAGATCATTCTCTATAATGATAAAAGAGGTGGACGATTAATGACATAGATGAATAGAGAGAATCAGAGATGAAAATGATAGGGGATAGAGCACGTAGATCTCATTTGGATGGGAGGATAGGGATGATCTCTACGGATTATCTTCTTCTCCATTTTTTTCCATCGATTTGGAGATTATGAGTTTTGTTGACATCAACAAATGATGGGCAAAAATGAAAGAAATAAATAAAGATGATCTTTTTGGTAAATGTCCTCATTGCGGTTTCCAATTTTAATATGATCTTTTTGGTAAATGTCCCTTTAATTTTTCATGCCTAGTGATCGTGACTAAAATGCTGCTGGCCATGTAGAATTTCTATCCTCATCTCCCATCTAGCATTAATTGAAATACAAGAATCTTAAAAGAATTAAAAGGCTATTTATGACATTTTAGGTGGATTGAAATTTAAAGTTCCAGCAAGATAAAAATGATATTTGAAATGCAGGAAGGATATTGATCGTGTAGAAGATCCGATAAGTAACTCTGCTAAAGAAACACATTTGAATTCCAATTTGTAAGATTGGAAGTTCAAAGATAATGACGTACGTGCTGATTGTTCTTTTGAATTTTGTAGATGCAGTGCATTTTTGCTAGAATCTTAAATTTCGGCTAGTTAAAAGTCAAGTACAACCTTCAGCTTGACAATAGTCCCATGTCAAGGATTCCTTTTTTGAACTTTGTGTCTTAGAGCAAAATCCTTATTTGATGAACATAAGGAAATCTTTGGATGCATTTTTTGTCATAATTTTTTTTTTTTTATAATTGATATTGACAATCCTTTTTTTTTCCTTTTTTGACGGAGGCACTTCAAAATTTTATAAAGAAAAATGAGTGGGTCCATAAAAAAAAAAAGGAGTGCCAATATCACTTCTCTCTTTTTTTTTTTAGATTCTTCTATCCCGTCTTACTTATAAAGTTAATGCATTCAAAATCGACGCTATGTTTGAGGTTATTGGTTTTATATTTAGAAACTTATCTCGTGGGTTCCATAATCTTGATCAAAACTATTAATCATACTTAGAAGGTCCAAAATGGTTTGGGGTAAAAAACCAGTCATTGATTCCTCATACATTTTGAAATATTTGTAAACAAGCTCAGGCCATTACATCACGCTATCTGGATGTATGTGGAACCCTCTTGCGTAATCCGAACTATTCAATCTCTTCAAAATGCCTAGAACAATTATAGGGTCATATTTGGCAGCATGATTCATCATAGGTCATGAGGTGATTGCAAAACGCTACAAACCGTTGATTTGCCACATTGCATAACCCGTGATGATTTTTCAACGTTCATCTTTTCAGTTCTTTTTGCTTCCTATGGGCCTCACAATCATCACCCAAACCATGCATCATTTTTTAGAACGCCAAACACGGTTGGGGGGTAAGATTCCAATTGTGTATTCGTCTTGAATTTTGAAAATTTGCAAATAAATCGTAAAATCTGAATTTTTTGTTTATGTGGGCCCAGTTCACATGATCCGAACCCTTCAAATTTTCTAGAAGGCCAAATAAGGCTTGGGGGTGAAAGCTTAGGTCTTGATTTTTCATTGATTAGAAGAAATTTGCAAAAAGCTTTTAATTGTTGGATCACATGGTAAGTGTGATAGGAATCCTCTATGCTTATCAAACCTGAAACTCTCCACAAAATCTGAGACTCTCCTCAAGAATCTCTTTAAAAATATCTTGGGTACGGCTAAAAAAAAAAAGAGTCTTTGTTTGCCAAATGTGCCCTTAGAATTTTCAACCTCCATTTCGTGTCTTATTGCTCTAGTAGGGAGGATGATTTAATAATTTCACTCAGGAATTTTGGAGAATTTAAAAATCCTCTGGACATGATTTTTTTGGAATTCTGCTAAAGAAACAAGCACAAAGGGCCTATCGGGTATTTCTAAGGGGGATTATCCTTGTTGACTGCTGCTTAAAATTTTGAATTCTCCCTCTGAATTATGAAATAAGAATTCACACTACTAGCATATGAAATTCTATTTTTGGCTAGTGGAATTCTTAGAACTTCAGCATTTTGAATGTTAGAATGCACTTGAGCATTTTGGATTTTACTTGAAAGACAGTATTTCGAGATCTTCAATTGCATCAGAAAGGAAAACCCCAAATACTTACAAACAAACAGTTAAAGTATCAATTGTGAACCCTTATCCCTGTGCACAGAATCAGAAACCAATTTTATTTATTTATTTCCATTAGAGAAAGTTCTCCTGCCCAGGCATATTTCCTAACCCTCTTCTTAAAAATGATTATATGCCCAACTTGTTCAAGTGGACTCATGTGGGGCCCTCCATTTGATCATACTCAGCACGGTAGATAATTGCAATTTTCAACCCAAGACCTAACCAATCCATCATTCGTCTCCATTCATTGTCATACAGTCATGTGCCTGTTAAAAACATGGGCACTTTCATTTTCCATGGAAAACTCAAACACGCTTGGAAGTGTTTTTCAGGTCAAACATATTTTGGGGAGAAACGAGCATTTTCTCAACAAAGCTATCCAAGTGATGCTATCCCAAACGAAATAATCAACTCCTCTACATGTAACTTAGCTAATTAGGGGCACCATAGGCCACTGACATGTGCAAGCTAATTAGAGATTTTAAGCTCGCGATCTCTGACTCTAATTCCATGTGACAATCTCACCGAGTCCCAGCCCCTTAGCTGGTTTTAAAAAAAACCCAATGACATGGAAGGAAATACATAAATTTGAGTCTTTAACTAAATTCTTTTTTTTTTGTTTAAATAGCTTCGATCAAATAAAAGTGGCCCCACTCTGACTTTTTTTAAAAGCTTAAGTATATTAACATTTGGCCCCCTAAAGAAAATCTTAGTAAAAACAACCCCAAAGAATAAAATTTTTTCCTTGTTCCCATATAGATCTTGACCAATATATTATATATATTCTAGGAAATTCCATGACTAGACATTTCCCATGTGTCATTGTCGGAAAATGTGAGCCTCGTTTTATAACATGAGCTCGTTTGTTGCTGATAATAATTGATATTTGGACTTGGACACAGGGTCCGTCCAAAAACCGAGACCCCGTTACGTCCAAGTAGACTTTCTCTAATAATAATAATATCCTGTCAAATGATTGATGCATGGGATCCTTGTGGATTGATCAAAAATCAAAATGCAGATGTCCGGACTTTAGTTGTATAGGCCATGGCCCCTATCTTGAGCAGAGTTGGTGATTGCCAAAAAAATGATAATTGTGGCATTGTGATGAACACGGACAAAGTTAGATGATGATGGATCACATGGCTCTCTTGGCGATGGCAATAGATTATTGACTTCACATGCTATTTCAGTATGCCATTTCTAAAAGATAATCTGATTGCCTCATATTTTCTTTCTCATTTTTAAAATGATATATATTTCTCTAAAAAGTGTTAAAAAGAACCTCATAATAAATTTAAAATAGATAAAAAGATGATGGTTAAAGTTCCTATGCAAACCATGGGGCCCATAGACCATAGGACATGGAGGATGGATGGAAAGATCCACCATGATGGACCCAGATATGAAAAATGGGGTAAATCCCACGCTTCTAATCTTTTGATCCATAACCCATAAGTTTAACAACTTTATTAATGAAAGACCGACCCTCAATCCAACGGTTCAATCCATTCGATAAGTGTAAAACTGAGGACTATGAACTATGATCAAGGGAGTTTCCACTGGTGTTAATGGTTTAGATGGGTCATAAGGTGAGCCTGCTGAAAGTTCTCACGACAAGGATATATTGTAAGGATGTACGGGAACATTTTTCAAAATAAATTTATAGATGGAGGCAGATTTGGAATCATTTCTCCAAATATATTGGCCTCTTCTCATGAACAACCGCTTAGATGCATTATTATCATTTGGGGTAGGATAAGTGGAAGGTCTCCTTACAGACAGCAATCATGCTAAAAGTCAGCTCCATCTGATTATTTTAACCTTTAATTTTACGGCCTTAAATTTTAATCTTTTTTTAACCATAGATTTTATTTTTTTGTAAATCCAACCCAAAAGTGAGTAGAGGTTTGTTCATGGTGTCAGATCATGTGAAAATAAGAGTATGAGAGAAGTTGCAGTGATCAAAGCACGGCAAGTGGGCCTCATGGAGCAGGCGCCGTAGAAGAGAAAGTCTCCATTTATCAATAAGTATCATGTATGGTTGGGTAAGAGATACAGAGGTGTGATTTTGCTTCTGAAACAGATAGCAACTTACTTGTAATTGCACTACGTGAGGAACCTGTCCATTCGTCTAGAAAAACCCCTTTGGAAAAGGGCATCCATCATTGACACAGCACTAAAAATCTTTATATGTATGGTAGTGATCATAAATGCGGTCTCCTTTTTAGCAAGTGGGTCATCAAAGTGCCTCCAGTTTTGGATGAATGGTCACCCCACATGTAGGGAAGGGACCTGTCTGTTTGGCATGGAAATTGAATACATGAAGGTGAAGGGTGAAGGGTATAAGTTATTGGTATAAATGAGATTAAAACTTATCCTAATGGTAAGACGCTATAGTTTCATTGGGTGATTAGGTTTTGAAACTACCTCCCCCTACATGTGCGAGTCCCTATTACCTCATATGTGTGGGTTAGTCCTCCTTGCATATGTGAGTTCCTATTACCTCACATGTACGAGTTGTCTGTCCCTTAGTGTACATGTGCAATTCCTATTACCTCACATGTGCAAGTCTTTCAAGGACCCAACCCCTTAGCTGGAAAACCAAAAAATAAATAAAGAGAATTACAAGAGTGTGGTTGGCTGGGCCTCGATTCATTTTCTATTGCAAAGGGCATTATTTGATGGTCATTTTTTCATATTCATCGTTTCTTCGTTTTTAGCCTTCTTTAATATTAGTTTGATAGAAAGTGACCCATCCTTTCAAAGTGTAACTTTGTCGAAAAGCTGCTACAGTTTTTCTTTTTTCTTCTTTCATGGAAAAGTTATAAAATTTCTTCCTCTCATACTTAAAAAAAGAAAAAGAAAAAGGGACTAAGATGAGAAACTACTGTTTGTTTAGAGGTAATTCAGATGAAAATTGTTAGTGTTAGGGATTTCTTACACCGGGCATTCGGGATTTTAAGTTTAGTTGCCAGAATTTAGAAACCCAGCCTCTTGAAAAGTTACATTTAGCCTTCTGAATTCTCTGAATTTTAACATTTTAAATGCTAGATTATGTTTGAGCATTTCAAATTCTACTTGAGAGACACATATAAATAATTTCATATTATTTTTAGACAAGTATTCTCAAAATTCTTCAAGAGTATGTATATATTATTAGTTAGGTGATAAAATTCTAGATGATGTGTATGAGAGAGAGATATTTTAAGTGATAAGTAAGTGTGAGATTGAAATGGCAAGACAGGGCAATGAATGGTTCGACAACGGCATGGCCGAGAGCAGATAACTCCCATGTGATGAGAGTGTGTATCCACAAAAATGGCTTGTTTCTTTTAAAAGGAATAAATGGCATAACTGATAATTGTCTCAGTCTATGTTATCCTTGTCATGTGATGGAGCATGTTTCCACATAAATTATCTTTTTTTTTTTTTTTTTAACTATCGGAAGGTTTCCAACTCTTTGGACTGGACTAATAGCTCCGGGTTCATAAGGAAGCCGGGTAAACTCTCCTGTAGCCCCAGTGTGGTAGTGAAGAAAAATGACAATATGAAATAAAGGAACAAATGCCATAACTATAATCGTTTGACTTTTGTTTAGCTTTTCAAATCATTATCTTCTATTTTATTATTCAAATTATATTTAAAGCTCTCAATCTTCTATTTTTATTTTTATTTTTATTTTTATATGGATTTTTTACGAAACGCATCCTCAAATACCCCCATACTTCCAAAAGCATCATCAAATACATGTAATGCCCAAAAGCATCTTATACCATATACTTTGATTTTTTTCTGGATCAAATTACCCTTCAACCCCTTTCAGGTGACATTGAGAATCGACCACATTCGCGTATTAAAATATTTCAAGAATTTTTATTTTTGTTTCAATTCTCGAACTCGCTAGTTTATTCAGGACGTCATAAGTAGTTAATATTTATTTTAAACCCATATTCTAAAGCAATAAACGTCAAGAAAAAACATCCTCAATTTTGAAGGTAATTCTTTCCATGACTGTAGTAAAAATAGGGTTACGAATAAGAAATGTAGCGGGGCATATATTTTTGTATTATTTTTTTTATAAAAAATGAAAAAGTTAGATTCTTTTTTAGTAAAATCTCCATAAATTGTAGTAAGAGAATGCTTGTTGTGAGTACATTCATTATTGAAGAAACTCATAACAGAATGGTCGAACTCATACATTTATAGAAATCAATATTTCAGATTCAGAATTGTTAGTCAATCTAAATGCACCTCCATGTATCATTTTTTTTTTGTTAACTTTAACTATTGAATTATCATGTCTCTTCTCGACATCGCGACTTAATCATATTAACGTTCAATTCATACCCGAGCTCACGAATGATGTTGGATACATATATAGACACAAAATCTCGAACTTGCGAGTATTATGTCTCGAACTAGCGAGAGATAAAGTGAAGGGCAATTTGGTTTTAAAAAAATGAATCATGCTGTATAAGATGTTTTTGGGCAATACATGTATTTGAATGCTTTTGGAGATACAGAGCCACTTGAGGGTGCTTTTGGTAAAAATCTCAATTATTTTTAAAAGAAAAAAAAATCCATTCGAGTCTTTAGCAATAATGGAATAAATGGACAACAGGACAAGGCATTTATAATGTAGGTGAAGACGAAGGTGACAGGTTCTCCTTTTTAGTGTTCCCTACTACACAATCAATCATATCTTTAAAAAAAAAAAAAAAAAAAAAAAAAACTCCTCGTACTGAGAATCAAGAATTTATAGGACAAGGTTTCACAAGCATTTGGGGTGTTTCTAAACAGTCCAAGTTTCACTTGGAAATTCCCTTTGTTACACAGACCCAAAAGTTTGTACCACTGGATTTCTTTCCAGTCTCTGCTGCTCATGAGTCAGACCAGCCTGAGACTCAATCAAAGTTGCCAAAATGAATATCGATAGGGGCTGTGATTTTAGTCTAGTGGGCTGGACCCAAATCTAATTTTTCGCTCGATTGCTGAAACAGGTCAGACTGGACTTATATATGCCTAGATGCTTGGCCCTGTCCAACATTAATTTTTCCCACAAACTGTGTGTTGGTTTTTTAAATGGGCTGGATGTAGGCCTGACTTTCTGGTCTTTGAGCTGAACCCAAACTTGAGTAATAGGCCTGACAGCTAAATGGAACAGGCTTGCTGGCCCATGTACATTTGCTAGGATCCCAACTCTTTGAAAAACTTGGGCCTGTTTGTTTCATATTTTTGAATTCTTAGTATTCTAAGAACTTGCATTTCTACAAGTGGTTGAAAACGAAAAATCAAAGATGAATATCTAAAAATGACCATTGAATGCAAATAGCAGGTACGTACGACCCTATATCCCTATCTTATAAAAATAGTTTGAGAGATTAACAATGTAAAAAAAAAAATTCAAATTTATTGGATGCCCTTTTTTGGGGATTTATTTTGCTAGTTGCGCCCTCGCCTCTTTTGTCAAGTTTTCTTTTTTCGATTGTTCCAACATGGGGGCCAAGGATTGATTCCTGGCTTTTCCATTACCCAAACCCAAAAGTTAAAAGGATAACCACAAAAGTCTAGAAAATGTTTTCCACCAGGCCCTTTTGGCGCCATTCCAATGCTGCTCTTAATTCTGTGTTTATATTTAGCTTGTACTGAGATGAGATTGGGTACGCCGAACTTGTTTAGCAACATTATGTCAAATTATTTTGCTGAGAATAGGCTATACAATACAAAACTTATTTGGTAAAACCTTATCAATAATGTGCTAACGAACAAAATCAGCCACATGTTTCGCAACATTGTTGAATTAAACCTACTATAAAGTACTTATAAATACATCATATTCATAAAAATATAAAATTTAATTATCAAGAATATTCACTGTGTCAGAGAATAACATTGCAATAACAAAAAATTAACAAGTGTTTTTCTTTTTTTCTTTTTTTTTTTTGGTACCCCATCCTTTGGGGTTGGGATCTAAGAAACCCACATAAGTGAAAAAATAAAGCCCACAAATTAAAAATGATAGCCACACATGTCGTAAAAATGGCATATCCGAATCGTAGGAGCTGGAGTGATGTGGAGTTGCCAACCAACTTATCAATATTTTGTATTCACTAAGGCACAAAGTCCATGCACGACATCATCAATATATAAAAATCTTTAATGACTTGGAGTCATGGAGTGTCATTAAAAATATTTATATATATATATATCCATGTCGTGCATAGTAGTAGCAATTTATGGACAAAGATTGTTTCTTTCTTATTTTGTTCCAATCAGGTATGACTCACTGCAGACCTTGCTCCACAGTAGGAGCCCACTGCCCACCTTTGAATTTTGGTTAAACTTTCGGAAAACCAGGTTCCACTTTAGATTGTATGGAGCTGGCTGCTGTCCTGGAGTGACAGTAAAGGATCAGTCAGGTGGGCCTGCCCACATTGAGTGGGTGATTCCATTTCCAGAAGGTGGGGATAAAAGGAGAAAGAGGAGTCAAAAAGAGACTTTTGTGAGAAAAAGTGAGAAACGTTACATCCGCAGTACCGCAGCATCCATTTAGCAGCTGCACATGTTTATGTGGTGGGTGGAAACCCACACACAATACGCGATAAACGTGACCGCTCTCGTCCACTAAAATAACATATAATAAACAGAGTATTTATTTTATACCAAGGTTTATAAAATTTATTTGTAAATAAAGTCCTATGTGTTTTTTTTATATATATATATTTTAATACCTTCGATGTCCCCAAAAATTAATAATTTTACTGAAAATGGACAACTCGGTTGATGTCTGTTTTGAGTTTTTATAAGAACAATAGCTTACATCCTTCAAATAAAAATAAAACCCACTTATATATTTTTAAATTTTCTTCAATCCAACAGCAGGCCGTGTATTAATTGGGTCAATTATAATCACTTATAAGTATAAGTACTGATTGTCATCATTATTATTTTGGATTTAAATGGGCCTGTATTGATTAAAAAAAAAAAACTTATGTAGAGTCTTCCACCGAATGTTCTATAGTAACTGTTAAATGTTACAAGTGCATATAGGGGTTGAGGGGCAAAGGTGTTACTAAAACCGTCTGTTGTTTGCATAGCCAACATATTATGGGCACATGGAAGGTAATAAAATAAAAAAGCAGGGATGTATTAATAAATATTGAAACCACAAGGGCCAAATTACAAAAGCCTAGAAACCTTGGGGTTATACAAAAAAACATCAAAAAGAAAAATGAGAGTATGGATTCGTCAATCAAAATAACCAGCGTGGGGGACATGCATATTTCAACAAAAATAATAATAAAAATAAAGAAGAAGATCAAACTAATCCAATATCTGAAATCAGACCAAGCATGAAAGCATGTTGCCAGCTGCAGCAATTGAAATTGAAAAAAAAAAAATTGAAATACAATTAATAGGTAATTATGTAAAAAAATGTAGCAAATTTGTCACCATCTTTTATAAAAATTTTGGTAAAAAATTGACCTTTTCCAATCCTGCACAATCTAGTAAAGATGAATAACAATGTTCTCCCTCTATATCCTTCTCCTTTACCGGACATTGAATAAGAGCCAGAAATCGCCAGTAAAATCGCTCACATGCTTATATTTCACCCTAATCGAATTCCCTGAGGCTACAAAATTGTTTCAATGAATAATGTTATACCAAGTCTTATGCCGAAGTTGTCACCTTCTTTCTAACAATCCTCTTCCTCCGTGCTTTGGGAGCAGCTGCAGGATCCCCGTCGCCTTGGTTGATACCTAAGAGCCCGAGACCTGAGGTGATGGCACTCTTGGAGATGAACCAGCTTGAAGATTGTTTGTCAGCAGCCTCCGTTGGTCTACTGTAAGCCAGTTTATCAGACAGGACCAATGGATCTGCTTCCACCCCAAGCCAAGCACGCCTTGAAACTTCTCCAACTTGAACATTCAGAATCCTATGCGCACCCAGATAAACCAGTTACAAACTAAATAGATATGCAGCCTAAACGAACCCTTCAATTAATTAAGGTGCATATGTTGATTATTTGATTTCTCAAGAATTTGCATTAAAAAAACTGTCCTCTTGGGAGGATTGATATGGCAAACCCATCTGAACGATATGGCAAGAACTCTTTTCATAATATAAAAACGAGATGCTACTTTTTTAATAATCAGTTAGAAGGGTCTTGCCATACCATTTCAATTTTAGTAGTATAGAAATTGGCTTTAACACATAGTATTCGCCAACATAAAAGAGGTGTTCAATAATACAGTGATTAACTGTCAAGAACTATAATCCGTGAAACAAAATTGTCAAGGTATATTATCATAACATCAAATCGAGATCTCTCATTGCACCAAAAACACCATCAAGATAGGTTTATCACTTGAAACTTGAGAAATAAAATCAACAGAAATAAGAAACCATACAAAAACACAGGTAATTAGCTACTCTATCTCGAACAAAGCTATAGCAGTGACTTTCACATATGCTGCGAATTATCTGTTGCAGTACAAGCTAAAACAATTCTTTACGGCACATTAGAATGGAAGAAAAATCCATGATTTGTTTTTTCAAGATTCCCTACAAGCCAAGGATATTCCTACATATGAAGCAGGAAAAATACATGGAATTTCCATCATTGAAGTTTCTTTTACTTCAATTTTGAGAGAAATTTCAATCCAGTGAGGGATTAGAGAATCGATGATGGCCTTTGATATCCTTTTTATTCTGGTTTTAAGTGTTCATTTTATCCCACTTAATTCTTTGCCTCATGTTGAGATCAGTTCATACTAATATAAAAAGAAGGTGGGGAGTGTGTTTGAATCACTGGTCCTCTTTTGTCAAAAATTACAGAAAATCGCGCCCTTGCCTGCCATAGAGTGGTGCTCCATCTACTATAGAAAGATTCAATTTGATATTTTGTTTGAAAGAAATGAAAATGTACATTTGACTTGCACAAAATGTAACCTACACTAAGGACACGTTTGGCAATGCCGAGAAAAACTGATTGCTATTCCCCCCATATGAATGATTTTCTGCAGAGTCAAAAAACAGTTGAAAATTTTCCCTCTTTCCTAGAAAAATGTTGCACCAAACAGTGAAAAAATGGCAAGCGCATAATATGTGAGGCTTTTTCCACGCCACCAAAGAATGCTCAGTGTTGCACAAACATGTCTTACAAGCATCTTACCGTGCAATATTACTTGCAATTATATCATATCTCAAATAGTTTATCTTTGATTTTTCTAGTCTTTTTCCCAGCCTGTTTCTTTCAGTTGGATAAAGCGATGTGAGTACAAGGTGTCAACAATTCAATTGGAGCAGGCTAATGTCACATGCAATGACAAAGAGGACTGCTAAGCATGAAAAATACAACTGGGGTGGGGGTTCCGAGTTAGTAAGGACCAGAATTAGAATCCGAATGGCCAGAAGGGCATAAAATACAACTGATTATCTGGACAATGACTCTAGTTGTCAATCCACTGATAGCCCAGTAGTGAGGCATCTCCCTATCCACAGATACAACCAGAGATCAATCCCTGGGTCTGTTGGGTAGGGACTTGGTGCCGTATGTACCAAAGAAAAGAAAAGAAAAGAAGATAATGATTCTAGTTGAAGTTACCTCAATGTTGTGCTAAAAAATATGACCACTCCAAGAACATCAAAATGGTTTAGCATTGCTCTATCAATTCCACATAAAGCCTGATAGCGAAGGTTTGCAAAAAGCCCCAAGAATGCCCCATAGCCAAGAGCACTGGTGGTCACAGTTGGGATTGTTACTGATGGCCTGTAATACAAAAATGCCATCCAGATGCGCAGATTAACAACAGTTTTCTTTTTGGAAATGGATTAATAACAGATATTGGTGTAATGCAACAAACAAAATAGTTGCAGAAGTGTCTATAATGAGTGGTTCCGGTTTACCTATCCTTCTTACTGGCAGAAACTTTTGATAAAGCGCCTTGAACCGCTCCCGCAATTAATCCAACCAGACAAAACTCTGCCCCCTTGTAAAAGAAAGAGTGAGCTCTTTTCTGCAAATCAAATTCACGGAGGGGGTAGCTTTTCTCAAAGATATTGTTGGGAAGCTTCTGCAATGTATTTTGCAAGTCAAAACGGAATGTGTTCCCATACGAGCGACAAGGAGCCAGTGACCAAACAACAACACCATTGCAAGCTAATGCCGTCAGCACATTAATAAGTGCCATATCCCATTCTTGCTTTATCCTGGAACACAGAACGAATGATGCAAACACTGAATGAGTAACAATAACAACATAACAACAACAATAATAGCACTGCAGTGACAACAACAACAATTAGTACCTTCCTTTGCGATTCTTCAACTCCCACCAAACAGAACAACCAAGTGTAGCAGCCTGTTCTAGCAGTAATTTATATAAGAAAGATGGATCTGCGATCATCCTGTATGGCAATTGCAGATTATTAAGAAACCAAAGACAAGTCTCACACAAAATAGTAAAAAAAGTGAGTGAGAGATTTGAGAGCTGTACAATCAACAAGAGTAAACACTCCTCAATCGAAAATACTTGGAAGAACAAATTAAATATCTGCATATATCAAGTTGATAAAAGGAATGCGATATTTCAAAATGTGTCTCTCGCCCATTTATATCATTAACAATTTATAATGTTAAATCAGATATCTACAAGTACTTGTGATGCAACTTCCTGCCCCAGTTATATCATTGTCCATGTTATCTTCATCTTAGAATGATCAACGTTGAAATATCTATGTGATGCAGGCCCTAGGGTTAGGGTTTGCTTGGAAAAGTGACAAAGCATGAGGTCTCTGACTCTCTGTAGAGACTCTCAACGAGGACACACCTCTCAAGGATAAAATCCACCACGATAATTGAATTTTAATTATATTGAGTGGGTATTGTTACCTGTTGAGGTGCATCCTCGTGAGATAGTCTCTGTGGAGACCTTTTATCGTGGTGCAGCACTTTTCACGCAAACCCTAACCCTAGGGTTTCCATCGCTCCGTGTTCATGGCACCAATATGCTGGAGACTCAAGAGTGTAGATCATAATACAGTTTGATCTTTTCTTTTGCATGAGAAGTGTTTCAATTGGATAGTCTATCTCACCAAGGTGAGATTTGGCCTTTTAAGAGTAAAACTCAGACAAATGCTGTATGGCATCATACGAACTAAACAACTTAACTGTACGTAGCAGAAGCAATTATAAAAGAGTGGATGTGAGTGTGGCAGCTATGAAGGGGCTGCTGGGTCGAAGTTCCTACAACTTAAAAAAAAGAGGGCTTGTGGCATTGATGCAACTAGAGAAAAGAACACTTCCAAATTAAAATCTGTGAAGCAAAAGTCGTAGGGGGCATAAAACCCAGAAGCAAATAAAGATCCAGCAAGTAAACCAAGCTAAAACATTCCTGAAATATGTGATGGACAGTCTCTTAAGAGGTCTACCTAATTTCCCAAACAAGTGCACAACCAAACAATTAGTTTTTGGCAATTTGACACATGTAATCCTCACACTTGAAAATCAGCTCTGTACACACATGACCGCTCTCCAAACAGTTTGACAAATCCACAAATTTGGGTGAAGCTGACCCGAGATTAATGGCATAAGGCTCTGTTGATGAAGATAATGTATATTGCATACTCATGTAACATTGATTCGAGTATGAAGATATGAATACTATATAAAATGATTTGGAGAAGATTTACTAGACATAAAAAAAAAAAAAGAGGGTTTACAATATGTTTACCTGCCAATGAAAGCCCTAGATAATGTTTGAGGAACAGCTCGAGAAATTAACCTAGAAGTCGTTGGTCTTGCATTGATTGCAAGGAATCTTACCATTTGAGCTGAGCTCACCAAACCCTACATGTCCAAAATTACAGTCAAATTTTTATTCATTCATGCTTCTTACTTGAAAAAAATTAGAGAAGGCCTCACCATTTCATAAGCTTGCAGGAGACCAGCAGGTAAATCCATCATAGTTTTGTACCATTCTTGCAAGACTGCATCTACAAATTTTCGATCGAAAAGCTGGCAACAAGTTCACACAACAGGACACATTCAATACAATGTGGGCAATGCTTGACTCTCATAAACACACTGCATTTTTATTGAATCAAAGCCAGATGAAAAGGCTAACCTCTTGAAGAACAAGCCGCCTCCGAAATAAACCACCTTCTTCACCTTCATCTCCATCATCAAAATCATCGAAGTAGTTATCATCGTCGCCGCCATCATCGCCCCCATCACCACCACCATGGAAATTCTTTTTTCCGATATCTCCACCACCTCCACCAACTGCTAACTGCAATATTTCAATATAAAACATAAAGCTTAGCCCATGCACTCTTAAGTAAACTACAGGGACAACAGCTGAGGCAACTAATTTCCAGTAGTGAAGTCCAATTACTCAAGGAGAAATCACAGGGCCCTGAAACTCGGGGAATGCAGCACAGTTTCATGATGCCAAAGTAAGAAAAAAAAACACAGGCATCCATGTAAGCCATGCAAATAATTGGTAGTAGCCCTAAACAGGGATTGGTTGAAAGCATTAATTAAAGCAAACCCACATGGATGGGATAAGAATTTGACGACAACGATGATGATGAATAAGTGTTAACAGGCCTCTTTTTTTTTTTATGAATGGTGTGTTAACAGACCTCATCACCTAGACAACATCACTTTACTTCTAAGGTCTAACAGCTGTCTTAAATACATATTATAACCAAACCAAACCAAGCCTTTTCTCACTAGGTGGGGTCGGCTATATGGATTTGACGACGCCAATCAAATCTATTTAGGGCCATGTCCTCCGTTAGATCCATGAAGGCAAGGTCATGTTTAATAGTTTATTTCCAACTTCTCTTGGGTCTCCCTCTCCCTCTCCTACTCCTGGCAATCTCCATGCTCTCACACATTTTAACAGGTGCCTCCGTTGGACGCCTTCTAACATGGCCGAACAATCTCAGTCGATTTTCTCTCATTTTATCTCCAATCGGTGCTATTCCTACTTTGCCCCTAATCTCCTCATTCCTAATCCTATCTCTCCTTGTGATCCTGCACATCCATCTTAGCATTCACATCTCCGCAATTTCCATTTTTGTGACATGATTATGCTTTACTGCCCGACACTCTGATCCATATAACAACGCTGGCCGTACCGCCACCTTATAATACTTTCCTTTAACCTTGAGGGGGACTTTCCGATTACACAAGACCCCCGAAGCACTCCTCCATTTGGTCCACCCGGCCTGAATCTTGTGACTTACATCAGTATCAATCCCTCCATCCAGTTGCACCATAGATCCAAGGTACCTAAAGTTTTCTTTCTCTACAATCTTTTGTGTGCCCAAACTTACTTCCATGTTACCAGGTGTCCTACTTTGACTAAACTTGCATTCCATATATTCCGTTTTGCATCAACTTAGCCTAAACCCTTTTGTCTCTAATGTTTTCCGCCACAATTCTAGTTTAGCATTCACTCATTCTCTCGTCTCATCCACTAAAACAATGTCATCTACAAATAGCATACACCACGGCACCTCATCCTGGATATGTCTTGTAATCTCATCCATAACTAGGGCAAACAAGTACGGGCTTAACGCTGAGCCTTGGTGTAAACCAATCGTGATAGGAAACTCCTTAGTTTCGCCACCAGTCGTCCTTATAGATGTCACAACTCTATCATACATATCCTTTATCGCCTCAATATATGCGCCACACACTCTTTTCTTTTCCAGAACTCTCAAAAGAATCTCCCTAGGAACCCGGTCATAAGCCTTCTCCAAGTCAATGAACACCATATGTAAATCTCTTTGACCTTCTCTATACTGTTCCATTAACCTCCTCAGGAGAAAGATAGCCTCCATGGTTGATCTCCCAGGCATGAAACCAAATTCATTCCTTTGAAACGTTTGTTGTTCTTCTTAGTCTTCTCTCAATAACTCTCTCCCATAATTTCATCGTATGGCTCATCAATTTAATCCCGCGGTAGTTCGCACAGTTCTGAATATCTCCTTTGTTCTTGTATATGGGTATAAGAATACTTTTCCTCCATGCATTAGGCATCTTCTTGCTCTTTAGCACTACATTAAAAAGCTTTGTCAACCAACTAATGTCATCCTCCCCCAAGCACCTTCAGACCTCAATAGGGATACCATCTGGCCCAACCGCTTTCCCATTCTTCATTCTTTTCAATACTTCTTTAACTTCTTCCATACTGATTCTCCTATAGAACATATGATTCGCTTCTTCTCTAGAAATGGTAAGCTGCCCCAATTGTATGTCACTACTATTGCTTTCGTTAAATAACTTGTAGAAGTAGCTCTTCCAACGCTCCTTTATCTCCTCTTCCTTTACTAATACCTTTTCATCCTCATCCTTAATGCATTTAACTTGGTTTAAGTCCTTGGTCCGCCGATCTCTGGTTTTAGCAAGCTTGAATATCTCTCTTTCACCTTCCTTAGTGTCAAGTCGTCTATATAGCTCCTCAAATGCCTTTGCCTTGGCCTCACTAACTGCCTTTTTGGTTTCTCTTTTTGCTTCTTTATACCTCTCCAAGTTCACTTCATTTCGATCATTTTGCCAAGTTTTAAAGCACTCTCTTTTAACTCTTATCTTGTCTTGGACGGCTTCGCTCCACCACCATGCCTCTTTCTGTACCGGAGCACCCCCTCTTTCTGTACCGGAGCACCCCCTTTGGATTCTCTTAAATACATATTATAGCAAATGTAAAAAGTATAAATAGAATATGCCTACAAGCTACAGTAAGATAATATCCATAATAAAAATATATAACTTTGGACCAAATATACAGTCAATATGTTTTTAGGAAAGTAGCTTTCTAGATGCAGGAACTATGATTGTGACAAATATATATATATATATTTGTTACAAGTTCATATGAGAATCTCTCTTCAGATGATTTTTAATGCTTCTTAGCAAATCCTTAATTTTAGGAATTCGCTAATAATTATTTAAGATTAGAAGAAAGCCATGGCGAGCCTTGGCGCAACGGTAGAGTTGCTCCTTTGGTGACCTCGAGGTCACGGGTTCGAGGCGTGGAAACAGCCTCTTTGCAAAAATGCAAGGGTAAGGCTGCGTACACATGCGCCCACCCTCCCCCTACCCCCGCTTAGCCGGGGAGCACTTTGTGCACCGGGTGAGCCCTTTAGAAGAAAGCCATAACCAGGCATAATTATATCTACATTAAATCTAGAAGTATATTTCTATTTCTTAAAAGTGGAATAAAATTATCTATTAATGAGCCCAAGCATAAATCTATTATAATATATTAAAGCCAAGCATTCTTTATTCAATTCTGACCAGATTCCTTAAATTTGACTTTTTTTGTGGAGCCTTGTCAAAAGCTAAAATGTGAGGTTTGAACTTATGACCTCCTGCCTTTCAAAGTACCTAATCTAACCACTACACCACACAACATTTTTACAAAATTTTTTTTATTAAAATAATGTCAAAAGTAATTAGGTGGAGTGAGGACACTAGCCACATGGGGTCTTATAACTTTTTTTTTTTAATATTGATGCCAGTTAGACTTTATTTACGATATATTCATAAAACTGATTATCTTTTTAGAATGTTGACCCTATTAATATTGTTGTTACTTTTCTTTTCTTTTATTTTTCATGCTTCTACATTGTTTTAGTAGTCATTTACTAATTGTGTTATAATATATGAAAATTTATTAATTGTGTTCTAGTTGTCATTTACTTATAGTTTAATTATATAATTTTTTAGTCTTTTAAAATATGGAAATTTAATTTTAAATAATCTTTATTTATATTTTTTCTATTTTTTTGTACAAACATTATTGGTAGGCATGTCCGTGCTTAGCATGGGTTATTGTGCTAGTATATTAATTAGCGAGTTAGTGAGATTAAACCTATCTATAATGATATAATCTCTCACGCTATTTATGCAAAATGAGAGATTCACGCGATGTAGACTCTTGTGCTCTCTCTTTCCACTATAATATTCCCTATGTCATTTGCTATAATAAAAGCCTGTCCTTTTTTTTTTTTTTTTAAAAAGGACCTTATTAAATATGTCATTGCATTGTGATACGTTTTGAACTCTACCCTGAAATCTCTCATACTCTACCAAAGATTTATGGTTTCCTATTAGGCACGCAATTCCGGATGGACTATTATCTTTGCATCCACTTAAATTGTTGAATTCTAAATCAATATGGAGTCGCAACAGTTATCAGTGCTATGAACCCTCACGAAAAAATCGCATATGATATAAATATCTTTACTCAGTTGGTAAGTTCTGGTAGGCCTATTCAAATTAATTATTCAATGTAAGGCTGCCGAACGACCCGGACTCTCTCTCTCTCTCACACACACACACACACACACACACACTTTTTTTTTTTTAGTTTTGGGTGTTTTAGATTGCATTCATTTTAGTCTAAGGCATGTTCAGTAAGTAGACTCTCTTTCCGATTAAGTTTCATTTCCAGTATTTTGCATGTAGTATTGTGGAATGGGTTATTAAGTTAATATTCTTTTGATTACTGGAACACACGAAAATTGGCTTCTATTGTCTACTCTATATATCAATGGACCTTTTTCAGTCTTCTTTGATACCCCTAATCTGATACGTATCAGTACTATGGCCCACAAATGCCCCTGGCCCAAAGAAGTTCAAACCCAGTAAGATGTGATTGGGTTGTTGCTATTATGAAGGAAGTAGTCAGTAGTGGGGACTTGGGAACAAGTCAACAACCGTTAGTAGTCTTTTCCTCTTTTAATGGTTGTTATTTTGCTATTTTGTTGGTTAGTTCCTATTTTAGTGGGAGTTAACTTTAAAGTGTGCTTAGTATATATGTAAGGTGTTGATTTCAGGAAAATGAAGGAGTGAATGAATTAATTATGAATTTATGATTAATGAAGGCAGGTTTTCCTCGAATTAAACCTTAGGAGGTCTGTGTCCCCCTCGAAGTGGACTATTTCTTTCTCATCCTTATTTTGTATTTTATTTTTATTTCATTATGTAAAAGGGTGCGTATCAATTATGTTACGATCCTAAATGGTTATAAGACTTAATTTGACGCGTTCCATCAGTCCTGAGGCTTTTGGTGTATTGGTTAAGTCCATAATATTTGGTATCAGAGCCAACATCCACGTCTCGGGTTTAAGTCACGGAGAGGGCTACTTGGCGTAGAGTGAGAGCCATCTAAAAAAATTAGAGAAAAAGGGCTATCTACCGTCAGAGTGAAAGCCGCTGCGGAGAGAGCTACCTGGAGCAAAGTGTGAGCCGTCCTAAGAGGGGAAAAAGGGCTACCTGCCGCCAGAGTGAGAGTCGCCGAGGACGTCGGTTGCGGAAGCGTGGTGGTATGTTACGATCCTAAATGGTTATAAGACTTAATTTGATGCGTTCCATCGGTCCTGGGGCTTTTGGCGTATTGGTTAAGTCCATAACATAATCCATCGGTGACCTAGATCTTGTAAAGTGACAAGTATGTAATGGCTCAAAGAATTGTTGTCCAATCCTACGATTCGTATTGAATCCTAAGGAAAAAGATTTGTATCTATATAACGAATCCCATTTATTAGGGAATCTTAGGATTCAAGCGTGAATCTTATGATTCGATACTTGTTTTATTGAATCTTATGATTCAAGTGATTTGTTTGTGCAGGAATAGTCAAAGCTAAGAGGTTAATAGTTGTATTTTTCTAATTTTCTCATTCTCTCTTTCTTTTTTTTAGCATTTATATTTTATTTTATTTTTTCTTTTGGTGTCCCAGCTTAGTGGAGAAGGGGCCCTCGAGTGAGGGGAGTAAACCTCGGGTGAGGTGGGGGGCCCTCTGGTGAAGGAAGTAGACCTCTGGTGAGGTATCACAGCCTCGGGTGAGGAAAGGTGCCTGCCCGGGTTCAAACCCAGGACAGGTGTGTAAGAACCGGCGCCTCTTACCACTAGGGTAAGAGGCCGTTCTTTAGCATTTATATTTTCAAAAGGTTACATAGTGACTAGCAAAGCCTCAAAACAAGTATTGAATCGTAAAGCCTCAAAAGGTTATACAGTCACTAGCAAAGCCTCAAAGAACTTTCGTGATTTTGGAAAAGTTATAGAGATTAATAAGGACTGGACATTTGACTAGAGCATTCAATTGTATTTTATACTGCATTTATTTTTTAATCTTTTTTTGTTTTTAATTTTTTTGTTCTTTTTAATGTTGATATCTTAAACATACTAACTATTCACACATTATTTAGTACATGTCATGGATTTCTTCCTATCATTGAATCCTAGTCTTAATTGTCACTATAATTATGCTAGTATGGATGGAGTATGAATAACTACTTTTTCTTTCATTTTTATTAGAAAAATAAAAAATCCTACAATTTGCGATACAATTCACGATATGATTCAATTCATCCCCTTAAGGGTGCCCTTGTGCATGATCTGCGGACCTATAAGCTAGAGTTTTGATTCCCTCTCTAAGCACAGAAAATGGGGCAAACACGTAGAAGTCGGCAGCTTTCCTCTACAACAAACAATCCATTGAGGAAGGCGCAGGAATTTTCCACCGTATTTCCGTGGCAATGCTGCTGCACAAATGCATCCTAAATGATTCAGGATACGATTTCGATTTTCAGAACAATGGCTCAGAGTCGGAGGTATTTAACCTTTTTTTTTTCAGTTCCTTTCATAATCATATACGTGTTGAACTGATCATTAGTCCTCCCTTCCATTTGTGCATATGCTCAAAATAGGAAAATGATGTTTAGCCCAAAAAAAAAAAATTTAAAGGAAAGAGAAAATGGATAGGATGGAAGAAACTGGGAAAATAATTTTAAAAGCCGGCTTATGGGTTGAGTAGACCCCATAGTGCGGCCCACTTGAATCTAGAATTAGCAATCCACTTTTTCTTTATGTATTTTATGTATTTATTGTGGGTCCAGTTTTATCAACTTTTGTTTTTTAACATTGTTAAAGATCATAGAGATTTATGCGAGCTTCATTTTTTTATGTTGGAGCTTGTTCTTTAGATCACCAATTTAATGGCTGAGTGGTTTTTTCATTTGTGTTTTAGATCACCGCTTTCTTTTTACTTTTGTTTTTTCAGTGATGTTGATATTTTTTGAAATTTATTTGAGTTTCTCTTTTGTTCCGGAATACAATTGGACATATGGAGTTTATTGGGCTTTACAATTTGCTTTGTTGTTATTATTTTTTTAGAATTCATTTAAAGGGCTTTCATTTTAAAATGTCATTATTTTTTTTAGTAGGGGCCCGGACTGGGCACGGGGCTTCTCGGCTATTATAAAATGCATAACATCAAAAAATTGCAACATATACGTGAGAATGAACATAAAAGGAAGTTAACTTATAGTTCCATTAATAGATTGAAGGTGACTGGTGATGCTCTATGGAACTCTCTCTGTAATAAATTTGCATCAACATATTAAAAGAGAGAAAAATAAATATTGCAGAGAGAGGTCTGTGACATTACCAACTTGCTATTAGTTGACGCAAATCCTAGAATAAGAAAGTAACACAATATATTGTATCAAATATAAAATGAGGTAGAATAAACTAAACTAGCACCTAGTGAAGATGGGTTCAGCATAAAAAATTAACAAGTACATTGGCAAAGATAATATTTTGGATGACCACAAAATAACAATGGCAAACTGCTACTTGGTAAGTTTGGAGAAACATGGATCGACACTTGTCTAAATGGAAATATACAAAGACTTTTTGGCTTTCCAATGTGTTATCCCACCTAGCAGAGTATATCGATGTTCTGTCCACATTGAAAGGCCTTCTTTTATCCAAGACCTAGCTGTCTCACTCGAACTCGAAAAAAGTAAGTGTGCTAGATTCCAACTGAAGGAAAAACCGGTCATGTTTGATCGATCCCAGGGGCTCTAACAAATGGTCATAGTTTCCTAGGCCGCTGTTCCAAAGGAGTGGAGGGCAGGACACCTCAACTTCGGTGGTGTTTCTAATTTCCATTTGTACAATTGCTAAGTTTAGAGAAATGCAATCCACCGGGCATGAATTCTTACTTTTTGCAAATGATGCTCTAAGTTAGCATGGTCAAACAAAATCATTCTCATTGGATATAACTTTTTCCTAACCATGTGGGGTAGTCCTCAGTGCCACTCGGCCCACTGACTATCTGATGCCAATCCTCTTCACTGAGGCTTGCTGAAAAGGAGCAAAATGGGGAATCCTCATCCGAACCATGGCACTTAACCATGACAAACTATCAAGCAAGATCTTATAACTAAACCAACCGCAATCCAAATCTTCCTTTATACTTTAAATTTAATAAATAACAAAATCACCAACCAGAAGAAAAAAAAAAAACATGTAAGGTAGGATGTTCGCGCGGAATTGAAATCCTTAGGAATTCTAAGCAAAGTGTTGCTAAAATTGGCTAAAATGAAAAGGAATAAAGGCGAAGATCCATAAATCGCCATCAAATAATCATCCCTCTAATGGAAACTAGTTAAGGGGAAACGGAAAATAAATACCTATCCATCTTCACCCCAGTAAATCAAATCCTAGGAAAGTCAGCGTCTGGTTATATCCTTCACTTTTTAACTCTCTAATATTCCTTCTCTAAAACCCATTTCACGATGAATTCCTACATATACAAATCACGCAAACAAACAAGCTCAAAACATATCAACCAAATACGCACATTTCCAAACAAAACCCTAGAAATTCCCAACGCAAACATCTAACTTGATGAATGAACGGACAATTAACAAGCCCCCAAAAAAAAACTTTTTGAGGAATCAAAAACCCAACCTCAGGGCTCATCTTGGACATCTTCTGCGTGAGATCGAGCTTCGATTTCTCGAGCGTGACGGCTCCAAAAGCCCCAAACTTGCCTCCTTTCATAACGGGCGAAATCGAAGCAAAAACCGGCAGTGATGGCGACGAAACCGAGTCGGGAGACGCTTGGAAGCATCGTTCTAGCGCATCTCTGGGATCTGCTTCTACAAGACCAGAAGAGGCCTTGATCGTTTGGATCTTTGAGAACTTTCGAGGAAGAGGCTTTGGATTAGGGTTTTGGAGGGGAGGAAAGAGGGAGGGAGTGATTTGAGAGGATTGAAAGATGGTGTGAGGAGACAACCTCATCATCTTTTGCTTCTTCCTCGTTGGTGGAGAAGAGATGGAAAGGTGGGAGCTTTATTTCAGCTGGCGATTGGGATTTGGTTTCTTCGGGGTTTTTATGTTGTTGGTGTTGGATTTGACCTTGGCCTCAAAACGAAGATATATGAGGCCGTCTGTGCGTCAGAGTTGCTAGCTCTGCCATATATGGGATGGGGACTTTTTTTATGTTTTTCAATTTGAATTATTGGGTTTTTTTTTTTATTTTGCTTTTTTTTTTCTTTTATTAATTAGGGAGAATGATAAACTAGTCTAATATATCAGTTCATGGGCGGAACCGGATCAAATAGGAAAATCCTGTTTAGACCAATCAGAAGGTAACACACATGGGGCGGATGAAAGAAAAATAGAGAAAATTAGCGAAAGGTCCCTATAAGTCAATATTTCCAGCCTCTAGTCCAAGCAAAAACTTATTAAGGCCTCTGGTCCACTCAGCTAGACTTTTTCCAGCCTTAGGTCCCTGCATCCACATGATCTCATTTTTCATGACTAATTTACCCTTTCAACCATTTTAGACAAGAAATTATGAAATTCAAATTTTAAATCTTGTATTATCCCTCTTCTTTTTCAACCTGGACATGTTGAATCGGTGCTTAGGGCATAAAAGGAAGAAATGAGAGAGGAGAAAGGAGAAAGGAGAGAGGAGATAGGCGCTTGGTGCTGATCACAGTAGTGGGCCGTAACAAAAAGACGCCCCATTGATTGCAGTTGCAGTTGCAGGTTCCCATCGAGAGTAGTTGCTGATCGATCGGAGAGCGAGGCTAGGGCTTGAATCACACGATCAAGGGCGGAGATCAGGGTGGGTTATCACAGTGCACAGATCAGGGGCTTTTGTTCCCAGCAAACCAGACCACCAGTCGCTCCTGAAAGGGCTCGGAGAAGAAGGATTTGGATTTCGCAGGCAGAGAAGACTCTGGATTTACAGCGCTGTGCTCAGAGAAGGAAGGCAACATCACTGCTACCTACAACTGATTATAGCCATCATCTGAGCAGAGAAGGGCGCAGGTCTTGCAACAATAACAAAGACAACCATGGAGGATCTTATTTGCAGTCGCCGATCGGTGAAAATCTCAGAGGACTTGTCGCCCTTCTCAGGAGATCAAAGAATGCAGCGATCAACGCTGCTTGGTGATGTCGGAGAAGTAGAAGAAGGCAGTAGGGCTACCAGTCCTCTGTTGCAGAAACAGAAGGAAGGAGGAAGAAGACGACGTTGATCGACATTGCTGCAGAATCCGATCGCCTACGCCGGAGAGCAGAGAAGAGTTGCAAAAAACAGAGGCATAAAGGATCGGTTTTGATATGTGTTTGTCCCATGCAGATCATTGTAGAAACGCCAGGATCCGGATTTTTCAACCGGATAAGAGGACCGGAAGAAGAGGATTGTCCAGTCAGAGGTTCGTCTCACCGGAGAAGACGGATCCGTACTCGATGACGAGGAGGAAGGCCAGAGCCTTTTGCTTACAGAACAAGAACAATCGAGGAAGAAGATCATGTCTAAGTTGTGAAATTTATCTGAATTGTGTATGATTTATTTGAGTTTTTAATAAATTTATGAGTTTTTGATAAATTTATCTTTTTTTTATAAATTTATGAGTTTTTGAAAAATGTATCTGGTTTTTTTTTTGAAAAATCTATTTGAGTTTTTGACGAATTTATCTGCGGTTTTGGTAAATCAATAGAGTTTCTGACAAATTTATTTGATTTTTTGGCAAATCAACAGATTTTTTGGAAAATTTATCTGAGTTTCTAACAAATTTATCTGCGCTTTTGAAAATTTTATCTGAATTTTTGGAAAATTTATCTGATTTTTTGACAAATTTATTTGCATTTTTGACAAATCAACTGAGTTTTTAAAAAATTTATCTGAGTTTCTAATAAATTTATCTGTATTTTTGGCAAATCAACTGATTTTTTAGAAAATTTATCTGAGTTTTTGACAAATTTATTTGCGCTTTTGGCAAATCAACTGAGTTTTTGGAACATTTATCTGAGTTTCTCTGAGTTTTAAAAAATTATCTGTGTTTTTGAAAAATTTATCTGAGTTTTTGACGAATTTATCTGCGTTTTTGGCAAATCAACTGAGTTTTTAAAAAATTTATCTAAGTTTCTAATAAATTTATCTACGTTTTTGGCAAATCAACTGATTTTTTGAAAAATTTATTTGAGTTCTGAAATAATTTATCTGAGTTTTTATTAAATTTAGCTGAGTTTTTGTCAAATTTGTATGAGTTCTGAACATTTCTATATGAGTTTCTGTTAAATTTATCTGAGTTTTTATAAAATTTAGTTGAGTTTTTGTCAAATTTATCTGAGTTGTGGACAAATCTGTATGAGTTTTTGATTATTTATCTAAGTTTTGTAACAAATTTATTTGAGTCTTGAAATAATTTATTTGAGTTTTGAATAAATTTATTTGAGTTGTTGGCAACTTTATTTGAATATTTTAAAAAAATAGCTGAGTTTCTGACAAATTTATCTCTATTTTGAAAATTTTAACTAAGTTCTTGAATGAATATTTCTGTGTTTTTGGCAAATTTATTTTTATTTTCTTAGATATATTTGTATTTTTGAATTTTATTTGTGTCTTTTGAAATTTATTTGTATTTTTTAAACTAAATTTAACTGATTTTTTACAACAATACTTGAGTTTTTGGCAAATTTTTTTAAATTTTGAAAAATTCATTTATCTTAGTTTTGGCAAATGTATTTGCGTTTTTTTTAATTTATTTATATTTTCTAATTTTATTTACGTCTTTTGGAATTTATTTGCATTTTTTGAATTTTATTTGGATCTTTTGAGATTTATTTGAATCTTTTGAAATTTATTTACATTTTTTTAAATTTATTTAGATTTTTTGAAACTTATCTGCATCTTTTTAAATTTATCTGCGTTGTTTTGAGATTTATTGCCTTTTGTTTTTGGATTTATTGTATTTTTTGAAATTATTGCATTTTTAGAAATCTATTTGTGTTATTTTGAATTTTATTTGTGTGTTTTTAGAATTTATTTGAAAATCTCATTAATGAGATTCCATTAATTGTGACCAATTAAATGGTAGCTGACCATTATTAATGGGATATCCCACCAATCATGGGATATGATTTAAAGAAAGGGGTAAATTAGACATTTCAGGTATGAAAAAGTGTGTGAGGGACCTTTGGCTCTATGACTTTTTTTTTGGACCTAAGGTAATAAAGTGCAATATTCAGGGACATGTCGCCGAATGCCCCAAAAAAATACTGAATTTCTCTTTCATCCGCTCCCTTACGTGTCATTCCCGGTTAGGTCCAAACAGCGAAATCCTATTTAAACTAAATAGAGAATCCGTTTTCCCAACGGCCATCCTTGAGTCCTCAAAAAGTTTACTTATTGTCGAGTGGCCAATTACGCCTGTTAAGGCTTTTATATCGATATCGATGCTCGGCCTACCAAAACTTGCTTGAAACTATCTAAATTGCATATCGGCGGTCTGACATATTATATCAGTCGTTCGGACATCAAGCGGTCGATAGTTTGGGTACCTGACTGTTCACTCAGTGGTCCATAGTTTTAATGGAAATGAATGTATATATGGTTAACCTTAGGAGGGGAATGAAACGTGATGATGGGTAGTGTGCATTAATGAGACGCTGGTAGAATTGGATAATTAACCTTAGGAGGGTTTACTCACATCCAATATTCTACTAAATATGGTTAACCTTAGGAGGGGAATGAAACGTGTGTGCCATTAATGAGACGCTGGTAGAATTGGATAGTCATATTAGGTGCATTTGAGGGTGATTTACTTAACAAGAAAACCTACTTAATTAAGGACATGCATGTAGAAATTTGTAGGGAGAGAAGAGGCATTTATCTTTTCCTTATAAAGAAAACCTCCTTGATTAGGGTTACTTTTAATGGAAAGAAACTTTTTTTTCATTTTCGCCTATATCGAACCATCTACTAATTGAAAATGTATACAGTTTGTGTTTCTTGTTTGGGTAATTTACTTGTAAAGTGAATTGAAGTAAAAGTTTAGATTAAGAGACATGTAATGAGGAGGGGTTAAATAAAAAAGTTCAAATTTCAAAATTCATCTTCTTTACTTTTTGTAACTTTATGAGATGAAAAGATGCTTTTAAAAAAAATGGATAAAAAAGTGAGGGTTTCTTGTCATTTAGTAGAATAAGCGAGTCACTTTTTGACTTTTTTTTTTTAAAACAATATGACTTTTTAAACTTGGTACTTTTTGAAATAACCTTCTTTTTTTTCTTGTCTCTCATAGTTACCCTGCGTCACTTTAATTCATTTTACAAGTGAATTACTCAAATAGGTTGCAATTCATATTAATTAAATGACTCTGCATTTCTATGAAAAATTAAATATGAAGAACCAAAGGGGAATATCCAAAAAATGCTATAAGTAAACTTTCCTTTAATGAAAATTAAATATAGGGAATATGAAAAATGAATACCCACTATCCGGCCATCACTCCATTAATTCAAGTCCTAGCAAAGTCTATGTCCCGTTTACATGGCTAGGTACCTCATATCCTTCATGCCTCACCAACAGCTAGAGTTGCAAACAGGTATCCGATTCTCTGATTAGCCGGAAGTTTCAACCCGCAAAAAATTGGGTTTGGAATTTATTTTAGGTTTTGATTCATAAATGTGTCCGAGTCTGGAATCCAATTTAGGTTCCGATTGATAAACGAGCCCGAATCCGGGTCTATATAGGTTCCGACTCATAGACCCGATACCCGACAAAATGAGTATTTGATATTTCATTTTGCACTTCAAAATTAACTAT
The DNA here is from genome assembly GCA_012931725.1 of Litsea cubeba. NCBI lineage: Eukaryota > Viridiplantae > Streptophyta > Magnoliopsida > Laurales > Lauraceae > Litsea > Litsea cubeba. Next base: position 99,965,074 of record CM022945.1, read on the forward strand.
TTTTTTTATATTTTTATATATAACAGATGATGTAACGCCCAAATTCCGAATACCGTGAAAATCGTCAAAGTACCGAAATTGGCGTGCTACTTCCCGGGAAATCCGAGAACTTCCAAGATCGTAGGTCCGCAGTGAGGTCCAATTTAAAACTTTTTATAAAATAAGCGGAAGCAATACAGAGATAGCGGAAGCATAAGGTATCATCATATATATATCAAATGTGAAAGGGGCTGAAGTCCAGCCTAAAATGTGAAGTAACAAAAACCAAAGTTTAATTACATATTTGTAACATTACCCAACTCACAACAAATATCTCTCAAAAACCCAGACAAAAGGACACTCAAACCCCTGCAACTGGTGCCGGCTCTCCACCCTCCGGCTCGACCTCTTGATCGGCCGGTCCCCATCCATAGTCACCTACTATGGGCACCTCAACAAGTGCGTACGCATCGCCCTCGAACCCGGGGTCAACACCTAAGCACCAAGAGTGGATCAGATCTAAAGATCTGGCAACTTATAATATAGAATGTATGCATCAAATGAGTATAGACAGTAATAAAGTTAAGAGAATAACAATGGTACAGATCCTAGGCAGTTGAGCAAGATAAACAAATAGAATCAAGATAAACATAATATAATAAACCTACACAAAATGGTACACTCACACAAGCTGGATACCGCGGGATATTATGCCGCGGCCCTCCCATACTGAACATAGTCGCGGCGGGAAAAATCTCACAGTGCTGGGGATTATCTAGCCCCGTAAATAACATCATCCATCAACACATATTGAGACCGGACTCGGTATCGCACCGTCCGTCCCCAACAATGCTCATCATGATAGCCACACAACACTCTCAATAGCTCCTACCAGTGATGATCAGTCCAACTAGCTGAGCTTAGATCAACTGAGTGAATGTTTATGCCGACTCAGGAAATAATAAAGGTCTGTGTCTGTCTAGGTTTTGTCTTGCGTGAACAAGGTCCTAACAAAGTCCCTAGGAGGTCCAAGCATCCATGGATCATAATCCAGGTCCAAGTCCGGTCAATGGATCCATACCAAGGCCCACCATATACATGGCCCGGTCTATAACAGTCCATACGAAATACAAGTCCAAGTTCAATAACATATGATCAATTTACATCCATAATGGGTCACAAGCCCATACAATCTAACCTCTTCAGTCTAGGGTAATTCACATCCAAACTAAGGCCATAAAAGGGCCCGCTTAGCCACAGACACGGGTCAATGTTCACCCAATCATATTACTGGGTCACCTCTAAGTAGTCCTAGGTTCGGGTCCTCCATTTTCCATTTAATTAACAGGTATAAGCAATAATAAGGACAATAGAGTGACACTAATAATATGAGGGAGATGAATCTCCAAGTATAAGGATCAATGGGAGATATCAACAGTCCAACCTAAGTGAATGATCCACTTCAGATTCAGGTCTATCTCAGGCAATTCGATCTTTAAATGAAACCACAGATACTAAAGAATACTGTGTTTGGTGCTCAGAAGTTATGTGCATCACTAGTAACGGATAAAGGTCGAATCATCTTAGATTACATAACCTGAACCTTAATTAGTGGACCCCACGAGTTAAGGTTGAGCCACACCATCGACTCGTGGTTGGCACAGTGATGGAAGTCTATTTGGATGGTCAATGAGTCCTACATATGCTTGCAACAATATAAATTAGAATCTGGGAAGTATCACTGTACACAGTGTGCTCAGCCGACCTCCTGGCCTGGGCGGTCAGCTCGGCACACTGGGATCAGAGAAGTAAACATCCTGCAGGTAAAGCCTGATTGTCCAAAACTTCCTGTGAGTTCGGCTAACCCCCAGGCCTAGGTAGTTGACCGTGCACACTAAAAATTCTGGCTGAAGGGAATGTCCCAGGTTCTAGTCTCCCGTGTTGGAATCCGGCCTTTTTGGAATCCATCTCGGAGTTCGGCTAAGCACTAGAGCTAATTGAACACTCAGCTCCGTCACCTAGCTCAGTTCGGCAAAGTGCCTAGCTCAGTTCGGTCACCCAGCTGAGTTCGGGAAAGTATTGAGCTCGGCCAGGCATGGAGGTCGATCAAGCTCTTAGCTCGGTTAAGCGCTGAGCTCGGCTAAGCACAGAGCCCGGTCTGGCACGGAACCCGGTCTGGCACTGAGCTAGGTAGAACACTGAGCTCGGCCATAACACCGAACCCGGCCTAGACGATGAGCTCGGCCTAGGCGCTGAGCTCGGCTAAAACGCGGATCTCAACCTAAGCATTGTGCTCGGCAGAACACTGAGTTCGGCTAGCGTTGAATCCAACCATCGCTGAGTTCGGCCAGTATTGAGCTCGGCAACCCCCGAGCTCCGCCAGTGTTGAGCTCGGCCATCGCTGGACTCGATCAGTGCTGAGCTCGGCCATCGCTGAGCTCTATCCATGTTCCTCCATCAGTTGTGTTCTGTTACAGAACTCAGTTCTGCGACAGAACACATTTTCTCTTCATTATGCACAGGGATGATGGTCCACCTCTGATCAAAGTGCAGATCAGGTCCTGTCCCCATGGTCGCCCAGGGCCCCTCAAACAGATGTAGGGTCCTGTTTTACCAAAGGTGGTCCTACCCCGGTCCCGATCTCGACACAGCAAGATGGGTTTTCACAATTCCATCTCCGGAAACTTATTACCGTGACCCAATTCTCCTGGGTTTCTCCTCAGACCATTACAGAAGCATAATCGAAGAACAAAAACATTCCCATATCATCCATCCATCATCAACCGGCCATTGATCATCCAAATAAGGTAACCCCATCCATCAATGGCCAAAGAAAACCAATCAGACAAGCTCAAAGATCGATCTAAACATATTTATATATATATACTGCAATTGGAATTGTAATTGCAAATCAAGAAGGAAAACATGCAATCTAGACTATCAGCATAGGGCACTTGCCTGATCAATTGAAGGTAGAAGGAAAAGAGAGAAAACAACAGAGAACCAAAGGGGTTTCGGCAGTAGGGCTCCTCCGTTGCAGATCGGCCTGGGGTTGGCTTTCTGTTGGGAATTCTGGGGAGAGAAAGAGAGGGAGAGAGATAGGAATTGGAGGGAAGATGAGGGCTCGTTGGAGAGAAGTGGAGAAGAAGAAGAGAGAAAAAAGATGGGAATTGGGAGAGAAAAGATGAACAGTGGTTGCTTGGGCAGGGAGGGTTTAGTTTAAATAGGTTGGGTTTTTGGGTTAGGGACAAAAATGCCCTTGGGGTTAGAATAGGATCAGGGTTAGGGTAGAGGGTACTTAGGTCTTTAGGTGGGCTTCTAGAAGATTCTTTGGTGCAAACCCCCTATAGTAAACACAAATTTCTAGCTAGGGCCTCTAACAAACTAACTAACTCTAAAATTAACAAAAGACACCCTATTGACTCTACTAATTACACAACTAGACTATACCTAGGAAAATACATAACTACCCTCACTAAGCCCCATAATTAGTATAATTAAAATACTTAGGCTATTATATAGTATTCAAATTCAAATTGAGGGCCCACCAGGGGTGGGGCCTCACAGATGAGGTAGTAGACTTGATGCACTATTATAAGTTGAATGATATGCTTATTTAAAGAAAATTTTGAATCAATTTTGGAACGATATTCCAGTCCTCTAGGTGGACCCAATTCTGAAATTGGATTTAGGATTTTCTATCGAAACCGGATTTTAAACCAACAAAACAGGTTTCAAGTCAAAACTGGAACCAAAATCGTTATTTAGAAACGGGTCCAGGTCCGGATCCACTTTGGTTCGGATCCGGAACCGTCCCATTTGCAACCCTACCAATAGCCCTCCGTGATTGATCCTTCATGCCTCCAAAGCTACTGATCCATCTATGTGTCGACGGAAATGACTCTTTTGACATCAATAATTTTATTGAGTCATTCTCTTATACATGGACTATGTTTAATATATTAGAGAAAAGTTGGGAGAAATGAAGGCAGAGAAAATTTTCAGTAATTCAAATTTGCACTACAATTTATGAATAAAAAATCAATTACCTAAAATCTCAAATGTCAGCTTTTATTAATAAAAAATTGACTTTTCAAGAGTTGTTTTCTCTGATTGGGACCAAAAAACCTAAATAGTTGAATTGAAAAACATTTTATGAATAAAAAGTCAATTACTTAAAATCTCAAATGTCAACTTTTATTAATAAAATATTGACTTTTCAAGAGAAAAGAGTGTTTCCTTCACTCTTAAAGGACAATGTCTTTCTCCTCCTTTTTTGTAAATGTTAGTAAAGAAGAAAGCCATTTGGCATCATTTTGATAATGTTTCACTCTGAGGAGGACGAATGATTAAAAAGATATGTGACGGGCATTTTGTAAGAGAAGATTTAGAGAGATAGACACCGAGGGATTTTATAAATGCACAAAAAGAGAAAATTCCTGTCAAATATGTTTTTTCTTCATTTGTTACGAGACATTCCCAAAATGACGCCAAACATGCTTGTAAGTAGATTCACTAATAAAGTTCGTCTCACATGCTAGCAAAAACACATTAAAAATTTTTTTGGCCCCATTGATTCCTATTTATAATATGTTAGTCCTCCAACTCCTTTCAAAATTAATTGGAGAAATTAATAAAATGTATAGAAAATTTTGGTAGGGCGATTTAGAAGGTAAAAAAGAAGCTCACCATTAAGTGGAGTGAAATATGTAAATTTGTCTAGGAGGGTGGCCTAGGGATTTGCGATAGTAGGAAGAACAATCAAGCTCTATTAGCTAAGACATGTTGGAGATGCTTGTCCAAGAATAAACTTCTTTGCTATAAGATCCTTAGGTAGCGTTTGGTTCGCTGTAATGAAGGTCGGAATGGAATGGTCATTCCAACGGAATGGTCATTACAGCGTTTGGTTCGCAAAAAAGTGGCGTAATGACCATTACCTCTGGAATCCCATTCCCTTATGTAGAGGAATGGTCATTCCATCCGGGATGGGAAGGAATGGCCATTCCATTCCTTTCTACTTTTTTTTAGACCAAAAGACCCTTCTTCACATCTATACATTATTATTAAAATAATAAGATTATAAAAGTAAAGAACTTGTCCAGGCCCCACCTATATAATAATAATATAATATATACATTATTACTATAATAATAATTATTATAAGATTATAAAATAGAAGAACTTGTGTGGGCCCCACCTATATAATAATAATATAATCTATACATTATTATTATAATAATAATAAGATTATAAAAGAGAAGAGCTTGTGTGGGCCCCACCTATATAATAATATAATATATACATTATTATTATTATAAGATTATAAAATAGAAGAACTTGTGTGGGCCCCACCTATATAATAATAATATAATATATACATTATTATTATTATAATAAGATTATAAAAGAGAAGAACATGTGTGGGCCCCACCTATATAATAATAATATAATCTACACATTATTATTATTATAAGATTATAAAATAGAAGAACTTGTGTGGGCCCCACCTATATAATAATATTATATAATATATTATTATTATTATTATAAGATTATAAAATAGAAGAACTTGTGTGGGCCCCACTTATATAATAATAATATAATATATGCATTATTATTATTGTTAGAAGATTATAAAATAGAAGAATTTGTGTGGGCCCCACCTATATAATAATAATATAATATATACATTATTATTATTATATTATAAAATAGAAGAACTTATGTGGGCCCCACCTATATAATAATAATATAACCTATATTATTATTATTATTATAAAATTAGAAAATAGAATAGCTTGTGTGGGCCCCACCTATATAATAATAATATAATCTATATTATTATTATTATAAAATAGAAGAGCTTGTGTGGCCCCTACCTATATAATAATAATATAATCTATACATTATTATTATTATTATAAAATTATAAAATAGAAGCACTTGTGCCCACCTATGTAATAATATAATCTATATATTATTATTATAAGATTATAAAATAGAAGAGGTTGTGTGGGCTCCACCTATATAATAATAATATAATCTATACATTATTATTATTATTATTATAAAATAGAAGACCTTGTGTGGGCCCCACCTATTTAATAATATTATAATCTATACATTGACTGAGCCAAAGATAAAATTCTAACAAGGGTATTTTGGTCAGTCTTATGTAAATTTTATTCAATTCCAGGACTCATTCTAGCATACCAAACGCAGGAATAGGAATCAACTAGGTTGATTCCTCAGCGTACCAAACGCTGGAATGGAAATGCCCATTCCTGCCTCATTCCATTCTAGACTCATTCCAGTCTCCATTTCATTCCCGCCTACAAACATTCCAGCGAACCAAACGCTACCTTAAAGCGATGTATTGCCCAACTAAAATCTTACGGGAGGCTAATTTTAGGAAATGCAATTCATGGTTCCGAAAAAGGTTTCATCGATGTCCTAATACTCATCAAAGAAGAGGTAGGTTGGATTATAGGGAATCATGAAGATTGTATTTCCATTTGAAAATGTAACTAGATTCCTTATAAAGAGGGGCTTCCGAGATCGTTTTTCGGAAAGTATAAATTTGAACTTTTTCATCAAAGACCTTTGGGATCAAAACAAAGAAAGGAATGAAGCACTAATAAAAAAACATCTTTAACAATGTTAGGGAAGTAGGAAGTATCCTAAAAATCTATATTCCCAACCAAGGCAATGGGGATCGTAGAGTATGAACTTTTACTAAAAATGGTGAACTTTCAACCTAATCAGCTTATATGGTTCTTAACAAAGCGGGCCATGTTGATTATGTGCATTGTTTTAAGTGAAAGTCTTTTTGGCGCATTGTCCTCCCATCAAGAGTCCTTTTGTTCGGATGGAAATACCTTAAGAATACAATTTAGGTACGCGAATTATTGTTTAATAAATATCTCAGTAAAAATGCTCTTTGTCCTATATGTGAAACTCATGAGGAGTCCACAATACATGCATTATTTCATTGCAATCATGTTAGAGCAGGATGGTTTGGATCGCATTTGGGTTTGCTATCCCATTCCATTTACTCTCCTAAAATGTTGGATTGGTTGATGAATTTCTTAAATGTAGACTATCAAGATTCTAGAGCATGGGTTTTGGCATTGTGGTGGGCCATTTGAAAGGCTAGGAATGATTTTATTTTCAAAGGTCACATAAGTAACCCCATCAAAACACTAAAATGTTGCTAAAAGTGTATTTGATGTGGCAATAACATCTATGGAAGCTAATGACCAATCTAGAAATGCATTAAACCAGCCTTTGGTTTTAAACTCGACAAGGGCATGACATTGGTTTGTACTTACGCTGCCTTTAGAATTTTTTATGGAAAATCCGCTTTTGATTTCGCTATTTAGTTTTATGGCACGTTTGTGCATGCAAGATCAATGGAAGCAGTGACAAACCCAGGATTTTCGTATGAGGGGTGCGATACGATGGCAATTGAAAAAGTCCAAAAAAACATAAACAAAATAAAATGAATAAACTCCAAAGCATACCCTTTAACTTCTAATCAATAATAGACAGAAGACTTAACAATCCTTATTCAAACCTACATAAATTATTTTAAATGGTGTATTAAATATAATGAAAACAACTATTTTTCTACTTTGGTCTTGGCGCCTCCAATGCTTATGAGGTTAAGATCAAGATGGGAACTCGGGCTTAAAATCAACATTTTATTTCAGCTATTTCCTTCTCATTCCATAGGCCCAAGCTACAATACCTTTACAACTACTTCAGATTTCATAGACCTTTCATCTTTCTCTACAATCATAAAATTGCCAAAACTACAATCTGATCATGGACCCTCACCCTTGAATATACATTTCCACTGTTTCCTTTATTCAAGATTTGGACTCAAACCAGAAAATTAGGATTGTTTGGGGTCTGGGCTTCTGAAAAAATACGCCTGAAGGTTTTTTTACCTATCTACCCCAAGAACCATACCGACGTATTTGATCAACCCAAACAAGGACATGAAAATACAAAAACAGAAATCATAACAAAACAAATTGTAGAATTTTGCAACTTATTATACATGTGGATATCCCGTGTAGTTCCTTGCTTAGCCATCCTAGCTCAGACCTACCTTAATCAACTTACATTGTCTGCTAATAAAGAAAATATATGTGAAAGAAACAAAAGTAGTATTTTGAGAAAGCCATTACTTCTATGTGGGGCCCAATTGGGCTTTTCATCTTAGAGCTTCATTGGATATTTGCAGTCTGCATCAAAATCAAAACTTTAACTACTTCCTTCTAATTTCATACACCCAAACAGTCCCCAAGCTACAAATCGTTCACAATTACTTCAGATTCCGCAGTATTTATTCCCGGAGTCCCGTTCCATGCTTCCCTTCACCACGAGGAATCGGTTTCAAACAACAAAAATAGGAATCTCCCGCTTCTGGGTTTGTTCTAAAAACACCCAAAAAGCTTTTTTTTTTTCCTCAAATGACTATCCCATACAATTACAGAAACAACCCCAATTTAAAGTATTGCATGAACAAAAACCCAAAAAGCAAAATAACCCATTAAAGCAACAGGCTAGAAAACACAATCAAATCTAACCCAAGAACGGAAGCATTGCATTAGATCACTGCGAATGTGCTTTAGCAAAGAATAAAAACAGAAATCACCAATTAACTTAAATTTTAGAACCCTTACAAAGAAATGATGTGATGAAGATATCTTTGCCGTGGTTTCCTTCTGCAAGAAATGTATGGAGCGGGTGTTCATTCGCCATGGCTGGACAGACCTAGCGTGAGACCTGGGTGCCGGTGCGGTGTGGAGAGGGAGAAGGGTTGGAGAGATTCGATCGATTTGGGGGAACTGAGAGTACGAGAGGATTTCTCGATTTGATGTGGGTGGGTGCATTTTAAAGATTGGCTTTAAACGGGGGGTGCAAGATCCATCTTTAAGTGGGGCAGGGGTGCATGACCCATATCCCTCTAAAGGGATTTTCAAAATTCACCGGGTGCACCTGCACTCAGGTGAATACACGTGCATCCGCCCCTGCCTGAATGGAAGGCCCAAATGTTTCTTCCGTTAAAGAATCAGTGGCGAGAGTAATTATTTTTACAATAAAACACTTGAAGGATAGAGTTTTCTCCAAAGCCCCAATAATGTTGGATGTGCTTGATTTGGTCCATTGATCCTATTTTGTAGGAGATTAAGCATCTTTCAAATAGTTTAGACTCTATAGTATTTTCTTATATCTCTAGTAGTATAATGTGATAGCTCACGGATACGCTAGGTTTGCTTTTGAGGATTTTACATAAAAAGTTTTGAAATATGGTCATTCATCGTGAAGGATCCCTGTAGATTGTATAGCACAAATGGGGTGTGTCAGGACTTCTTCGATTTTTTTTAATGCTGAGGGGAGCGACACTAGTGTCACTTATGTCTGATAGAATCAACACTAGGGTCGCTTTACGCAATTTTCTTAAAACACATAACTCTCTTTGTTTTTTCTTCCTCTCATTTTTTCCCTCTGTCCCATCTATTTCTCTACCTCCTCCACTCCATTTTCTCCCAATCATTTTGGAAAAAAAGTACCACAGGCTTTATAAAAATATTACTACTGACCAATATACTATTTTTTTTCTTTCTCCATTTACGTTGAAAAGTGAAAGAGACTGAAAAAAATAAATAAAATGGCTGACATAGCATGGAAGAATGGAGGGCAGGGTAAACCTTTCCACCCATATGAACAATGAAAAACTCGTATTTGCACTTTTTCCACTCACATGAGCAGCGAAAAACTTGTATTCGCAACTTTTCCACTAATATGAACATTAGAAAATCTATATTGGATACGGAGAAATATGAAGGAGACAAGGAAGAAGAAGACGTGAGGGTCACCCAAATTTTTTTGGGCGACGACGAAAGTATAAATTTTTTTGAAAAAAATGATGGGAAGACTGTGTTTGTACCGCACAATATGCGGGGACCCCTCGCGAGGAATGACCAAATTCTAATATTATTCTCATAAAATCCTCTTTCCTTTTTTAGGGGTTATTATGTCTTCTGTTGGCAGGGTAGGGTTGTAAATGGGTCCCCGATTCTCCGATTATCCGAAGGTTCTGACCTGTTAGGTTCCGGGTCCGGGTCCTTATTTTGGTCCCGATAAGTAAATGGTTCCGGTTCCGGATCCTTTTTTTGGAACCGTTACCTAAACGGGTCCGGTTCCAGATCCATAGTGGCTCAGACCCGTGGACCCGGGACCCCACCCAATATACTCTAATCTAAATACTTTAGTATCTATATGTTATATGGGAACCCCTCATTCTAAGTTTTTAACCTAATATTCCATCCCCAAACCACATGTTATTGATAGACAAAAAATTACATTTGCTTTGTAGGTGATCCAATTGAATTATGAAAAAGCATGATTGTTTTTTTTTAAAGGAAAAATACAAGTATTAGGGTCCAGACCCGGAACTATACCCGGAATCGAATCCAGACCTGCCTCACATACGGTTCCAGTTATGATTCCGATTCCGATTCCCATTATTATTATCGGTTCCAATTCCGGAACCAGTTTTCTGGTTCGAACCGGGTTGGATTCCAGTTCCCCCTTTAGAAAATGATTCCGGTTTTGGTTCCACTATGGATCCGGATTCGGATCAGAGTTGACCCGTTTACAATCCTACGGCCGGGTGTTATTTGTACAGCGATAGAGTCCTGATTGGAGATTTGATGTTTTGTTGAAGCTCTTTTTCTGAAGAAAAACACAAAAAAGAAAAAGAGCTTATGCAACGAGAACAGGTGCAGAAACCGGGAAAATGGGAAAAGCTGCGCCACCACATCCATAGTCCAAACAAGCTCGTCTCGTATCTCGGATACCCGTTTCCCTCCCAAGTTCGGACAAGTGAGCGCACGTTAAAACGTCCGTTATGAATCACGTGTGGCTGGTATGCAGCTTTGAAAAGCCGTTACTTTCCCGCTATCCCTCACCTCACCCTTCCCACTTCCCAGTGATGTTGAAATGTGGGATCCAGAGAACATCTTTCCACACTCACAGACAAAATGCACAAACCAACCCTCATATCTCTCTCTCTCTCTCTCTCCAAAAGCCCTAAACCTTCCCCCTCCTTTTTTCTTCTTCCTTTCAATGGCTCTTTCAGCTTTCTCTGCTCCTTCTTCTCTCATCACCTCCTCTGTTCTCCTTCACCGCCCTCCGCTTCGAAACCGCACTGCTTCTTTTCTCACTGTCTCTTCTCTCAGCTCTTCCCCCAACCCCTCTTCCAAGCAAACCGTCGAGGCCGCCTCCTCGTCCCATCAAATCCCTTCTCCATCCAAACCCTACCCAGATCGCGCCCCGCCTTCTGATGCTGCCTTCAACTCTGCGCTGGCAGATTCGGGTCCTGGCCCCATCAGCCGGATTGCGCGCTCCTCCGAATCCTTTGTCGAGAGGGTGAGCTGATTCTCACTACTTAACACGGCCTTGTCGAATATCGATAGATAGAATTGCACTGATTCAATGATAAGGATGTAGGAATAAGTTGCATTGATAATTAGTCTTGGAGATAATCATGTTAGTAAATGTGGATAGCTATGCAGATTGGGTTTTTTCTGGTCTCTTAAGATCTTTAATTAGATGAAGATTCTTATTTCTTGCAGTTGTAAATATGTTACTTAATTTTTATTAGGAGATGTTTCGCTTTTATGGAAGATCTCTGATTAGTAATGCCTTGGATGTCCAAGGAGAATCAAGTGGCCTGCGAATGGATGTAGGAGAGAAGATTGGTGAGAATTCCACTGACCAAGCTGCTAGGGTTATCCTATTCACCTGATTTTTGGACTGCGACAGGCCCATTGTAAGGGTTGTTATACCATGTGTCCAATTATTTGTTTCCAATGCATGGATACTTCAAAATGGGTAACATATTGTGTTGTATCGTATCCGATACTTCACTTTTTATATGTGAAATCCGTATCCCTGCCATGTCCATGGTGTGTCCCTCCCGTATCCATGCCGAATATGGGCATCATAGTTTGTTTCAGCCCAAACTTGTCAACCTATAATACCTGCTGCTAATTGAAACGAAAGATCCAGATTGTCAAATATTCTCAACAACTCAATATGGTGACCTTAAAATAAACTATAAGAAAGAACATCTGGGAAGAATTTAATTTGACCAATGGGAGTGCTAGGATAGTCTGATTAATGTGATTTTTGAACCACAGTGAAACCCTTGTAATGCTTGTCACACAATGTCCAATTTCTTGCAACTGTGCTGAACTATTTATTTTCATGGGTATTTTCTTGAATAATTTGGGGGTCAACTTGTGCCACTGGAGTGCCATTTCCTCAACTTGAAGTTGTTTCTGTGTGAGAGCTTCTTGTGAATGTATTTGTCTTCCAAAATCATTTTGTTTCTCATTCTCTCATTAATGGGTGTCTTTTATGCCCATTTTCCTAGTTGCCTCTTTCATTCAGGCATCTTTCAACACAGTGATTTTATGTATAGCATGAAAAGGCACAATTAGGAGGAAAGGGAGTTGGGGAGGGGAGGCTTCGGATTAGTACTTAAAATGTTGATATCTGATCTCAGATACACACTAAAGATGTACATATACAGAAATGTGGATGGGATCTTGAAGTTTCAAAATAGTAGTAGCAGGATCTTGTTTTGTGTGTGTGTGAGAGAGAGCGACAGAGAGCGACAGAGAGCAACTTGTTTTTTCATGCTGTACTGTATTAATATATTTTACAAGTATATTTACAACATATGTACTAAATATCCAGAAATAGGCCTGTGTTCCTCATCGTTATTTCATGAAGATGGATTACATTATCATGCACATTAGAAGTTGCAAATCCTAGTCCTGATTCCATTAATATTATAGGGCAATGTCTAACAGGCCAAACTGTCATTGATGTTTGTCTTATTAATCAGGTGATTTTTGACTTCCGCTTCTTGGCACTTCTAGCTGTTGGAGGTTCATTGGCGGGTTCGGTGCTGTGCTTTCTGAATGTATGTTATGCTATAGCCTTGCTTTCCATTTTATAAAAGGCATCTTGAATTTGACCATCTTAGCAGCATTTTTCTTTGAAACATGACCACAAGCCACTGGGGGTAGGCTTTGTTCCTAGCTGTGTCGGTTCTTACTTCTAGTAAATTGTGTTCTATATGATTAATATCTTGCATCAATTTTCTATTTAGACTGAATATTTCATATAAAAAATTTCTTGAATTTTGGTACATGGTTTATATGCAATATTCCAATATTCTTTATTTAGGTTGTTTTCTAAATGGTACCATGTCAATTTATTTTCTTTTAATAACTTGTATTGTTATAATTTAAATCAAGTTTACTGAGAGAGAGAGAGAGAGAGAGAGAGAGAGAGAGAGAGAGAGAGAGAGAGAGAGAGAGAGTTTGACTTGTGAAGGATTTTCTTGGGAACTCCTACAACCTAGAAAAGAATTTTAATCATATCAGGACCATGTCAATTTATTTTCTCTTAAGAACTTGTTTTTTTTATATAATTTTTAAATCAAGTTAACTTGAAGAGAGAGAGAGAGAGAGTTTGGTTTGCGAATTATTTTCCTTGGAACTCCTATAACCTAGAAAAAGAAGTTTAATCATATCATTATAGTAAGCATGTGGTGTATAATAACCATCCCAATCATAAAGTGTACCAACATGGAAGTAGCATTTTTCTCTTCTTGCTCTTGGCTTGTCATTTTTTCATGAGCCTTACAATCTTCTCATCCCCCCAGAATGACCACAACTTGAGGAGGTACCGTTCTTGACGGGTAATAAATATATAGGGAAATGCTCTTGTGAGAGTAACTCTCACACTACTATGAGAGTAAGGGGGAGACCCTTGTATCAATATCTAATGCCAACAGCCTAAATATGAGGGTGCCTCCCACTCTATACTCTAATAGTAGTGTGAGAGTTACTCTCATAGGAGCATTTTCCATATATATATATATATGGGGAGTATTCCTATGCATCTGTCCCTCACCATAGGGTGAGGGATACTCCCCTTTTTGGGAAGTTTCAAGTACATGGGGAGTATTCCTATGTACTTGAAAAGTCACTTTTGTATTTGAAACTTCCCAAAAAGGGGAGTGTCTCTCACCCTATCGTGAGGGATAGATGCACTTGAATATTTCCATATATATATATATATAGGGAGATGCTTCTATGAGAGATATCTCTCACCTTATATAAGAGATAGGGGTGGGGGCCCTCACATTTAAGTTGTTGGCATTGGATATGGATGTGAGGGCCCCACCCCTATCTCTCATATAAGGTGAGAGATATCTCTCATAGGAGCATCTCCCATATATATATATATATATATATATATGGGGAGGCCTTTTCTCAGCTCATGCTGAGGAGAAGGTCTGCTCAAACACGTGTAGTTGTAAAGGGTCAACTGTAGTGAAAGCCCGCCCCACCCAAATGTATTAAAAACATTTCGAAGCCCACCTAAATGCAAAAAAAAAACCATTTCGAAGCCCTTTCCATCCGAAGCTCTCTCTCAATTAACAAAGCCCTCCTTCTCTCTGCCCTCCATCCAAAGCTCCTTTTCCTCCGCCAGCCTCTTTCTCTCCCGACCCTCTGGCAGGCACCGGCTCCGACGCCACGTCCGCCAGCTCTGCTCTTTCTACGCCAGCTCTCTCCCCCGCATTGTCTGATTGGCCCCGACCCCAACCGACCGCACGGCCCTCTCCCCTTCCATCCTGAGCCCCCTCCCTCAGGCGAGCAAGGCTTTGGATCCTCTCTCCTTCCCTCTCTTGTTCTCTCCCTCTACCTCCCTCTCTCTCCCTGTTTTTTCTTTTTCCTTCAATGCACTGTAACAGTTCCCCAGTCCAAAATAGAATGTGCGATTGATCTTTTTTACCCTCTCCCTCCCTCTCTTGTTCTCTTTCTTTTGAATTTTTTTTTATGAAATTGATTTGGATAGTGTGGGGATCAACTGTAACTAACTATTGAAAAATCTCTTTTTTTACCCTCTCTCCCTCTCAAATGCTTACAGACTATTTATGCCACATGCCCAAATTTTGCCAACCTAGCAATGGATCTGGATTGATGGTTTTAGGTTGAAACGGTTGTTTGATCAACCAATTCATCACTAGGGCCTTTTAATGTTTTTTTTTTTTTTTTTTTTTTAATTTTTTTTATCTGTGCACGGATTGGGTTTTGTTAGATTTGAGGATTTGGATTTTGGATTTTAGGGTTTGTGGTGGGGATTTTAGGGTTTGGGGGTAGGGATTTTAAGGTTTCGTTTTTTTTTTTTTTTCCTTTTGATAGGAACATTCTCAGTTTTCTATTTCAAAATCAACGAATCTGGTTTTTTTTTTTTTTGTAATAATGCTACAATTTCCAACATTGTTGGCTTGGATTTTGAGTTGAGATTTGAGGGTTTTGGGTATTTTTTTCCCTTTTGCCTGTATGTGTTTTGGGTAGGGTGGGGTTGGAACTATCATGTGAAACATGACAATGTATGAGAGTTGTGTGGGGTTTGCTCTGTTTTTTTTTTCCCATTCTAATGATAATGTATGAGAGTTGGGTAGTGTGGTCTATTTATCCTATAAGTGGACTATTAAGAAAATCTGAGCACTGTCCAACCGGTGGCCTGATTTATCCTTTAAGTGGACTATTAAGATCACATAACTGTATTGTGGAGAATTTTGGCTTTTCTACCATAGGACCACCAATGTTTAAGTACAGTACACCTGAATCAACTCACAAACCCATTTACTTGTTCACGCCTGCCCATACCAAAAATCAATAACCATAAACCATTCAGACACTTCAATGAAAACAGTGCATAGTATTTTCTAGCTACAAATTGACAATGAAGGCATGTTTGTCTCAACTGATACTACCAGGCTGCACTAATAAAAAAAATGCCCAACAGAAAACTGGCAGCAAAACTGTTCCATTGGAAAACTAGCACTTCCACTACAATGGTACAAAAAAGATCACTCATTCTCCCATTACAGTACCTCGTGAAGTGGTTACTGTTAACTATGGGAGTGCAGCTGTGCAGCCCTTGTGCAGGACTCCTGAGGTTAAATTCTGGTCCCCTGCATAAAACACTGTTCTTAATATCTTGGGGAGTTCAAGTTTGAATCTTTTAGCCTTACTCATAGATTTGGATAAACTCATTCTCATTGGATAGGAATGCCCCATTCACAGAAGGCCTACCCCATTCTTTATTTCAAGGCATCTTAGATGCAATCTAACATTATGGTGATTATGGACTTTAGCACAGTAGGCGCATAAACCAAAAACTAAAAAAATAATAACTTTATTACAATTGGTATTTATAAACAGAACTTGTTACACACAAGCGAACCTCCATTGGGCAAAAACTTGCTAGCATGCTCCATCCAAAAGATGGACAACTCAGTGATAAAAAAACAAAAGTCTATGAAATTGGTCCACCTTACCTACAATACAAAAACAAAAACACCACAGTGACTTTCTTTCGCAAACTTTTCTCTACTCTTCCATTTCATCATCCATCTCGCCAGCTTCTATCTTCAACTACTTCACCACCTGAAGCAACATTATATCTTGGCCCATTTGGAAGATCAATCAAGATATCCGACGTTTTCCCCGTAACAGCATTCACCAAACCTTCTTTCTTCTCCACCCTATACACCAACTCCTTCCCCTTGGCATTAATGTAAATAGTGGAGTTCTCATCTATCATCTGATTCTCCTCTTTTATGAGGATCTTTGAGAGCTATGTCACCACCATCTTCTCTATCCATCTCCCTATCGGCCTTGCACCATAAACCTACAACTGCACACAAAAGCAGTCAACATCAAGCAACAAGCAAAACAAAGAAGTCATCAAAGCCATTAGACTAAATAAATCTATGATATTCCACAACATTGCAGAAAACTAGCAGGCGGCACTAATATAAAAAAAAAACGCCCAACAGAAAACTAGCAGCAAAGCTGTTCAATTGGAAAACTAGCAGCACTATCTAGACTCTCGAACCCTCACAGAACATCATCAAACTGGTCCCATTCCAAACCTTGTAGAACATCTTGAAACTGGTCCCATTCCATGGCATCTGCAGGTTTATGATAGCACATAGAATCTCAACACTAGCAAAGCACACAATTACCTGAATCATACCACTACAGCATATGCCAATCCTGCACATGAGAAAAAAAAATTATAAAAAAGACTGCATGAAAATGTGCAAGATGAAGATTAAATCAATAGTCAAAAAGCATATACCATTGTAGTTCACTGAATGTCTGCTTCAGAGTCTTCTGAACTCTCGCTATTTTCTGCTTCAGGAAAGTACTATGTAGCTGGGTGATCCAAACACAAGAACTGTAAGCATATATATATATATATATATATATAAAGAATCCCTCAAATTGTTTAGATATATACTTGCACTTCATTGGCAACTGACTTATGAAAACTCAGTTTATCCAAACTGTAGGCGGAAATGGAGTTACATTCACTCTGTTCTAAGCTGAAGTTAATAGTACTGGGTGGAAGACTGTTATATCATTCACATCAGTTTCTTGGAATTTGATTATGGCAAACCTAGTGGATTGTATATGAATAACATCCAAACACGCCCATTATAGTTGGTGAGCCCTCTCATATTAAGGTAAAGCAGCTTCAGTTGTGATTGATATGAAGGGTTCCTTGATGGAAGAACCTAACCTTGATTATATAAACATTGTGACAAGTGAATCACGAGAAGAACATCTGCAGAAAATGCTACCCTTAACAACCCAAACAATCAAATTTCCAAACCAAAACACGGGTAAAAAAACCACAAAATCCTTATCCCAAACCCTCAAATGCCCACCGCAAACCCTAAAATCCCAAACCCAATCCCTCAAATCTAACAAAACTCAAACCGTGCATAGGAAAAAAAAAAACCAAAAACACATTCTATTTGTACTGGTTACAGAGCATTTAAGGGGGAAGAAAAAGAAGAGAGAGAGGGAGGGAGAAGGAGAAGACAAGAGAGGGAGCTCACCTGGCGTGCGGTCGCGGGAGAGGGAGAGGTGCGGCAGGGAGAGCTCTGGATGGAGGGGGAGAGGGCCTAGCGGACGATAATGGGAGAGAGAGCGGAGTTGGCGGATGTGGTGTCGGAGCCGGTGCGGGAGGGTCGGGAGAGAAGGAGGCTGGCGGAGGGAGATGGAGCTTCGGATGGAGGGCAGAGAGGAGGGCTTTGTTAATTGAGAGAGAGCTTCAGATGGAAAGGGCTTCGAAATGGGTTTTTTCATTTGGGAGGGCTTCGAAATGTTTTTAGAAAATTTTCTATGCAGTTTGATGGTACCTCAAGGAAAGGGGGAGGCTAAAGAGGACATGGAAGGAAGTAGTAAGGATAGATCTGCAGAAGTGCAACCTATCTAAGGGTTTGGCTTAAGATAAACTGTAATGGAGAAACATAATTTGGTTTGAAAGAGGACAATGAATGTATTCGATGTGCCAGCCAAAGTGCCTTCCATTTGACGACGACCACATTTCATAAAAGCTCAAAAGACATTGATGTTCGACATCATTATTTTTGGAAAGTTATCTTTGAAGATGCACTCTCCTCAGTGAAGGTTCACATAGACAACAAATCACCACCCTACATGATTACAATGCCAGGACCTGTTGAGAAATTCAGTTCAAGTATTGCTTGTACTTGATCAATGTTCATCCAAACTCATAGTACACATTATGGGTGTTATGGAGAACTGGCTGATTAAGTAATTCTATGGAGATAATATGGCATCTTCCCTAAGGAGAAGATTGTTATAGTCATTGTCTTAGTCCTATAGGGATTCTATTAAATGCGTCTTCGCTGCTTTTTGGGAAGTCCTTGTAGTCCCCTCTCTCTCTAGGCAATTACTCAATGGCTGTGTTCTTTTTAGTGGTTAACAACTTCAAATCTCAGCTTCCCTCTTGTGGTTGTGATTGTTTTTATTTCTTTATTTGCACATTCTTTACATCCAACAACTTTCTCAGCGGCCTTCAGGCCTATTATGAAATTTCGTTTTACATTCTCAACCAACTTTCATCCTCATCCATACTATTTAACATATGACCAAATTTCCATCTGCCTCAAAACTCCCTTCCCTTCCATCACAAATGTAGTGTTTTCTAGTGAGTCACATGTGTCGTGCCCTTTTATATACATTGTTACATCGTTCTCTATTGGCTTAAGCTTTTAGAGTAAGTGGTTGTCAAGTGGGAGGTCGAGTGTTCGAGTCCTGAGTGTTGTGCCTTGGTGCCTTCTATTCTCCCATAGAGGGTTTTGTGTGGAGCCCCCACGTGCTGGGGGTGTTGTGCCCTTTGATATACATTGTTACGTCGTTCTCTATTAGCTCAAGCCTTTAAAGTAAGTGATAGTCAACAACATGTAGAGAAGATGCAATGTAGACTTGATTGAGTTATAACTTAATAATATGATGCAAGTAGAACATATATGATTGAAATGGATTCACACCTTGGTTTTTTGAAACTCCCAAAGTATTGAATATACAACTATACTTTGTGAATTGCTCATATGCAATCAGCTATCTGTGTCGAACATGCTCGACAATTAGGCTGAATATAATCAATGTGACTACAATCTGTATCTTGGCAGGGCTGTGTTTACATTGCTGATGCATACAAGATTTATTGGACAGCCTGTCTCAAAGGCATTCACACAGGGCAGATGGTTTTGCGGTTAGTAGAAGCTATTGGTGAGAACTTTTGCCGGCTCACTTTCAGTGAAGATTCAAATTTTCTTAATTAGAATTTTCTAAGAAGTACATAAAAGAAATATGTTGGTCATTTCAATATTATTAGGTTGATCTCATTCAGTGATTTAGAAGATCTTCTCGAAGCCCAGATTTTTTTATTTTGACGCTTAAGCTTAAAGCAAATATACTCTCTTTTCAAGTCATTGAAGTTAACTTTTCATTTCTTCGTTAATAAGACCTGACCTCATTTATGGATATTGACAGTTATTCGAATGGGGGTTTTCATGTAGATCATTTAAAGATTATATAACCTACCATGAAATTCCCTACCTATCTTATGAGCTGTGTTATTTTTCTTTTAACAATTAGTGAAAATGATGCTTTTGTTCAACAATCAGTTTACAGTCACACTACATTTTCTTTACCCAATTCTATTCTCTTTTCCATTAACAGGAAAGTAGTGCAATCTCAATTAGTGTTTCACAATATGCCCTTTTATTGGCTACTTGGCAGCTATCTTATTTCCTTCTATGTACTATCTCACAATCCCAGCATTATTATGAAACCTTTCATTATAAAAAGTCCTCATCTGCCATTGACACTCTTTGATAATGGATGCTATTGATATATGAAGGGTGAGCTTAGTTGCTACTTAAGTGTTACAAAAAAAAAGAAGTGGTTGCCACCCATTTTTCTATTCTTTTCGGTGAAACCAAATTTGGTTATTTTTCGCTGTTTTGGCCCACTTTTATACAATTTTACTCCTTCTAAACAATGCTTCATATGTCCAATTCTTAAACCTTTTATTTCACTTTCCTCGCCCAGCTTCTCAAAAATGTTGTCCTGGCTACACTGGAATCTGCAATCAAACACATGCAAGTAATTTGGTTTTAGCTGTTTCAGTTGAATATGTATTTTTTAATTGCATTTCTTCTTTCATGTTTCTTTAAGAGGTAAATTAGAGTGCAAACTGGATTTATTTCACTGTTCATAATGGCATGTCTGTAACTTAGTGGTAGGTATCATCCAGCCAAGGTGTCCCTCCAAATCTTGCTCCCCTGTTGCTTCTACATAGAAACCTGACTTCTACCTCCAGCTTCTGCCATCTGAAGAATCTCAAGGAAAACATGAAAGTATAAATATTAAATAGAATTTGAACAAGAAGACAGCACAAAAAGAAGATAGTACTTTAGAAGTATAGAATTAGTCGTGACTAACACATCTCTATTAAAACCACAAATAAGCTCCTATACACTGGAATGCTATGCATGACTGCATTTGAAAGATGAAACACATTTTCTTTTTAATCTCAATATCATCATTACCAAGATTCCCTTAGTGCAACTCTGTTTGAACATATTAAAAAGCACTTCTCTTTTAGCACTGTGTTTGGGTATTACTTCTATTTTTTTACTTTTTCCATTTTACTTGTTTTTAATGTTGTTAATAGTTGAGTAGTTTGCAAGTTTTTGTGATTAAGCAGGTATAGTTTGTCATTCTATTATTTCGGTCAACATATTCACTCCAATTTCACATCTCCAAGCATGATCTACCATTGCATTCTGTTGTTGTATGTAGTTCATGTCACCATCTGATCCACTGGATGCTTCCATTTAAAGTTTGGATCTCCTCATTTTTCTTTTTTATAGAATTTATTTAATTTAATTTAAATATTTTGCCAACCTACTATTGGAGTAGCGTTAAGGCACTATCCTTCTAACGGGGAAGACCAGGTTTGAAGTTTCAAACCCTAATGTTTCCATTAAAGGAAGAAAAAACTTGCCAGAGAGGCAAGCCTAGCAAATAAATAAATAAATAAATAAAATCTTGATATTTTTTATTACACAGACAATTGGTTTCTTACACCCCTTCGTCTTGCTTACACAAGACCTTTTTGCTCTATGCAGATTGCATAATTCTCTTTGCTGAGAATACATTCCCAAGAACATATATTTACAGCTTACCTAGATCTTAGGTTCCACTGAGTTCAGACCATAGTTAACTTTATACAGCATGGTAACTTTCCAGAAAATGTACAGGTGGTTAATATCTTCTCTTCTGCAGATGTGTATCTTGCTGGAACTGTCATGTTAATATTTGGTATGGGCTTATATGGACTATTTATCAGTAATACACCTCCCGGAGTACCTGCCGATGTTGATCGTGCTCTCAAGGGGTCTTCCTTGTTTGGAATGTTCGCTCTGAAGGTTGTTACTATACCTCTTGAAGTGACAGTATCATATATAAATTTTTAGATGTACCGAAGGTCTTTTCACTTCTTGTTTATTGTTATTTACTGAATTTTGTTTTTCACCAATGAGAGAAAAAAACTTAGTCTTTTATAAGTTTATCTATTCCTTTATTTTACTCAGTGATGCATGTTCCAAGCAATTACTCAGCTTTATATCCTTGAATTGGAGGTTTTAATTCTTGTTGAAAGCCTCTATTTGTATCTGCAGTTCTGCATGCTTTTCATACTTCTTATTTTCAATGCATTAGGTTGATACTGCAGTTCATGAAATGACTAAGGTCTTGTTTGTTTGTGATTGTGCTATGAAATAGTTAGACATATATTCCTTTGTCATGGTGTGAGGTCATTTAGGAGTTGGACACAAAACATAATTCACCTGTAACATCACCTCAGGTATGCTTTGCCTGAATCTGAGGCAAATTACTTTCTTAGTTGACCTAATAACATGCAGAGATTGGAAAGAAATTATTTTAACTACACTACATGATGTCTTCATGGTCAATTCCATATTTGTAAGCATGGATTTTTTTCTCCACCAGTTATATCATTGACAGTTTTCCTAGGTTTTGTATATCTGTCACTCAAAAAGTAGTGGTAGAAGGAAGCAGCAAACCCAGCCTTTTAGCATCTAGCTGCGCCGACAAACAAGATATGGTTGAAGACCTTATCAAGAGATAGAATTGATGTAGGAGCATCAATATAAAAAATATGAAGAAAACCGAGCAACTTTTTGCACCATTCTTGACGAGCATGTTGAATACATGATAATTGACTGCCTGCCAAATATATGATATACATTCTTAGGTGATTTGGACTCTGCATATGGGGTATCAGTAAATGAAACAAAGCTTGTGGATGATGATATTTCATTTTGATCAAGTTTGGAATTCTCAATCAGCAGACCAACTTGAGAGAGAGAGAGGAGAGAGAGAGAGAGAGAGAGAGAGAGAGAGAGAGAGAGAGAGAGAGAGAGAGAGGAGAGAGAGAGAGAGAGAGAGAGAGAGAGAACCATCAATTATTCAACACATTGTGAATTAGTAATACATGAGATGATATTTTCGTTAAGAGGTTGATACATATTTGGTTAGGGAAGGAAGGGTTGGCTGTGGACTCTCTCCCTCCTCTTCTTTTTTCTTTTTTTGGTGAACTAACTGTTAACTTCTATTAAATGAGAAACCAAAATACAACCACCCTTCAATGGAAATTAGGTATTAGAGACTTTACCATACAACACAATAAAGCCAAAGATACACCTCCAAAGGAGAAATCCTAGTAACCCCCAGTTTAGCAAAGGCATCCACTAACCCATTGACCCTAACTTCAAGAAAAAAGACCACATCAAAATCGGATGCCAAAGCCTTGATATCGTCAAAGAAAAACTGAAGCGTCCACAGATTACTTTTGTCAAGATGAAGTGATGAACCCACGAAATACTATTGAAAGAGTTACTCTCCACAATCGTGCTCCCTTGAAAAGACTCTGAAAAGATTCTCGAGGCCTCTAAAATTGCCAAGACCTCAGTTTCATTAGAATCTCTAACCCCTACACCTTTTGAGAACAAACACACAACCTACTCCTTGTCATCATGCAAAACCCCATCAATACCTGCCATGCCCGCTTTACCCCTCACCGTTCAATCCACATTAAACTTCAAAACAGTGGGTGGAGGGGAGGACCAAGAAATAATCTTCTTCTTCTTAACTGGGCCACAAACCATGGAAGCTTCTTATTTAAACAAGAGGTCATTCAAAGTGAAGTTGATACTCTTCTCGCCATCACCCACTTGGCAATCCTAAGATGAACAACCAAAAGAAGATATGTCATAGAAGTCCACTCAATTAAATGTTCCTCTGGGATGTCTTTGACTGACACACTGACTCTCCTATCATAGTGAGCTTCCTCAATTTAATTTTCTGATGTTCTGTGTGAGGTTTGTTCATGGTACATATTAATTTCCTCTTCTTAATGTTTTTATGGATCATTGATGAAGAGTACCAGAAGCAATTGCACATCAGTGCTGTTCACATTCTTTGCATTGTCTAATTGTGGGGTTCCACCAACGTTGATCCTCCATGGCACTAGACACAGACCCATTCCATGATCCTAACCTTCTTGTGTATGCCTGCAAATCACTTCAGATGATTCACAGTCCAATTCACCAGGAAATGATCCATTGCTCGGGATTCTCATCATGTGATTTTCTATCCATAGGCCCACACTTTATATGGTTTCTAGAATGATAAATGCGTGCCACCATGATATTCCACCCCGAGCACACAATTCCAGCTGATCCACTTTTAAGTATGTTTTTTATCTGACCAAAATGAGATGACTGTTGATCTCTTGCAGGAGAGGCCTAAATGGATGAAAATCAGTTCACTCGATGAATTAAAGACAAAGGTGGGGCATGTTATTGTCATGATCCTTCTGGTTAAGATGTTTGAGAGGAGCAAGATGGTGAAAATAACTACTGGTATGGATCTTTTAACTTATGCTGTATGCATATTCTTGTCATCCGCGTCTTTGTACATTCTTAATAATCTTCAGAAGGCAGACTGAGCAGTAAAAAATTAGGCTGTGCTTGGAATTTTGCATGTACCACATATTGCCAGCAGATCCTAGTATATAACCATATATGCATTAGTGCTGGCACAGGAAATTGGAATCATGCAGGTTGTGATGATTGCCAAACATGCTCTTATGTAATTACTGTAACCAATGAATGTAAGATACAAAGTTTTACTAGCACATTAAGAAAGTGCTTGTGTAATTTACTTATCCAAGTAATTCAGTTTGTGGAGATAAATTCATGGAAGGAAGACTGCAGTAGTTGTTAGCAGCTCAAGTTGTTAGTAGGCAAATTAGTGCACAATGACGAAGTAAGGTTGGTGGCACTGCAGTGATGACTATCTAGTAACTATTGCTAAAAAAAGGGTTCAACTTGGGCGGGCCGGTGTTGTGTTATTGACATGAATTGGGTGTAGATAAACCCAAAGCTAACCTGGCCTGAATGATACCCAAATACACGCTAGCTGGTCCCGACCCCAATTGTAAATTCTCTACTGGAGTGCACACTGGGTTGAGTCAGGTTGTTTTGGGTTGGGTGGGTTACCCAAATTTCTGGGTTGTTTCTATAGTTATTTAACTAAAATCTAGAAAATGTATATACTTCCTAAATAGCATAATTAAATACACTTTGTATTGTACAATGTAGTATATATACACATGTTTTAAATATAAGTCAGGTACATTGGCCAAATTTGGGTACCTAGGGGCGGAGCCAGAAAATTTGCCTTGGGGCAGTAAAAGAGAAGTTTTGGAGGGACCAACATAAAAAAAAAACACTAATTTTTTTTGTCCACATTGGTTTTTTTTTTTTTTCTGAAGCTTTTTGGGGGTGGCAATGTAAAATAATTAAAATTTTCATTAAGAATGGGGGGTTCTTTTCCAAATTTCTGGGGGCCATGGCCACCCCCAGCCCCCCTCTAGTTCCACCCTTGTGGGTACCTGAAGCCCAAACTGAATCTGACTGAATTCCTTGTGGGCTTTAGAATTCAGGCATGAGCAACTTGAACAAGGTCAACTCAAATTTACTTTTGGTCAGGTTGGGTCATGCAGTTTTGGCTTTGGCTGGACTCAAGTTGCTACTGTACAGGTTCTTTTATCGCAAAAAATTCTCATAGCATTACAGATGAAAAGTAGCAAGTGGTAGATATAAATTCTGAACCCAAGATGTAAAGGAAGTTGTTAAGAGAAACTTTACCACTTAGCTAGCTAACAGTTACTAGTATAGTTTTACATAGAACAATAGATAATAATCTATTATTAATTACTTTTTTCGAAAGTATTTTCTTATCATGGTGGTACTTCATTTTTTTTTTTTAAATTTTCCCTCAGTATTCATCATTTGAAATACAAGATTTTCATGTGTTTTATTTTTAATCTAGTAGTTATTCTTTAAATATATTTTCCATAATATTTCGGTGGAAACATAACCCACCCAGTATTATATATGAAAGAGGATTTTATGGGAAAAAACCCCTTAGATATCGGGCGAATGAAAAAGGTCCCAATAGATATGAGTGAACGGTATGGCCCCGTGGGTCAGTTTTGTATTTTTTTTTTAACTTTTGGAATCCCAGCGTCAATATCGACACTCTTTTTTTTTTGCTTTGAAGCGAATGTAGACCTCAGTGAGATCTCCTTCACCAGGTGCATCTCCACCACATCCAGGTACTACAAAAGCTTCTCCTGCAACACTGCATTCCCGATCGGTGATGCAAATGGGTAGGCTGGTCCCGACAGAAATTGAGACGACGGCGGAAGAAGGCGAAGTAGAGATCGGAGAAGATGATGACATGTTTGCAAGAGGAGAAGATGCAATGATGGTGTGAAGGTTCTAGTGAAGATGATGTGCTCATGTTTTGTGGAGGCTGGTTTTGATGGGAATCTTTAGATCATGACAAGAAAGATGGAATGACAACAGAGATGGTGAAGATGGATTATGGTGTTGGAGGAAGAAGATGTAGGTGTTGGTTTGAGTTGAATAGCGATATGGGATGAAACAAGAGAGGTGAAAATTGATGTTTGGCGGTGTTGAGGATGGTGAGTTGGGCCAGAAATGGATTGAGGAGATGGAAAAAAGAGGAAAAAGAAAATTTGCCGCTCAACTAAGCCACATACCTGAAACTTGTATTGAGAGTCGATATCAACGCTGAGAATAATACTGTAATATGTGTCGAGAATAATACTGTAATGAATTTACATTTTAGCGTCGATACGATATTAACGCTCAAGCTGAAAGGGAAATAAAAGAAAAAGAAGTGACGGGAGGGCCTTTACTTTCTTGAAGATCTTTAGGGGCTTTTTTCGTGCACAGGACATCTGAGAGGTTTTTTCTAGTAAAATCTTCTATATGAAAATTATTGATTTTGACAGATCCAATTTAAATTTTGTCCCTCCCAATTTTGATTTTGACTATATCAATCATTTTGGACCTCTCAATCTTGGTTTTTGACCTTTTCCTTTAGGATTTAAACTCATATCTTCACGAATTATCTCTATAGGGACAGGGCCCTAAATTATCCCCACCAGATTTTTTTGACCTTTTCCTTAATATTTGAAGTTATATCTTCTCAACTTATGTAGAAGGTTTTGGTCTCGGACTCATGAAGAGGTAGTATCTTGATCACCAATGGGGCTACAAATTTTAAAATATGGATCTGTGGGGCCGGCTCTTTAGAGTAAGAAGCAGTGAAAGGTGCGCCCTACGCTGGATTGTATTTGAAAGTGTCTTTATTGTAATAGGCAACGTAAGGTGGGCTCTTATCTCATGGATGACTTTGGTTGATGATTTGATGGCAAATATAATATCAACAGTAGATACATAGCAAACAACTTGCTCGGGGTAATTTTTGACCTTTCAATATCCTATATTAATTTTGATTTGTCTTTAGTGTAAAGATTTGAACTTGAGCCTTCATGATGACTTCTGCCTAAGCTGCACCACTTGGTGATGAAACTTTGTCCATGAAAGTGGGATTAATCATCTGTTAGGGCTTATGCTCTTGGGATATATAGAATTAGGCATGTCAATCTGGCCATCTGGTAAGGGTGCCTAGTTGGTTGTCAGCGTCGGTTCTTACTTGGTTGTCCGGGGTTTGAACTCCGGATACGTCACCTCAATCTGCTTGTGCGAGCTCCTTTTTCACTTGTAAGCATTTCGTTCCCACTCGAGAGAGCTGCTTTTCTATGTGTATGCATGCAGGCTCTCTCTTGAGTCCCAACCAAAGGGTACAAAAAAAAAAAAAGAGCAAGAGCTTTCTTTCTTGTCCTAAAGCCTGAGGGTGCGGTAGTTTAAAATATTATATTTATTTTTTCAATTTTAGCTATTTTAAAAATACGTTTCTAAGAATTCCTATGAATTGAATTCCACACAAACAAATAGAATCTTGTAATTTCATTAAAAAGTACTACAGGTTTTCATAGACATTCTGTTTTCCGTCTAGTTGTAGGCCAAGTATAAGATGTTTTAGTCCGCTTATGACTGATCGACATTAGACCTGCCTAATTGGCGGTTTTTTTAATCATAAATACAGAAGAAGCAGAACTTTCTAAGCAAGGTGTGAAACAAAACTCCCACACAGTTAGATGCATAACAATGTTAATGTCTGATTTTAGTTTGGCACATCAATCCTCCTCTTCTGCGAGAAATAAATCTCCCTAATACGGTTTACTTATAATTCCTAAAAAAGTAGGCCCAAATTGTAATTCATGTAAAAGTAGGCACTATATTCTAATTCCTAAAGATGAGTCCATGTAATTTCTAAAAAGTGGGTCCCATGTACACTAATTTCTATGTGGTTCTTTGTTTTAATTTATAAAGGTGGGTTCACGTTGTAATTCCTAAAAGTGGATTTTCATGCCCACAATCACATAAGGTGAGGTCATGTTTCAATTCCGGTAAAGATGGGCCCATGTTCTAATTCGTATAAAGGTGGTCACAAGTTGTATTTCTAAAGGTGGGCCACTAATTGTGAATATTTTGTAGATGCAGTGGCGTTCTGGGTTTCAACTATTGCGAATACTAAAAAAAATCATTTAAATTTGTTTCGCATTTAAGGTTTTCGAAACATCATTAATCGACAAGATCTTGGAAAGCTAGGAAGCCTGAATTGTTGGAGTGTCCCATGGATTAGATCTTGAGATATTCTGACTCCATGTTAATGTAACTGTAGCCTACTACTAATAAAAGTAGATAATTGATCGAGATAGGCAAGATATCGAGAGACTTCAGTCAAAATTAAAACTTAAATCAAACATTAATTTCAAAATTGAGCATCGATTTTGCAACAGCTTTCATATATAATATTATCGTTTTCGACTCTAATATAATAAACTTACTCAGCAGAGCCCACATTGTCTTTTAGTCTAATCTAATCTTAATGAGAGTCCATATTGGTTTTTTTTTTTTTAACTCTAATCTTAATAATCTAAATGCCGCTTATCTTTTGTAATGTTTAATGTGTGAATCATTTTATCTTCGGGTCGCTTTCCCTGTAGTACATGAACTGGTCCATCAGTGATTTAGGAATTCTATTAAGGTGGAGTGTTGGACTGATCATTTTGAGTCTAGATTTTATATTTGCACAATTTTTCATACGTATTTATAATATTTCTACAAAATAATGTGGGTGGAAAAGCCCGTTTAGCACGGGTTATTCTGATAGTCATATACGAAAGCGATTAAACTATCCAATTTCAATTTTAACCATCCCAGTCGCAATTTTAACATCTAAGTTTTTAATCAAATTCAACCTCTCAGGTTTCTTAAATCATTAGAATCACACGCATATAAGATAAACAAGGCATACAATCATATAAAAAGTCTTGAAAGCTTTCGTTTGAGCCATTCCTTCTTAATTTAATAATCAAAGTAAAAGAAAAAGAAAAAGAAAAAAAACACTTGGAGTGCATGTGAATAATTTCAAGGTGTCCGTCCACTCATGATTAAGGTAAAATTTGACTTATGATGCAAAATGGGCTCATCTCTAATTAAAACAGGACTCATGTCACTAACATACCGAAGGACACTTCTATTATAGTCTATGTATTGGCATAATATATTACACTAAAATTGGAATTGGACCCATCATCCGTGTTACATTAAACAATGCTTAAACTACTGGAAAAAGAAGGCCAACCAAACCAACCAATTATGAGGAAGGTAAATCACAAAATCTAATCCCTTTTTGCTTGGCGGTCCATCTATGGTGGGACCTAGCTACCTGAAGATCGGTGGACACCACAACCTAACAATCTTTTCTGATTTTAGGCCTATCAGTTTGTGCAGTGTTCTATATAAGATCATCGCTAAAGTTTTAGCAAATAGACTAAAGAAGGTTTTGCCATGCATTATCTCCCCTAATCAAAGTGCTTTCATACCTGGGAGGTTAATTAATGATAATATTTTGGTGGCGTATGAAACACTACATACGATGAATAGTCGTATGAAGGGGAAGGAGGGTTATATGGCTCTTAAATTAGATATGAGTAAGGCCTATGACCGAGTTGAATGAGACTATTTAGAAGCAATAATGAGAAAGTTGGGGTTTGCTGAACGGTGAATTCATTTAATTATGACTTGCATAAGATCAGTGTCTTATTCAGTGCTTGTCAATGAACAGCCACATGGTAAAATAACCCCTTCAAGAGGATTGAGACAAGGAGATCCATTATCGCCTTACCTGTTTATAATATGTGCAGAAGGATTAAGTTCTCTTCTTTACAGGGCAGAAAGAGAACGGTTGATTACTGGTGTACCAATAACAAGAAGAGGAAGTAGACTGAACCATTTATTCTTTGCAGATGACAGCTTGCTTTTTTGCAGGGCTAATATTACTGAATGGTGCAATATGCAAGGGATTTTGGATGCTTATGAAAAGGCGTCGGGATAGAAATTAAATAAGGAGAAGACCAGTTTATTTTTTAGCAAAAATTTAAAGAGGGAGGTACGAGATAGTATTATTTCTGTGGCAGGAGTACAATCAACAATGAGTCATGATAAGTATTTGGGGTTGCCGACACTAGTTGGAAGATCTAGAGTTCGAGCTTTTCAAAATCTGAAGGCAAGAATATGGAATAGAATAAATGGATGGAAGGAGAAATTTTTATCTTCTGCACGGAAGGAGATTCTTCTAAAAGCTGTGATTCAAGCTATCCGAACGTATACTATGAGTGTATTCCAACTACCAAAGGCCCTTTGCCTATAGATTAACTCCATGATGAGTAAATTTTGGTGGGGAAGCCAAGAAAAGGAAATGAAAATTGCTTGGATGAGCTGGTCAAGATTGAGTAATACAAAGTTGAATGGAGGGTTGGGTTTTCCTGACTTGGAAAGCTTCAATAAAGCCCTGTTGGCCAAACAAGGCTGGAGGTTATTGCAAAATCCCAATTCTTTAATGGCTTGCATTTTTAAGGAGAAATATTATCCGAAACACACTTTCTTGGAAGCTAAAATCGGATATAACCCTTCTTATGCTTGGAGGAGTATAATGAAGCCCAAAACTTGCTGAAGGAAGGATTGGTTTGGAGAGTTGGGAATGGAGCTTCGATTCGCATTTGGAAGGATAAATGGCTTTTATCACCATCTACGTATGCTATTCAATCTCCTATCAAACTACTAGATGCAGATGCAAAAGTAAAGGAATTAATTGATGGCAGTACAAATTGGTGGAAAGTTTCTTTGATAAAGGAGATTTTCAATGAAGATGATGTTGTTAAAATCTGCAGCTTGCCTATCAGCCCAACTCAACAAGATGATAAGTTGGCCTGGGTTGGCACATCGACGGGGGTATTTTCGGTGAGGAGTGCCAATTATATGGAAAAAGAAATGTTGAGACAATAAACAAGAGAAAGCACAACAGCTTCGTTGCATTGTGGGATTTGGAGAGAAATTTGGAGGCTAAAAGTCCCTGGAACTCACAGAATGTTTCTTTGGAGAGCATGCAACAATCTACTACCCACAAAAAAAAATTTATTTTCCCGTCATTTGGTACCGAACCCTCTTTGTCCAATAT
The DNA here is from genome assembly GCA_012931725.1 of Litsea cubeba. Lineage (NCBI taxonomy): Eukaryota > Viridiplantae > Streptophyta > Magnoliopsida > Laurales > Lauraceae > Litsea > Litsea cubeba. The sequence continues at coordinate 99,996,603 of CM022945.1, forward strand.
GTGAAAGATACATTGAAATAGTAACTCATGTTCTATGGAATTGCCCATCTTCGAAGGATTGTTGGATGGAATGCAGCAGGAAAATTCAAAAGCTCACCTGTGCATATGAGGATTTTTTAATTCTCGTTCAAGGCTTATTGTCATCTTTAGAAAAGGAAGACCTACTTTTGGTGGCTGCAGTATGTAGAGGGATTTGGTTTCGAAGGAATAAATTCATTTTTGAAGGGGTTTTTACTCAACCTTTACAAGTAGTGAGTAAGGCCAATGAAGCTGTTAAAGATTTTTACCAAGCCTCCCTTGAATGCAGGAATCCTACTAATTCTAATCTGGATAACTCAATCATTAGATGGAAAAGTCCTCCGATGGGAGTGTGGAAGGCAAACTGGGATTCGTCTATAGATATATCAAGGCTTTTAATATGAGTTAGTGTGGTTGTTCGTGACCACAAGGGTGCAGTTCTGGCATGTAAGAGTGTTGCAAAACCTTACATATATGACTGTGGCTGAGGCTATGGCAGCTTGGGTAGCTGTAGATTTCTGTAAGTCCTTGCAGATTCAACAATTGATATTAGAAGGTGATTCATTGGAAGTTGTAAAAGCACTTACGTGTGAAGAAAGGAGTTCTAGCCGCTATGGGCAATTGACTGACTCTACTAAATCGGTTTTAAATTCCTTTTAGTCATGGCAAGTTGAACATATCAAGCGGGATGCAAATAAAGTGGCACATAGATTGGCGAAGCAAGCTCTACTCGAACCGACAGATCATATTTGGAGAGACTGTGCTCCACAGTTTATTCATGATCTTGTAATCCTCAAATGTGATATTCCTATTAATTCTTAATACAATATGATATTCTCTCTAAAAAAAAAAAAAAAAAAAAAACAATCTTCATGTTTGATAATCCATATATGCCATGAGCCATCGTTTCATGTTAGGACTTCCTTTTCTCTACCTGGCAGGATGAACGGACCCTACCCTTTTTTCAACGAAGTAGCAGAATTTGCATTTGTAGGTTGAGAGCTTGAAAGAAGGCTCCTAATCAATAAGATGCAGTTCCTCTCCCTGTCCTCATCTATATCCATTTGCGCTTTCCGGCACGCTTTGCTACAAAAAGGAGTGTCACTGCAATATCATAAAAATATTCAATTACTATCATTCCAATTATAGATATATGATGGGGTCAGCCACACGAATTCAATTTATTTATCCAATCTGATTTTATCAAAATTATAAAGAACTCTCGTAAAAATATGAAAAAAAAAAAAAAAAAACAACCTGTACATATAGATGTCCATGTTTTGGCGAAGAGGGTCCTTGCACAGCCCACAAGCATCAGGGAGATCAAACCTTGGAGGAGGAGGAGGAAGAGGAAGAGAAGGAAAGCACTTCATGCATCCATCTCTGTTATTGCCAAGAAACCCAACTTTCATGTCTGCATTCATTCTAAGCAACTCAGCTTCCATCTCTACAGTTGAGATCAGATCCTTATCTGCTGCAGAAAGCTAGATCATCCATGGCAGCAGGGGAAGAAAGAAAGAGAGAGGACAAAGGTGATTGCATTTTGTTTGTTTGGTTTTCGAAACGAGTTAGTGTGAAGCCAAAGAACTCTGCATCTTCCTCTAAATTAAATATCAATCCTGATGATGACTCCATATCTCAGATGGATTGGGATTCTTAGAAGTAATTCCAAATTCTAGTAGGACATGGATAAATCTGATTTCGGGAAGTTAATGGTATGATGCGCCAGACAGATGTTGACAATTTGTCAATTTGGATGCAGCCCCCATTCAACTCTATATTTTTACTCTAACGTCCTTAATAAGAGCCCACCTCATTAATTGCATTCTAAACTTTTAGTAAGTCTTTAATCAACAGGAAGCTTACATTATTTTCTACTATAGATAATCTTAACGAGAGTCCATGTTGTTATCGATCAGCTTTTAATGTTAAAAAGGTTTGACCACCGTGCTTGAAGCATAGGCATGTATATGCATAAAAATGTAATAAAAACCAGTCACATCTTTAATATAATAATATATAATAATATGTTATTTTATTTTATTTTATTTTTTATGTTCGGGTGACTCTTGCTGTACTGGCCCATCAATGATTTGGTAATCCAAGTGAAGTGGTGGACCCATTCGTGGCATTGTGCAAAGGCACTCTATTTTGATTTTTGAGTCAATTTTTTATTAACATAATTTTATTTATTTATTTATAGTTGTAGCCGACAAAGTTTTCATAAAGAAATCTATAGGTTAAAATGGTAGACATATTGCTTGAGTTGTCCCCCTGCCAAAGGAAATAGGAACCTCCTTGGCTGACATGGCCTCCCTTTAGTCCCTTTTTCTAGCACAGGTCCCTTTGGCTGATCACATTAGTGCTTGCAAGATCTGAAGAGGCCCGAGGATGTTTGGAGGCTTTACTAATGAAGTCGAGGGTTCACCACCAGGTAGTGGTTGTTTTAACGGATGCAATAGTTTAGAATCTAACAATCTAAGTAAAAACCATGTCCATTAAATGCTGTCAGCTCTCTAATGAAAGGTGTCTAAGTGGGTGATATAAAGAACAAGTTACTATCCAATTAATGGCTTTACTGTTTTAGATCCAATGGCCAAGTAACGTGTTGGGTCACACAATTTCTTCCACATGTCCTATTGCCATGGAGTTTGAATCATCTACAAGTTCCTACTCACAAGAAGAAATTTTATGGTGTTGCCCATTATGAAATCCGAACTTCTGACAATAAACTCTCTTTTGTACTTGGCTTTGCCAAATTATTTCAAATAAAATTTAGACCCACCATCAAATTCTTTAAAATAAAACACTTATATTTGTTTTTACATTTTTTTTCATTTCCTCACCGGAGGATTCTCTCCCCTCACACCTCACCCGAGGTCTAATTCTCTCATCAGAGGCTAGGTAAAAAAAAAATTTATCTAAGCCCAGTGTTGGGCTTAGTGCTTGTCCCTATGAAATTTATCTAGGGTTCATTCCGCAGGAAGTGAGTGATAAAAGGAACATTGAACAACCCTCTAGTGAATGAGGCAGCAACAAGTGTAAGCCGAGAGAGGTGCAGATGCTGTCTGAGGAGAATGGAAGAGGATGTGAGTTTTTTCTCTAAATGACTTGGTGGTGCCCATTATGAAATCCAATCTTCTGACAATAAATGTGCTCTTTTGTACTAGGCTTTGCCAAATTATTTCAAATAAAATTTAGACCCACCATCAAACTCTTTAAAATAAAACACTTACATTTATTTTAACATTTTTACACATTCCTTCACCTAGAGATTCTCTCACCTCACTCGAGGTACAATTTGTTGTTCTGAGTACACAGATAAATAATTCAGTATTTAGGAAACAGATCCTCACAACAGTGAAGCAACCAACAGAAAAACCAAATTACAGAAAGTAATCAAGAAATGGAAATCACTTACTGTATGAAGGCAGAAAACAGTACTTCGTTGTTGAAGTTACGAAACTCAGAATTCGCAGAAGACTGTTTGATCAAGGCTAGTGTTAGACACTATGTCCTTAAGATAAAATTCGCCCCCGCAACGGTGCTAACGGGCTTCAGTGGCGTCTGTCTCCCAGGATACAATGATCGGATACACACAGTTGCAGCACTGCAAACTGTGTGTCAGTCGAACCAGAAATGTGCAACATGACTCTCTCTTCTTGACTTAGACTCAGACTCAGTGAGCAAATGCACAGATGCATTTGAATTGAATGAATGAAAAACGAATGTGATCGAATGCTTAAATAGACTGCTGCAGGAAATCATTCAAAGGGGTTGCATCTGTTCAGAACAGTGACTGTTCCGTGGACAGATGCTTCTCTACTTTGGACACACCCTTTCACAATTGAAAGAACACACACCTCTTAGACACACCCCATTTAATCCAAAAAGAAATTTTTATTTTAATAAAAATTTCTCCAAGAAATTAATAACGGGTTGCATTAGGTTGATACTGCAGTTCATGAAATGACTAAGGTCTTGTTTGTTTGTGATTGTGCTATGAAATAGTTAGACATATATTCCTTTGTCATGGTGTGAGGTCATTTAGGAGTTGGACACAAAACATAATTCACCTGTAACATCGCCTCAGGTATGCTTTGCCTGAATCTGAGGCAAATTACTTTCTTAGTTGACCTAATAACATGCAGAGATTGGAAAGAAATTATTTTAACTACACTACATGATGTCTTCATGGTCAATTCCATATTTGTAAGCATGGAATTTTTTCTCCACCAGTTATATCATTGACAGTTTTCCTAGGTTTTGTATATCTGTCACTCAAAAAGTAGTAGTAGAAGGAAGCAGCAAACCCAGCCTTTTAACCCAGCCTTTTAGCATCTAGCTGCGCCGACAAACAAGATATGGTTGAAGACCTTATCAAGAGATAGAATTGATATAGGTATAAAAAATATGAAGAAAACCGAGCAACTTTTTGCACCATTCTTGACGAGCATGTTGAATACATGATAATTGACTGCCTGCCAAATATATTATATACATTCTAAGGTGATTTGGACTCTGAAGGTTTTTTTAGGACCCATTAGAATGAATTATTAGTTCTAATTTAACCAATCAATACAGCGGAATTAAACCAATTAGACAAAACTAGCAAATAAATCTATCAAGCAATCACCACAAGAAGGCAGACACAAATTTTACCGTGGAAACTCTTTCCGGGAGAAAAACCACGAACCAGAAATCAAGAGTTCACGAACAGTTTACAAGATATACTCACAAGCTCCTGTACCTCAGTCTGTACCTTGACCTCAGGACTGTAGCTATTCTTGTACAGAATCCACTAACACGACTTCCACCGTGCACCGTTCTCCTTACTTGATCTCCTCACACCTTGTCCACCAAGATGATCAATCTTCTACAAAGAGAGTAGAAGCAACAAAACCTTCTAGAGCAGTCCTTCAGAACAATCTCTCAATGGCTCTAAAGAAACAAGAAAATCTCTCTTAGGATATCTCTACTCAGATTAAGAGAGAATTAACTTCTTGTGTGTATCCTTTGGGTTGAGAGAAACACCCAATTTATAGGCCCAATTTCGTGTATAAGACTTCTAGTTATAAACCATTCAGAAGAGAAGTCCCTTTTCAAACTCTTAAAAGAGTTCTAACCGGATTGGACTGGGCTTGGTCCGCCTCGCTCGCTATAGCGAGCTGCACCCTCGCTATAGCGAGGTGCCTCTCGGGTTCAACGGCCTGACAGCGCATGTCATGTGCTTTTTGACCCTTGTAATCTCCCCCTTTTGCAATTCTTGGACAAAATCCCTAGAAAAATACAATTTGATCTACCAAAAAAAAAAACCCAAAATACATTGAATTTTAAAATAAAAGAAATCAGCTTTGTAGATCATATATTCCCTTTGCTTGCTTGAACTTTCAGATCTTGAATTGCCTTGCCTTGTAAAGCTCCCCTAACTCCATTCTTCTCCCCCTATTTTTGTCCATAATTGACAAATAAATATTATCATGCAGCTTCTGTCAACCTGGATGCAGTAGCTCCCCCTCAATATTGACTCCCCCTCAGAAAGATCTTCATATCAGCACTAGGGTGGGGGCGTGATCATGTAGATCAGGGGTGATGAAGTGTAGGCACACACACTTGTAAATTTAAATATTTCAGCAAAGTATGTACCAATACAGAAGAGAGGTCTTCTTTCTTGACCCAGACAGCTTTAGTATTCTTCTTTTTCAGCTCAGCCTTCTGTGTTTTCCATTGCTTTTGATTCGGTAAACTTTACAGCTTGTCGCAATGGGGTCGAATGTGTCCTTTAATTCCACAATGATGACAAGTGGGGATTCGTTCAGGACGTAACACATTCTGCTTCTTTGGAGCTTTCTTTGCAACACTAACAATCGGACTAGTAATAACTGAATTTTTAACAAAAGAATTTTTACCTTTGGCATTTGAAGTGGATGCTCCATCAGCGTTGCCAATACCATGCTTATCAGTGTTTGCCTTTTGACTGCACAGGATGTCATCTAATTTTCTCGATCCAGTGTTCATCCTATTCAATGAAGCTTTAGCAATTTCTAACTCAGATAGAACCATCTTGAGTCTTCCATTCAGATCATAATTCTCTGCTTTCAAAGTCTTCATATCAGAATCAAGTAAGACACACTTTTGTGATTCTGCAGTCAGTTTGTCAGCCAACTTGTTATTTTCATCCTCCAGTTTTTGTAATTTTTCAAGTGAATCTGCAAGTTCAGCTTTTAAGGAGGAATTCTGCTCTTCAGACATTTGCCAATTAATAGTAACTTTTTCATTCACTTTAACCATCTTCATGGTTTTCTTGAAAAGTGTTTCATATTCATCTTTCCAATCTGGTTCTTCCTCTGACTCAGTATCGTGATCAGTCTCAGCTTCAGAAGAAACATGGGAAGCAACAGAACTAGAAGTTGCCATAAAAGCAATAAACTTCCCCTTGCCAGGTGTCAGACTCAGGATTTTCATCATTCTCATCAGAAGTTTCATCTTCCCAAGTAGTATTCAAAGCCTTCTTTTGAGATTTTTTCCACAATCATTAGCAATGTGTCCATAGCCTTGACACTCATAACATTGAATCCCTTTAAAAGATTTCTTCTTTCCAGAATTTTTAGAGATCTTCACATTGGTTTTCTGTCCCTTCATAAGAAGCTTAAATTGCTTCATGAATTGTACAGCAACTTGGGGATCAATTTCCTCTGAATCGGAATCTGAATCACTTGCAGCTTTCTTATATGATTCATTGGACGTTTTCTTGAATGATTCCTTAAATGCTTTCAAAGCAATACCTTGAGATTTTGTCTTCCCATCAGACCTAAAGTTTGCTTCAAAAGTTTGTAGGTTGCCAACCAACTCATCAACTTTGAGCGTATTCAAAATTTTATTTTCCTCTATGGCCACAATCTTTCCATCAAACCTTTCAGGAAGAGACCGCAAAATCTTTTTCACAATTCTGTTTTCAGGAATTGGTTCTCCCAAAGTAAAGGTATCATTCACAATTGCATTCAGCTTCGAATTAAAATCATCAAAAGTTTCATCATCTTCCATCTTTATGGTTTCGAAGGCTGTATATAATTTCTGAAGTTTCGACTGTTTGACAGTGTCAGTCCCTTCATGCACAGTTTGTAGAATATCCCAAGCTTTTTTCGCAGTAGTGCATGTAGAAATTCTACGAAACTCAGACATATTAACTCCATTATAAATAGCATTCAAAGCCCTAGAGTTACAAGTGGCAGCCAACTCTTCTTCCTTAGTCCACTTATCTTCAGGTTTGGGACCAGTTACCCCATCAGCAGTAATAGTGGGCAAGGAATAAGCCATTCTCAACAGATTTCCAAACTTTCAAATCTATGGCTTTCAAAAAGGCAATCATCCTGGCTTTCCAATAAGCATAATTGCTACCATCCAACAGAGGAGGCTTATTGGTTGAAGTGCCTTCGCGGTAGATATCCATTCTACTAATTATGGATCAACACAATAAAATAGTGTAACCCGCTTTGATACCAATTGAAGGTTTTTTTAGGACCCACTAGAATAAATTACTAGTTCTAATTTAACCAATCAATGCAGCGGAATTAAACCAATTAGACAAAACTAGCAAATAAATCTACCAAGCAATCACCACAAGAAGGCAGACATAAATTTTACCGTGGAAACCCTTTCCGGGAGAAAAATCACGAACCAGAAATCAAGAGTTCATGAACAGTTTACAAGATATACTCACAAGCTCCTGTATCTCAGTCTGTACCTCGACCTCAGGACTGTAGTTGTTTTTGTACAGAATCCACTAACACGACTTCCACCGTGCACCGTTCTCCTTACTTGATCTCCTCGCACCTTGTCCACTAAGATGATCAATCTTCTATTAAGAGAGTAGAAGCAACAAAACCTTCTAGAGCAGTCCTTCAGAACAATCTCTCAATGACTCTAGAGAAACAAGAAAATCTCTCTTAGGATATCTCTACTCAGATCAAGAGAGAATTAACTTCTTGTGTGTATCCTTTGGGTTGAGAGAAACACCCAATTTATAGGCTCAATTTTGTGCATAAGACTCCTAGTTATAAACCATTTAGAAGAGAAGTCCCTTTTCAAACTCTTAAAAGAGTTCTAACCGAATTGGACTGGGCTTGGTCCGCCTCGCTCGCTATAGCGAGCTGCACCCTAGCTATAGCGAGGTGCCTCTCGGGTTCAACGGCCTGACAGCGCATGTCATGTGCTTTTTGACCCTTACAGACTCTGCATATGGGGTATCAGTAAATGAAACAAAGCTTGTGGATGATGATATTTCATTTTGATGAAGTTTGGAATTCTCAATTAGCAGACCAACTTGAGAGAGAGAGAGAGAGAGAGAGAGAGAGAGAGAGAGAGAACTATCAATTATTCAACACATTGTGAATTAGTAATACATGAGATGATATTTTCGTTAAGAGGTTGATACATATTTGGTTAGGGAAGGAAGGGTTGGCTGTGGATTCTCTCCCTCTTCTCTTCTTTTTTCTTTTTTTCTTTTTTTTTTTTTTGGTGAACTAACTGTTAACTTCTATTAAATGAGAAACCAAAATACAACCACCCTTCAAGGGAAATTAGGTATTAGAGACTTTACCATACAACACAATAAAGCCAAAGATACACCTCCAAAGGAGAAATCCTAGTAACCCCCAGTTTAGCTAAGGCATCCACTAACCCATTGACCCTAACTTCAAGAAAAAAGACCAAATCAAAATCGGATGCCAAAGCCTCGATATCGTCAAAGAAAAACTGAAGCGTCCACAGATTACTTTTGTCAAGATGAAGTGATGAACCCACGAAATACTATTGAAAGAGTTACTCTCTACAATCGTGCTCCCTTGAAAAGACTGAAAAGATTCTCGAGGCCTCTAAAATTGCCAAGACCTCAGTTTCATTAGAATCTCTAACCCCTACACCTTTTGAGAACAAACACACAACCTACTCCTTGTCATCATGCAAAACCCGGCCATCAATACCTGCCATGCCCGCTTTACACCTCACCGTTCAATCCACATTAAACTTCAAAACAGTGGGTGGAGGGGAGGACCAAGAAATAATCTTCTTCTTCTTAACTGGGCCACAAACCATGGAAGCTTCTTATTTAAACAAGAGGTCATTCAAAGTGAAGTTGATACTCTTCTCGTCATCACCCACTTGGCAATCCTAAGATGAACAACCAAAAGAAGATATGTCATAGAAGTCCACTCAATTAAATGTTCCTCTGGGATGTCTTTGAGTGACACACTGACTCTCCTATCATAGTGAGCTTCCTCAATTTAATTTTCTGATGTTCTGTGTGAGGTTTGTTCATGGTACATATTAATTTCCTCTTCTTAATGTTTTTATGGATCATTGATGAAGAGTACCAGAAGCAATTGCACATCAGTGCTGTTCACATTCTTTGCATTGTCTAATTGTGGGGTTCCACCAACGTTGATCCTCCATGGCACTAGACACAGACCCTTTCCATGATCCTAACCTTCTTGTGTATGCCTGCAAATCACTTCAGATGATTCACAGTCCAATTCACCAGGAAATGATCCATTGCTCGGGATTCTCATCATGTGATTTTCTATCCATAGGCCCACACTTTATATGGTTTCTAGAATGATAAATGCGTGCCACCATGATATTCCACCCCGAGCACACAATTCCTGCTGATCCACTTTTAAGTATGTTTTTTATCTGACCAAAATGAGATGACTGTGTTGATCTCTTGCAGGAGAGGCCTAAATTGATGAAAATCAGTTCACTCGATGAATTAAAGACAAAGGTGGGGCACGTTATTGTCATGATCCTTCTGGTTAAGATGTTAGAGAGGAGCAAGATGGTGAAAATAACTACTGGTATGGATCTTTAAACTTATGCTGTATGCATATTCTTGTCATCCGCGTCTTTGTACATTCTTAATAATCTTCAGAAGGCAGACTGAGCAGTAAAAAATTAGGCTGTGCTTGGAATTTTGCATGTACCACATATTGCCAGCAGATCCTAGTATATAACCATATATGCATTAGTGCTGGCACAGGAAATTGGAATCATGCAGGTTGTGATGATTGCCAAACATGCTCTTATGTAACTACTGTAACCAATGAATGTAAGATACAAAGTTTTACTAGTACATTAAAAAAGTGCCTGTGTAATTTACTTATCCAAGTAATTCGGTTTGTGGAGATAAATTCATGGAAGGAAGACTGCAGTAGTTGTTAGCAGCTCAAGTTGTTAGTAGGCAAATTAGTGCACAATGACGAAGTAAGGTTGGTGGCACTGCAGTGATGACAATCTAGTAACTATTGCTAAAAAAAGGGTTCAACTTGGGCGGGCCGGTGTTGTGTTATTGACATGAATTGGGTGTAGATAAACCCAAAGCTAACCTGGCCTGAATGATACCCAAATACACGCTAGCTGGTCCCGATCCCAATTGTAAATTCTCTACTGGAGTGCACACTGGGTTGAGTCAGGTTGTTTTGGGTTGGGTGGGTTACCCAAATTTCTGGGTTGTTTCTATAGTTATTTAACTAAAATCTAGAAAATGTATATACTTCCTAAATAGCATAATTAAATACACTTTGTATTGTACAATGTAGTATATATACACATGTTTTAAATATAAGTCAGGTACATTGGCCAAATTTGGGTACCTAGGGGCGGAGCCAGAAAATTTGCCTTGGGGCGGTAAAAGAGAATTTTTGGAGGGACCAACATAAAAAAAAACACTAATTTTTTTTGTCCACATTGGTTTTTTTTTTTTTTCTGAAGCTTTTTTGGGGTGGCAATGTAAAATAATTAAAATTTTCATTAAGAATGGGGGGTTCTTTTCCAAATTTCTGGGGGCCATGGCCACCCCCAGCCCCCCTCTAGTTCCACCCTTGTGGGTACCTGAAGCCCAAACTGAATCTGACTGAATTCCTTGTGGGCTTTAGAATTCAGGCATGAGCAACTTGAACAAGGTCAACTCAAATTTACTTTTGGTCAGGTTGGGTCATGCAGTTTTGGCTTTGGCTGGACTCAAGTTGCTACTGTACAGGTTCTTTTATCGCAAAAAACTCTCATAGCATTACAGATGAAAAGTAGCAAGTGGTAGATATAAATTCTGAACCCAAGATGTAAAGGAAGTTGTTAAGAGAAACTTTACCACTTAGCTAGCTAACAGTTACTAGTATAGTTTTACATAGAACAATAGATAGAAATCTATTAGTAATTACTTTTTTTGAAAGTATTTTCTTATCATGGTGGTACTTCATTTTTTTTTAAAAATTTTCCCTCAGTATTCATCATTTGAAATACAAGATTTTCATGTGTTTTATTTTTAATCTAGTAGTTATTCTTTAAATATATTTTCCATAATATTTCGGTGGAAACATAACCCACCCAGTATTATATATGAAAGAGGATTTTATGGGAAAAAACCCCTTAGATATCGGGCGAATGAAAAAGGTCCCAATAGATATGAGTGAACGGTATGGCCCCGTGGGTCAGTTTTGTATTTTTTTTAACTTTTGGAATCCCAGCATCAATATCGACACTCTTTTTTTTTTTTACTTTAAAGCGAATGTAGACCTCAGTGAGATCTCCTTCACCAGGTGCATCTCCACCACATCCAGGTACTACAAAAGCTTCTCCTGCAACACTGCATTCCCGATCGGTGATGCAAATGGGTAGGCTGGTCCCGACAGAAATTGAGACGACGGCGGAAGAAGGCGAAGTAGAGATCGGAGAAGATGATGACATGTTTGCAAGAGGAGAAGATGCAATGATGGTGTGAAGGTTTTAGTGAAGATGATGTGCTCATGTTTTGTGGAGGCTGGTTTTGATGGGAATCTTTAGATCAAGAAAGATGGAATGACAACAGAGATGGTGAAGATGGATTATGGTGTTGGAGGAAGAAGATGTAGGTGTTGGCGGTTTGAGTTGAATAGCGATATGGGATGAAACAAGAGAGGTGAAAATTGATGTTTGGCGGTGTTGAGGATAGTGAGTTGGGCTAGAAATGGATAGTGGAGATGGAAAAAAGAGGAAAAAGAAAATTTGCCGCTCAACTAAGCCACATACCTGAAACTTGTATTGAGAGTCGATATCAACGATGAGAATAATACTGTAATATGTGTCGAGAATAATACTGTAATGAATTTACATTTTAGCGTCGATACGATATTAACGCTCAAGCTGAAAGGGAAATAAAAGAAAAAGAAGTGACGGGAGGGCCTTTACTTTCTTGAAAATCTTTAGGGGTTTTTTTCGTGCACAGGACATCTGAGAGGTTTTTTCAAGTAAAATCTTCTATATGAAAATTATTGATTTTGACAGATCCAATTAAAATTTTGTCCCTCCCATTTTTTATTTTGACTATATCAATCATTTTGGACCTCTCAATCTTGGTTTTTGACCTTTTCCTTTAGGATTTAAACTCATATCTTCACGAATTATCTCTATAGGGACAGGGCCCTAAATTATCCCCACCAGATTTTTGTGACCTTTTCCTTGATATTTAAAGTTATATCTTCTCAACTTATGTAGAAGGTTTTGGTCTCGGACTCATGAAGAGGTAGTATCTTGATCACCAATGGGGCTACAAATTTTAAAATATGGATCTGTGGGGCCGGCTCTTTAGAGTAAGAAGCAGTGAAAGGTGCGCCCTACGCTGGATTGTATTTGAAAGTGTCTTTATTGTAATAGGCAACGTAAGGTGGGCTCTTATCTCATGGATGACTTTGGTTGATGATTTGATGGCAAATATAATATCAACAGTAGATACATAGCAAACAACTTCCTCGGGGTAATTTTTTGACCTTTCAATATCCTATATTAATTTTGATTTGTCTTTAGTGTAAAGATTTGAACTAGAGCCTTTATGATGACTTCTGCCTAAGCTGCACCACTTGGTGATGAAACTTTGTCCATGAAAGTGGGATTAATCATCTGTTAGGGCTTATGCTCTTAGGGCCTGTTTGGATAAATGAGGAGTCGAGTGAAATGAAGTGGATTTTACATGTGGAGTGGAGTGAAGAGAAGTAGGTTGAAGTTAAAATATAATACTTCGTTTCATTCCATTCGGATGCTTATTTTGAAGTTAAGGTTTGAAGTAGAATTTACTTTTACTCAAGAAAATGGAAGTAGTTAGAGTTGAAGTGAAATGGAGTACATATGGCTCACAACATTACTTCATCTATTAGGTCAGACTCATCCAAACGCGGTAGAGTTGAAATTTTAGACAGTTAGGGCCCATTTAACTTCACTCTACTCTATTTTTTGCCTATCCAAACAGGCCCTTTAGGATATATAGAATTAGGCATGTCAATCTGGCCATCTGGTAAGGGTGCCTAGTTGGTTGTCAGCGTCGGTTCTTACTTGGTTGTCTGGGGTTTGAACTCCGGATACGTCACCTCAATCTGCTTGTGCGAGCTCCTTTTTCACTTGTGAGCATTTCCTTCCCACTCGAGAGAGCTGCTTTTATGTGTGTATGCATGCAGGCTCTCTCTTGAGTCCCAACTAAAGGGTACAAAAAAAGAAAAAAAGAAAAGAGCAAGCGCTTTCTTTCTTGTCCTAAAGCCTGAGGGTGCGGTAGTTTAAAATATTATCTTTATTTTTTCAATTTTAGCTATTTTAAAAATACGTTTCTAAGAATTCCTATGAATTGAATTCCACACAAACAAATAGAATCTTGTAATTTCATTAAAAAGTACTACAGGTTTTCATAGACATTCTGTTTTCCGTCTAGTTGTAGGCCAAGTATAAGATGTTTTAGTCCGCTTATGACTGATCGACATTAGACCTGCCTAATTGGCGGTTTTTTTTTTTAATCATAAATACAGAAGAAGCAGAACTTCCTAACCAAGGTGTGAAACAAAACTCCCACACAGTTAGGTGCATGACAATGTTAATGTCTGATTTTAGTTTGGCACATCAATCCTCCTCTTCTGCGAGAAATAAATCTCCCTAATACGGTTTACTTATAATTCCTAAAAAAGTAGGCCCAAATTGTAATTCATGTAAAAGTAGGCACTATATTCTAATTCCTAAATATGAGTCCATGTAATTTCTAAAAAGTGGGTCCCCATGTACACTAATTTCTATGTGGGTCTTTGTTTTAATTTATAAAGGTGGGTTCACATTGAAATTCCTAAAAGTGGATTTTCATTCCCACAATCACATAAGGTGAGGTCATGTTTCAATTCCGGTAAAGATGGACCCATGTTCTAATTCGTATAAAGGTGGTCACAAGTTGTATTTCTAAAGGTGGGCCACTAATTGCGAATATTTTGTAGATGCAATGGCGTTCTGGGTTTCAACTGTTGGGAATGCTAAAAAAAATCATTTAAATTTGTTTCGCATTTAAGGTTTTCGAAACATCATTAGTCGACAAGATCTTGGAAAGCTAGGAAGCCTGAATTGTTGGAGTTTCCCATGGATTAGATCTTGAGATATTCTGACTCCATATTAATGTAACTGTAGCCTACTACTAATAAAAGTAGATAATTGATCGAGATAGGCAAGATATCGAGAGACTTCAGTCAAAATTAAAACTTAAATCAAACATTAATTTCAAAATTGAGCATCGATTTTGCAACAGCTTTCATATATAATATTATCGTTTTCGACTCTAATATAATAAACTTGCTCAACAGAGCCCACATTGTTTTTTAGTCTAATCTAATCTTAATAAGAGTCCATATTATTATTATTTTTAACTCTAATCTTAATAATCTAAATGCCGCTTATCTTTTGTAATGTTTAATGTGTGAATCATTTTATCTTCGGGTCGCTTTCCCTGTAATACATGAACTGGTCCATCAGTGAGTGTTGGACTGATCATTTTGAGTCAAGATTTTATATTTGCACAATTTTTTATACGTATTTATAATATTTCTACAAAATATTGTGGGTGGAAATGGGTGGAAAAGCCCATTTAGCACGGGTCATTTTGATAGTTATATATGAAAGTGATTAAACTATCCAATTTCAATTTTAACCATATCAGTTGCAATTTTAACATCTAAAGTTTTTAATCAAATTCAACCTCTCAGGTTTCTTAAATCATTAGAATCACACGCATATAAGATAAACAAGACATACAATCATATAAAAAGTCTTGAAAGCTTTCCTTTGAGCCATTCATTCTTTAATAATCAATGTAAAAGAAAAAAAAAAAAAAAAAACACTTGAAGTGCATGTGAATAATTTCAAGGTGTCCACTCATGATTAAGGTAAAATTTGACTTATGATGCAAAATGGGCTCATCTCTAATTAAAACAGGACTCATGTCACTAACATATCGAAGGACACTTCTATTATAGTCTATGTATTGGCATACTAAATTACACTAAAATTGGAATTGGACCCATCATCCGTGTTACATTAAACAATGCTTAAACTACTGAAAAAGAAGGCCAACCAAACCAACCAATTATATGAGGAAGGTAAATCACAAAATCTAATCCCTTTTTGCTTGGCGGTCCATCTATGGTGGGACCTAGCTACCTGAAGATCGGTGGACACCACAACCTAACAGTCTTCATGTTTGATAATCCATATATGCCATGAGCCATCGTTTCATGTTAGGACTTCCTTTTCTCTACCTGGCAGGATGAACGGACCCTACCCTTTTTTCAACGAAGTAGCAGAATTTGCATTTGTAGGTTGAGAGCTTGAAAGAAGGCTCCTAATCAATAAGATCCATTTGCGCTTTCCGGCACGCATTGCTACAAAAAGGAGTGTCACTGCAATATCATAAAAATATTCAATTACTATCATTCCAACTATAGATATTTGCTGGGGTCATGATCAGCTACACGAATTCGGTTTATCCAATCTGACACTATCAGAATTATAAAGAACTCGTAAAAATATGGAAAAAAAAAAAAAAACAACCTGTACATATAGATGTCCATGTTTTGGCGAAGAGGGTCCTTGCACAGCCCACAAGCATCAGGGAGATCAAACCTTGGAGGAGGAGGAGGAGGAGGAAGAGGAAGAGGAAGAGGAGGAAAGCACTTCATGCATCCATCTCTGTTATTCCCAAGAAACCCAACTTTCATGTCTGCATTCATTCTAAGCAACTCAGCTTCCATCTCTACAGTTGAGATCAGATCCTTATCTGCTGCAGAAACTAGATCATCCATGGCAGCCGGGGAAGAAAGAAAGAGAGAGGACAAAGGTGATTGCATTTTGTTTGTTTGGTTTTCGAAACGAGTTAGTGTGAAGCCAAAGAACTCTGCATCTTCCTCTAAATTAAATATCAATCCTGATGATGACTCCATATCTCAGATGGATTGGGATTCTTAGAAGTAATTCCAAATTCTAGTAGGACATGGATTAATCTGATTTCGGGAAGTTAATGGTATGATGTGCCAGACAAATGTTGACAATTTGGATGCAGCCCCCATCCAACTCTATATTTTTACTCTGACGTCCTTAATAAGAGCCCACCTCATTAATTGCATTCTAATCTTTTAGTAAGTCTTTAATCAACAGGAAGCTTACATTATTTTCTACTATAGATAATCTTAACGAGAGTCCATGTTGTTATCGATCTGCTTTTAATGTTGAAAAAGTTTGACCACCGTGCTTGAAGCATAGGCATGTATATGCATAAAAATGTAATAAAAACCAGTCACATCTTTAATATATAATAATATGTTATTTATTTTATTTTATTTTATTTTTTATGTTCAGGTGACTCTTGCTGTACTGGCCCATCAATGATTTGGTAATCCAAGTGAAGTGGTGGACCCATTCGTGGCATTGTGCAAAGGCACTCTATTTTGATTTTTGAGTCAATTTTTTATTTACATAATTTTATTTATTTATTTATAGTTGTAGCCGACAAAGTTTTCATAAAGAAATCTATAGGTTAAAATGGTAGACATATTGCTTGAGTTGTCCCCCTGCCAAAGGAAATAGGAACCTCCTTGGCTGACATGGCCTCCCTTTAGCCCCTTTTTCTAGCACAGGTCCCTTTGCCTGATCACATGAGTGCTTGCAAGATCTGAAGAGGCCCGAGGATGTTTGGGGGCTTTACTAATGAAGTCGAGGGTTCACGACCAGGTAGTGGTTGTTTTAACGGATGCAATAGTTTAGAATCTAACAATCTAGTAAAAACCATGTCCATTAAATGCTGTCAGCTCTCTAATGAAAGGTGTCTTAAGTGGGTGATATAAAGAACAAGTTACTATCCAATTAATGGATTTACTGTTTTAGATCCAATGGCCAAGTAACCTGTTGGGTCACACAATTTCTTCCACATATCCTACTGCCATGGAGTTTGAATCATCTACAAGTTCCTACTCACAAGAAGAAATTTTATGGTGTTGCCCATTATGAAATCCGAACTTCCGACAATAAACTCTCTTTTGTACTTGGCTTTGCCAAATTATTTCAAATAAAATTTAGACCCACCATCAAACTCTTTAAAATAAAACACTTATATTTGTTTTTACATTTTTATTCATTTCCTCACCGGAGGATTCTCTCACCTCACACCTCACCCGAGGTCTAATTCTCTCATCAGAGGCTAGGTAAAAAAAAAAAAAAGAAAGTTATCTAAGCCCAGTGTTGGGCTTAGTGCTTGTCCCTATGAAATTTATCTAGGGTTCATTCCGCAGGAAGTGAGTGATATAAGGAACATTGAACAACCCTCTAGTGAATGAGGCAGCACCAAGTGTTGTCCATCTTAGAAGCACTTTGCATTTTTAAGACTCTTTCGTTATTGAAAGTGATTCGGCTAATGTAAATTTCTTTAATTAAGTTAAGCAAAGTGCCATGGAAGGTGCATTTCATTCTCATCAAAGAGTTTAAATACTTATCTTTCTTATGATCATGTGTCATTTCCATCAAATTAGGAGGTTAGTCAATTGTATGGTTGATGCTTTGGCCAAACATGGGATAAATGGTGCATTTAATTTTAATTCTTGTATCATATAATGGTTTTTAGCATATGGTATAATGCCTTTACACTTGCTTATGGTCTAGTATTTGTATTTTCATTTATTAGATTTTTCATTAGTGGCCCCAAAATATGGAGGGACACAATTAAACATGGTTCCTTTGTCATAGGATCACGGTTTGTACTTGGAGGTTGTATGTTCGAAACCGCACTACCGCATTATCACACACTGGGGCTTTGGGGGAGTTTACCCGACTTTCTTCTCGGCTCCCAAAGGAATTAGTTCATCCCAGGGGGGTTGAAATAGAACAAAATAAAAATAAAAAATAAATAAAATTGAAAATAATAAACATACAAATAAAAGGGCCCGAGGGGATTCACTTTCACTCTCCCATTCAATTTGCGACGGTCAGAGAAAGAGAAAATGAAAAAGGCCGGAGTTGTTGGCCGCGGCGGCAGCAGCAGCAACAGTGAAGAAGAAGAAGAAGAGAAGGCGAAGGGTTTGGAGGGAACTCGATTAAACCTGCCCGTCAATCGCCACGGAAACTTGAAGAGTGCTTCAACTGATCAGAATCTCATCGATCATCTGCACAACATTAAATCCTCCAAAACTCCTGTAAGCGACCCCCTTTTTCATTTTCTCTTACAAAACCATCTCTTCAATCATTTCTCTCATCAAGTGAAGAATGGAAACAAGAACTAGAAGCAAAAGTAGTAGTCATCATCAAGAGTGAAAACAAAAAAATTAAGTTCAAGAACAAAGGATGCTATCAAGTGGGTGGATTCTAATTCTATTATCTTCTTGAAATTGCTTGACTGGTTTTGACAAATTCCTTTTTCTTGATTCTGTCTTTCAACAGGCAGTTATCAACTATGGAGCATCTTGGTATGTCATAGTTTCTTCGTTTATTTTCTGATGTTCATTTACATTTCTTATATGACACTAGGTGTTCGACGCATGGTCTACAAGAAACCTGTTCATGCAAAAAATTGCTTTCGAGTTCAAGATTTCCAAAACCTATGTAAAATTCGTTTGAATCATGCTTAAGATTTATGTCTTCACTTGGAATTTCATCTTTTGTTGATTTTTTTTTCCTTGTGGATGTCAAGTTTACTTCATATCATAGAAATTGGTATAGGAGAGAAATGCAACCTCGAACAGATGTTATGAGTGAGTTACAAGTACTTGAATTTCATTCACTTATGTCATAAGTGAGATTGACAAGGAGCCTGTGGCAGTGTCTAAGGTGCTCACAATTGCAACCTTGAGGTTGTGGGTTCGAGTCATGTTGCCAATAAAAAAGTAAGGGGCAAAGAAGGAACGCGACATTGATGGAAATTATATATAGTAGCATAACTAACTTCTCTAATTGTGTTGAAGCCTAAACATTTATTCAACCTATATATATATATATAAATTTCTTAAGCTACTTTTCTAGTCCACGTCACCCGATGTGCATGGTTCTCCTACTTGCTCTTGATGGGCTTGATCTACCAATCATTAGACATAGATACCACTCTAGGCACTAGGCAGACATGAAAAGCAGGCACCTTAAGACGAATGTTTTTGGTGAGATCATCATGTGGACAAGGAGCACCATTTAGGCTGTTCTTTAAGATTGGTGAGCACCATTGGATCTGCTGTTTGTATCTTCTTCATGGCTTTCAAAATGATGTTTCTTACTCTCATGATTTATTAGCTGCTCACCATTCTTCAACTTACGATCATTTTGTCTACGTGGACTATCATGACATTCTAGCACTTTCTTGTGGCATTCAATCCTCTTTAAAAGGTTCTCCAATCTCTCACAAACAAAGATATTTGATTAATTCTGTTAGTGGTCAATGAACTGAGCTCAGCAATGACTCCCGTTCTAGTGGTTATTCTGAGTCTCCAGAGGCAGAAAACTCAAGCTAGGCACTGTTTGATGGAACAATAAAAAAAAAAGTGTAACTTAATGGAACTTAAACAAAAAAAGTACTAAATGAGGACTGAGTGCAGTACTGGATGGTGATTTAAGTGACACTGCTATTTGATGCTTTATGGATGGGTATAGGTTTTGATGTGGTTCAAATACTGTTTTGGGTCCATTAGAAGGCTAATATTGTATGTTAAGACTATGTATGGGTCAAGGTGCTGTAATGAGTACAAGTAATTGTTTGGAAAGGTCAAGGGAAGGTTTGGGGACTGTTTTTATCAAGTGACAACAGCCAGGGGGCTGCTGTTTGGATTTAGAACAGCTAAGTAGGCCTTAGAATAAATTAGTTTTAGATAGGTTGAAAGCGTCAAGTGATGTGAGGCTTGAGCTGAAACTGAGTGCGACTGGAGAGGGTTGTTTTGGGCCTCATTTCTGTTCATTTTACGACTGAGTTTGTATCCAGAATTTTGGGTTTCGGGCTCTATTTAGGACCTGTGAGGGTGCTTTCCTCGTGAGAAATTCTGCATGCTTTGCAGAATGCAGATGGGCGTTCTGGGGCCAATTTGGATGTGATAGAGTCTAGTTTGAGTAAGGAAAATTGAGGGCTTTTATGAGTTTTTACCTTGGGTTGGATTTAGGATTTCATATCAGAACTGCTTCGGTGATTTTTGGAGCCCCTGCAAAGAAGGATTGCTGCAAAGTTGTTTAGAATCCAAACACTCAAGGTGATCTTTGGGTGTAACAGGCTGGTGGGCTTTTAGGAATGGTAAAACTGAGGTTTTTGGAATCATAAGAACAACAGTAATAAGAAAAAAAATACACAAACAGTAACTATGGACTTAATGATGTAAGAAACAAGAGGTCAAAGGGATGTACAACTAACTAGATTGCAGAAATTAAATTCCAACAACTTTTTAAAGAAAAACCTCAGACTGAATTTTTTGGGATTTTTTCTTCTTTTGGTAAAATTCAATAGAATAAAGGAAATATTAACTTATGACAGAGGAGCTAAAACACGAAAAAATCATGGGACCTTGTTTTCATATCAAAATAATAAAGGGTAGATTTATGTGGAGACATCACGCCATAGTTGATAATTTTGTTTCGGACCCTGTTTTGGTTTTGGCCTCCAAACTAAAACATTTTGTCTGATTTGGAATTTCGGCGAAAAATTTCAGAGTTATGTTTTGAAAAAATATACTATATATATATATATATATATGAAAATTATAAGATCAACATTAAAATTATAAGATAATATATTATTTTATTTCAGCTTAGGACTGAAATGGATCGAAAAATTGGATGAAGTTTTTTGACGGGTGTTTTCATTATGTTTAATGGCCGAAATTAAAAATCTCGGGAATTTCATCTGAAACAAAATGAAATTCTCAACTATGCTTCATACTCATCTTGATCTCATGCCAATGGAATGGAGTCTTCACACATTGGAGATGCTAAGAGTTTGCATTCAAGGCTACGAAATTTTTTTTTTCTTTTTTAAACTCAAGATAGGAAGAGAGAATATGTTTGTCGATTTCAGTGGGAGCCTTTACAATCCTTATATTGACCAGTAGCCAACCATCTTGGTTCCTAGTTAGAAATCACACCTTTTAATTATGGCCTCATGAGATTTTTTTTTTGATAAATGATAAAACTTTATTCCACCAAAAACCAGACAAAAACAAAGACAATGAAAGCTACAGCGAACAAGGGAAAAACACCAGAAATTATACATCAAAAGAAATAGAAGTGTGAAGAACTCCTTCCCTGGCCAGACCATCCGCCATAGAATTAGCCTTTGTTAAAATATGATGGAAAGAAGTACCCAACAAACTTGAAATATCTTGCACCTTCTCCACCCAATCCGCTTGCCTCCAAGGATGAATAGCTCTTCCAGAACCCCATTGGATAGAAGAAAGAGAATCACCTTCAAGGATAGGATTAAGACATCCAAATCTACGCAGCTTACGACACCCAATTAGAAGAGCAAACAACTCTGCTTCGTTAGCATCAGAAGAATCCACTGGCCTCATGAGATTTTGACCAACAAACCTTGCCAAACTTGAAGATATTACAATAAAATGGATTCTCTAGGATTACACCTCCTAAAAATACGTTTACTCTAATTGCGTGAAATATTACCATAAAGCTCTTATTCAACATGTAATTAATTAAATACTTAAGTTAATGACTCTTTGGGTAGACTAAGCCTATGCTAGTCATCTAGGCCCTCTTTTGATGAGTTCTCAAGGGCTCCTTAGAACTCCCTTCCCTAATTATATCCAAATCAACTGGTCTCTCGGACAACTTTCTGAACCTCTACACTTTACCACTATGTTTCTTTATCATAGTGTCTTTTCCCTTCCGACTTTCCAAGCACCTTTTTTGTAATTGTCCTGATACATTTAGCCATTTGATTCCACATAACCACCGTTTCTCTTTCCAAATTACATTCTCCCCTCTCTATCATTTTATCCTTAAATTATGTTGTTCTTTCTCCTTTCAGACCCCTCCATCTTGTTTTAGGGTATGTTTTATTTATAACTCCTTTTCTCTCTACATCTAATGCAAATATCTAAAACTACTATCCTAGGTTGTGTGGCCAAACTTTCTCTTGGAATAACCTTACATCTTTACAAGCAAGTTGGTCATGCTTTCTAAATAGAAAAAAGTCTATTTGGCTCCAGGTAGTTCTATTCTTATATGTAATTAAATGTCAAATATTGCTCCTACTTTTTTATTTGGTAAAACACTTTGTTATTTTAGGATCAAAAGAAATTATGAAGTTGATAATAACTTCCATCAGCACAATCTTTTCTCCAAAACCAAGTACTTTATGTATTCTCTTTTATCCCTTTCTATTTTTGAATCAACAACTAGATGATATCTATGTGCCTTTATATAAAAGCGAACAAATACCCCTCTCCTTTCATCTGCTTGCAAATGAAATCTCCACACCTCTATGGGGCCCACTTAAGATGCATGTTTGCTCTGTCATACTTGAACAAATCCACCACTCTACACCTGTGCTTGTGGGGCCCACTTACATGCTACCAAAACCTCGACTCTTCTGCCCCCCTCTGGCTCTCTCTCTCTCTCTCTCTCTCTCTCTCTCTCTCTCTCTCTCTCTCTCTCTCTCTCTCTCTCTCTCGATTGTTCATCTCTTCATGACAGCTAAAGAGTTTTTTTCTCTGCTAAATAGGATGAATACCCTGTCTCTTCGGATCTTCTCCAAGTCACCCCAACTTGTAAGACGATTTTCCCTTTCTCACATCTACAAAGTGCTTCCATCTAATGGAATCGGCAGTTTGGGTTTTTGGGTTTTTTTCCCTATGTGCTATGGGGTAAAAAAGGGTTTTTGGTGATTCTTTGATAATATGGTTGAAATATTACATAGATGATGGAAAAACCCAAATCTGATTGCAATTGGTTTTCTTTTATGGAATGGCCATGAGGGTGAGTGGGTTCCGTGTCATGCTATAAAAGGGACCCAACACAAGTGGTATAAAAGCACCATGCCAAAAAGAGGCTACAAGCAACCAGGGAGAAAGAAAAACCAAAAACTGAAAGCAAACCATGGACAAGGAACAAAAATACACCTATGGACCAATATACTACACATTTCTGCCTATTCCTTGTTTAGCTAGCCCGTCAGTGATGCAGCGTAGACCTCATGGCCACATGTGTAGGGCCCGCTTAGATTTAGGACTTATTTAATTGTTATCACTTAATAGTTTTATTTGATGAGTTGTATTTAGGATTAGGTTTCCTATTTATTTAGTTTCTTAGTTTAATTAGGTTTCTTAGAGCTGAAGTCTTCTTTTACTATTTATATGGCATTGTACAAGATTATTTTTTTATAGTTGATTAATCAGATTGGGTTTTCCCATTGAGGTGCGTCCACGTTTATTATCTCTTCGGAGATTGATTGTGTCTTCGGACACGTGCTTCGGTACCCATTGTGCTTTTAGCACTTCCACCGCAAGCCCTAACCCTAGGGCCTACATCAATTGGTATCAGAGCCGAACGATCTCCGATCGTCGGCGTGATTAACCCTATCCATCTTTCCTTTCATCATCCCACGACCATCATCGTTCCCCTTTCCTAGCCTTCGCCAATCCCCTCTACATACCCTCATCCCACACAACCGAACCCTGCACACTCACCGAACCCCTCCCAGACAGCCGAAGCCCATTCACAGCACCCCTTCCCTTGAAAAAAAAAAAAAACCAGCAACAACCATCTTCCCCAATCTCCCTGTATCAGTGCCTCTTTGTCGAAAACCCTGCCACCCCAACATCCAAAACTCCAGCCCCTCACCAACCGCAGAACCCCTCTGCCGAATCCCTCACCACAACCACAACCCCAGCCACATCGCCGCCGCAGAATCCAGCCCCAACGTCGTCAGCTTCCAGTTCGGAACCCCAACCTAGACAAAAAAAAGAAAGAGCCAGTGTCGTTTCCATGATCGCTGCCTACTGATGTAGCATCCACCGTCGCCATCGTCGCCTAGCACCATCATTGCACTCCGGCTGCTCGTCGTTACTGTCGTCATCATCTTCATCTCTCCCTCAACTTCTTCGATCACACAGCAGCGAAAAAAAAAGAAAAACGGAGAGAGAGAGATCAGAAAAGAGAAGAAGATCTGAGTTCCGCAACGTGTACAGTGCACCTGCACGTCGATTTTGTAGCAGTTGTCGTTGCTGGTAGCAGCTCCACCATCAAAGGCCCATCTCTTCTCTCTTTGAAGAATCGCAGTAAGAAGGGACAATACCCTTTTCTTCTTCGTTCAGCAAACCCAAGACGAGGAACACCACCTGCCCTGTGTGGCACGTGCCAGATTTAAGTTCTGTGGGCCTGCATCAGACCCGACCCAACCCAACTTGCTTTGGGTTTGACTCGATCTGACCCAACTTGCTTCCACCAGCCACTGTACAGCAAGTTCCAGACCCATATAGCACAAGTTTACCATTGCAGCAGAGCCTAGAAGCAAAGCCATCCACAGCCTCATCAGAGGACTAGATCAACGATTGAGAATTTTTTTTATGATATCGGGCCCATCCATCGTTCAATTTCTGATCCGTTTTCGCCAGCGTGATCGTGAAGCGCAGATCTACACATCTGCCAAGATGGCATTGCAACTTCTTGAAATAAATAGTAGGCTTACAGAAATCAACAAAAGGGCTACAAGGATGACATATGCAATCAGATATGGGCAAAGATATTATGCAAATAAAGACTGCCTTGAGCAGTATATTACTTTGACACAAGGAAATTTGTCTGTCATGGAATATGCCGATAAATTTGAAAGGTTACATTGTTTATGTGAATTGGGAGATACACTTGATTTCAATCACTTTCTCAAAGGTTTGTGACCAAGTATATTGAAGAAAGTGGAGAAGGCATGCAACGATATGTATGAAGCATTTTGGGAAGCAATTCGTGTGGAGCGGATGCTTAAAAGATCTCACCTAAGGGAAGTTGCTCCTCAAGAAGAAAAGTCACCACACATCACAGACCGTGTTGAGGAACCAGTGCCAACGGATTTACAGCCCGAGCTGCCAGAGTTAGACACGGACGATTCCATAACTATAGTTGGCCTTGAAATTTCTTCTATGAGTACTAATCGTCCGGACGTGCACACACCAAGCGATGAAGAGCCGGTTGTTGAAATTCCCCGCATTAATTCTCCCATTGATTTTGTCTTGGGGGATCAACAATGCCAACTGAGAGATGCCCAGCGGATAGTCATAGATTATGATTTGATAGTGCATGTTCTACAATTAAGGCACATCAACACATATTTCAGCCATCAAAAGCAATTATGCATGAAGCTGTGCCAAGAAGTGATAGATCGACCGCCTAATGGGACGTTCGTCAGATTGATCTTTGATCCAGGTGGACATTTTCCGAACTCGAGGTCGAGTTCTTTTTCAAGTGGGGGAGAATGATGCAGCGTAGACCTCATGGCCATATGTGTAGGGCCCACTTAGATTTAGGACTTATTTAATTGTTATCACTTAATAGTTTTATTTGATGAGTTGTATTTAGGATTAGGATTCCTATTTATTTAGTTTCCTAGTTTAATTAGGTTTCTTAGAGCCTTAAGTCTTCTTTTACTATTTATATGGCATTGTACAAGATTATTTTTTTAGAGTTGATTAATCAAATTGAGTTTTCCCATTGAGGTGCGTCCTCGTTTATTATCTCTTCGGAGATTGATTGTATCTTCGGACACGTGCTTCGGCACCCATTGTGCTTTTAGCACTTCCACCGCAAGCCCTAACCCTAGGGCCTACATCAGTCAGCCACCTTGTTAGCTCCTGTTAACCATTTGTCTGAGACCCACTTGTCAAAGAGCCTTCTCAATCTCCTTTTCTTTTTCCACAAGATAGGCAAGCCTCCCAATCAAACACAATATCAACAATCACGACTCCCCAATTCCTTCCTCAAAATCCCACCTTAAACTTCATCATGGTGATGATGTCATTAACTGGATTTTCAGCAATGTCAGAAATTCTGTCATTTCTTTCCTCTCTGATGGTCCACAGAATGGCATACGGTTGTAACCCCTAAAAGGAAGCCCACAACCCGCTAAAGAGACCCTGACCCAAGCTTTTGCCGCCTCCCTATACAGCTCAAACAACACCAAGAAATGCCAAAATACTGAGAAAATAATCAATGTAGAAACAGGTGATCTATGGATTCCTTCTGAATGCTAATAAATGTGAAGAAGCATGAATGGCTGCATGTGATCATTCCTCCAACCTTATGATCTTGTAAATCAGTAGAAAGCATGTCAGAAAGCTGGCTTCTGGAGAAAATGCTGGCTGGCATTAGCACTAGCTAGCTGCCAGTCAGCGCAATCTTATTTGTTTATTGGTTCATAGCAAATATCTTTATTTATCATGATCACTGTCATCTTAGCCTTACCCATCGAATTGGGGTTGGCTCAATGAGTTCTACAAGAATGATCTCTCTCTCTCTCTCTCTCTCGCGCGCGCACGCACAACCAGATGTGTGGTTCTAGTTTCTTTTTTTAATAGGCAACATGACTACTTTTGCTGCTACTATTATTCTCATTCTTTCATAATGATTCTTTCTGATACACCAGATGAGTTGCTGTAGTATTTTTTTCCTTTTTCTTTCCTCAGTTTCTTTTGCTCACATTTAACTATTTAAGACGTATCCATGTGCAGGTGCCGTGTTTGCAGCCAAATCCTTCCTTCTTTCTGCCAATTAAGTAATGAATTCCCAAAGCTGTCATTCATATATGCTGATATCGATGAATGTCCTGAAACTACTCAGAGCATACGTTACACCCCTACCTTTCATTTCTTCCGAGATGGCGAAAAGGTTGATGAAATGTTTGGTGCCGGAGAAGAAAGGTTGCGTGATCGATTATGGTTGCATTCTTAACCTGTGTGCGCTATATCTTCCGTCCCAATGGTGCTGGAGAAGAAATGTTGCCATATATATGTTTCAGGTGTGTTCTTTTATGAAGTACAACTTTAAGATATTTAATTCGGCAGAGTGATCTAGGATGCAATGCTCGCAGTATGAAATGGTAGGCTGTATAGGGGGTCCATGTAGGTGTACAATAGTTGCTCGAACTTGTGGATAGGTGGGATCAAACATGGATTCTTGTTGCTGAAGATCTACATCAATTGGATAATTCAACCTATTGAACCATTAAAAGAAATCAACCTATTGATGATTGGCCTGAAAATGGATGGTTAAAGAAGCTTCACTATTCATTTCACAGGCCCTTAAATTGATGGCTGTGAACATCCAACAATGGTGATTTGTTTTGGCATTGGGCAATCAATGGGGTCCCATTTGTGCAGAAGTTTCAGTCACTATGAATGGTTTGCATGGCCTGGGACCAATTGTTGAATGGTGGCTTGCTTGCTAATGGGATACCTTTTTTTTTTATTGTAAAAAGGAAATATATTAATCACAGAACAAAAACCAACAAAAGGGCCAATTACCCAAATTCAATCAGATCAATGACTATTCTTCACGCCCATTTAAAGCTCAAATTGAGCCTTGGAATAGCCCTTTTCTTTGGCTTTTCTCATTGCAATGAGAACCACCCTCGATTAAGTATCTTTTGTTGTGCCTTCAACTCCACTTGCACATATAGTATGACCATTAATCCATAACACATAACTGGAGGTAGATTTTCCGCCCAAAGCCTTAAAAGCTGATCTTGAAACCAGCAACATGGTCTCTCTTTCTAATTTTATTCTAGATTAGGTCCCGGTCCTTGTCTTTATTTCCTTTAACCACAGCGACCTTGCACATCATATTTATCAAATCATTTGCTTTGGCGAATGTTTTATGCGGGTTTATTTTCACACTTCTAAATACCATATCATTTCTAGATAGATCCAAATAGCCCACCATAAGGCTGGGCCCTAGGCTTTAGCATTGTTCTCATCAGATGAGAAAGTTGATTGGGGCATGACACTTAAAACAATCCTTCCACCATTCCCTCAATACTAATAATAGGAACATTATGAAATTGGATGACAAAGATATTGTTCTCACCGGATGAGAAAGTTGATTGGTATGACTCAAAACAATCATTCCACCCTTCTGTAATACTAATATTAGGAGCATTACGCAATAACATGCCAAAGTGGGATCTGAACCATGCAGCTCTAGCATGGTCACAGTGGAAGAGTGCACTGACTTCTCTCCTTGATCACATATTGAACATATTGGATTTTCTCTACTCATCCTAGAATGGAGCGAGGACCTTTCCGAGATAACTTCCTCGAAACATTTCCATCTAGATAGTAGGACTCTGGGGAGAGTTGGAGGTCATTACTAGTTTCACAATCAAATTTAACAACAGTATTATAGGCAGTAGTTTGTGTACCTCTCTTGTCCTCCTCCTTATTGGATGAAATATACATTTTAAGTATGTTTTAACAACTTTTATATTATTGAATTGGTGTGGATGGAAATTTCATGCCAGTCTTCCATCCATTTTAAGTATGTTTTCAACAACTTTGATATTATTGAATTGGTGTGGATGGAAATTTCATGCCAGTCTCCATTTATATTTTGTAATTTCTTAACTATGCGGTTCATTTCAGTCACATCCGACACGAATTTCTTCGGACCCTCCTCATGAGGATCCAGCTATATTTCCAAACTGATACACTTTTTGTTTATGATTTAGGAAAAAAAACAGTATACCTACCTGTAGTTTGGTCTTTTTGCAGAGTATCCCCTGTACATTGGTATTTTGGACTAAACCTACCTGTAGTTCTAATTAACATGCAAATACAAACGGCCGTGACGGAAGATAGGAAATGGCGAATTTACCCCTCCATATATAAGATGTCTCTTCACGATTTTTTGTTCATTTTTTCCTTTTTTGCTTGCGGCTAGGGTTCTTCTTCGCCATCCATCATCATCACCAAGGAAAGCCCAAATGCACTGGCAGCCACGTCTTGGAAATCATTAGAGAGGATCTTGAGTCTGAAGAGCGCAAGCAAGAAGAAGATGATATTGAGTCCATGATGAAGAAATTAGGCATTAATGTTGATGCTGAGGCTGAAGAAGTGTGTGCATGTCCGGCTCTCCCAGCGGGAAGGAGCTAACCAGCTGACCGAAGCAAATAGCATCCATTCGAACCCGATGAGCCTTGAACCGGATTCAATCTCGGAAGGACTCATTATTCAATTGCTTGCCTCTCACCCCTACCTGGCGATGGGGGCTCATAAGCAGAACCAGGAAAAAAACCTTCCTCCCCAGGCAAAGGGATCCATTGATCAAGGAGCTGAAAGGTTCAAGCCTTTTTTTTACTGGATGGGACAAATGGAGTGGTTCCCACCACATGATCCGTTTAGATCAATGGACAGGAAGCCTTTTTCTTTCTCTTCTTCTTCTCACTTCTTCTCCCCGTTTCCCTGTGCTCACCCTTTCTTTTCCACCCTCCTCTCTCCCTATTCATTCTCTCGCTCTCGGCCCACTCTCCCTCTCTCTGATCTCCTGCTCCGCTGCTGTTTCACCCTCTCCTCTCTCTTTTTCCACTCTCCCCTGTTGCAGCGCCACCTGCGCTCTCTCTCTCTCTCTCTCTCTCTCTCCTCCTCCTCTCTCCCCAGCCGCTTGATGCAGCGCCAACTGGCACTGCCTGCGCCTCCCCATTCTCCCAGCGACTCCCCCTTTCTTTCTTTCTTCTCTTCCTCTCTTCTTCCCCTTTCCCTACACTGCACACCCTTCTTTCTTTTCTCTTTCTTTCTCTTCTTTCTCTCCCTCCTCCTTCTTCACCCATTGCGCCCGTACCCACCTGCACGCCCCATCTTCTTTTTCTTTTTTCTTTCTTTCTCTTCCTCCTCCTTCTTCACCCATTGCGCCCGTACCCACCTGCACGCCCCATCTTCTTTTTCTTTTTTCTTTCTTTCTCTTCCTCCTCCTTAGAAAGGGGGAAATGAGAAAAAAAAAAAAAAAAATAGCGGCCCTGGGATTTTTTCTCCACAGGGGCAATAAGTTTTTTTGTGCCACTAATTTCCCGCCAGTATGCACCAAATGCCATTTATACGACCTATGCCGTTAATACTAACATAATCTGTTCATTTTGCAAATCAACTAAAACTACAGGTAGGTTTAGTCAGAAATACGGGGTACTCTGCAAAACGGCTAAAGTCAATGTAAGTATACTGATTTTTTACCTATGATTAATAAGTGTAGTACTTCTACAAAGCTCTTTCAAAATCGTTAGTTGCCTTTTTTAAATCTGCCTTCCCATAAAGACTTTTTTGGACGGTATTTACCTTTGAGAATCTTAGACCAAAAGTAAATTATTATTATTTAGGCATCTCGAAACAACATTAGATTTTTATTTTTGTTTCTCTAATTCCTAATCCTCCCTCAGTGATTTGCTTACATATCTCTCTCCACACTTAATAGTATGGAACATTTTAATTCCATGTTTTGTGCCGAACCGGATTGTAATTGAATTGACGGTCTCTTTTTTGTTGTTCATCATCATGTGTCCTGTGTTTTGACATTTGGGTCTTGGGCCTTCCTGTATCAGTAGTACTCCAAATCTGAAGGGGGCAGACCTTATTTTATAGGCCTAAAACCTGACTGATGCTTGTGGGTTCAAGTGCAAAAAATATAATGACATTATTGTGTATCTATCATGTGTGCAGTGATGGAGTGGCAATGGGTATCCATTACCCGTATCCGATCCATAAAGTGGGGCATGGGCGCTTATTTTCGTCCCGAAAAATGTTTATATATGCACATGTATTAACTTCG
Organism: Litsea cubeba; assembly: GCA_012931725.1. NCBI lineage: Eukaryota > Viridiplantae > Streptophyta > Magnoliopsida > Laurales > Lauraceae > Litsea > Litsea cubeba. The sequence goes on from CM022945.1 coordinate 100,027,710, forward strand.
GACCTAGACCTCTTGTGTGTGTATGTGGACTTGGACCTGATCCCGTTCTGCCATGGTGCACTTCTTGAAAGTGCGTTTTGTGCAGTGTGTTGGGTGGCTCCAACCTGGTTATTAACCAGGTTAAAAATCCAATTCAAACAAAACCTGGAAATTATGAAAGGTAAACCAAACCTTGAACTGCCAGTGCCAGATCTGGTTCAAGTAGTGTTTTCGCTGCAGTGTGCCGCAAATCTAGTTGGGTTTCTATCAAGTCAAAATAAGCATTGATTCATTGCTAATTTAATCCATTTGTCACGTTGGGTTTATAATGTCAACCTGGAAACAAAAAAGGTCAACCTGAACACAAAATTACCTGGTTCTTTTCTGATTGGGTTGGGGTTTTGGTGAGCAATTGCCACTGCTAGTTACAGTCATGAGCGAACTTACCTTTCAAAGCAGAGAGAATACCCAGTGTTCAGTGTTTACAAGTGGGCAATCTGAAAGTGAACCCTTCTCCAATTGGACTGAACTATGAGCAATGCCATTGCACAGGAGATAGTGTTGGTGGGTGGTTAGCGTCCAAGGGAGTTCAGTCACTGTAATATGTTTGAAAGGGGTTTTGTACAATGCTTCGTAGAATGATGTTGCACTCAGAGTCATTTAAAAAAAGGGTGACTTGAAAGATTCCAGCTCTTTTCCTCCCTCTCTCGTATGCTAAAGTACAGAGGATTGAAGTGAAGCATTGACTTCCAGATAGTGGATAACATTAGCCAGTAAAAGGAGAAGCACAAACAACGATCAATATATCGATACACAAAACCAATTAAAAATTAGTTTTGGATGCAGACCCTGTTCCCTTTTAGCCAACTTGGCAGCTAGGTCCATCCGAGTTGCACCCCAATCAACCAACAGCCAACTTGGCAGAATGGGTTGAGTGTTTTGTCGGGTTAGATCAGTCCAAGGTCGATCTGCTTCCATGTAGGTGCAAATTCTTTGCTCAAGTCTCATCTGTGATCCCCGAGTGTCTACTTAATCAATACGTTAAAAGCCTCAGAACTGATGAAATGTCTTAAATCAAGTCTTCTAATTATTTATGACAAAAAATAGACCACTACTCTTCAGCAACCGATGTCCTCGACGACTTTTACTCCGGTGACTCTCACTTTGGTAGTAGGTAACTTTTTTTCTCAATTTTTTTTTAGACGACTCACTCTAATTCAGATAGCCTGCTTTGTGATTTGAACCTGAGATGTGGAGGTCTGTCTTGATACCAAATGTTATGGACCTAACAAATACGCCAAAAGCCCTACAATTGATGAAATGCGTCAAAAGAAGTCTTATAACTATCTATGACCGCGGCAGTCTAGTATGACATTCCAGTCTGAAAAGTGTGGGGGCAAGAATTGCAGCACATTTATCCCCTACTGAGTATTATATAGGCAGAATCCATAAATCATTAGGGGAAAAAAAAAGTGAATATCGACTAGGCCAGACTTGGCTGAATCCGTCTTGATAAAAGAATTGATGCTTTTTCACGGCATGGCTAACAATTTCTGATAATTGTCTCTTAACAATATAAACCTCAGTTTCTCAAAGTGGGTTGGTAGCTATCCCTTTTGCCATGTCTCTGCAAATACACAACCCGTCAAAACACATTTTGACAGACTTGATCTGACTTGCTTAAGTGACTCGGCACTTAACTCAATGAGTTGTGCAGTTTTTAAAACCGGGTTGGTAGCTATCCCTTTTGCCATGTCTCTGCAAATACACAACCCGTCAAAACACATTTTGACAGACTTGATCTGACTTGCTTAAGTGACTCGGCACTTAACTCAATGAGTTGTGCAGTTTTTAAAACCGGGTCTGGTCCAGGTCTAATATGTCCAGTCTAACATACACAGATTACAACAATCGTGACTAGGCCTTATGGCTAGGATGCAGACCATTTCAGCCATAAACCCATGTGAGGCTTGTCCTATAAACCTTTGCTGTTAGGCCCACCTTTTCTTCCGAAAAATCCAAGCCGTTTAGAGAGAGAGAGAGAGAGAGAGAGGAGGAGATTAAAGAGATGATAAATATTCTATTTTAACTTTAGTACAGAGATTAAAAAAGAGATTACATTAGTTTGAGGGGAGAGAGAGAAGAGAGGTGTGGCGGACAGAAAGAGACAAAACTAACGGCCGCAGGCCGGGGGGCAGACGGCCGTTTCCTTGGAGGGGCTTGGCGGGAGACTCTTCCCTGCAGCAACAAGGCGTTGCACCAACTTCTCCATCCTCTCGCCGTTAGTCTCCGTCAGCAACCGCTTCCCGCCAAAAGGCAGCGACTCCACCCCCTTCTCTTCCAGCATCCTCTTCCCCGCTGCCGACACGTCATCCATCCACCTCTCCTTTTCCTCTGTCACGAACCCATTTGCCTGCAAATTTTTCAATAAAGAAACAAACCTCCGTCATTATCGCCGTTAGTGTGTAATAATTGGGCCCACATGGCCTTAAAACTGTGCTTTTTTAACAACTTGTAAATAAGTCATGTAAACAAAATAAGAAAACTGTAAGAACCCACATGCTTCCACAGAAAGATGGGCCTCACCCTCACTGACATTTATAGCGGGACATATGCAAATGTGGGACCTTGTTCTTCTCGTTTCAGGCCGTTGATGATTATAGCCCATTTGTCCCTGCCCTATATTAGAAATGGGCCATTCAGAGATGTGACATTGAGGACACCCTCTATTGACCCAATTATTCCTTTCAAAACAATGTGATGGGGGAGTAGTGTTTCCTCGACAAGTAGTAAAGTTGGCTCCCGCTTTCCCCCACCTTCCGTACTCCATTGCTATGTATGATGTTACATGGTATGGGGATGAACGATGATCCATGGATCCACGTCAACTAATACTCTTAACGAACACTAAAATGCTACTAGTACATGTTCCCGTACCTACTAAAACCAACTTCCTTGTCCTGGCCTACATTTGTAGGACCGGCATTGTCATTTTCTCGCGGGAATCCAATGCCATGACTTTCCCGGGAAACTCTATTTCTTTTGTTTGCACTTCACAAATCACAACCCTGTTTCCGTGGGCCCCACATAATGGAGAAATTGAGGGATTGAAAAAAAAAAAAACATAGAGAAGACGAGTGATACCTGAATCCGCACGTAGTCCGCACGATTCCAACAAAATGCATTTCCGAGCATCTGATCAACGGTCTCCGATACGCCATCTAGAACGATCTCCACCACTGCAGCGGTGGAGCTTCCTCCACGCGCTCCGTGATTGCTCCGTCTAGACGGCGCCCTGCTGCTAGACGGGCCGTTACCCAGCGACAGAACCATCAAGTCCTCGACGCCGTTAACTAACGGGAAGTCCCGCTTATTGTGGAGGACGTGCGTAACTGCCGCGGCCGAGGGATTGTTCATCACCAAACCGCCATCAACCGCCAGGCACGACGTCTTCCCGTCAACGGACGTTAACTCGAACGGCTTGAAGTGGCTCGGAGTAGCCGACGTGGCGCGGCAAACCCTCCAGAGCTCGAAATCGAAGCTCGGACAGTCGGACGCGTCGGCTCGGGAGAAGACGAACGGCGCGGAGCTGTTGAGATCGTAGCAAGGGACGAGGAGAGGCTTACACGTGTCCTTCAAGGTCAAGATCCGGCCGTCCGAAGCCCTCAGCGCCTCCTTCAGAACCTTCTCTAAGCTCTTCCCGGAGAATCTCCGTTTCCGGCTGAAAACGCCGGCCGGTTTGAACATTTCGGGTTGCTTCTTCGTCAGGAATCTGACGGCATTCTCCGCCGTGAAAAGAGGCCGGCCATTCCCTCCATCGGCCGTCAGCATTGCGGCGAGAATGCCACCAATGCCGGTGCCGGCGACAACGTCGAAGTAGTCGGCGATCCGAGCGTCAGGATTGCCGGTCTTGGATCTGATCTGGTCTTCGAGGTGGATCAAAGCCTGACCGGAGACGAGGTCTTTGATGCCGCCGCCGCCGTCAATGCTGAGAACTCGAGTCTTTTTCCAGAGATTGGGGTTTCCACAGTCGGAAAGCCATTTCTTCTCCAGATTTGTGAAGATCTCTAGCGTTAGTTTGCTCAGTTCCATTTTCCCTCTGTGTTTTTTTTTTTTTTGTCTGCAACGTATCCTGTTTCGAATATCTTCTGTTTTTGGATGTTTTAAGGGGACAGATTTGGTATGAATGAAGAAAGAAGAAACGATGAATCAAAGGGCACTGATTTGGTAGGCTGTTATTGCAGTTTGGGCCATGGAAAATCCGTGAAAAGAGATGAATAGAAGAGAGATGGGAAAGAAGGAAAAAGGGATCGAAATCACTACTTATTGAAAAGATGCATTAAACACACAAAAAATGCAGAGACAGCTCTCTCTCTCTCTCGCAGTCAGTCTCTTTCTTTCTCACTCTCTTGCAACCGCGAATGGATTTTGGACTCGAGGATTCTTTTTATAAGTGATTCCTTTGTCCTGTTAAGTTTTTCTCTTTTTTATGTTTTCAGGTGTTTGGTTTTTTCAGTAGTCCATCGGACTAAAGTTTTCTGTACACATGCAGAGGCCATTGCACGTAGCATATCCATTCCATACGTAGTTTGGACTTTCGAGGGCCAAAGGGCGGACTCAAAAAATTATAGTTGTGTGTGTGGTGGGGGGGACTGGACTCCATTTAAAAGGAATGTGGGTGGGGTGAACTGGACTCCATTTAAAAGGAATGTTGGGGATGGGGTGTGAAAAAAAAAAAACACATTAATTTTTAAAATATGAAGGATTTTTCTTTTTTATAAAAAAAATTAACTTTTTTCATGGATGGATCGGGGCTTCAGCCCTCGGACCCATGTATTTGGGTTTGCCCTTGCTACGCCTTACGTATAAGCATATAAGGGACTACGAATGCGGGTCACACTTAGCCCCCTCTATAATTGATGGTTACCCGCCTTACGTATAAGCATATAAGGGACTACGAATGCGGGTCACACTTAGCCCCCTCTATAATTGATGGTTACCCTTTTGGCATTCACATTCGTCACCTTAATTTACATTATGACATATTTGCTGTTTTTTTCACCTGTTTATTTGTGAGGAATTGAATTCTCATGTATTTGTAGTATTATAATTTTTTAATAGGAAAAAAAAATTATTCAAGAGATGAGGGTTATATTCGATTCAAGCTGAAGATGCAAATGAGATCCTGGCATTTTCAGGATTTGATTTACTAAATGATGACTTTCAAAACCATGACTCCCATTTATAAACTTAGCCTCTCACGGTAACTAGCGATCAGGACAGTATTTGGTTTTGATGTTTATCTTTGGACAAATTTAAATATTGTTAACAACTTTAACCAAAAGAGCTAGATTATTTGATTTCGAGTTTTGAATATCTAAACACCCTTTCATCAATGGACATACACATTTATTATCAGCTAATCATATTAAGTCTTTTTTTAAACCTTTCTTTTACCCTATTTGAACTTTCAGAAATTCTGATAACGATTAGTGGAAATTGCCAACACAATATAATTGAGTATCACACACACAATGCCTAGAGACCGATCCATGTATCTTCCAATTTAAAGCATCACTCCTTAAACCAACTTGGCCAAACAAAACAAAGGAAAAAACAAAACCTGGAAATTGGGATAGGAGACACAGACTGATACTGTACTTGAGTTAAAATGGTCATGGGATCCTATGAAAATTTTACTACCTCAGTCTGGACATCTATCTATCTTTGCACAGCAAGATTTTTTTTTTTTTTTTTTTAACCCTAGACTAGATAACACCTAGACATTTTGTCACAGGAATCAGGATACAGTTGGAGGATATGGGGGTTGGAAGATGCCTTGCTCTTTCCTTCATTTTATTTTAAACCATTAACAGTGTTTTGTGTTGGTTGGCAATGGCATTATTTTTCTTCACCAAAGGCAGAAGCAAGCCTGCAAGCGGTTTACCAGTTTCTTAACTACCCTGACACGTGTCAGAATCGTCCTGGTTTGCGCACGTGTATCTCGGTCGGTATTGCATCGGGCGTTAATTTTGGGGCCCTCGAGACTGCACTGGTGTTGTTGGGGAATCGACTCGGCGCTGAGTCCGCCGCCTGATATGGATTTCATTTCAAATAATATTCCGCTGGAAAAAGACTGACACTCACTCATCACCCTAAAAAAAAAAAAATTTATTATAGAAAAAAGACTTTTAGTGATGGTTTTTTTTTTTTTTTTTTTTTTCCGCTGTTAAAAGATTTTCTAGATGTAAGCGCACTTTATGTGGAGAAAAAAAAGACACAAAAAGTAACTTTTAGGGGCGGAAAAGAAGCACCGCTAAGGGTTCCCTTCATTTTTTGTAGTGCATTTTTCGTGCCTTTTCAATGTCCGGCTTGCTTAGGATTGTTATATATTGACTTTTAGATCTTCATTTTTAACCACTTATTGCATGTTTTTCCCTTTGTTCTATGCAACACAAACAAGACCTTAATATTTAGCTCGTATTAGTTCATTTAGTTAGCATTTGATTAATACTACAACTATTTGAGCAGGCTTAGGCGACGTAGCCCATGAGCACCCCTAATTGGTTCACATGAAGAGGTCCTTGTAAAGTATTATATGCCTAAATTGGTCGCCTGTCAAAATTATTGGCAAATGATAATACCGTCTCTAAGTGAGTAATGTTTCTTTACCCACAAGAATTTGGAAGTTAGGATTTTTTGGACAATATGTGATGGCTTGTCCCCTTTTGTTTGAAATGCCATGTTTCTCTCATCAAAATTTTAAATAACAGCTACCTATAAAATCTCAAATGAGCTTTTGGAATTTTTGAAATTCCATTATCTTTGCTTTTGATTGGGATTTTAAATGCTCTCTTCCGAGAAGAGGGATTTGGAATTCCACCTCAAGGTGACAACTTTTGAGAATTTAGCAGTCCCAAGCTCAAAATCGATAAAGTTAGCAACGTACTTCAAAATACATTGAGGTCGCTTCACTAGATCACGTCCGAGTCAATGAACTATCTTAAGGCCTGTTTGGATAAATGAGGAGTGGAGTAAAATGAAGTGGATTTCACATGTGGAGTAGAGTGAAGAGAAGTATGTTGAAGTTATAGTAGAGTACTTCACTTCACTCCATTTAGATTCTTATTTTGAAGTTAATGTTTGCAGTAGAATCCACTTTTATTCAAGGAAATTGAAGTATTTAGAGTTGAAATGAAATGGAGTACATGTGGCTCACAACATTACTTCATCTATCAGGCCAGACTCATCCAAACATATTAGAGTTGAAATTTTAGGCTGTTAGGGCTCATTTAACTTCACTCTATTCTATTTTTTGCCTATCCAAATAAGCCTAGAATTTTGACAGATGAAAACTCAAAGCATGGGTGTTTTACCAATCGGCTATTGTCCTTGAGCAGTGGTAAGAGACAAGAAGAAAAAGCTTGGCAGCAAACTAATAGAAAAAAAAAAACGTTATAGTTGGCAACTTGGCATTACAGAACCCCTTGTAAAGGCAAGTTTGCTAATTACAATAAAGCCAAAGCTAGTGCCAACAGTAGCTTTGGATTTTAACCCCTGATTGGAATTGTAATGCCCATTTATATACTATTTCTTCCTTTTGTCTTTACACTGCACTTTACTTTTATTAATATGGGAAAGTTGAATATTGGTCATTTTGCAATGTTTAATTATCAGTTATAGATAAGATCCCAGATGTTTCGTTGTAATGTGATCAACATTTTTAATTTCAAGGATTTGCTTTATGAGCCCTGCTACATGGACTAACCCATGGACTGATTCATGAACTAACTCCATGAGTTAGTCCATGTAGACTTTTTGTTGCTTTATAGACTCAGACTCTGTCCCATCAAATAAGAGCAAAATCAATGCATGTAATAAACAACAACAGGAACATCAAATGACTAATTACTAGACCGTTGAATTTTGAGAATTTACAGCCATACATTTGGGTTGGTTAGCATGCATTATTGTCATAAAATAGGTCATGAAAAATTATTGTCAAAGGAAAATGTCAAGATATTTAGATTTTACATATTTCTTTTTCTCTCTTGGTACATTGTGAAAATGTTGCAGAAAATTAATAAAAAAAATTGTTATTGAAAGATAATGTAATAAAGTTCTCCCAATTTCTTGCTTTGATACTGATAATATTAGGATTTTATAAAGGAAAGATACATAAGTGGATAACTTCTTTGATATTATATGATGAGGAATATTCATGCAAAAAGCCTATTTGGACATACTTTTTGGCATGAATTTCCCCTATGTTACCCCTTGAATATCCCCTATGTTATCCCTTGAATATCAGTGATATTCAAGGGGTAACATAGGGGTTTGTCCAAAACTCATGCCAAAAAGTATGTCCATGCAGCATTACTCATATTCATGTGCATCAATCCCTCACCCTATGCTTCCCTCACCATAGGGTGAGGGACACTTACACAACTTTCCTTCTTTAAACACGAACATTCATCTTCTACAAATGACCATATATAACATTTTCTTTTTTGCATAATTTTTTTTTCAAATTATGTATGTGTCCCTCCCTGTATGGCGAGGGATCAATGAATGCATATTAACATTCCTCGTGATGATATTTTCAAAATATCGCGAATATTTATAACACTGGGATGCCTATTGATGCTGCTCCTGGTTCTTAATAGCTGAGTAATGGTTTCTTAATCTAGCATTGTCTCCATCATAATGAATAAGAATTAAATACATGATGGCTTGCCCTTGTGTTGTAATAGCTTTCAAGAGGACATAATAATTAAATGCCATTTGCTTCTGCCATTTATTGTTTCTTTTATATATATGTACAACAAATCTCTTAGTCTGGTAGGCTCATTAGTTTCTCTGATGAAAAAGTTCATCAGATCCTGACCTTAGAGTAAATTCCTTACCCATTTTCATACGTGTGGACCCCCACCTATGGTTAATATCTACCATTGAGTACTGGAGAAAACTGAGAAGTGCACTGTATTTTAGATAACAAAAGCCAACCTGGTCGTATTTGACTTATGATGAAGGTAGTCTTGTCTTACTTGTAAATTTGCCCTGACAGAATCATGTGAAATCCACTGTTTGAGCTTGTCCTGAGCTGATATACTCATAACTCACCTGGTTAGAGCCTTGGAGGCATCAAAATCTGCACTTGGAAATGGGAGTTGACCCTTTTGGAAGTAATGATGAGGAAGAAATTAGTCATTTATACTATATCAGGGGGTCAAAATAATTTAAAACAAGAACATGACTCGTCAAAGAATCGGTCGTTTTCAAATCGACTCGACCTGGTGAACCTCTGAGCCGAGCCTTCTGCTTTTTGTTAGTGATACTAAACTCGAGAAATCCGAGTCAGTGAACGTAAAAAAGAAGCTCCAAGTACACCACGTGGTAAAAAAGGGCAGACAAGGTATCAAATCCACGATGGATCATGGTGGGCCACCCACGGTTAAAAAACACTCTACACATGTCTCGATGCCTTCTCCACTTGTAATATAATAACAGCACACAAATAGATGGCCCCTACCATATGGATGGGGAATGCTAGTCCATGTTTCAGACATAGAAAGTTAAAAAACCACATGCATGAATAGACCTGGGTGTGGAGCTGGTGCTAATCTAATTCAATCGGTCCAACTAACCCAAACATTTGTCATACTATAGATGTAAACCCCATTTTTGTCCTGTGGTTATACATTCTGATCTCTGAGATGGAGCATATCTAACCAAGGGAATCAGAGATCCACAAGTCAAAGGGTCTAGTTCCTATGCCAAAAAGGCACTAATCAAAGGGTGTGTACGTAGGGGTGATCGCCCTTTGCAAAGTTGTAAAATATGTGGAACTAGAAGGATAACTCAAGGTATAGTCTACTAACTACAATAGAATCTTATAAAGAAGTGACTATCCTCATCGGGGTTATTGTTGAAGCTTTATATCATCTATCTATTCTAGGATGATCTACTCAAATGACTTGATGTCTAATGTTTTATACTAAATAGCTATCTATTACTGGACATTGCTCTTGGATGGTTTTGGTTCACCCATATGTGCGCCCTATTCAGTGGAGTAGAACCACTTTGGTGCTCCAATGGTGCACAATCTTATTTTGATCTTAGTGGCATGAGATCATGGAAGAAATGACTTATTTTTCTGCTTTCACTAAACTTAAAGCAACGAGCAATGTGTCAATGGAGATTAATATGAGTTAATTATTATATAACTACTTTTTCAAGCAGCGGACAGAGTCACAAGCTTTTTATGGTTAAGAGGATAATAGAATGGTTCTTTAACAAAGTAAGTGGAGGATGCTATGCACACGTTAGCATGCCTTTAATTTTTAAAGTAAGTGATATCTAATCAGGAAGAAGCTAATAAATCCAATGATTACTGGATGAATTTGAGGCATCTACTCCTGCTGTTTTAGGACCACCATGTGATGATGAGCTACGAGGAAGAGATACTCTAATGGTAGGACTTAATTTCAGGTTAATTTCAAGTTTGCTGTTTTCCTATAGACAACATTGGAAAAACATGATCGAAAATAAATTTTTTATACCGAAAAATACTTTTTTATTTAAACTTTCTCATGTATTTTGTTTGCAGTAAATATTAAAATTAATTCATTTTTGACACCATTAAGAAGTTGCTGTGATAGTTGTGCATGAATGCAACAAATATATTGTTTGAGATTGTTCTCTTATGTCCATTTGGGCTTACCTTTGATCGGTATAGAGTCTTTCACAGTCTCATCTGTTTATGATTTGACAACATATCTAATTTTATGCTCATTAAATCTTACTCACGTTAGATTGAATCTAAAAGAAATCTATGTTTAGAGGATAATGCTGTTGAATCAAGGTTTAGAAAAATCTGATGAGATGGAATTTTTGAATGATCCTAGTCGATAAAGAGTTAATGGAACCAAGTTGGCCCGAGCAGGACCGCATAAGTATAGGTGTGTTCATCTTCATACAATGTTCATGGGCTGTGTCTCAAGAGAGAGGGAAATGCTTGTTTGATTAGGGACCTCCTAATTCATGTCTAAAGGTCCATTTGATTATAGTTAAGACCCACGTCAATCCACACCTTTCTGTGATTGTGCGGTTGCTTAGTTCAACATTGCAAATAGAGAGTTTGGCTACCTAAAACCATTTTATTTATCGTGGATAAACCCCACTTCTTTTGGTCATCATGTCTATTGTAACACTTGAAAATGTTCCAATGCCAGGCATCATGATTTCGTATGCTTTCAGGTAACAAAACGCACACAAATTAAGAAAAGCAGGAAAAGAGCATTTGGTTTTAAGTGTTTGGTGATGTCTTAACAGTAATGCATATTTAACTATAGATAAATGGAAAGTACAATTCGAAGAAACATATGTAAGCTTTGTTGAATGCTTTAGTTGTTATCTAATGTGTAAGGAAGGATATATATATATATATATATGATATGTAATGTTGGATAGTGAGATTAGGAGTGCATGTGTGAGCTAATCACTTGATAGGGGTATAGTTTTTTCAAAATATCTCTATGGATGACAAATATATATTGCAATAAAAATATGAAATAATCAAATTAGCAATGGTGATCAAATTGAAAAATCTATAAGATTATTTTCTAAGGTATTATATATTTATTTTGTAATATTTCAAAAAATCTATAAGATGAAACAATATTCCGAAATCTAATCGTCAACAAAATAAAAGGCTTAATAAATATTCCCAGCTATCCAAATAACAGTTTTCTACCCCCATCAAGCAAAAATCTTAGGTCCACCAATGGATCTAAAAAAATCTGACCCATTAGCTAGGTGATCGATCCATTTGGTTGCAGATATAGTTGTTTATAGAGAGTATCATGTTGATTTGTATCAATTTCTGAAGTATTGTAACGACACCCGACCCAATCCCCGGGTATGATATTATCCGCTTTGGGCCTAGCTCGCAGCCAAACACCCTCACGGATTTATTCTCGGGCCTCTTTGAGACCCAAAACGCGTCATACCAAGTCAAGGGGGGTTCGCACATATAAGCCTGGCTTCGGGTGGCCTCATAGGAGATGTGGGACGGAGTCCCTGCGAGCGGCTTTGATATCAATTCTGTAACGACACCCGACCCAATCCCCGGGTATGATATTGTCCGCTTTGGGCCTAGCTCGCAGCCAAACACCCTCACGGATTTGTTCTCGGGCCCCTTTGAGACCCAAAACGCATCATACCAAGTCAAGGGGGGTTCGTACATATAAGCCTGGCTTCGGGCGGCCTCATAGGCGATGTGAGACGTGATGTGGGACAGAGTCCCTGCCTTGCTCGCAGCTGACCCGGGTTCTCACAAGTATGCACTTCGTAAGGCCAGTACTTAAAAATATTGCTGGGCCAACTTAAAAATATGGCTGAGATCCACAAATTTACCACCGTCCACACTGAGTAAGGTTACAATTACAATGCACTTGTAGTAACACACCTTCCTTGCATGCGCCTTTCCCCTTGGGCTTTTGATTACTCACCGTCCTCATCTGAGTCTGCAAGTTGCATGAAAACAAAGTCATAGCCATTAGCCTTCACCTCAGATCACAGCAACTTTGGCCGTCCATTTATTAATGACAGCTGAGTGTGGTCGAGCAGAAGAATCCAAGATGTGGAGTTGAGAATCGTGTTTGTGTTCTTATTTTATACCCGAATCTCTTAGTACTACTAGATCACACGTATATCCTATTTAATAATAAAACAGACACAAATGTATGGAGGAGTTGACATTGTACTACGTCTCCTAGTGTGACTCAATGTGGACTAGTTTTGGCCCAGTTACATCTTATACTATTAGTATACAAAGGGAGAATTTCTAAAAAGTCCTTAAGTTTCGACCTTATTTCAAAAAATGATATAAGTTTTAAAAATTTTTAAATTAGTCCCTAAGTTTTTCATGAAGTTTTCAATTAAAGACATTTATCTATTTAAAGTTATTTTTCTGTAACTTTTTTCCTTTTTTTTAAATACCCAAATTATCCTTCATTGTAATAAAACTTTCATTCACTTCTTCTATTTTCTCCTCATTTCCTTCGCCTGTATTCTCACGGTGATCAAAGACACCCAGTATTCCCACAGCGATTGGCTGCATGAAGTGACTGCCGAAACCATATCATGGCTTTAAATGAAGGGTAATTTGGGCATTTTCAAAATATTGAAGGAAAAAATTACTAGAAAATACCTTTAAATGGCCGGATATCCTTAATTGAAAATTTACTGAAAAGCTTAGGGACTAATTTGAAAAGTTTCAAAACTTATATCATTTTTTAAAATAAGACAAAAATTAAGGCCATATTTGAAAATTTCCCATAAACATATAGTACTTGAAAGTCATGTGTTTGTTTTGCAGAGATTAATGAAGGGCATAAGCACAAGCTCTTGCATGATATTGCTTTGTGAGGGGGATGGCGATTGCCCAGTTCATTGATGGGGTCCCCTTCTTTAATGTCTGGATGCAGACGTTCAGTACTGACTATTGAGTTGAGCAATATTTTGCTGGAACCGAATCCCCTGTTTGGACCAAACAGGGAAACCCTGTTTGGACCAAACAGGGGGTGACATGCAGAGGGGCGGATGATAGAAAAACCGTTTCTCTTTCATCCGCCCCCTTATGTGTCGCCCGATGTTTGGTCCAAACAGGGAATTCGTTTCCTATTTTGCCATAGCTAAGCTAGGCTCGTTGAGTACGAATCATTTGTGGCTAAGCCTAGCCATAGAGAGGGCCACCCTCTCCAACTCACTATGGTAAGGGAATCTCCTAATCTCTTGATCAATGGCTAATAAAACGTTAGCTTTCAAATTGAGTGCACTATTTATCCAACGGTCTAGGTCTATTTATAGGAGTGCTGATGTATATGACCAATGATTATCAGGCAGGGAGGCACCATTTATCCAACGGTCCAATTTATTTAGAGAAGTGCTTATGTATATGACCAATGACTATCGGGGCAGGGGAGGGGATTCTATGTTTCTGTCCACTCATATGGATCTTTGGTGGAGCCCACCGTTTATTTAAAAAAAATAAAAAATAAAATGAAGATGTGGGCACATCTGATGATATGCAGACATGGAGCTCATGCATTAGAGCTCCTATTTCATATATATACAGGGGCGGACCCATGTTAATTTGACCTGGAGCGGTCGCCCCAGGTCAAATTAAAAAATCATTAAAGAGTTGAATGGGCCTTGGCCCATGCCCCATGTAAATTAAAAAAATTGCCCCACCTCATTGACTCTTTTCTTCTCTTCCTTTGTGGAAAGGAACCAAAAAGAAAAAGAAAAAAAAAAAGAACTCTTTTCCTTCAATCTCTGCGGGGGAGTAAGATCACGCGACTCGTCTCCATTCTATGACGGGAGGAAGATGAAGACTCTTGTTTGCTCTTTTATGTCTTTTATGTGATCTTGGACTTGTTTTCTTAGATGTTGTCTATCTTTTTATTGGTTTTATCATTTGGGTTGTCTCCAAAGCTACCATTGTAGAAGCTATTGAGGGAAGCTATGGTGGAGCTTGGAGTCGGCGGCAGCGGTGCAAGAGAAGGGGTTGAAAGAACAACTATGTGTGGTTTTTCTCTCTTGCCTTATATGAGTGATGGGTTTCCTTGTAGAGATGAGAGATATAGCAATGTTTAATCTTCATTTGCATGAGACATAGGCAAGGAAAAAAAGGTGTCTAGTAAGGCTTAGCTTCTTTTTCTCTTCAAAGAATATTAATGGAACTCTAGATTTGAATCAATGGAATTTAAAAAATTAGGGCTAAATCTGAACTCTTAATCTCTAAATTATAATTCCAAACCTAAATCCCCAAGTCCTAAATGAAATCCTAAGCCCTAAATCACCAAATCTTATATGCAAACCTTAATCCCTAATTCCCTAAATTCCCTTTATTCGCAAGCCCTAATCCCGCGGAGTCCCCTAATTCATAATCCCTAATTCCCTAGTTTCTCATTTTTGAAATTTTTTCTTGGGCTATAATATGATTTTATGATTATTCTGATTATGTTCATTTGCAAATATAGGTGGGTTTCATGTGATACATGAACTATTAGGAGCTTAAGGAAAGGATAAAGACTAAGAAGATATTAATTTCCACAATATAATGATTATTACTTTTTTAGGGTACTCTGGAGTTTTTTTTTTTTTTTTAGTATTACTGTAATGTGGTTGCTAATTGATGGGCCAATTTCTTGAGTAGTAGAAAATGCTTATTTATGAATTTGGTGTTAGTAGTAGGATTCCTCATAAAAAGAAAAACTAATTGAAAATCATGTCTTTAACCTATTATATAAATAGAGATTGTTGGTAGTCAGCAATGATTTTGACGCAATTGACTTTATCTTTAAATTAGATATGGAAATATATATATCAAAAAGATTAAAACGGCTAATCTATTTAAACGCAATACTTTTTCTCCTTTTCTATTGTTAATGTGAAAAAATCTAGTAAAAAAAATATTGATATATTCAATTAACCATTATCCGCCCCACCCAAACTAAAATCCTGGGTCCGCCACTGTATATATATATATATATGAGCCCGGATCATATGAGCTGCAGCGGATTGTATTATCCCCTGCACACGCGTGAGTCGAAATGAAATGAAAAAAGGGCGCCAATCTAGGTCTTTATTTTTTATTTCACCCTTTCCCCCTCTTTTCATTTCTCCCTTCTCATTTCCCCACTTCGTTTCTTCCTTCCAGACCTAGAAATCGATCTCCCTCAGCTCGATCCCTCTCTCCCTCAGCTCGATCTCTCTCTCTTAGCTCGATCTCTCTCCCTCTCTGCGCAGCGACCTCGGTGATCTCTTTCTGTCTTGGACCAGCATCTCGACGATCTCTCTATCTCTCCCCCTCATCTCTCCATCTCTCGGCGATATCTCCCTCTGAGATCTCTCTCTCTGTCTCTGCGCAGACCGTCTCTCTCTGTCGGCGATCTCTCTGTTTCGATTTCCATCGCTCGCTCCCGGACGTCGACCTAGATCCAGCTGTGTCTGCCTGGATTCGTCTTCCCCGCTGCAATCTCCCTGAAGTCCCGTCCCTCGGCAACTCTTCTACAGAAGAGTTGTAATTTTTTTTTCAACCTTGCATCTTTTATAAAAGGTTATGTAATGGGATGGTTGCAAATTTTTTGTTTTTTCTATTGGGTGTTCTGCGGAAGCTCCCTTGTCTCTGCACCTTTAACATTTTGCAAACCTTCTGCTTTGGGTGGATCTTACACTTCCAAGGCTTGATATTATGTGAGTATTCATTTCCTTTTGGATTAAAGTGAGGTTGATGAAATTGGTGTATATGGTTAGACCAGATTTGCACTCTGTTCATGGGGTACTGCGGCCTTGCATTGAATGTGCTTGTCTGGGTTGAGAACTGAAAGCCAGATTGCCCCATTGCACAAATAACTGAAACAATCAAAAGTCATGCCCATTACAGTAAAAATCCCACAGAAAACAGGGTTATTTATTTTTAAAATTTTTTATTTTTACAATTTGATCACAATTTAGGTACTCTATTTGAATGTTCTTTGCCATTTGTCATGACAATTCCAAACATCATCGAGTCATTTTGGACTCCATTTTGCTGTTAAGTTTCAGTTGAATCCAATAAGGATAACTGAAAAGTTTTTTTTTTAGTTAATATAAATAAAATGATTGGCCTTACAAATGTCGTCAGCATGGTCAGTACGAAACTTAGAATGGGCTCCAAAGTGCCCATGTGGGTATGGGTATATGATTTTAAAGACATCTCATACAGCCCATAATCCAGGACGAAGATTTTGAAAATGTCCAGATTTATAAGCAAGTGTCTGTTGATTCCAACTCCTTTAATTAATATTTATTTTCACTAAAATTTGGACATTTTGCATTTGCTATGAATCTGTGTGCAGGGAGAAAGAGGTTGCGGGTTGCTGATTTGGATGGATGAGGTCGCGACTGAATATGTACCGTGCTGAAGTATCGGATGTGTGCAAATTGAAAGTAGAGAAGATGAAATGAGAACGTCACTTGAAGAGATGAAGCAGGAGATTAAGCACGAAATTAAACTTTTGAGAGAAAGTGACGAAGCTCATAATTTTCAGCAACAACACCCAAATTATTGTAGTTATATATTGATGATGTTTCTACTATTTGTTGTATATGCATTTGAATCAAACTTTGCAACATGAGGATAGCTATTTCTGTTAGTTTTTTTTTTTTTAGAAAGGTAATGTCCCGATGCACTTGTGTATTATCTCAATTTTTGTTTCGAATGGAAATGTAAGTATGCACTTCTGTATTATCTCAATTTTAGTTTGGAATGGAAATGTATTTTTTGTTTTGAATGGAAATGTAAGTATGCACTTTTGTATTATCTCAATTTTAGTTTGGAATGGAAATGTCGAGATGAACTTGTTTAATATCAATTTTAGGTGCATTGATCTTTTTAATATCAATCCATTTTAACATATGAAGCTGGCTATTTGCTCAAGATGGGAATCCATTTTGATGGGCAAACACGATTTTTTTCAATCCAAAAATTGCAGATTTGAAGGTCGTAATATGGACCTCGGAACCCCCAAATTTCGTGGAAAAAATCCATCGGGAAGTGGGTGAACCAATGCCCCAAACAGGGGTACTCACCAATGTTTCAGCTGATTTGGCTGACAGGGTAGGAAAAGTGCGCGAGTTAAAAACGGGGCAAACGCGATTTTTTTCTATCCAAAAGTTGTAGATTTGAAGGTCGTAGTATGGACCCCGGAACCCCCAAATTTCGTGGAAAAACTCCATCAGGAAGTGGGTGAACCAATGCCCCAAACAGGGGTACTCACCAATGTTTCAGCTGATTTGGCCGACAGGGTAGGAAAAGTGCGCGAGTTAAAAACGGGGTAAACGCGATTTTTTTCGATCCAAGAATTGTAGATTTGAAGTTCGTAGTATGGACCTCGGAACTCCCAAATTTCGTGGAAAAACTCCCTTGGGAAGTGGGTGAACCAATGCCCCAAACAGGGGTACTCAGCAATGTTTCAGCTGATTTGACCGACAATGTTTGGCTAATATTTGGCCCATTTGACAAACAATAAAAAACCTGCAACACATTATCTTGAAGATCCCACAATCAATTCCACAAAATCCCATGTAATACACTGAATTGAAAATTTCACAAAATAACATGTAATACACTGAAAATGCAACTCCACAAAATTAGAATCTGAAACTAATGTTTGGCCCATTTGACAAACAAAAGAAACCTGAATACATAGTATCTTGAAGAACCCACAATCAATTCGATGATGCAATTCCACAAAATGCCATGTAATACACTGAAATGAAAATTACACAAAATAAGATGCAATACACTGAAAATGTAACTTTTCCAAAATTCAACCCACATGAAAATCCCATTTATCTCAAATAAATCTCTTTGTGTATAACAAAGCTCTTCAGGTTGGCATAACTGTGCTTCCTTCCTTGATGGTAGTATTGATGGAGTCCTTCTTTCTAGAAAACTAACATGAAATAAAGTGTTTACCTGTTCAACACCGGATAGTTTCTCTTGTTATGTGATACATTGCGCTTGTTGCAACCCTTATAAAGACGCCCTTTTGTTGCCTTTTCCTTCGATGATTTAAGTCTCTTCGGGCGTCCTTTCATCACAACATGAGATGGCTCGTGATATTCAACTAAATTACTATCCACAAGTCCTTTCCCTTTATCAATGCTTGACTCCGTTGAGTTGTTTAACGTCACCTGACTCAATTTCATTTCCAATTCCTTATGACCACTGATTAAAGCAGATCCACACAGGCAGCAGATCCACCCGATTCAACAAATTCTACAGAAGCATCTCTTCTAGCACCCTTCGTCCATCGCTTCAAAATGTAACGCTCGGGTAAAAGTAGTATAGAAACTCTCCTCAAGATAGACAACACATGACAACAAGGGATGCCTTCAAATTCAAACTTGTAGCAAGAACAATATGCATGCATCTCATCTTTTTTTCCATAAAACCTCTCTTTCAATTTGCTTTTTATCAAAATAATTTTTCACAACGAATTTACAGCTCACATCATCCTCGTAAACAATAGTTTCGCCAAGTGACGTGGTGGTGAATAACTCTTTTTGAAACTTATAAAAAAAAATTTCTTATATATACTTCAGCCATCTGCCTTTCCATTGGTGAACGTGTCTTCATTTTAGGCCTCCCATTGCTATTCTCAAAGTCCTCTTTCTTTTCAAGATACCTTAAACGTTCAACCCCGGCATCAAAAAGCAATATGAAATCAAGTAGAGAATTCTTGTACTCTACATACTGCTTCACAAATGCATTCATACTTTCACTTTTTTGAGTGGTCGACATGCCACCGAAGAAATTTTTCTTTAAATAAGCCGGAACCCACATATGACGAATCTTAAAGATATCAGCCAACCAATTATTCTCCATAAGTTTATTGTCTATTATGATCTGATTCCAACAACTCTCAAATTGAGAAGAAGTGTCAGAGTTGTGAACACATTTTTTGGTCTCATCTATTAGACCCTCATTGTGCCATCGGCAATACCGATGAACAGTGTTTGGCATTACATTCTTTATTGCTTTTGTCATTGCCAGATCTTGATATGTTATAATTCCCTTTGGTGGACTAAATGACATAGCTTCAAGCCATGTGTTAAACAACCACTGAAATGACTCCGTTTTTTCATTTGGTAAAAACCCACATCCAAATAAAGTTGTTTTTCCATGGTGATTACAACCCACAAATGTAGCAAAAATAAGTCCATAACAATTTGTCTTATAGGTTGTATCAAATGTTACCACATCACTAAAAACTTTGTAAGCCGAACGAAATGCTCCATTTACCCAGAAAACATGTGTTATCTTTTTATCTGCATCTCGCTCAATGGTATATGTGAAACCATTTCCCATTTCTTTACGGTTTTCAAAAAGTTGAAATAACAGCTATCCATGTAGCCCCCGTTTTTTTTCCTTTTCATCCCTACAGTGATTCTTGGCATCGACAACTGTAAATCCAATTTTGTCTAGTCCCCCAGATTGGGATGCAAAAATTTGCATTTGTTGTTTGTTTCGCACATTTGCTGAATCACATGTATTTATAATTTGTCACTTTGATTTTGGCACTTCACGATGTGACTTCAACATAAATCTCTTACTGGGAGTAACAGGGGCATGAGAGTGTTCAGGAACAAACTTGGATACCACATAACCACCCGACTTATCTATTTTCACAAGCAACTGAGCCTTACAATCGAATCTTGTTTCCATTCGACGTCTTTGAACAAGTTCCTTATCAATCCAGTATTTCTCATCTGTTTTACCCTGCTTTGAATAGACAAATCGCTTCCATACAACCTCCCCATCTTTTCCTGTTACTAGATTCTTTTCTTATACTAAATCCAGCGACTTTTCCATAAGCATTGTAAAAGTTATATGCCCCATCTAAATCATCAAAATGCATGCCCAATCTTGGTGTCATGTATTCATCTACATCTGGATAGTGGACAACTGATAATGATGATGAGGTCATATCCATATGCAATCTGGATCACAAAAAATTAAAAAGTCATGAATAACTGACCAATTTTCTCAAACCCATTCATCAATTTTTCTACTAGGCAAAAGTATGACTGATGTAACACAAACACAAGCATTTCATTTTTTTTTTAAAAAATGAGTTCACATGTCAAATACCATCTAAAAAATAGTAGCATTAATTTCTAGAAAAAAAATGGTGCTTTATCTAAACAGTTATATAACACAAACACAAGCATTAATTTCTTAAAAAAAATGAGCTCAGTGGATCTATATCCAGTGATGATCAGGATCACAAAATTTTTAGTGCAATGGTCAGCATCACAAAATAATTAAAATAAGTCCATAATGGGGTACCAAATAAATGGCCAGGATCACAAAATTATTAAAATTGCATGAGGGAGATGACATAGCCATGTTTACATCAGAACGGGAGTGGCTCATCCAAGGATGAAAATGCAATAGTAAAAGAAAAGGAGCAGATCAGTAAAAGATGCAAGGTTGAAGAAAAAAAATTCCAAGTTTTCTGTAAAAAAGAAAAATTCCAAGAATTTTTCTTACCCTCTTTTCTTGTAGAAGAGTTGCTAAGTGAGGGGCTATGCCCGTTGTAGAGAAATCAAAACAGAGAGATGACTTCAGGGAGACTGCAGCGGGAGAGACGAATTTAGGCAGACACAGCTGGACCTAGGTCAACGTCCGGGAGCGAGCGATGGAGGCACACAGAGAGAGCAAGATCGCCCAGAGAGAGAGGGTCTGCGCAGAGACAGAGAGAGAGATCACCGAGAAAGAGATTACCGAGAGAGGGAGAGATGAGGGGGAGAGAGAAATCGCCGAAATAAGGTACCGCTGCGCATAGAGGGAGAGAGATCGAGCTGAGAGACTAATATGCAAGAGAGAGATCTAGCTGAGGGAGAGAGCGACGCGAGGAAGAGAGGGATCGAGCTGAGGGAGATCGATTTCTAGGTCTAGAAGGGGAAATGAAGTGGGGAAATGAGGAGGGGGAAATGAAAAAAGGGGGAAAGGGGGAAATAAAAAATAAAGACCTAAAGTGGCCGGTGGCGCCATTTTTTCATTTCGACTCACGCGTGTGCAGCGGATAATACAATCCGTTGCAGCTCATATGATCCGGCCTCATATATATATGTCTTGTGGGTGTCATCAATCCTGATAAGATCTTGTCACCCTATCATATCAATCATATCCAATCCACTGCCATTTCTAATGTGGTGTCTTCAACGGCTGCATCCCCACATCAAGGTAAGGATGTAGGAGGACACTATGTCTCATTCCTCCCCTGATAATAAATTTAGGGAAATGATATTGACACTCATTTTTTGTCCTTTTTTATGGAGGCACTCTAATTCAACTCCAATTCTAATTACTTTGAATTGGAGTGCCTAAAAAAAAGGATAAAAAAGGAGTGCCAATATCAACTGCCTAAATTTATATGAAATGCATCGCCATGCAAAAACCTTGATTTCAAACCATCCAACATCCAAAGGTCCCAGAGTTAGTATTTTGAGGTTGTAAAGGTGTCTTAAAGACTAATTACGTTTATTAGTATTTTGAGGTTGTAAAGGTGTCTTAAGACCAATTATGTTTATTAGTATTTTAAGGTTGTAAAGGTGTCTTAAGACTAATTATGTTTAGGGGGGTTCTATTGGCACCACAATTTCATCTCTCCACACCGCAAGAAAAAAATTCTTCCCAAACTACCCCCTCTCTCTCCCTCCCTCCACAGTCCACTCTCTTCCCTCATCCCCTCCCTCCACCCCACCCTCCAGGTCTCTGCGGGCAGGGATCCCCGGCCGGCTACCGCCGTGCCGGCCCCCCTCCCCCTCTCCCTTCCTCTTATTCTCTCTTGCTTGGTCTCTTTGTCTCAGGGGAGCTGTCATCTCCCTAACATTTTCGACTTGTATATGAGTATCTATTTCTGTCATTTAAATCTCAGCTTGCAATCAGAAAAATAAGTAACCACCCAAATTAACCCTATGTCAAGTGTCTCTCTTCTCTCTCTGAAGAATCCCATTCGTGGGTCTTTGCTATTCTCCTACAAATGGTCTCTATATATATGTGTGCTTTCTGTTTCATGCAATCAAAATGGGGTCTTTCGTTTTTCCAAAATCGGCTTTGAGAAGGTGGTTTGCCAATGAAACTAGTAAACCGCCTTTTCTTGTGAGCGATTTATGAAGATGAAGGCAGTTTTATTAAGTGGAGCGACCTGACATTGCCTGTTAAATGTTTGAGTTTAATAAATTTTCTCAAAGATGTCCGTGCAGCTGCAGCCCTGCTGCCCGATCTCCCTCCCCGCCGGCGGCTGGGAGGGGAGGGGAGTAGAGAGAAGAAAAGGAAGGGAGAGAGGGAGAGGAAGGGAGAGAAAATAGAAGAGGGGGAGGGAGGAAGAAAGAGGGAGAGAGGGGGGGGGAGGGGGCCAGCCGAGGCTGCCGCCGCAGGAAGCCGGCCGAGGATCCCTCCCCGCCGGAGACCTGGAGGGTGTGGGGTGGAGGGATGGGATGAGGAAAGAGGGTGGGTGGGCTGTGGAGGGAGAAAGTGAGGGAGGAGGGGGGTAGTTTAGGAAGGAAAAAATAAATAAAATTTCTTGCGGTGTGTAGAGATGAAACTGTGTTGCCAATAGAACCCCCCTTATGTTTATCTGTTTAACGGTTTATTCCTGCTCTTTTTTTCTTTTCTCTATTTTAATACCTCCCATGTCTCCCATCTTTGTAGTTCTTATAAAAATGAAAAATCACCACGAGATTTATATTAAACTTTTATAAATACGATAACTTTCCCTTTACATCTATTAAATAAAAACGAGTACGTCATTATTTAGAAAAATAGCATTATTTTAATCCGTCGCAATGGCCTCTCTTTGAATAATTCTCTCAAGCATACGAAGCAATTAATAATCTATTTTGGAACTTCTATCAATCCGACGGTAGGTTATATATATATATGGATTGGATCATTTACAATCCATTAAAAGTATAAGTTTTGAATGTCATTACGATTGATCAAAATTTAATGAAATGAGCCCCAATTTAGAAAAAACGGATTTACCTAAGATTAATCTCTCCACAGTAACGGCACATTTGCTGATGTGGTAAGTCTGCTAGGTGGCGTGTGGGAATTAACCGAAATAGTTGCAACAGGAGATCCGGATTCTAACAACTCAAAAAACACAAGAAAGAAAAAAAAGAAAAGAAAAGAAGCATGTTTATTGTTAGCTGCTCAATCACAAGATTCTCTGGGCCTACATGTAGTTTTCTTCATGTACGGTAAAAAAGGCTGGTACATACAACACACATCACGTGACTCTTTTTTTTTTTTCCTTAAATGGGCTTAAAACCCTTTCACTCTCTCTCCTACTGAATAGAATCCTTTCCGGGGTCAAGCCGCGTCAAAGGACTTCACGAAAATTGACAGAGACGAGTGAAGACATAAATGTAAGGAGCCATTCTCGTGAATAAAAGGGGGTTAGTTCAACAATAGTGCTGCACTCTCTTTAATTTCCTCTCACTCAATGCAATGGACATAAGTATTAACTACAGCAATTTTTTTAATAAACAGATCGGGAGAGTGCTCGGAGCAATGAATCTCAAATGAAAATTTAATAGAGCAATAACAGGATAAATATCTTTGTGCAATTTACGAGAGAGAGCTGCTGTGAAATGATGGTCCTATTATAATGCAATTAATGCAATTTTACTCTATCATACTTGTTCATTTATAAATCGGGCGAATCTCAAATAAGGTCTTAAGTTCTCGTCATATTTCAAAAAAAAAAACATAAGTTTTAAAAGTTTTTTGGAAAGTTTTCATAAGTTTTTTTGGTAAGTTCCAGTGGTTTTCAAATTATTCCCTTTCAGTTTTTTATAGAGTGATACTTGGACTACAACATCTTCTTGGGCCACCTTACCCATGCATGATGATTGGCCGGATAGGATTGATTGGTACAACGTAAATGACGTGTCATTAAATCTCAAAACACTCTTTTTAAATGAAAAGCATGCGAATTTCAGTGCTAGGGGGCCACAGTGGGATTTGTCATGCATAAAAATCTCATATTTACCATTCAATTGTCTCCAGAAGTAATCTAAACATATAAATTTGAGGAAGATGGGCCGCAGTGGAGATTCGCAATGAATACAATAGTGTATCAAATTACAGTTGAGATTTCTACTATTGGAAAGAAAATGAAGAATCAAAGAGGATAGTCTTCAAAGGATGGTATTGCAGTTTGGGACTTCCAATTGCAGACGCCCGTTTCCTTGGAGGGGCTGGGCGGGAGACTCTTCCCTGCAGCAACAAGCCGTTGCACCAACTTCTCCATCCTCTGGCCATTAGTCTCCGTTAACAACCGCTTTCCGCCAAAAGGCAGCGATTCCACCCCCTTCTCTTCCAGCATCCTCTTCCCCGCAGCCGCGACGTCATCCATCCACCTCTTCTCTCCCTTTGTCACCAATCCGTTTACCTGAAGCTTTTCAATTAAAAGAAAATTCCAAAGCTCCATCAATATTGCCAGTTACGTTCTGAGTAAATGATGTAACATGATCTTTTAATCTTACAAATAGAAGGATTTTGGGCCTCCGGTGAAATATCCCAAGAATATTATGCGTTGGGTTTTTCTTTCATGCATTTGCAAATATCATATTCCCTTATAACAATCAAAATATCCATCACCTAAAAGGTTTTCCCGTGAATTCAGCCCGCTTTCCTTTTTAGTAGAATTTATAGATAGTGAAATATTGAAAGAAAGAAGGATTCAAAAATTTCACTAAATTTAAAAAATGAGCGCTTAATCTTAAACCTTAAAGGAACAGTTACTATTTTTTTTTTTTATGTGGTGGGTAAATAACAAAAGATTGGAAGGTACCACGTGGGTACAGAAATGAGCCTAACCTCACTGACCTGTACAGTGGGGGAAATTTCAAGTGTTACGATTTTGTTCTTCTCGTTTCAGGTCGTTGATCATCTAGGCCCATCTGCACAAAGAATTGGCCGTTCAGACAATCCTAACCACTGAATACAGCAACGAGGACCATGTTGACCAAATATTCCTCTGAAATGGTGGGACCCGGTGTTCCCTCAACGGCATCACTCTTCACTCATGTTAAAAAAGGCCGTGGATCCACGTCACCTACTTCACTCACCACCACTCTTCTAGTATTCCATGCCCTCATTACACATAACTAACTTTCGTTTAAGAGGTCTTATACATTGGGACCCGCTTTCTCATTTTCACGCGGGAATCCAATGGCGTGGGCTTTCCCGGGAAAAATATGTTTCTCTTGTCTGTACGGGTCAAGAACCGTAACCTATATCCTTTTATGCAAATTAATTAAATACTCAAAGTGAGTTCAGAAGAATTCAGATCTATATCTAAAGTGATCATCACCATGTTTTGTTGGGCCCGGGCCCACATAATTGATAAATTGAGAGATTAAAGAGGGAGTGAGAAAAAAAAAATACCTGAATCCGCACATAGTCCGCACGGTTCCAACAAAATGCATTTCCCAGCATCTGATCAACCGTCTCCGATACGCCATCTAGTACAATCTCCACCACTGCAGCTGTGGAGCTTCCTCCACGCGCTCCGTGAATGCTCCGTGTAGACGGAGCCCTGCTGCTAGACGGGCCGTTGCCCAGCGACAGGACCATCAAGTCCTCAACGCCGTTAACTAACGGGAAGTCCCGCTTGTTGTGGAGGACGTGCGTAACTGCCGCGGCCGAGGGATTGTTCATCACCAAACCGCCATCAACTGCCAGGCAGGACGTCTTCCCGTCAATGGACGTTAACTCGAACGGCTTGAAGTAGCTCGGAGTAGCCGACGTGGCGCGGCAAACCCTCCAGAGCTCGAAATCGAAGCTCGGACAGTCGGACGCGTCGGCTCGGGAGAAGACGAACGGCGCGGAGCTGTTGAGATCGTAGCAAGGGACGAGGAGAGGCTTACACGTGTCCTTCAAGGTCAAGATCCGGCCGTCCGAAGCCCTCAGCGCCTCCTTCAGCACCTTCTCCAACCTCTTCCCGGAGAATCTCCGCTTCCGGCGGAGAACGCCGGCAGATCTGAGCATTTCGGATCGCTTCTCCGTCAGGAATCTGACGGCATCCTCGGCCGTGAAAAGCGGCCGGCCATTGCCTGGGTCGGCCGTCAGCATTGCGGCGAGAATGCCTCCTATGCCAGTGCCGGCGACAACGTCGAAGTAGTCGGCGATCCTAGCGTCAGCATCGCCGGTCTTGGATCTGATCTGGTCTTCGAGGTGGATCAAAGCCTGGCCGGAGACGAGGCCTTTGATGCCGACGCCGCCGCCACCGTCAATGCTGAGGATACGAGTTTTTTTCCAGAGATTGGGGTTTCCACAGTCGGAAAGCCATTTCCTCTCTAGATTTGTGAAGATCTCTAGGGTTAGTTTGCTCAGGTCCATTTTTCGAATATCTTCTGTTTTTCGATGTCTTATGGGTTGGCTATGAATGAAGAAAAAACGAAGAGAGTCAAAGTGGACAGATTTGAAAAATCTGTGAAAAGAGATGAATAGAAGAGAGAACTGGGAAGAGAAAGGAGAGTCACTATTTGTTGGGAAGATGCATTAAACATACAAAACAAGGCAGAGCCAGCTCTGGCTCTCTCTCTCTCTTTCTCTCTCTCAGTCAGTCTCTTTCTCTCACTCTCTTGCAAGTTTGCAACCGCGAATGGATTTTAGACTCCGAGGATTCGTTTTTTATAACGGATTCCTTCTGTCCTGCTGTTATTTTCCTCTTTTTCTAAGTCTTCAAGTGTATCTTAAAGTTCACATGCAGGGGCCAGTGCACACGTGGCATATCAATACGTAGTTGGCCCTACATGTAGCATTGGCATAAAAAACTAAAGAAGAAAAAGCCAGGAATGTGGGGCTCACATGGCAAGGGCTCTAGAATAGGGTTGGAGGACAGGGCGTTGGTAGATGGCCTATTTTTGTCACTAGTGATTTTTTTACCATCGTGTCTGTTACTCTGTCTTCTTTCCCATTATATATTCACCAAAGGCAGAAGCAATCGGTTTACCAGTTTCCTAACTAACCTGACACGTGTCAGAGTCGTCCTTGGTAGCGCCCGTGTTTCTGAGTCGGGATTGCATCGAGCAATAGGGCCCTGCACCGGTGTTGGCATAGGAATCGACTCCGCGCCAGGTCCGGCGCTGGATACGGATTTCGTATTATAATGCGCCGTAAAATGAGGACACTTTCTCATCACATCACTGGTCATCGCTTGCTTTCAGGGACCTCTGTGAACCTTGTGATCTGTTCGTTGCTGCCAAAGAGATGTATGATCTTGACCATTGATGAGTGGAGCCCTAAGGGTATCTATTGATGGTACACATTGGACAGACGGGCATATTGATTGATGAATACATCATTTGATCAGCTGAAATTTGTTTCTATATAGTGATTATCAGCTTGTGTTGATAGGGCAATTGGATCCATAGTTCTAAATCTAATCATCTGTCGATCATTGGTTGATGATAAGCCACTAAAGGCATGAGTTACTTTGATTTGGGTTCCTATACATTCTATGCAAACAACAAACAAACCCTTAGTTCATATAGTTAGCTTTAATTTGATTAGTAATAGGGATGTTTATGGGCTAGGCCAGCCACCGGTGTCCAATCCATGTGTCTAAAAACACAGTGCAAATTCAGCAATGGAGGTAAAGATGTAAATTGATTTTATGTTCTTCAACTATCCGGAGGTTCAAACCCATTAAAAACCGGGGTTAAGTCCTTATTTTGGCCCTAATAAATGATTGGGCCCGGTCCAAAATTTTTTTCGGACCCTTGTCGAGTCTGGGTCCGGCTCCACCTTAGTTCTGACCCATGAATCAGGAACTCGACAGATTACCTCAATTTTTATTAACACCCTAAAAAATAGGTTTATTTTCATATCATTCTCTACCTAGACTTATACTCCGGACTGGACCAGACCGTCCCATATATAGAACCGGTTATATCTTCTCATTAACAGTTCCTGTTCCGAAATCAAGAATCTAGTTCTGGTTCTATCTTCTCATAAACGGTAGCGATTCTGCGTCCACCTTGGACCCCGACTTGAATCGATTCGTTTACATCCCTAAACAGAAGCCACGCTTGACGTATGCTTGGGCTGACCCGGCCATGACCACCCCTAATGGGCGCAAATGAAGGGGTCCAGGTAAAACGTTATATATATGGGTCTAAATTGGTCACCTGTCAAAGCTGTAGGTACATGATAATGTGGTCTCCAGGTGAGCACATTTAATGTTCAAATCTGGTGAAGTGAGCTATGTAATTCAAAATTCATTGAGTTCGCTTCACTAGTTAACCTACAAGCCAAGTAACTATCAAGAGCTAGATGCGAAAGAATGAGTCTACAAGCCATGGGAGTTCTGCCAATCTACAGTTCTTTTTTTTTTTTTTGTTCTTTCGTACTTAAAAGGATTTTTTTTTACCGTTAGGATAGGACACAAGAAGCAAAAGCTTCAACAGCACACTAATGAAAAGAGAAAAATGATACAATTAGCAATACATGACTTCTTACAATGAAGGAGTTGCCAATTTTGTAGCAACCAAAGTCTTTAACGCTCATTTTATCTACCTTACAAAAAAAAAAAAAAACACTAGCTTTAGATTTTATCCCTTTTGATTGGAATTGTAAATTCCAATGCCCATTTATATACTATTTCCACCTTTTGTCTTTACACTGGATTTAAATTTTAAAGCCTGGGGTAGTTCAATAGTCATTTTGGATTGTTTGATCATAAATTATGGAAAAGATCCTAGAAGTTTCACTGAAAAAGCCCATTTTAGATTCATAAGATAGATATATTCAAAATTCAAACTCATTATTTCGTTTCTTGCGTCTCTTTGATTAAATAAGAGCAAAATCAATGCATGCAATAAACCACAACAAATGCATCAAACTACTAATAACTAAAGTCTTTCAATTTTGAAGATTTAGAGCCAAACACATTTATTGGTCGACATGCATTAATGTCATAAACATCGATATGCATTAATGTCATAAACATCGTGCCTGTAGAATTCCCGTCATCGGGACATGTCAATATATTTTTAAATGTAGTATTTTTCTTTCTATTGATATATAGTGAATGATGTTGCGACAAATAATAAAAAAAAATATTGTTGGAAATCATTGAAGTGAAATTCCCCAAAACTTGTTATGATATTATTATATTTTCAATTCGGATATCATCAAGGAAAAAATTATAGGATGTAAGTACTTTCATATTTGAGGAAATCTTAGAAAAATAACCTTAATAAATGTTTGGTACACCAAAAAGACTCTCATGGTTTTTTTTTTTTTTTTTTTTGTAACGGTGAAGGCTTTTCTTCTAATTTTACTTTTTTTCAGTGACGATATCGTCACTCGTTTTGGTTGAGCGACGATGTTGCCCCTTGTGTTTTCACTTTATTTCATTTCTTCTTCGTCTTTATCCACTTTATTTCTCACCCAACCTCTTTTTCTTGAGTCAGATGTGTCATAGCTTCAAGAGAGCTTAGTTGAAGAAGAAACCATTGACTACCACCAATAACAACAACATAGCTGATCTTTATGATGGAGCTATTGGATTATGCATCTTCAATCTCAAAGTATTTGCATGTCACACAACTCTTTTTCTCCTCCGACGGAGACATAGGGTCAAACCTTCCATCTCAGATAGTAGAAGCACTTAAAAAGGGGAGTTCTATTGGTACCACAAAAAGTTCTCTTCCCACCGCAGTTATTGTGCCAATTTTTTTTATAATAAAATCATTAATTGAAATGACTAAAATGGACATCTCATAATCTATGTTGAAAATCAAATATTTCTCTTCACACACATAACTCATCTCTCCCTGCTTCACACAATAACTTAACTCTCTTCACTACCGGTTTCACGTTCTTATTCCCCCATTGCACCCCACATTTTCCTTCTTCCTTCACTCTCTTTACAGCATTGCACCACTCACCCACAGTTCACCTTCTTCCTTCTTTCTTTTCCCCCTTGCTCCCATCAAACTCTTTTGTTGTAGTTGAATCAAACCAAATATTGCAATGGACAAGGAAATGAAAAAGGAAATCGTATCTTTCAATCCTACTAACAACGAAAAGGTTAGTGTGGTTGAGTATTTCAGTGTTTTTATCAATTTTCTCAAGTTTTGTATTGTAGTTATTCGCGTTTTGTCCGGACTGGTATGACCGAACATTTCTGTAATGTTCGGACAAACGATACCGAACATACACCATATATTTGAAAGTTTCTATACGAACATATAAGACTTGTTCGAAACTTTACTTTCGAACATAAAACAAATGTTTGGAATTTATATGTCGAACATATGGTATATGTTCAGATTTATTGTTCCGAACGGTACTGATACCGCTTTTTTCCTTAGTGCAGCCATCCACAGAAGAAAGTCAAGTTCAGTCAGCTTATGTAATGGACTTTACAGATGTGTTTACTACCGAAGAAGTAAGACATTATATTAAAATTTTAATATATATATTGTGTGTTACTAATGTCTGATTCAATGGTTATGTGTTTAGATATTTCACAGCCGAGATGCATTAGTAAACTGGGCTCGTGATGTGGGTAAAAGAAACGGTTTTGCCATTGTCATAAAGATGTCAAATGTTGCAAGGCCTGGAATAAAAGCTAGGGTTGTCCTAGCATGTGAGAGAAGTGGCCAATTCAAGCATTGTAAGACCAAAGACGAGGGGCCTATTAAAAAGAAGATCAAGCAAACAGGATCAAAGAAATGTGGATACCCTTTTACATTAAAGGGCAAGAAGCTTGACACTTTTGATGATTGGATGTTGAAAGTTACATGTGGTGTACATAATCACTCTGCTGTAGAGTATCTAGAGGGTCATTCATTCGCAGGGAGACTAACAGAAGAGTAAACAAAATTGATGGTTGATATGTCTAAGAGTATGGTACGACCAAAAGATATTCTGTTTACATTAAAACAAAAAAGTGCCTTAAATGTAACTACAACGAAGATCATTTACAATGCACGTCATAGGTACAGAGTTGTTGAGCGGGGTGGGAGAACATAGATGCAACAACTGATGGAAAAGTTGACAGATTATAAGTACATTGAATGCCACAGGAACAATGAGGACAGTGACGTTGTTACCGATTTGGTTTGGGCGCATCCAACAAGTATACAGTTGTTGCGGTCATTTCCTCATGTCTTAATAATGGATTGCACTTACAAGACCAACCGGTATCACATGCCTTTACTGGAGATTGTCGGAGTGACTTCAATAGAAATGACTTTCTCTGTGTGTTTTGCTTACATGGAAGCCGAACGCGGAGTCAACTATACATGGGCTTTGGGTGTTTTTCGTTCTCTCATTGGTGAGGACGCTCTTCCTAATGTTATTGTCACAGACAGAGAATTGACACTACTAAAAGCATCAACACCGTATTCCCTAATGCAAGGCATCTATTATGCAAATGACACATAAATAAGAATGTCCTAACAAAATGTAAGAAGTTGTTAGAGACCAAGGAGAAGTGTGATAGATTTATATTGCATTGGAATATGTTGGTCCATTCCTCCACAGAAGAAGAGTATATTGATCATCTGCGTAAGCTAAACCAATAGTTGACAACATATCTATCAGCACTTCAGTACGTCAAGGAGAGTTGGTTAGATGGATACAATGAAAGATTTGTATCTGTGTGGGTTGATAAATGCATGTATTTTGAAAATACTACGTCAAACATGTATGTCTTATACTTTAATTTGGATGAATTGATGCTTTATGCGTATTTATATATCAAACATCATTAATTATTAAGTTGTTTATATAGGGCTGAGTCTTCACATTCACAGTTGAAGAGACAAATTGGATCATCTTAGGGTACTTTTGAGACAAATTGGGCAAAAACACACAGCTTCCTTGAATTACAGCATACAAGTATTAGAGCTTCATTCGAGAAGAGCAAGACAATAGTGCAACACAGTTTCAAGCAAAGAACGATATTCTGGCCCCGCAGTTTTTTCTTGTTTAACATTAACTTCTTCTTCAACTTGTTCATCACGAGTTCCTACTTCTTCATTGCCTTCTTCCAAATCATATTCCTGTTCCCGTGCTTTTTCTACAACCTCCTTAGTTACTCGACGGCGCCTCCTATTGGAAACTGTTGGTCTTACTCTAGAACTGCTTGGCCTATCCATTTCTGAAACGTTGGAAAACGAGTTATTTAAAAAACATAAAAGGATAAAAAATTACAAATTTCACTAGGTACTGTTCGGTACTGTGTGTTCGAACAAGTCTGGAGTGTTCGTCATGTAATATTCGAACATTCTTAAAATGCTCGATCATATAGTTCCAAACATTTTAGGAATGAACGAATTATACATTCCGAACATTCCCAAAATGTTAGGACTATACATTCCGATCATTCTTAAACTGTTCAGAACTATTTGTTCGAACATTATGGAAATGTTCGTAGCTTCATGTTCGAACATATGGTGACGATGAAATAAAAGAAAATTTGAACAACTGCAACCAGTGGAAAAAAAACCATTTTGGGCGATTTAGAGTATTGAGTATGTCCATTTGGACATAATTTTATGCAAAATAGCTGCTAGAATGACCTATTTGAAAAAATAGCACAATGAGAATGGTGAAGAAGAAAGATGAGTTACCTGCCACTAAAATGGAGGTTAATGTGAGAGAAGATGTCTTCCTTCTTCCTTATCTGCTTCTGTACTTTTCACTTGGCTAATCGTCCAACAAGAATGTAGGTCGAAATGGGTGCTCCAAGAGCTTTCTCCAGTGACAGTTTGAATAGAGAAAAGAGAAACGTTGAAGAAGATGTGTGAGAAGAGAAGAGAGGAGTTGTAAATGACCTGGGTAGTTTGGGTATATTGATGGGTGCAAAGAGAAATATCTATAAATAATCCTATTTTAAACATCGGTGTGGAGAGAAATTCGGTGGGAAGAGAAGAAATAGCGGTGCCAACAGAACTCCCCTAAGGGTTATCTCTTCCATCGGAGAGGGGAAGGGTTCGAAATTGCAATCCATCTCTTCCATCGGAGATAGGGTGGGGAGATGGAGAATGAGAAAGGAATAAGGGAAGAAAGAAGAGGAAGAAGAAAACATGAGCAATGATATCATCGTTCAAACAAAAGTGAGGATTTGGCAAGAGAGCATGCCTTACTGTTAGAAATGAACTATGAGGGCCTCTTTTGTGCACCAGACATCTAAGGTGATTTTTCAATGATTTTCTATATATGATATTTTCGGAATATGACAAAATTTTTAACAGTGGCATGCCTATTAATGCTGCTCTCGGTTTCTTAATAGCAGAGTAATTGAGGATCGTCTCTGCCATATTAAAGTAGAAGCTTGGTTTCTTAATAGCAGAGTAATTGAGGATCGTCTCTGCTATATTAAAGTAGAAGTAAACACATGATGGCTTGTCCTTGTATTGTAGTAACTTTCAAGAGGACAAAATAATTAAATGCCATTTGATTCTGCAATGACTTGTTTCTGTCATACATGTATCTGTACAGCAAATCTTTTAATCTGGTGCACTCGTTGGTTTTTCTGATGAGAAAGTTCATCATTTCCTTACCCTTCTTTTGTATATGTGGACCTCCATCTATACGGTAATATCTACCATTGAGTACTGGAGAGAATACAGAAAAGTGCACTGTATTTTGTCATTAGAATACAATATGTAAATAGTGTAAGACCCCTTCCCGAGTTAATCCTGATTAACTCTAATTAATCGAGCTTAAGAAAGATTAAGCGTGATTAGTTAACTTAAATGTAATTAATGGTTAAATTGGATCAAATTGATCTCAAAAGAAGGATTAAAGTCTGATGACATAATTTAGAAGTCATGGAATTCATTAAGTTGAGTTTTAGACTCAACTTAGTGTAATGAAGGACTTTTCCGTAAATACAAGTTTATATATATGTTGTCAAATTTGGTGAAACTTTAAACTATCATGTGTATCTCAATGAGTACATTAACTTTCATAATACACATGGTTACATTTGGATTAAGATGGAACAAGTGGATCTTCAATTGACTCAAAGTAAAATTTAACTAATGCAAAAGGGGTTAAATGCAAAATTGCATTATGACTCAGGTTCAAGTGAACCATGAGCTGTTGAGATGAGAAGGAATGCATGCCAGCAGCTGGCTCCTTCCTTCTTCCTTCTTCCTTCTTCCTTCTTCTTTCTTCATTTTCATTGTTTCTTCCTTTCTTTCTTTCTGCAATTCACATAAACAAATATCAAGGCAAGGATTTGTGAAGTTTTGTTAAAGAATTTCATCATCTTCAGTTGTTTTTCCTTGGAAGTGCAAAGTTTGGATTGAAGAAGACTTGATCTCAAGCTCAAACTACACAAAAAGGATTTTGTGGATTTAGCATCAAGAGAGGCAAGTACTTACATGTTTTTATGAATTATGATGTATTAGAATGATTAGAGCATAAATGGATCAAAAGCCAGAAGTTTGGCTTCAAAAAACCTGAAGCTCGAACTAAGCTTCTGTGCGCTATCGGTCGACCGACAGGTCGACCGACGAGTGAACCGACAGGTATAGAACCTGTTTTCATTGAATTTCAGTTCTCTGAAATTCGAACCGATGCATGGTCGGTCAACCGACGACCTGACAGACGTTGTAAATATAGGAATTCGCGTCTCTGGTTTTCGAACCGAGAAACAAACCGATGCGACCGACTCATGTCGGTCAACCGACAGAATGTATGTCGGTCAACCGACGTACAAGTACAGGAAGTTCGTGTCTCGGGAATTCTGACCGACGTGATGCCGGTCAGCCGACATGGAGCTATCGGTCAGCCGACAGCTGACCGACGTGGTGACCGACAGTGAAGGAAATTTCATATTTGGAATATGATTTTCCTGTTTCGAAGCCTAATTTATACAGGCTGTTTATTGTTAATGTATAAGCCTACATAGGTGTAAACTAAGTTATTCGAATGCACAATTCAATATTTAAAGTGATGTTCATCAAGAATAACACGTGCATTGGATAACGAAAGTTTCACTCATTTGTTTGGTTTAGACGTCTGCATAGTGTTGTATAGAGTTGTATAGACTTAAATTTGATTTCCGCATTCAATGGTATTATGATTCTTAAGCTCAATGTCGAGCTATGCTATTCAATGTTTCATAAAGCTCATATAGAGCTGAACTACATTGATTACATGAGATGAATGAATAGCCTAATACTAGACCGTAATTCCCTAAGCTCATTCTTGAGCTATACTAACATAATGAATTGAATTGTTGAATGAATAGAATGTAATGAAGAATTAATAATTCCTACTGCAGTAGGTGAGCTAGGAGCCTTCCGGAGCTCCGTGGTGATACCAGTGATCTCTGATCAAGACACTGAAAATCCCACACCTCATAGGCAAAAATTGGATCAGAGCCAGGTGGCGCGAGTCCATGAGCTGGGGCAACATGTAGGAAAGAGCCAGGTGGCGCGAGCCCATGACCAACACGTAGGCCAGAGCCAGGTGGCGCGAGCCCATATCATATAATAAAGCCTTGAGGCAACATGTAGGCCAGAGCCAGGTGGCGTGAGCCCATGAGCCAAAGAGGATTATGTTATAAATATTATTTATAACTGACTGATATTGGTGTTAACAGAAATACAGAACAGCTTTTGTTTGAAAGCATAAAATGAGATGAAATATAAATCTATTATTATAGTCATAAGTAATGGTTATTACTTGATTCTACTGTTTATATCTGTGTAATATAGAATTGTATCGATTCATATAGAACTGGTAAATTGGTAAATTGACAGGTTCTTATATATGTGATTATTGATTAATAATATGATAGCATATACTATCATAGAACTGTATGTACATTGTTGAATCGTCGTGTTCATGGTGTTATTGATGACATCGCAGGCCCTGTTGTCCGCGCCATCAGCAGAGGATGTTGATCGAAGGGTGTAAATATTCGGAGTGCGAGTCGACTGAAAATGTTTGGAAGATTTTATTTTATAGGTTTGACATAGAAGTAGATGTCCCCTGCATTGTATATAAATATGCAGTGGTTGACTTTATTATATCAGAGATGTATGTGTATATATGAACTTTACTTTTGGTAAAGGAACTCATATAAGTAATAGTGTTTTAGTCAATGTATATTTTCCGCCATTGTATATAATTGACAGGCATGGTATTTGATATCCCTTGTGGATTTCGTTTTAACTTTCTGTTAGTTCGAAGTTTACGGGAGTAAGTATGCATTCGCGACTCGGGGTTTGTCCGAGCTAATCAGATCTCAGGACCGGGTCGCGACAAATAGACAACAAAAGCCACCCTACTGTTGGAACAGTGCCAACGGAAGTAGAATAAGAACATCAGTTGTGAGTGAGGCAAATAGCACCTAGTAATATGAGAAATTAAATGACCAACATTGGCTAGAGGAGCAGGACCCTAGGACATATTGGGACACCGGGGGATGTGAATAAAATTTATGATGAAGTTAGATTTTCTTGTTGAACTAGTAATTTGCCCTTACCCAATGGAAAAACCACTTGGTTAGAGAAATCAATGTCTTCCCTTGAAAGTTGACCCTTGTGTGAGTAACAAGAGAATTGGCTATTTGTACTTTATTAGAAGGTGGGAGTAAATTCTGTGCTTCAAACACCATTGCAACCCTTTCTTCCTCATGTTCTCTACTGTTCTTTTTCGTTTGTTGCTTCCCCCTTTTATGGTCACAACCTTTGATTATCTATTTGTCCTATCTTTTTTATTCTTTTTAACTGCTTGTTTGGTTCTACTACATTCCATCTTGATTTTCATCGTGTAAATCTTCATCTTTTTTTTCGTAGCCAACAAGCGAGCGACTCACAATTTCCTTACTCAATTTTATTTTAATGGATATGAATGGAGATGGATTGTTACATGAATGTAGATGATGTGAAAAAACAGAGTACAGGTGAGGTAATTGTTGACATTGTGAGATAGTTCAATTATGTTTTTTTTTTTTTTTTTGCAATATTAACAAACGGTAGGAGTGAAAAGCATTTTTCAGGGAAAGTATGAATTTTCTCTAATCGGTCTCGATGACTAATGGCCAAAATTGTATATTCTCGCGAAAAATTGTTAGACTCCGTCCCGAGTAAATCAAGATTAACTCTAATTATTGAGATTGAAGCTGATTAACTATATTTATTTAAGATAACGATGGTTAATGACTGAATTGAATTGAATTAGCCTAAAAAAGAATGATTTAGGCTTAATAAAAGGATAATGAATGAGATTAAATGGAGTTTAGACTCAAACAAGGACTTTTACATAAATACGATTTTTTACGTATTTTATCGAATACAGTCACTCTTGATAGCAACACGCGCATCTCAAAGAATACGTTAACTTCCATAGTAGATGCGAAGTCATCCGACGAGAATTGAATCAAACGACCCTTCATTTGACTCAATTTGAAATGAGAAAGAGAGGTGGAGGGCTTAAATGCAAAAAAGAATGCTTATATAGATAAGATGAACTCATTTGAGTTCATTCATCTCAAATTTCCAAAATAGGTTCCTTTTCTCTTCTTCTTCCTTCCTTTCCTTCATCAAGTGTTAAGGTTGAGTGATTCGAGTAGCCTTGGAAGAAAAGTGGATCTACTTCATCTTCTTTGGTTTCTTTGGAGTTGGAGCTTGAAGAAAAGCTCAAAGTTTCTTTCCATAGGCTTAAAGTAAGTGGTTTGAACTCTTTAATGAGTTTTATAGTTCTCTTGAGTGATTACAGTAGATTTATAGCACAAATAGCTCATGGAAGCTTTGTTTGTGTGTTGATGTTGATTTAGGATTGAAAGAGGCTTCAAGATGAGAAGTTTCCATCTCTAAGTCAAGCTATAGAGAGGGATTCTTGATTATAAACTTGAAAGAGAGGCAAGTATATGCATTTCTAATGATTTGTCATGTTATTAGAACTCATGGAGTTTAAATGAAGAATTCCACTTCAGAAAATCTGATGTTTTGAACTCAGAAAATCTAAAGTCTTGGGAGCAATTCGGTCAGCCGAACTACTGACCGAACCCATCTGGGTTGGTTTTGTAGTGAAAATCAGCTTCTAAAAAGCTGACCGACAAGTTTCGGTTAGCCAAATTTGTGAATTCGGCTAGCCAAATGGTGACCGTAAGGTGGCTAAAATTGTGGTCAGAAAT
Source organism: Litsea cubeba (assembly GCA_012931725.1). Taxonomy (NCBI): domain Eukaryota; kingdom Viridiplantae; phylum Streptophyta; class Magnoliopsida; order Laurales; family Lauraceae; genus Litsea; species Litsea cubeba. Next base: position 100,066,442 of record CM022945.1, read on the forward strand.
GTCCATCAGAAGAGAAGCTTCTAGAAAACTAATCGAACGGTAGCTGAAGTGTGTTCGGTTAGCCGAATTTGAGAATTCGGCTAGCCGAGGAGGTGATCGAATAGGTGACCGAATTGGTGAAATATATCAGAAGTTGTTAGGTTTAGGAAAGCTGACTGAAATGTAATTCGGTTAGCCGCATTCTGGAATTCGGTTAAGCGACAGGTGACTGAATTTGAGAAAAATTGCAAATTGATGTATGATTTTTCGGGATAAAAGCCTATTATTACAAACTAGTGCTAGTGGTATCTAAATTGCAAAGGTGTTAGCTAAGGTTATTTTAAAGTACAAATACAGTTAAAATGATGTTCATCTAGAATAACACGCACATTAGATAACTAACGTTTCACTCAATTGTTTGGTTTAAAAATCTAAATAGAATTATTGACTTATTTGATTTGATTCTTGAGTCTGGTAGTACATAGTAGTTTCTTAAGCTCGTGATAGAGCTGAACTGAATTAATGAACTGAGTTAATGAATGAATGAATGAATAGTTATTAAATGTAATAATGAATTAATGAATACTGTCGTAGATGGACTGAGGGGTATTCCGGAGCTCCATTGCGATGACAGTGACCTCTGATCCCAACACTGGTAAATCCCACCTATTGATAAGTCATTTAATGAATAGTACTAACTGAATAACCACTGAATGACTAGTATTTGTATTTACAAATACAATGATTGCTTCCATTAGAAGAAATTAACTGAAGGGAAATGAATGCTATTGTAGTTACCAATTTAGTGATTTCTATTACTTGACTCCACTGTATAGGACACTATACTTGATATCGATTCTTGTATATTGATAGCATGTCCTATCATAGATTTGTGTATACATTGCTGAACCGTCGTGTTCACAGTGTTATTGATGACATTATAGGCCTAGTTGCCTGTGCCGGTCTTGTAGAGGCCGCACCGCCAGCGGAGGAGGCCCATTAGATATCTCCAAGATATTAAATCGAATGGATGTGATCGGAGTGCGAATTATTTTAGAAACATTTTGAAATACTTGTGTAATTCATTTTGAATTTTAAATAGACGTCCCATGCATTGTATTTGAATATGCAGTGGTTAATTTGATAGAAAAGTAAATGTGTATATTGAACTTTAATTTTGGTAAAGGACTTATACAGTTTATAATGTTTTGTCAATGTATATATTCCGCAAAACTTATGCATTGGACAGGTTTGTATGATTGATATTCTTTGTGGATTTCGTTTTAACTTCGGTTATTTTGGAGTTTACGGAAGTAAGTATGGGGTCGCGACTTGGGGTTTGCCCGGAGTAATCAGATCTCGGTCTCAAGTCGTGACAAAAATTCATTTTGTAGAATTAGATATAGAAGAATTTATGTACAATCTAAATTTATGTACAATCTTGCAGTTTGCTCCTGTGTAACTTTGTGTTATTAGCAACATACTGCGATATTGCATGCTGCAGATAACAAACAATTAAGTGCATTCGAGAATGTAATTTTACCTTTAAATCCTTCATCCTGCAGTGGAGGGAAAACTACATTTCTGGACATCATTCATTGAGCCCAATCAGGGAAAATTTGCACTTTTCCTGAAAAAAGAATTCACTAATGACACTTGCCGGATGTGAAAAGCATTTTTTCAGAGAAAGTGAGAATTTCCCTTGATTTACTCAATGACTGATGTAGGGAACTAAATAATTTTTTGTGAAAAACTCCTTTTAAAGAATATTTAAATATAAATGAGCCTTTTTGTTCTGTCTTGCAGTAAACTATAAAACTTATCTGCAGCATTTGATGATACTAATGCAAGTGGCAGATAACCCATAGGCCATAGTTACTACATTACATAATGTATTTTTGACTTTAAGATCCTTCATGCTATAATATTTTGGAGGGAAGAACATAATTTCTAGAAACCAGTGAGTGAGCCTATTAGCCTAATCAGGGAATAAGACGTATAAATAAAAACTAACAGTACTATGAAGAAGACAGATGGTAGACAGTTGTTCAAAGAACCGAGCCAAAGTAAAAAGCAAGAATCTTGCATAGTATAGGGAGGGTTTCATACTTGACATACATTTATATCAGACGTATATGCATGGGCATAAAGGTTTAAAAAATGGAATGTGGTTGTTGGAAAAACAAAGACAAAAATCCATGAAATCAATCACAAACGCACAAGATTTACGAGGTTTACCAAATGAGGGCTATGTCCCTGAAGACTATCTTCTTTTATACTAAGAAAAGCAAAGAATTACAACACTCTTTCGTTGTGTCAACAATGCTTTCTCTCAACATAGGAAAAAACCTATTTCATAAAACCCTAGACCAAAAAATAACAATTATAATGAAATACCTCAAATACCCTTATGTCCAAGAGGGTACCTCAACTACCTATTTCATAAAACCCTACACCGAAAAGTAACAATTATATAAGAGTTAAACTGAATGCAAGACATCTCTGCACACGAGTAGTGGTAGGGCCTTGATGGTTAACATAAAATATTTGGTCTCGATACATGAAACTGCACCATCATATTGGGGATTACAGGGGAGTTTACTCGGTCTCCTTTTAGATCCGTAGAAATTAGTTCAGCTTAAAAAGTTGTGAACCCTCTAAAAAAAATAAAAAATAAAAAGGTCTCCATGTATGGAGAGTTTTTACTCTGTTTTTAACTCAAGCCCCCACACCCAAAAAAATAAACAAACAACCTGTGGGGACGAACTGACTCAGTCGAGTTTAAGTGGATTCCCACCGAGTTTTTAAACTATGAGTAGTCTTCCAATCGACTCGACCACTGCTTTCGTAAGTGCTAATGCACGAAATCTAGTCAGTGAACGGAAAAGAAGAAGCTTACACGGCCTGGCGAAAACAAAAGGACCGACAAGATACCAAATCCAAGATGGATCAGGGTGGGCCACGCACTGTTAAGAACACATGTCTCGATGCCTTTTCCACTTGAAATATAATAAGAATTAAGAACACACAAAGATCTATCAAAAGAAAAGAAAAAAAAAAAAAAAAGAACACACAGAGATGCTCCTAACATAGGGATGAAGAATGCCTAGGAGTCCTTCTCAAGCTAGCCCATGGTTCAGGCCTAGAAAGTGAAAAGTCACAAACAAATTGACATGCAAACCCCGTTTTCTATCCGAGTCCTGCTATATGGACTAACTCATGAGCCATGGACTAATTTCATGATTCTCATCCAATATTTGGTTAAGAACCATAAGATTAATCCACGAATGAGTTAGTCCATGTAGATTTTTTATTTCTATCTGGCGGTTATGTATTCTCATTCTTGTGGGACTGCTTATCTAAAGCCGGGGAAGTAGAGATCCACAAGTTACAGGGTCATGCTGAAAGGGGCACCAATCAAGCGTTTGTACTTCCAGTACCTGAAAATCGAATAGGCATGTGGGGTTTTCTTTAAACTACTCAATGTCTAATGTTTTACGCTGTGTACCTATCTATAATTAGACATACCTCTTATAACAGTTTTGATCCACCACACGTGCTCCCTATTCAGTGGAATAGAACCGCTTTGGTGCATGCACACAATGTCTTATTGTGATTTTAGTGGGTATGAGATCATGCAAGCGACGACTTATTTCTGTTTAATTTTACTTAAAGCAATGTGAAATGTGTCAGTGGAGATCAAGTAAGTTAATTACTATATTATACTGTTTGAAGCATCATGCAAACTCACAAAAGCTTTATATGATTAAGACAACAATAGATTGATTAAATTAGAAAGTAAGTGAAGGATGACCCACACACGTTGGCATGCCTTTGATTTTTAGAGTTAGTGATATCTAATCAGGGAGAAGCTAATTGCATCAAATGATTACTCAATTTGGGGCCTTTAATCCTGCAGTTAGGCCCACCGCATGATGATGAGCTAGCTAGGAGGAAGAGAGGCTCTAATAGTAATGGCAATATCAGGTGTTTCTTCAAAAAAATTATAGACCTTAAACTAGAATCCTAATGTTTTTTTCAAGAACATTACAATAAACTCAAGTTTAATTCCATTAAGAATTTGTTGTGATAATTTATTATTATTATTATTTTTGTTTTGCTGAAATGTTGTGATAAATTTTGTTTCATGGATCCAGCATATATATATACATTGTTCATGGACTGTGTCTCTAGAGAGTGAAATGCTTTTTGATTAGGGCCTACCTACTCCATATCTCCATGTCCATTTGATTAAGACCCACGTCAATCTCACATTTTCTTGATTGTGATAATGATCAGTTCTAATTTTCAAATGTAGGTTGGCTACCTGAGACAATTTTATTGATCAGAGGTAAGATCCACTGATTTTAGTTACCATAGCTTTTGTAACACTCACAAATGTTTTTTCTCAGGCATGATGATTTCTTCAGCTTTCAGGTAACAAAAAGCACATCCATTATTAAAACAAGCACAAAATGGGCACTTGGTTTCTCCATTTAAGTGTTTGGTGATGTCTTACGAAAATGCATATTTATAATTATAGCTGATGGAAGTTCAATTTAAAGGAACACATGTAAACTTTCTTGAACGCTTGTTAATTGTTGTTTAATGTCCAAGAAAGGAAATCTAAGGCATGTTGTGTACTAGGCAGTGAGATAAGAGCATATTCGGCAGTGGGATAAGGAGTGTGAGAGCTATTCACCATATTTGGAATTTAACTTGGGAAAGATATATCTCCATATTTGTCACGTGGACGCCTTAGGTAAGGTGGGACTAGGTTCTTTGACTGCCCCCTAGCCTTAGCCTCTTTGAAAGTCATGGAAACAACCTGCAGTAAAAAAAATCTCACCACTAATGAAACTCTTTTAAACTTTTTTTTGCCTCAAAACCCATAATATTATGAGATCGCAACGTAAAAGGGTCAGGCCTTTTCACCTCTATTTACTTTTCCACTTGCAAATTCAATTTTTCTAAACAACGAAAAATGACATTTTGTGAAAAGTGAATACACTCGTGACCACCATTTTTCAAATTCTATCATTCGGAAAATTCTCACCTTAAAATGTTGAATAAAAGCCATGATATCATGGGATTTGTCAATTTCTATAATATATACTTTCTTCAACCAACAAGCAAATTCGTTTTTACGGAATATGATAGATGATGTTTGTGAAAAGCCAATGCACATGCCACAACCGTTTCTAATGATCTATTATTTCAGAAATCTTTACCGAGGGCTTCTGTTGGCACCGCACTTTTACCTCTTCACACCGCGCACATAAAAAAAAAAGGTCTTTTCCTTAACTACTACTCCCTTTCCCTCTCTCCCTCTACCCTCTTCCCTCATGCTCTCCCCCACCCCACCCAGTCTCCGGCAAGGGGAAGAAGAGAGAGGAGGGAGGGGTAGTTAAGGAAAAATAAAAAATTTAGTGCGGTGTGGAGAGATTATAAGAATGTGGCGCTAATAGAAGCACCCATCTTTACCTGAAGATGTTGTATAAATTCAACCCATGAATCATCGAATTTATCAGTTCCCATGACATATACTGTTCCTATAATCTTTTAAGGCTGCTCTCTCCTGATTTCCGGACATTTAATGTCGGTGCATGTTATTTTGTACCTAGAACTGTGCTGGGTCCGATCACAATTAAAGAAAAGGTTCCGAGTCTGGTCACAATTACGAAGCATTTGTAGTCAGACACCTTCCTTGTGCCTTTCCCTTGGCCTTTTAACTAGTCACTGTCCTCATCTGAGCATGCAAGTTGCATGAAAAACAAAGAGGAAAGCCACTCGTGATCTTGGCTTCAGATCACAGCAACTTTGGCCGTCATTTATTAATGACAGCTGAGTGTGGTCGAGCAGAAGAATCCAAGATCTGGAGTCGAGAATCGTGTTTGTGTTCTTATTTTAATAAAACACTCACCTGGATCTCTTAGTACTAGATCACACGTATATCGATCCTAATTAATAATAAAACAGAGACACCAATGTTTTGAGGAGTTGACATTGTTCGTCTCCTCATGTGGACTGCTTCCACTAGTTTTATGATGTTTGACCGATCGACCCATGATCTTCAACTTTTCTTATCTTGGTAAACGATTTGTTGATAGTCGTGTGCATGAATGCCCTAATAAATGAAGGGAAAGGCACACGCTTGCAAGATTTTATTGCTAGGGAATGACAATGGGCCTTGGATTACCCGCAAAATTTACATGTTTTTCAAAATTGGTCCCGTATCTATACTTGTGGGCTTCTTCCTAATTAAGAAAGCCCTTACTTTTATGGGCTGAATCTCGTCCTCAATTAAAGGACCGGAATGACAGCCCTAGTTGCTACCTTGAGCTACACTGCAGAACCTGGCCTGTTTTCCAAGTATCCAAACCGTGATCAATATTATCCTAACACCCATGAATCATGATACTTACTGACGGTCTCTAAATACTAAAAAAAAAAAACTTCAACAGTTTGATTCAGCAGTAATTTTACACATGATGGCCCCCATTCATTGATAGAGAGAGAGAGTTGATCTTGTGAACAAGTTTTGGGCAATCCATTAAAAAATAAAGAAGATTTAGACAATCCAATGGTCATCATGTGAACAATTGAAGATATTTTATATGCTACGGCTTTTTTTTTTTTTATCAGTGGATGTGGCGAGGGCATATCATGCTACCATCACTTCCACGGGGCAAATCAAACTCTTTGCCGAAATCGATTTTGTTGTGCAAAATCCAGATAACATCCTGCACACGTGGGGCTCATGCATCAGAGGCAGAGCTTCTGTATCCTATTTCTTGTGGGCTGTCATCAATCCACATAAGATCCTGTCTCCTCCATCAGATCCTTACTTCTGTACAATGTGTTGTCTTCATCTCTACATCGAGGTTAGAACGTACTTATATGGTTACAGTGTCCCATTCTCATTTCTCCCAAGGTGCCAGAAATGTAGAGGAATATTGCACCGGCATCCTATGGGTCCCACCTGGATTTTGGAATAAGGCAAAGGCATCCTTATGATATATAAGATGGATTTTTTTTCTTCTTATTTTTAACATTTTAATATAGGAATTCCAAGTATTCACTACAAGAAAATTGACAATTAGCGGCGGTTTATAGCGGCGGTTTATGTATCCGCCACTAAAAAATATACATACAGTGGCGGTAATTGTATTTTGCTGCTATTAAGTGTAGTATATGTAAATTTCTACTACATATACACTATACATACAGTGGCGGTAATTGTATTTTGCTGCTATTAAGTGTAGTATATGTAAATTTCTACTACATATACACTATACATACAGCAGCAGTAATTTTATTTTGCTGCTATTAAGTGTATGTAAATTTTTAATACAATACATATAGTGGCGGTAAGTTTATTTTGCTGCTATGTAGTATATGTAAATTTCTACTACATATATACTATACATACAGCAGCAGTAATTTTATTTTGCTGCTATTAAGTGTATGTAAATTTTTAATACATATACATACAGTGGCGGTAATTTTATTTTGCTGCTATTAAGTGTAGTATATGTAAATTTCTACTACATATACACTATACATACAGCAGCAGTAATTTTATTTTGCTGCTATTAAGTGTATGTAAATTTTTAATACATATACACTATACATACAGTGGCGGTAATTTTATTTTGCTGCTATTAAGTGTAGTATATGTGAATTTTTAATACATATACTTTATACATACAGTGGCAGTAATGTTACTTTGCTGCTATTAAGTGTTGTACCTGTAAACTAAATATGATACTGCAGCGGAAATTATACTTTGCCGCTATACACGTACCTACAGTAGCGGAAAGTAGATTCCGCTACTATACATCCCATCAATCTCATTTCCGTTTCCCTTCCCCCCAAGACGCATAAACAGTCACATTTTCGTCTTCCCAGCAGCATAAGCAGTCTCATTTCGATCCGTCTTCCCCAAAACTGAGATCTCTCTCTTCCCCAAAACCCTAATCTTTGAGATCTCTCCTCCCTCAAAACCCTAATCGTTTGTGTTGGAACTTCGAGCTTTAAGGTTTTTGTTTGGTGCTTCCTGAGTAGAGCTTTGAGGTTGGAGCTTCCGTATAGGAAGAAGAAGAAGAAGAAGGTAAGATCTACATTCTCGATTAAATCGAGATCTGTTTCATCTTTCTCGATCACGATCAGATCTGGTTTGTCATTTGCCTTTAAACTTTGTGATTTTGCTTACAAAGTCATTTTCTTGTGTGTTCTTTTATTTGAATCTCTTTTCATCTTCTTAGGAAGTTGGCGATTTGAATGAATCGTTTCTTGTTAGGGTTTGATCGATGAGAACGAGTCTGGAGAAGGGTTTTTCTTTTGTTGTTGTTATCGGTGTTTTTGTTTGATTCTGGATCTGGAGGGATACAACTAATCTAGTAGAATCTGATTTGCATCAACAGATTTTAAAAATACATTTAGAACTGATTACCAGAATCCTTGTTTTGGTTTTTGATGAAATTGCCTACATGGGAACAACACGATTACGATATGTTTGTTCATGGGATTGGATTGTCGATACCAATTAAAGTTCATTATTCAGTACATGCCTTGTATTGAGAACTGCAAGCAAGTTATTTATCTTTATCATGCATCTTGTTTTCCTCAATTATGGTACCTGTTTCTTTTATTGTCTTTGTATCAATATTCTGATGATTTGAGAGGTTTGTTACAGCTCTGGTGTCGTCATTTTTCTTTCTTTGTTCTATCAATGTTGTTCCATCAATGTCTTTATTTTTGTGGTTGGTGATGTTTCTTTGTCGACAATTGGGAGCCAAACTATTTCGTATTCCCTCTCTGCCTTCCCAATTTGTTGTACAATTTCTTTAATCTCTTCGTCCGAGATATCAAAGTAAGAAATGAACAGTATCACTGTCTTGCTCTTCAGTACATTCAAGCTAACCTGTTTAATTTCATTTAGTTAAGAAAATGAGTTGTTGTTAGCGAAACTCAGGTCAAATGAATTGGAAATAGAATTGAGTATGAAAATCTGCAAGCTTAACATGTGATAGGATCATCAATATACTGACATAACATGAGGTGATCAGGACTGAATATTTATGATTCATATTAGTATTAATAAGAGGGCATCTTGTCTCCATATATTTGTATTGATCTGTATCAGATTAACCAAGTTCAAATGGGTTGGGGACTACTATTCTAGGATACCAAGCAATGCGATGAAATCTTTTTGTAACAAGTTAAAAAGCATACCCTTTTCTTGGTGACACCATTAAAGAGAGGCATTTCATCCTTTGTGTGAATCAATTCAATGAAAATCTCCATGTTGTCAGTGCGGGTACTTTCCATGAGGTGCTTAATCTTATAGTAACCCTCATTGATTCTCACGTCCTCTGCATGAATAGGTCAAAATGGATCAGCCTATGATCAATGATGCAAATATACAGTGCAAATTAAAATATGAGTGTTACATTGATTGGGATTTATTAATTTGTACAAGTTAGACTAAGATTTTGGTATGTGTTACATCTAATGATTTAGGTGTCCTGTTCTTACCCTTCTCAATATTAAAGTTATCGTTCTCTATTAGTCTTTATAATCTCACGTTTTTAAGCAATCCCTTGTGATGTAACACAATCAGTTCTTTCCTCTTTGTCCCTTGTTTTCTCCCGCACTTCTTTTTTCTTTTGAAATTTGATCTGCTCTGTTGTATCTCGCCAAGATGAGAAGGTAAACTTTGATGATCTTGGAAAAGATAACTCGTCATCATCAAAGCCGCCCAACTGTGTGGGGTTCAACTGTTTGATTCTTGATTTTTTTTTTAAAACTTCAACGCATGTTTGTACTAGTAGTCATTTGCTTGTAGGCACATGAAAGCATGCATATCTGCAACATCAACCAATGCTGTGTTTCAGAGTTCAATTTGCATGAGGAGATGAACTGCTTTTGGAGCTTCCAAAAATCCAATTGATCAATAGAAGTAATCATATTACATCAAGAAAATACACTGAAGGTAACTGGGCATGACAGGAATCAACTAATGCTGGTATTAGTATCAAAATCTGGTTCTTATAGCAATTGGCAACTATCCATTTATATATTTCAATAATCCTCTGGGCCTTTTACACACCCAACACAGAGGAATCAGGTCATTGGTATACACCAAGAGCTTCATAAATTCATATTTCATTTGCATCACTGGCAATTCAGTGTTTGAAACATATGGGAGGTTTATCTGAGGCACAAGGAACCCCAAAACTCCCTCTGTGACAGGCTCTTACCCAAAAAAATCCTTCATGTACCAAACTATGCTATCCATTGAAATTTTAATTTCACCTTTTACACCCACTTGGTAGCTGGGGTAAGTCTAAGTTTTCTTTTCTGATAACTACAGGGGCCATTTGGTGATAGATTCCATGTTTGGTAAGGCAAATAACAACTCCTCTAATATTTTAAGTAGGAAGCAAAACATGTTTGCTTGACAAATTCTAACTCCCTTCTCTTTCAATTCCAATAAAGAAAAGCAGGTAGCATTTTTTGTCATCGCCTTAGTTTCAATTATGGGATTTCTGGGCTTGGACAAATAATTCCTTTTTCAAATTCATACTCAAATGACTATTTTTTGGACTAGGTTTCCGGTGCTACTCCTAATGACATCCAGCGTGATGGTCCTGTTTAATGAACTGTTAACCCATGTCCACCAGATCCAACCTTTCCCATCAATCAAACGCCTCAAGTCTAAGGTATTGCAAGATGTCTAGATAAATAGCTTTTATTTTATATAAATGCTTTTATTTTTTGAAAAAAAAAAAAGCGAAGATGGCCTGTGATTTCAAGCAATTGAATCTGAATGGCCTGCTTTGCTGCTTCTGTTATTGTTCAGATACTAAAATTTGAGTCAGCCGATATATCCTGTTCTGAAATTTGGATAACCAATATGCGTTTGAGTGATTATGAGTACGCACTAGTTTCTTTTTATCATCAGTCAGTTGAACAATTTTATCTGATAAAAGTACACGGTTTATTTTCTTTCCTTCTGCAGATTTCACACCTCCAGGTTTCTTTTTATCATCAGTCAGTTGAGTTATTATTTTGGGGGCACTTGCATTTTTCCTGAACTTGTGGATTTGTCTTGCTGATGATTATGAAGGTCAGATAGCTGAAGGTCCTTTTATGCTCTTTTCCCCCTTTATTTACTTTTTTTTTTCATTGAATTGCATACCCCAAAAAAATACTATATAATTCAAAGAAGAGATGGAAATAGCAACTGTAAGGACCGATTCAAATGAGTTATGTACCTTGCTTTGCCACATCAAGAAACTCATTCATTTTCCTTAAATATCTCAATGGGACAGGTTAGTTGGCTAATTATTAATCTCACATTTAGATCAACCTAATAGGGTGAAATTTAATAACAGCATCCAAATTCTTGTATTCTTATATATTGTTATAAATTGTTGTGTTTAGGTGGACTGGGTGAAATTTTATAAAAGCATCCAAATTCTTGTATTCTTATATATTTAATATAAATTGTTGTGTTTAGGTGGGCTGTCAGTTGTCTATGTTTTACTCTTTTTTTTTTTATGGCTGTTGTTATGATAATGCTATAAGTTTGGGATTCGATTCTATGTCCTTAGGCTCCTTTTTCTTTCAATTGATTATTGAACAAGATTCAATTAATTCATCATTGTGGTTAGAAGTAGAATAGCTAACAATGAAATAAGGTTAGATAGAATAGATTACCTGATTTTCATTGGTTATCCATATCTCTTATTATGATGAGTTGGTATGATGTGGCATTTTCTCAACTTTGGCATGCCAAATTAGCAAGCCAAGATGGATTCCTCCTCCAACTCCGAGTGGAGTTCCCAAGTTAAATTTGGATGGAAGTCACTAGGTAATAATCGTGGAGATGGTATTATTCTCATTCTTGGATTATAGAGATGAATGGAGAATTTAATTTCTGTTGTTGAATACTCTGTCCAATAGCGCTACTGCTTAACACCTAAACTTAGTAGGGTCAGAGCTTTAGATGTTTATGTTTGTTGGGTATGAAGTATGATTGCCTCAGTTGTTTATTTTTTGCTTTCAACTGAATAGGTTTTAAAGATTAGGGTGTTGCTAATGCACTGAATACTGATAGTTCAGTGGCATAGGCACATACTTTGTGGGTTAGCTGTTGAGTACCATGCACGTTACTCTTCTGCAAATGCTATGGAAATAGTACTTATTTGCTTTTCTGCTTTGTTTTTCTTCTTCTCCAGCGACTGGAATGGAAGCAAACGTGGGCGTGTCTACAAATTTCTTAGGTCTCAGGGCTTTGTATCATCTTATGATGCTGCTCATCAGTACACAGATAGTGATGCAGATGCTCACAAGGTCATTCATAATCTTCAGCTTTATAATGAAAATACTTCGCACATTTTTATTGTGAGTATAAAAATTGGAAATGCAAATTCAACAATAAATATAGAACATGCAGAACCACTTAGGATTTACCAATGAAGCTCACAAATGAGAAGGAAAAAGGCATAGAGAGCAATGGAAATACAATATTGGTAGTCATAAAATTGTATAATCTATAGTTTTTGACAAAATCCAGTGACAACCAAAATTGGATTAACCCAAAACAAAACACACACACAAACAAAAAACCCTAAAGAACACATCATAACAACACTTCATCTAAGGACCTACAAACAGAAACAAAATCAAAATCTAAGATAAAAGTTGAAATGCACATTCAAAATCAACCCATCTCATTCATTAAGTATCAACTAAAGGCATAAACCCAACGCTTGATAACTCGTATCAACATCATAAAGCAAAAAACACAAACTCATACTAAAATCCAACTTTCAAACCCAAGAGTCCAAACAACAAATAATGAATGTACTCAAAATATTACCAATAATTACTGGGAGACATCAGCTAGAGCCAAATACCCAAGCACATGCAAGCTTGCACACACAAATACACGCACAAACACAATCACATTCACGCAGAGGGATCCAAAAATCATAGAAGACTACAAATTTTCTCAACCTGCTTCAATCATCAAAGCATAGCAATCCAAAAGCAAAACAAATATAGTCAAATCAAGCTCATAAAAGAGAGACGAAAACAGCCAAAGGCAACTCGTTGTATCTTATTTCAAAAAAAAAAAAAGACATATATATCCCATGGGGTATTTTCCTCTAGGGTCACCATTAGCCGTCGATTTCCATGCTTGATGAGCAAAGTTGAGATATTTCCCTAGACTTTCTCCGTACTACTCAAATTTTGAGATATCTCATAACTTAATTGGATGAATGGAAATGGCCATTGAAATACAAAGAAAAAAGATGCAATTTTATGAGACATTACAAAATTGAATGAAAGTTGGCAATAAAATCTTGTACCATCGCAAAAATAGAGTAGTTCAGAGAACTTCCGGGGAAATATCTCCGCTAATGGTGACCGTACAGAAAACCCCCTGTGATATCTCAGAGTATTCAAATCCTAAATGGAAAGACCCAATTTTTCCAACGAATTTAGTCTGACACAGAGGGAATAAAATAAACTACAAACTTCATATTCACAACAACTATCATTGGTAGCCCCTTACTCCACCTCTCTCCATCAAAACATCATATAAAGCAAACACAAACTCAGACTTCCTTCACAGAGAAATTCCCCAAAACCCAATTCCTTTCAACCATTTGACAAAAAAGAAGAACAGAATCTACTTCTTTCAGGCCATTCCAATCTTATAAGCCATAAAAAACACAAACCCATATCAAAACTCCTCAACCAAATAAAACCCAATTTCAGAAATCCAACCCAAAATAAATAAAGAAAGAAATAAACTAATGCATACCTGACTTCACATTAGATGATACTCTGTAGATAGACAAATTTGATATATTCTGTTGTATGGATCTTTTTCATTATATGTGCTTTATCATCAAGGGAAAAAAGTAAAAAAAGAATCAGTACTTATTCTTTATCAATCACCTTTTAAATTATAAAATTTGAAAATTTTATTTTTAGAGTTAGATTTGAAACAAAAACAGGTCTATAAGGGTCCAATTTGGTGGTGAAAGAAATTATGGTTGTGTTTGGATGAAAATTTGAATATCAATCACCTTTTAAATATTTTAGTAAAATAGATGCATTTGGGACATCAGGGAACTTAACAATTGTATGAGGTTGGGTGCTGTTGTTTTGAAAATTTCTCATTGTAAATCATTACTTGTGGTTTGGGGTGGTGTAAAAGCAGTAAACAATATGAAGTGAATTCATTGATTTAATCATTTTCCATCTGTGGTACTAGCTTCTCTTTTGCTTTTGGATATGTCATGCTTGCCTTTTCTTTTGTAAAAATATTGAGATTTATTTTCTTGATTGGATTGTGTTGGCTATTCTGAACCGTTATTTCACTGCAATTGTAGGGACCTGAAAGACCTTTCTCTAGGAGGTACATTGGCACCCGAGCTTGGAGAACTAAGGAACCTAAGTGCTTGTTTTAACTCCATTGCAAGCTTATTTCAACTCTCTTATCCAAGAAAAACCACATTTCCCTTTCTACCTATTGGACAGGTGACATGTTTCCCTTTATTTCTTTTAATATAGCCTGTGTTGGTGGCTCCTTCTTGGAACTGCAAGGCTGCTGGGGCCCTCTCTGCAGTCCTAAAGGAACGTTGGTGCAGCCGTTTTCATTCCATTTCATTCCATTCCTTTCTATTCAATTCAATCCAAGTTCATATGCTCTCTCTCTCTCTTAGTGGGGTGGGACAGTAGTGTCTTTCTATCGTTTTTCTCCTTATCCTCCTGCGCATGCTATATTCTCTCCTTGCAAACTTCCTTAGATATACCTGTCATAGTGTCATGTTCACTTTTGCCTTTGCACACTCAAAAGCACCTGCGACATCATACAAGTATATCCATGTATCAACTATACAGCTCTCTAATTTTTACAATGACATGATGACTACTCTTTGACACTATACCAATAGATAAATATTTATGTTCGTTATTTTTTCCTCCCTTTATATTCTACTTATATCTTTTTATCGTTTGCCTTTTTATTATCTTTTGTTGTAACTTTGTCTCGTTGCTGTGCAGGTCTTTTCTTGGGCCATCGTGACGACGGCAATCAGTTGGGTGAAATGGGTGTGGGCGAGTCTGGGTGCGGTTAAGATGACATAAGCAATGGCATAATTAAGCCTCATATACTCTGAGGTGGTAGGGATTGAGAGAAGAAAAGGGAGTTTAAGGAGTGGTTTGGGGAGAGTGTGTGCTTCTTTGATTTGAAGTAACTTTGAGGTCATGGTAATATGTTTTGATTTTGAATATATACAATGCAATGTAATCTGTCAAATTGCAAAACTAGCAACTTTTGTTTCTCTAATATAATGTTCACATTGTTCAGCAATGTCTTGCTGCAGTTTCCTCACACCAATGAGACATGAGAAGTTCTAAAAGTGCCTCAATTGCACCGCATTCAACCTTTGCCTCTGCACTGGTTGCATCATCTCTTTCCAACACAAGAATTGTTCCCATTTAGTTATTCCTTTTGGAAGGAGGAGAAAAACTTGAAATGCTCTCCCCAAAAGCACTCACAGAAAGCTTCTTTCGCATTACAATCATTCACATCCTACTTAAAGCATCAATCAATGTCGGTATACCAGGAAAAACTACTTGAAAAGAAGCATTTGGTCGATTTTTCAATCATAAGCATGTCTCCAAGCTATTCTCATCAGGCATCAGATCAGTCAAATAGTGACAGCTTGGCACTCAATGCATGAGAAACAAACGAATAGATTAGTCAAAGCTTCTTTCGCATTACAATCATTTACATCCTACTTAAAGCATCAATCAATGTCGGTATACCACGGATTTTACCTGTGGGTACCAAAGTGAAGCCCACTAGATATATGGCACATGGCAATGCATGACAAGTGGCTGGTGCCTTATGGTTGCTTGAAACGGCTGACCCACACCACTTTGGCCTATTAGGGTCAAGAGATCCCGAGCAGGTATGAGTTTTTGAGATTTTGATTTGAGTTGGGTTCAATACAGGTGTATATGTTTCACCATCTTGCCCTATCCGGTTCCTAATGATGGATTTGGCGTTACTGTAAAAAAATATCATATACAAAGTCTTAAGTGCGGTTGGTATTGACTATTGACATTGAGAAAAATGACAGTGCTGGTAGAAAGTGTTTGACATTAAGAAGTAGGAGTCAGTTGGGTTTGATCGAGTCTTCCTGGGAGTCTTTTTTTGGAAATGAAGTTGAATTCATAGGTATTAATGTTAAAATGAGTCACTAAGAAGGAATATTAAAGTGAGGGATATGGATTTTTTTTTACCATCCGATGGGTTGGTGACATGAATTTGACAAGGGTTTTGGTCTTTGAATGGGACCCTCACCTCTTTAACCGACAGGATGGGAACATCCACATGAGAACATTCCTTCAAGTGAATGTCTCACTGAAGGATATAAGGGATATAAGGTGAGCGACGTAGATGGAATAAAGACTCATTACAATCATTCACTTTGGTACCCACAGGTAAAATTCCTCACCATAATGTATAGATCTTTTTTTAATAAATAATTTTTGGTTGGAAAATGTATAGATCTTTTTTTAATGGGAAATTAGGGATAGGTGAAATGGGGTTTGGCGCCACTTATAGTAGCGGTTTGCTAAAAGATACACTTATAGCAGCAGTTTTTACTATCTGCTGCTAAAAAATACTTATAGCCCACTTATAGCAGCACCTTTTATTATCTGCTGCTAAAAGATACACTTATAGCAGCACATTTTACTATCTGCTGCTAAAAGATACAGTTATAGCGGCGGCCCACACAAACACTAAGCAGGAAAAGGCCCTATGCGCTATAGTGGCAGATTAAAACTATTAGTGGCGGTTATAAACCGCTGCTATTGATTTTTTTTCGCAGCATTTCTTCTTCCGCTGCTAAAACTGTAAATACATTTAGCGACAGGACCATTAGACGACAAAAGTAGCGGCGCACATTTTTCCGCTGGAAAAGGTATTAGTGGCGGTTTTTACACATTTAGCGGCGGTTTTTTTCCGCCGCTAAATGTAATTTTTCTTGTAGTGATTCCCTATATCATATAGGGATTTTTTCAATACGGCCACCTAAGTTCATCAATAACTTTTCCTTGTTACCAAACTAATTAATTTTACGCATATGTTTTCTGTACCGTCCGTACCCCTGCACAGGCCAATGGTCGAAAGCTACACAACATAATAAAATTATAAACAGAGATGCATTCGTTGATCACTTTTAACGTAAAACTTTATGCGATATCGCAAGTTAATAAATTGCGATATCGCAAAATTTATTGTAATATCGTAAAGGAAAAATCAACTTTTGGCTTGCGCAGGAGTACGGAATATACCGAGAACATATAGGTAAAATTGTCCAGCTTGGTAACAAGGGAGAGCTATCGATAAGTTTAGGTAACCATACCGAAAAAATTCCAATAAAAAATGACTTTTTTCTCATGTACAAAATCATAATGATTTTTTCATATCCAATATCCATTTTCTCATATGGGAAAAGCTCGAAAAAATCTTGATAATTTTTTTTCTTCTATATTTATCAATGCAAGAAACTCACTTTTTTTAATTTACCAGCCCAAATGCGTCATACGAGACTGGACATATGTGACAAAAAAAAAAAAGAATCCTCTCATTTATTAAAAGTGAAATAACCAAGGGAAAGTGTTGCTTACTCCAAAAGAGTACAATGCTCTAGACGCTGAATTATTAGCTTTACATGAACGGAAGATGCTAAAATCTCACAACTCATCATTGAAGGTGGCTCCATTTCAATCACAAAACTTATTCCGGTAATTCATAAAGACATGGAAGAAAATCAATGCTCTTCAACAGTCCCGGTTCAATGAATGTTAGTTGTATGGTCTCAATACCAGCATATGATGTAATAAATTGATTAATTTCTTTATTTATCAATATATTCATACTTTCCATCTCATGAGATGAATGGTGTTTAATATTTATATACTTGCACATGACCAATACGTATGACATGATGGTTCCTGATATGAACCAGAGTCCATAAGTATACTAGATGTAATACATGTGTATGGATGGGATCCACATACAGGAGACATGTATACAAATCTTATACTTGAATATTTTTACAACCAGTGATGAAATTGGACATCTCATACTGACAAGGTTGGAGCACTTTGATCACTGTGGGATAGTGTGATTTGTCTCGATCATCAGAATGTAAGATTCTGGTTCAAAGTGTTGGTATATTAGATGTATTGAAAGACCATGAGAAGCACCTTATGAACACTGTCTTTACTTTAAGGTCTGCTCTTGTAATTCGCTAGCAGTAAGCTATTAATCCTGAGACATTAATGGACTCAAGTTTCTGTCTATTCATTTGCTTTAAGTTACCAATGAGTGAGGCCAACTGTAGGTCAACACCTCGGTGATTTGGGTACGTGGTAGTAGGACTGTGGGAACATTCAATGGTCAAGATGGAATCTATCTTTAATATTCCCTTGTGCCAATTAATGAATTTAATCATTGGTAAGTGTGTACCCATTCCGATTAAGAGTTAATTGGAAAGGTACCTATGATCATTAAATTAATTGGGGCTCAAGGATAATAAAATATGGATATAGTTTGGAAGACAGATCCAATTAATCTATGGATATTGATAAAGGCGCCTACTTGTAGTCATAGGGAAATTTAGGGTCTTTTATGTAATTTCCTAAGACTGGAGTTCAATTGCATTTATATAATCGAGTTATTTGCAATTAACTGTGGGCCTGGATTACACATGAGATATGGAGTCGCGAGTCCCAGTTGGATCCATCTTTCTAAGGAATCCCTAGTGGTTCCCACGCTAGTCCAATTATTATAAGGTTTCTAATTCTAGGTGAACTCTAAAATGAATGTTATTATTTTTATTTGAAGTGAGACTTCTAATAGTAGCAATAGTAAGCTATTAATTATTAATGGAAGTGAGACTTCTATTTTACTTAAGAAAGAAGCGATAGTTACTAATTATTTTAGAAGTGAGACTTCTAATAGAAATTAGTAAGTGAAGGTTTGCAAAAACTATAAAAGGAGGAGAATAATGATTGGACGTCCATGCACTTTCCCTTTAGTGTGGTTCACGCCCAGCCCCTCTCTTGTGTGCAAGTGTTGCATGCTACTTCATCTCTTTCCCTCTTATAATTTCCTTCTAGTTCGTAGATAGTTTTTCTTGGAGATCTCACCCATCTTCTTGAGAAAGATATTCTGATTCGAGTCATAGCGTGGAAGACCATTGGGTATTGGAGAAACATATTTGATTCGCGAAAGAGTTCGTCATCAAATAAAGTAGCAACTGCTCCATTAGAGCACAACTGAGCTTTAAATGTTTAATCTATTTCCTTGTATGTTATAGATCTTTGTTGAATGTTTGTTGCTGGCTTTCTATCTTGTAGATAGATTGATTTACTGATCTTGATATGTGAGATTGAGGGTTTACATCTTGGTTTGATTTTGGTAGCCTTCTGGATAGTTGATCCCTGCATCAAATTGATCAAAAGTTTTGAAACCTATCTTAGAGGCCCACCTATTTTCCAACAGCTAATTTCTCACAACTCATCATTGAAGGTGGCTCCATTTCAATCACAAAACTTATTCCGGTAATTCATAAAGACATGGAAGAAAATCAAAGCTCTTCTACAGTCCCGGTTTCTTTTGAAAAGCCCTATTTTATAGGAGAGACTGCAATCAAGTAGCAGATCAATTGGCAAAACTAAACCCTAATTCCTTGGTTATTTTTCGAGAAACATTACCAACTCACATCCAATATTTATATCTGTAGGACTTGAAGCTTTCTAAGAACACTTTTTGTTATGTTGAGAGGTACAAAGATGTTTCTAGAATCACCTTATTTTGTTCTACCCATGCCTGCCTTAATAAATATTGTGGACAGTGCTGTAGTGCATAGGATGAATGAAGATGCGCTGATATGGTGGGTCTTTTGGCTTCTCATGTAATGGTTTCAAATTGTACCAAGACTCTGGCCAGGAAGTCATGTAAACAAGGTTGTAAATAGGTCGGTCCCAAATCTTTTGGTCCAGGCTAGGCTATTGGCTTTATGTCTCTTGCCTGGGCTTATTGTATATTTTACTATATTCTTTAGAAAAAGAAAGAGAAAAGGCGCTTTTGTTAATATATACGAGTCTCCCTACATATCATTGGGCATAAAAATATGAGTTTGGACCTAGGAGGATTTTTTCCACGGTTATCTTGATTGGATCAATCACAGTACATGATATTACCATGGGCATTAGGGGTGTGAGACCCCACCCCTTGCGGTCCTTCAATTTGAATTTGAATACTATGTATTAGCCTAAGTATTTTAATTATACTAATTATGGAATTTAGTTAAGAGTAATTATGTATTTTCCTAGGATTAGTCTAGTTGTGTAATTAGTAGAGTCAATAGGGTGTTTTTTGTTATTTTTAGAGTTACTTAGTTTTTTAGAGGCCCTAGCTAGAAATTAGTGTTTACTATAGGGGGGTTTGCACCAAAGAATCTTCTAAAAGCCCCACCTAAAGACCAAACTATCCATGACCCTAACCCTAATCTTATTCAAACTATTAGGGCATTTTAGTACTTAACCACCCAAGCCCAACCTATATAACTAAACCATCTCCTTCATACGTATGTTACTACCATTTACCTCTCAAGCTTCCCTCTCTTTTCTCTCTTCTTCCCTCTCATCTCCCTCCAACTCTCTCCCAAATTCCCTCCAATTCTCTCATCTCTCTCTACTTTCTCTCTCTAGAACTCTAAGAAGAAGAAGAAGAAGACATACCATCTTAGCTACAAGTTATATTGGATCTTTGATCATCTCTTTCTCCCCCTACCTTCATACAATTTCTTTGAGGCAAGTACCTTATGCTTGATATTATAGAATGCATGTTTTCTTTGAATTGATTCTGAAATTTTCAATTCATATGGTGTTAGAATTGCTAGAAATGAGTAGATCTACCCTATGAGCTTGGTTTTATGGAAAATTGGCCATCGATGGCTGAGATCTCTCATTTGGAAGTGGCCCGATTTGATGATGGATGGATAATTATAGAAGTGCTATTCTTGTTTGTTATGCTTCTGTGATGGATGGTAAATGGGTATGAGGAGAATCCAGGGATTGGGTGACCCGTAGTAAATTCCCAGATATGAACAGTGTAAACCCATTTTGTTTGCTTTGAGACCGGGACTCAAGTGGGCCACCCGATGGCCGATCTGACCCATGGATCTGATAGAGGACCCATGGGCGACCCTAGATGGGCTGGTCCCATGGTGCGTGGACACCCCCCTTGCCCACTATCCAGCGTCTGATCAGAGGGTGAGATGATTGTTTTGTAGAAAATCAGTTTTGGCTTGATGGGTTGTGGGACCCACGGATTGATCCGATCATAGATCTGGTCCGTCCATCGGCCGGATATGGTGGGGCAACCATGTGGATGGAGTCTGATCTGAATTTGATCAAGAAGGGGCCATGATCCATGCGCGAATGACAGTGGACTCTAAACTATTAAACCCAAAGGATTTGTTCCATTTTTGGGATACTGTGGGGCCCATGTGGGCCACCTTGGAAATCAGGACCCCACATCTGATAGAGGGGCCCTGGGCGACCCTAATGGAGGAACCTGATCTGGGTTTTGATCAGAGGTGGGAAACCATCTGTGGATTGTAGAGAGGTTGGGCGACGTGACTGTTCTGTAACATAAACGAATAAAGGAAAGAGATGAGTGAGCTTGGTGGTCCAAGGGTGCATGGGAAAAAGAAGAGATGGCCTAGTGGACTGAGGGAGCATGGGAAAGTGTGGTCCAGTGGCTTGTGGGGCCCAGGTGGGTCCCTGATTGCAGATCAGGTCCGGAGACAGGATCAAGGACTGCTTAGTAACTTTGATGATGAAGACTGATCTAGGACTGGGACTAGTGGGGCCCACTGTTTTAATAACCCATTAGTTTTATTAATTAAAAATTAAGCCTATAGATTTTAATGGATACAAATGAGACCTTTTGACCTAGAGACATGGGCTTATTTTTAAACATGGGTTTAGTATATTAATAGTGGATTAATTACCGGGACCCCCATTAGATTTTCTTTTTAGAATTAAAATAAGCACTGAGTATTTTTATAAACCCAATTAGAATTCTTGTGTAACATGGAATTTTCCTCAGACCCAAAGTTTAGTATGCGTGGTTGACCGAACTCAGTTGACTGGCCGAGCTCAGTGAATTGACCGAGCTCAGTGTTAGGCCAAGCTCAGTGTTTTAGCCGAGTTCAGTGTTTGCCCGAGCTCAGTGTCTTAGCCGGGTTCAGTGTTGGGTCGAGCTCAGTGTTTTAACCAAGCTCAGTACTTGACCGACCTCAGTACTTGATCGAGCCCAGTGCTTGACCGAGCTCATTACTTGACCGAGCTCAGAGCCAGAAGACCGAGATCAGGATTTCCAGCAACGGAAGCTAAAACCTGGGACACTTCTTAGACAGAATTTGCAGTGTGCGCGGTTGACCGACCAGGCCTGGAGGTCGACCGAGCACACTGAAAATTCCAAAAATTCAAGACTTTACCTGAAGGGTGAATACTCTCTGATCCTAGTGTGCCAGGTTAACTCCAGGCCAGGAGATCGACCGAGCATACTGTGTACAGTAAATTTTTCGGACTTTGGTTTCTCATGCTGTGATCGTTTTTTGGGCCCATTGACAGTCCAAATAGACTTCCATCACTGTGCTAACACGAGTCGATGATGTGGCTCAACCTTGACTTATGGGGCCCACTAACTAAGGTTCAGGTTATGTAATATAAGATGATTCGACCTTTATGTGTTACCAATGATGCTCATAACTTTTGGACCACCAAACACAGTATTCCTTAGCATTTGAGGTTTCATTTAAAGATCAAATTACCTGAGATAGACCTGAATCCGAAAGTGGACCAATTACTTAGGTTGGACTGTCGATATCTCCCATTGATTCTTGTATTTGGAGATTCATCTCCCTCATATTATTACTGTCACTCTGTTGTCCTTATTATTACTTATACATGTTAATTAAATGGAAAATGGATGACCTGAACCTAGGACTACTTAGAGGTGACCCGGTAATATGATTGGGTGAATATTGACCCGTGTCTGTGGCTAGGCGGGCCCTTTTATTGCCTAAGTTTGGATGTGGATTACCCTAGACTGGAGAGGTTAGATTGTATGGGCTTGTGACTCATCCTGGATATAAATGGATCATATGTCATTGGAAATAGACTTGTGTCTTATTTGGACTGTTGTAGACCAAGCCATGTATTCGGTGGGCCTTGGTATGGATCCAATGATTGGACTTGGACTTGGACTATAATCCATAGGTTGTATTGGGTACTTGGACTTGGACTTGGACTATGATCCAATCATCGTTTTCTTTTAGATGATGTTAACCATTTTTTCTAAATATATAGTTAATCGAACCATTACACCCCAATCTAAAAGAAAACGAAGAAGAAGAAGAAGGGGGGTAACTTAAATAACCACTTTTAACTTTTAAGCCCTACTCGTTGTAACAAAAAATGAAAGAGAGAAAATGGAAAGTTTTGGTTGGTGTTGTCTGCCTTGTGGTTAACGTCGGGGAAGAAGAGGATCCATACATGACCATCACGAATTGGGGCCTTGTTTTTTGGTTTTTTTCTTTTATTAGAAATTTGAGGAATTTACCCGTAAAATTCCTATAGGACGGCATATGTTCCATTAGGACCCAAATTAGTGTTCGATATGGGAGGGATCCTCATATGGGCTTTCTTTCCTTCTTTTTTTTGTCGTTTTGAGATATGGTTGATATCGACCATTAATATGTCGATATCGACCACTATGCGAGAATGTATAATTTGTCACCCCGATTCCACTTTTCGCATTTCTCCATTTGGGTTCGTCTTCAACACTGCTATGGAGTTATTTTCTTCTAGAAACCACCATAAGACGTTATCTCCATGGTGGTTAAACTCCATTAAGACAAAGGTATACACATTATCTACCACCTTAGACTGATTTATGTAACCTAAAGCACCATCACCTAGGTTCTTCGCAATATTTAAGTGTTGGAAACCCTAGAAACCGTGGGAAATCTACTTTCTATGCCCCAGGCATCTGCGGTTTATGGGGTTTAATGGGTTTGTTTTGGAGCTGTCCCTCTTTTCATGCGTTTGGCACTTTTAGAAAAAAAAAAGCATCAACATTTTTAATCAATTTGATAAGATGTTGTGGGTGAAGGTGAATCTGCATATATATATATTTTTGGACTAATCTTACAAAATTTTAGACTTTAAAGTTGTATTTCATATAATTAATATAATTATAGTTGGTTTTCTTGATGATTTCTGAATAACTTGAGAATGGGTAGATTAATGTGTGAGGAATAGCACTCAATAGCATGGTTTGAAAGCATTATTCCAAGGTCTATAATAATTAAACTATTGATCAAAATGCCTTTTCTTTCTGTTGATAGAACTATTGTCCTAAATGTTTAGTCAGTTGTAAATGTTTGAGAACAGCTGCTAATCCTTTTATTTGGCATGATGTGCGGAGTTTTATCAATGTGAAGACATTTTCTCTACTCATTAAATTACAAATGTTGTTAATATAGATCTGTATTAACTGTCATTTTGAATGTACCTAATTTTCACCGATGTCATTATTAATTTCTTCTGATATAATGACAGTATGTCAGATAGAGAGGTGTTGTTCATATTCCACTATGGCGGTGACTTTGAATTCGATATAAGTCGTCCTGTGTACAATGGAGGAAAGCAGAAGATGAGATATTCAGCTACAGACATAACATATGAATCTCTGGTTAAATAAGCAATTGAAGCATCTAATGGGGACTCATCATCCATCCAGAATATAACCATGCAATACCTACATCACAACGAACGAGCATTCTCCAGGGCCAGCATTAATGATGATATTGATGTTAGGAGTATGTTCAAAGCATCGGGTGATGAGTCGAATGAGATATATTTTTACGTTTTCAACGGTCGGAACAAGGAGCAGTGGTAGGAGGAGATAATTGGAGGTACACTTATAGATTCCATAAGTAGATTTTACATCACCAAATACTAGATTGTTGTCGTGACCCTTGACCACAGTGTAAAGTTTCACTCCATTTCAAAATTCACAGCAGGTGTTGACCCTTGATCACATAGCTTTCTCCCCTTGCATCTGAAGAGTTGCAGAAGCTCTGCGTTGCAACTGTGATTCACCGGAAAGGACTACCCAAAATAGAATGAAGTCATTTTCATGATGAAAGTAGAATCAAGTAATCAACGCATCGCCAGTATGAAGATTCAGCTAATAATCCTTACTTCTTCTCCTTCTCCCCTTATCCTCATCTTCTCATTCATTTCCTTCCTCCTTCTCGACTCATGTCTTCTAAAAAAATTAGTGGATTGTGGAAACAAGCGTTTTCACCCTTCATTCTTACACGAGGGGAAGGGAGTAGAGAGTCATCTCAATCTCTGCATTCGGTCAGCCCGCGGCCTCCTCCATCTCCGATCAGCCCGCACCCTCCATCGCCGCTAGGCATAGAGTATCTCCCTCTCCCTTTCCCATTTTCCATTCCTTTTTTTTTTTGTTTCTTAGATTGACAAGTCTTTTTCTAGGCTCTCTGTGTCTTAAAATGGTTTGAAATCTTTGGCAACTCTAATTTTTTCATCTTATTGTCTTAAAACAATTTCAAACAGTTTTAAGACTGTTTGGCGTTCATTTTCCTTTGTCTATCTCAATTAGAGAATAGACAAAAACTGTCTGTTTCAGAAAGCAAGGGTATTGGGCAGATTTAAAATGGAGGAGGAAGGTGGAAGCGGACAGACTTAGGCCCTGTTTGGTAGGTCTACTAATTTTTTTATAGACCATCTAAAATAGAGTCTTTAAAAATAGAGATATTTAAAATAGAGGCTAAAATCAGAAATTGTGTTTGGTAATACATATATCTAAGTTAAATAGACCGTTTGGTACACCCTCTATTTACTTCTTTTTAGAAGGATTTGGCTCTTATTTACAAGGGTAGTTATGTCATTACATGAAAAAAGAAACTCATTCATATGTTTCCACCCTACATATATCTTTCAAGAGCACATGCAACATATGCTCATAAAAATTACATTCAACTTGGACTCATAAAAATTACATTCAACATGGACTCATTTAAGAACAAATACATTATCTACACACGTGCCATCATCATAACAACCTGTCCATTGAAAAATAACACAATTTATATTAAACTATAGCCTTTAACTTGTAAATATTTCAAAAATTAAGACATCACACACCTTCATACAAAGATAATACAAAACACCCTCCTTGTCAATACTTTACCTTCCAATAATAATCCATCAAGCCATTATATCAATCACAAATATTCATTCACTTTAATCCAATAAAAACTAGTAGCATTACATAAGATGAGGAAATCCATGCTTAGGAAGATGCATCTCGCCAGATGGCATCTGCAATTGAATTCCTCTTAGCATCCATCTCTGTCCTATCTGTGATATCAAAAGTAGTGGTGTTTCCCATATTTTCCACAACATTAGTGTCACACTCTACTTGAACGTCTTCACGAGAATATTCCAAAAATAATTGATCATCCATATCTTCTTTTCTAATGAAATTATGCATCGCCATCGCTGCAATTACAATGCTCCGTTGTATTGGAAATGGGTAAGGAGCCATCCGCTTGAGGATAGGAAATCGAGCCTTCAATACCCCAAAGCTCCGCTCGATCACATTCCTCAATGATGAATGTAATCTATTAAAATGTTCCTCCCTAGTACGAGGAATGGCAGGACCTTGAAAATCTGGAAGCCAGTAACGAACGTTTCGAAATGGAGAAAGAAAGCCTCGCATGTTTGTATAACCAGCATCAACCAAATAATATTTACCTAAAGAGAATGAAATGCAAATGTTAAAAAGTTAACACGCGAGAAGAATGTCGCAAAACATATTTGATAAGATTTCAAGCACTTATAAATGCTTTCCTACCAGGTGGAGCATGTGGAAACTTTAGCCTTTCATCAGATATGGTGTCCAAGAGAATTCGTTGATCATGAGCAGTACCTTCCCATCCACATACCACATATGTAAAGAGCATGTCAAATGTGCATACTGCCATAACTTGTTGCATGCAATCACCCTTTCGACCTCTATAAGGAATTTGTTTATCTGCTTGGATAATGGCATGCACAAGGGTTCCATCTATTGCACCAATACAATCCTATAAAAAATTATGAACAATAAGATAAAATTAATTGTACATTAGAGAAAAGAAAATTAAAAAGTCGTCAATAATATGGAAAGAGAGTAATACCTTAAAATATGGCTCAAAACGTGGATTCAAAAGTCTCTCCTTATGCACTATATCCAATGGATGCGGCTTTATCATGTCTTTAGCAAATAACATCATTGCTTTCAAAACTTGACGAAAGTGTCTATGAATAGTTTCCCCCGAGTGTTGAAATCTATCTTGTATCACTCTATTCGTATGGGGATGTGCAATGATGGTCATGAACATGGCTATTTGCTCCTCAACATGTATATATTTGCTGTCTTTCAATAAGTTTTTTTCTCTAAAATACAAGCATAAACGCCGAAACACATGTTGTTCCACGCGTAGTAACTGATGATAGATAATAGGATTACCATTCAAAATCATTTGGACATGACCATGTCCGGTCATGATTGAGTTCCTACATGGTTCCTTAATTAAGCATCGCTGCCGCCTCTTGTACAATAATAGGATGATAAGTGTTATATTTCGACGTAAAATTGAATTCATGTGCTCTGTAGTATGTCAGAGAAAAATATAACTAATCAATCATTCATAGTAGCACAAGATAACATCCATT
The DNA here is from genome assembly GCA_012931725.1 of Litsea cubeba. NCBI lineage: Eukaryota > Viridiplantae > Streptophyta > Magnoliopsida > Laurales > Lauraceae > Litsea > Litsea cubeba. Next base: position 100,094,360 of record CM022945.1, read on the forward strand.
AGATAAATAAACATTCAACTAAATGACTGCCAAAACATTCATTCATATGTAGTTCAAGATAACATCCATGTTTGTCAATTACAAAAACAAAAGAGAGTGACCTAACATCCATGTTCAAGATAACATCCATGTTTGTCAATTACAAAAACAAAAGAGAGTGACCTAACACTCATTCAAAAAACAAACACCAATCTATTAGCTAGACACCAACAGAATCTCCAGTCACATTCCCAATCTCTTCGGACATTTGAGATTTTAGCCAAGTCATCCTTCCCTCATCTGACCTTAGTCGCATCCAGAGAATTCTTTTATCCTTAACCATAAAAGAATTGAGAGCGGTCGCATATAGTGGGCTACCATCAGTAATTTGGGGCATGGAATGTAACAGGTCAATGCATTCAGCAATTGTATCAGTTTCAGTTTGAACAGGAGTAGTAGCTACTGGAATTGTTGCCTTCATTGATGCTGCGAGGTCCATTATGCATGTATCTATCATACTCTTACTCGCCATTAATTGGTTCTTTGAAGACCTTGGTCTCTTTCGCCTAATATTTGCCATTAAGACATCCGTCCTAGCCTCACTAGCAACGGAGTCTTCTCGCATGGTTGACCGGGGTGTTATTGGGTCCGGGGATGGAGTATCTTCATAATGAGCCAAGTTGATGAAACTTGAATTCATATCCATTGTAATATCTTCCGGTAAACCATCCATTGCCGGAGCCCATTAATCATCCCCTCTCGCGGAGGTACCATCAAACAAAGCAGCCATTTCTTCAGGGAAAGGAAGAGGCTTGGACTTAAATATTTTTGCATCTTTATGTGTCTGAAATAAAGTTCAATGATAATTGTCAAATGCTAGAATCCTAGTTTGTATATACCAAAATAATTACAACTTTGATATACCTTCAGGTACTCTATCCATCGGTCCTGTGCCATCTCCACGCAACCGGTATGGGGATTGAATCCTATGCCACTTTGGCTCTTCAAGTGTAGCCAAGCATTATATAGTTTCTTTAGATAATCCACTTGATTCTTCAACTGCTTTTAGTTAAAAAAATGTCATGCTCTTTGATTAAAATTTTCTATTATCACCTTCCAAGCTTTTGTGCTAAATTGCACTCCTGGTCGACCTCCAGATTTTACTTGATCCAAACATACATCAATGAGACATTTTCTCATGCTATCTGACCAATGGGCACGATCGATGTCATCTATTTCCTTTGTCTTTCCCTTATCGGTCATTTTTACTACACCATAAAATTTATTTAGAACATTGAAGAAAAAGTACAGTATGCCTCACTAAACACAATGAAATAGAAAATAAACTAAAAAATAAAATATTTTGAAAAGGTCAATAATGGATGAGAAAGTCAATAATTTGATGGTATTCAATTACATGAAACAAAGGTGAGTTCCTCTTAAAAGTACCCACTCAACCCATTCTCATCTCACCACCAACACCTCACCACTACATCTACATCTCTCTATCCATCATATAAAAATCCAACTCATTAGCCTGTTACATAGCCAACTACATTCCAGCAAAATTCACAAAGTAGATACATGTACAAAATCAGAGAATACATACAATTTCAAATTTTCAAAATTTTAATTTATACAGTCCAACACCTGTACAAACAACTCCATGTTAATAGACTTTTGTTTCATTTATCCACACCTGTACAAACAACTCCATGTTAATAGACAGTTGTTTCATTTATCCACACCTGTACAAACAATTGTATTGTAGGGATCAGAACACATTTTATTCTCTACATTTTGAGGTTGGGTCCTCCTTAAATGGGTAACCGCCTCTCCCACCTTCTCTTCAACCAAGACAAAGGTTTTTCCTCCCAGCCATGAAGAAGAAACCCAAAATGCACCTATGTATCTACACGGTTTTCAACACCTGGAACATGATGAATGTAAGAGATGGAAAGATCATTTGTACATTATAGGTGGGCAAGACATTAGCTCCATCCATCCATCACAACCATAGATTTTTAGTTACAAATTTTAATGGGTTTTATAAATCTTATTCAACAGGGGAGAGTGGGTAAGTTTGGGATGTATGCACTTCACAGGGGCCAGGCGTGTGAAGTTCTAGTTGATGAAAAACTTTCCTAGCCAACTTGGTATCGATCAATAATCCCAGAGCCTCACACAGCGACAGACCAAGATCTGGGACGAGTGGATACCCCATTCATCGCCACATCACAGTCCAAAACCCACAAAAAAGAAAACACTTCTAGAAAATCCAAACCCCAGAATCATTCCTTCCAACATTGAGGAAAACCCATCACCAAAACCCACAAAAAAGAAAACACTTGTAGAAAATCCAAACCCTAGAACCATTCCTTCCAACATTGAGGGACACCCATCACAAAATCATTGAAATAAAAAAAATAAATAGAAAGAAAGAGATAAAGAAGACGCATATAAAGAGAACGAAAGAGATAAATAAGAAGCATAAAGATAGAGAAAGAAGATGCATACCTTCTCTAGAAGTTTTTCTTTCTTCTTTCTTTTCCCTTTGCAGAGCTCTCCAAACGAAAGGAGTTTTTTTTTGAAGTGAAACAACGGGCTTTGAGCTTTTATTCAAAGGACAGACGGTGTCAATAAAACACCATCTGAGGGTGATTTTGTCATTGAAAATATCTCCGCCTCTATATTTTGAAGAGGCAAAACGTCTATTTCTCATCTGCTGGATATGAGAGCATTTGATTTTTAGAGGATTTGGCTCTAAATTTCTACAGCAGGCAGAGGAGAGAATTATGTACCAAACAGTCTAAATTTTGAAACCTCTGCCCGTTTTAGACATTTTAGAGAAATAGAGGCTCAAATAGACGTGCCAAACGGGGGCTTAGAATGCCACAGTGTTTCTGACTGTACACAGGGCAGTCCGATTTTTCCTTTCACATCTTCGTTAAGACCGATGATTGCTGCAGACGGTTCACATTTCCGGGGAATGTATCCAGGTGTCTTGCTTGTAGCAGTAACACATGATGCCAATCAGAAGCTACTTCCAATCGCCTACGATTTTGCGGAAGCTGAGCGTCGTGACAGCTAAGAGTGGTTCCTTGCTAATTTGTTCTTAGTGCTGGGTGAGCCGGCTAACTTGACTATTGTTTCAGACTGTCAGAAGGGCCTCATTCCTGCACTAAAGAATACTATGATATCCACAATTCACTATTTTTGTTGTCGTCATATTGCTGAAAACATCAAGGCTGCTTTCAGCGATGGGCAATAGTTATTAAATTATGGCGGGCAGCAAAGTCGTATAGGCCTTACGAGTACGAGGCTTACATGACGGATATACTTGCAGTAAGCCAAGAGGCATTCAACTACATTGAGGCAATTGGGCGGCAACATTGGGCGAATGCATATGTAGAAGGCCGTCGGTATGACATGCTTACTAGTAACGTGGCCGAGTACACTAACAGCTTCTTAAGAGACACAAGAGTATTGCCCATCACAACTCAGGTTGAGAAAATACCTGCTAAGTTAATGGAGTTCTATCATAAACGACATTTGATATATGAAGGCATAACAACTCGTCTAACTCCGTATGCGGAGAAACTTTTGAGCCAAGAAATGGAGGATGCTCGCCGAGTGCACGTTCGAGTAGCTGGGCTCATTGAATTTCAGGTTCAATCTGCGGAGTACATAGACGTTGTTGACCTCGAACCGAAAACCTGCACATGTCGGAAATGGCAGCTATTGGGCATCCCGTATAGTCATGCATTGGCTTCAATGAATGTCAGAAATTATGATCCATATGTATTCGTCGAGCATTGGTATCTGTCAAGCACATACCGTACGCCATATAGTGAAGTCCTACATGCTACTCGTGACCCCAAACAATGGGAGCACACATGTGATGTTAGGGTTCTTCCACCGATAGCCACTAAACAGCCCGGACATCCAAAAAAGATGCGGATCCGAGCCGAAGATCGTGGTCGCCAAAGAATGGTCGTAACGTGTTCAAATTGCAAAGGGAGAGGGCATAACCGTGGAGGGTGTCGCAATCCTCCAGTAAGCAGCTGATGGACGTAGGTGGAAGTACTTAGGTGGTATTTTTTGGGTGGACTAACTTGATGCATATAGTTCCATTGTAAGTAAAAACATAGGACTATGTGAATTTTTTGGTTGCTTCAAAACCCGCATATAAGCCGGTTGTAATTAAGAACAGTTGTCTAGAATTATTTTTTTTAATTTGTTAGTGCATGATGCATATAGTTCCATTGTAAGTGGAAACAGCTCTAAGTAAGAACAGTTGTGATGGGATTTTTTGGGGTATTAGATGATGCACATAGTCCTATTGAAAGTGAAAATATCTGGCATTTTCTTTTGTAATGGTCGTCCTGTATAGTCAATGGATATTGGAAATATAGCAAAGCACATTGAAATCGAATGAATATAAGGGTTGTGGGTTTATTTTGCTGGCACTGAAAATGGTGGTTCATATCAACTCTTGTTACTCATTATTTGTTCTCAAGAATATATGTAATATGTGTATGTAAAAACCAACTCTCTTGTGATCCAGATTACATATTGATTAACCCAAATGATGGTGGAGACAAATCTTTCACAACTATGGAGAGTAAGCCAAAAACTTGTCAATATCGACTATAATAGAGGTCGATATCGACTACAATAGTGGTCGGTATCGACCACCTAACTGCAAGACATAATTTACAGCAACATTCATTATCTTTCACTTTTATTATAGGATTTGAAGCTGCAAGTTACAAACAAATGAAGCGCTTTATAAGTAATTAATATGGACCAAATCCTACTGAAGGTGATCTAGCCATCCATCAAATAACAAGATGAATAGTGGGGTTATAGAGATTTGGGTCCAATTGTCCTTTCACAAGGTCTTGATAGAAGGTTAGCATAGCTTGTATGATGAAGTGGGAGGGCCACATTATCCACACTAGATCATTTCCTATCTTTTTTTTTTTTGCCCCCATTTATGGATGTTAGAACCACAACCAATGAACGCATAAAAAATGAAATGAAGATGAAGGAGAGTACCAAATGGAGATTTGGGATTCTCAAAGGCCTGCAGATATCTATTGTTGTAAGCAAAGTAGGGTTTTGACAACTTGGTCTTGACAAAAGCAGCTGCTGAATTACCATCTGGGCAAAACACTCGCCCAATAAAATGCTAATTACGTCCAAATTTCAGTTTAGCTTGGAATTTTTAGTGTTTTTTCTCCTAACATTTTTAGTGTTTTTTCTCCTGACATTTCGTGAAAATGTTGCAGAAAATAAATAAACAGAAAATATTGTTGTAAATTAATGCAATGAAATTCTTTCATTTTTTTCTTATTATTAGTATGATATTATCATGTTTTCAATTGACGATCTTCTTAACTACCATGATATCACTATCATCGACGAAAATACCATAATAGTTAATAAGTACTTTGAATTATATGATACTAGATGCTCCTATGAGAGCATCTCCCATATATGATATTCTCAAAATATTGTGAATATCTGTAACTGAGTAATTATATATTTTAATTAAGTATTGTCTCTATCATATTGAAGTAGAACTAAATACATTATGGCTTCTACTTGTATTATAATAGCTTTGAAGAGGACAAAATAATTAGCTGCCATTTTGGTTCTGCAATGAGTTGCTTCTTTCGGATCAGAGTCTCAACAGTTTTAGGATACACCAATGTGCATTGCATCAATGAAAAATCTCCACTGTGGCCATGTTTCTCAAGTCTACACTTTTAGAGTACTTCTTTTGATAAATGGAGAGAACCCCCAATTATATTTTAATTTGAATTTTGAGCATCACAGCACTTATAAGTACGTATACTCTCCTTATCTTTTTTTTCATTTTCTTTTAAACAAAGAGGATTTTCATTCAAACAAACGTTGAAGGAAAACAAAGAAGGTAAAGAAGAAAACAACAAACTTAGCCCGTAACAAAAAAAAAGATACATGAAACCCTTTCCCAACCTACATCCTGCTTAACAAGGAAGCAAAACTTAGCAAGTTTATGAGGCTGCTCATTTAGGGCCCTAAGGATAGAATCAAAGTATATAGAATAAAACAAAAGAAGCCAGAGGCTTAAATGTCTAAAATAATTTGATTTATGGACCAATAAAAGTCTCCCTTCAAGGACTGCGCCACATCTTGAGCATCCAACAAGACATGGAGCATGACAAACCCATTCATCGATGCCTTCTCCATAATGGCTGAGACCGCCCTCCATTCGGCTTCTTTTGAAGAAATTACTTTTGGCCCTTGGATAACACCTACATGTACATGTACAGTAACACCATTTAACATCATTCCAAATCAAAGGAGGCAAACCTCTCCATAGCCTTATAGGCAGAGCATCTGATAAGACTTCAACATCATTTTTGTTCAAGATCACTATAGAGAGACTATATATATAATATGATTCCCATCTTTATCTATAGCGTCATGCAATAAATACTACTGCGCCACTGCATTGAAAGAAAAAATATATATAAATATGTACACTTTTGTTGAACTAATCCGGATGTGTTGGCATTTGTGATGGAGCTACTTGTGTTTATATGAGGTTGGACCCCACTCATAAATATACACCCCTCACAAGGAGTCTGGTGATATGAATAAGGATAGCTTGAGTTTTATCCAACTCTCTATTTTTTTATCATATCTGTGTGGGGATGTTTCCACTAAGCCGAGATCAGTGCTAGCCCCAGTCTCAAGGCAGCTTAATTATACCCACCTCGGCCAAGGCAGACCGCAGCTGAAGGGTCGCGGCACTCGCCGAGGTGAGCACCCCCGAAGTCAGATGGCACCTATCGTTGTAGCCGACCTCGGCACGGCGGATTTGACAGACGCTGATGGGACTGTTTACAGGACGAAGGCACGTGTTAAGGCGTGCCCTGTGATCCATCATTCCTGACAAAACGGCGTTATACGGTACACGTGCGCCCCCAAAGCATGGCTCCGGGCCTGGCCCGATGAGACTTGGCCCAAAAGTCAACCACCACCTGGCCCGATAAGATTGGCATTTAATGAGGAATGGGTAGGTGAGGCTAGCATTTAATGAAGTGTGGGCTGAGTGGACAGGGCCACTCAAGTGGCAAAGCCCATCAAGAGGCTCGACCACGCAAGTCACCCCCATCTCCTATAAATATCATCTCTATCTCCATTCTAAGGTACGCAACCCATAACGCACACTCTTACTCTGCAATTTTCTCTCCATCTCCCTTACTCAGTCCCTGAACTGACTTAAGCATCGGAGAGCCCTGCGCTGCCCACAGCCAGGGTCCTCTGACGTGTTTTCCTCTCTTCCTCTTCAGGTCCAGTTGGAGCCACGACAATCCTCACCCAAACCATTCAAAACAAGGATTCTAATCCCCGGTTCAAAGTCCTTAATTTTTAGGCATTTACAATTGGCGCCGTCTGTGGGGAAGTACTAACCCATACCCCAAAACCTTTTCCAATCACCATGGCTCCGAGAAACAAAAGAGGCGGAGAACACCCGAAGTCTCACCCTTCTGGGCCGATGGTTCTCCCTGGACCATTACCCTACGTGTCCCATTCAGAAGAACGCAACGCGAGAGGGGAGGCCGCAGTGGTGGACAGTTACCACACCGAATCTGCTTCATCCCCGTTGGAGATGGGGAGTCCGCCGCGGCTGAACGCTCCCCCGCAGGAGCGCTTCCCAAAGGGCAAGGCCCCGGCAGCGGCGGGGTCGCACCGATCCGAGCGCCGCTCGGACCACGAAGGCAACAGGGCCGACCCCGCTCAAGCAGCAATCAGGGCTCAGAACCTTGCTCTCCAAGAGAAAGACGATCTTATCCGCCAGCTCAGACAGCAGCTCCGGGAGAGAGAGATAGTCCTCGGGGGCGGTGATCCCATAGGCAGAAAGGATCCCGTCACCGGCAAGGACTTAAGGGAACATCTGAATGACAAGAGCCGCGAGCGGAGTCACGCTGGGAGTTCTTGCCATAACCACATTGACAGGGGGTCAATGCCGAGATCAGAGGCGGGAGATCAGAAAGCTCTGATTGATTGCCTGGTCAAACAGGCCATCCAGAGCACCCTGAAGGAGGCAGGGCTCGCTCAGAACCAGCCAGACATCCCCGACTTTGCTGGCCTTGACTCATCTCCCTTCTCCAGAGAGATAATCGACTATCCCCTCCCCAAGAAGTTCAGCGTCCCAAGGTTCGTCCTCTACGACGGGACCTCGGACCCAGCAGCCCATCTCCGGCATTTTACCCAAAAACTATCCGTCTGGGGCGACGTCGGGCACCTCAATTGCAGAGTCTTCTTTTCCAGCCTGGGGGATCTACCCCTCAAATGATTCTGTGCGCTCCCCGAAGGATCGATCACGAGCTGGTCCCAGTTGCGGGACTCCTTCCTTGGGAAATTCCAGGCGCACAGAGTCATCCCAAAGACCGACAGCGACATCATGGCCCTCAGAATGAAGTGGAGTGAAAGTGTCACTCAATTCGCCAAAAGATTCTGGACGGTTTACAGTCAGATCGATAACTCCTCCGAGGATGTCGCGATCAGGTCCTTCCAGCACGCCCTCCTGCCAGGGTACGAGCTTCGGAAGGAGCTCGTCCGAAACCCTGCTCTCTCTGTAACAGCCCTCATGGCAAGGGTGAACAAATACATCGAGCAAGAGGAAGACGAGGCGCGGGCCAATGAGAGCTTTGGCGTTTCCAAGAGCCGGTCTCGAAACGAGAACCGGTCTCGGCAGGAGGACCGACCGCGGCAGGAGGATCGATCTCGGCAGGAAGATCGAACCTCTGGGGGGGAGAAGAGGACCTTCCGCAGAGAAGAGACGAGCCGAGATCACCACTCTGGTGGCCAGTCGTCGGCCCCGATTCGCGCTCCAGGAGGGGGCAAGAGACACAGACCGTCCTACTCTTCGCGCGAAAGGGTCAATGCGGTCTTCAAAGAGCCGATTCACCAGATACTGGATAAGATCCAGGGAAAGCCGTACTTTAAATGGCCGCTACCCATGAGGAGCGACCCCTCCACAAGGGATCAGACAAGGTTCTGCGCTTACCACAAGCAGAACGGGCATAACACTGAGGATTGTTATTCCCTCAAGGACCATCTTAGGAGACTTGTCAAGGACGGGCACCTGAAGGAGTACTGCAAAGGAACAGATAGCAGGAGCAACGAGCGACCTCGACGCCGAACCGAGGAGAATCATGACAGCGACGAGTCGGAGAGGATCATAAGCGTCATCCACCTGGCCCCTACTAAGCAGAGCAGCGGCCAGGCCCGTGCCGAGGCCAGGAGGGCCTCCCATGGGAAACAGGTCATGTCGGCCGAGCTCGGACCAGCCTCTAAAAAGGCTCGCAAAGAGAGGCCAAAGATCTGGTTCTCAGACGAGGACCTGAAAGGGGTCCAACTCCCTCACAATGACCCGCTGATTATGACTCTGAAGCTGGGGAGTTGCAAGGTGCAGAGGATCCTCGTCGACCCCGGCAGTTCGTCCGAGATCCTCTACTTCGACTGCTTTACCAAGATGGGGCTCACCGAAGAAGATCTCCAGGAGGCGCGGACCCCCTGATAGGGTTCAGCGCGAAGTCCGTGTATCCCAAGGGGAGAGTCTCCCTCAAAGTCTAAGTTAGGGGCACATCAGTGGTGGCTGACTTCCTCGTGGTAGACACGCCATCCCCCTACAATGCCATCGTAGGGAGGAGCTGGCTGCACCAGATAGAGGCTGTCCCCTCCTCCTACCATCAGAAGCTTAAATTCCATTTGGAAAGGGACGGCAAACCGAGGTGGTCACAATCGACGGAGACCAGCAAATGGCCAAGCGTTGTATGATGGCCGTCGTGTCCGGCGAGAAAGAGCCAAAGCAAGTGCATATGGCAGAACTAGACGTAGAGCTGGACAGGGTCGGCCGCGATCCAGGAGAAAAGAGTATCGAAGATCTCACCGAGGTCAGGATCGACCCCAGTGATCCCGAGAGGCACTTCCTGCTTGGGAGTCAGCTCGCGGAGCAGGAAAGATCCGAGCTGCTTAGTTTCCTGCTGCAAAGCAGAGACGTCTTCGCCTGGACCCCACATGAGATACCAGGCGTGAACCCCGAGGTTATGAGCCACAGACTGAATGTAGACCCTCAAGTCAAGCCAGTGGTCCAGAAGGCAAGAAGATCTAGAATCGACCAGTCTGCAGCCGTGGTCGAAGAGGTGGAGAAACTGCTAGAGGCAAACGCCATCAGAGAGGTCCAGTACCCGAAATGGCTGGCGAACACCGTGGTAGTAAAAAAGAAGATCGGAAAGTGGAGAGTTTGCGTCGACTTCACTAACCTCAACAAAGCATGTCCCAAGGACTGCTTCCCACTCCCGAAGATCGACCAGATGATTGACGCCACCGCCGGTCACGAAAGGATGAGTTTCCTCGACGCCTACCGCGGTTATCACCAGATACCCATGTACGGACCGGATGAAGAAAAAACGGCATTCATCACTCCTAGGGGAACCTACTGCTATAAAGTGATGTCGTTTGGACTCAAAAATGCAGGGGCAACCTACCAGAGGTTGGTCACCAAGATGTTCCGGGAACAGCTCGGCAAAACAGTCGAGGTGTACATCGACGACATGGTCGTCAAATCCACCCAATCTTGCGACCATCTGACGGATCTCGGCCAGGTATTCGACGTTCTCCGGAAGTTCGAGCTGAAGCTGAACGCCTCCAAATGTGCCTTCGGGGTCGGCTCCAGCAAATTCTTAGGGAGCCTCGTCACGCGACGGGGTATCGAAGCAAACCCAGACCGAATCTCCGCGATCCTGAGAATTCAGAGCCCGGCAACAACGAAGCAGGTCCAACGGCTCACCGGCATGGCCGTCGCCCTCAACCGCTTCATCAGCAGGTCTTCTGACAAGTGCCGCCCTTTCTTTCAGCTGCTAAAGAAGAACCTGAGGTTCGAGTGGACCCCGGAATGTGACTCGGCCCTCCAAGAACTCAAAGCTTACCTGGCCTCGCCTCCGCTGCTGTCAACCCCGAAGAAAGGCAAAGCATTGTATTTGTACTTGGCAGTCTCCAATCATGCTGTGAGCTCAGTGCTGGTCAGAGAAGATGAAGGGCAGCAGAAGCCCATTTATTACACAAGCAAGACCCTCCTCGACGCGGAAACCAGATACCTGCAGATGGAGAAGCTCGCGCTGGCCCTCGTCAGTGCCTCTCGGAAGCTCTCACACTATTTCCAGGCCCACACGATAGTGGTGGTTACGGAGCACCAACTCAAGTCTGTCTTCCGAAAGGCCGACTTCTCCGGACGTGTTTCAAGATGGCCGTAGAACTGGGGCAGTTCGACATCCAGTACCAGCCCCGAACAGCGATCAAAGCGCAGGTCTTGGCAGATTTCATCGTCGAGTTCACTTCACCGAGTTCGGCAACGAGCCCAGTCGACCCCGAACTGGGGGGCAAGGGGCAGAATGACTTAGTCTCAGAGACTGATTACGAGCAATCTCGGGATACGTCCCGAGATTCGTCTTGGAAGGTCTTCGTTGACGGGTCTTCCACCTCTGGAAGGGCCGGCGTCGGCGTAGTCCTCCAGTCTCCAGAAGGGCTAGTCATCGAGCAAGCCCTGACCCTTGACTTCCGAGCATCAAACAACGAGGCAAAATATGAAGCATTGCTGGCAGGGCTGTATAGTGTCAAGGTTCTCGGAGCTCAACAGCTGGTGGTCTTCAGTGACTCGCAGTTGGTGACGAGCCAGCTCACTGGAGATTACCAAGCTCGCGACGACAGAATGGCGGCCTATTTGACCCTCGCCAAGAAACTCCTCTCCCAATTCCTGGAAGCAGAAGTCAGACAAATTGGCAGAGACTCTAACTCACACGCCGACGCGCTCGCCAACCTAGCTTCCGCCGTCGAAGCTGGAAAAAAGAGGACTGTAGAAGTAGGCTCGCTGACATCGCCAAGTATAGAGCTCAGCCCGCCACGGCAAATCTTGTGTGTCGACCTCGGGCCCAGTTGGATGGATTCCATCATCGCGTACCTCAAGGACGACCAACTCCCCGAGGACAGAGCTCAAGCTCACAAAATCAGGCTCAGGGCAGCCCGGTTCTGGCTCTCTCCAGAAGGAAAGCTGTACAGGAAATCCTTCACGGGCCCTTATCTCTAGTGCGTCCACCCAAGCCGAGTTGAAGACTTCCTCTACGAGATACATGAAGGCATCTGCGGAAGTCACATCGGAAGAAGGTCATTAGCATACCGGGCTATAAGCCAAGGATACTGGTGGCCATACATGCAAAAGGACGCACAGATGTACGCTATGAAATGCGAGAAGTGCCAGAAATTCTCGCACAACTTCCATCAACCTGCGCAGGATCTGAGCCCGCTCTCCAGCCCATGGCCCTTTGCTCAGTGGGGGCTGGACATTGTGGGACCTCTCCATCGAGCTCCGGGGAATAAAAGGTGGCTGATAGTGGCCACCGACTATTTCACCAAGTGGATAGAGGCGGAAGCGTTATCTTCCATCACCGAACGGGACTCCAAGAACTTCGTATGGAAGAACATCGTCACAAGGTTCGGCATCCCTCGAGTCTTGGTCTTGGACAACGGGACCCAATTCGACTCCAGCCTCTTCAAAAACTTTTGCAAGGAGCTCGTCATCAGGAACCACTACTCGACTCCGGCCTATCCCCAGAGTAATGGCCAAGCCGAAGTCTCCAACAAAGTGGTCCTGGATGGGCTCAAAAAGAGACTCGATGGGGCCAAAGGAAGATGGGTGGAAGAACTACCCAGTGTGCTGTGGGCATACAGAACCACCCCGAGACGCTCCACCTCAGAAACTCCATTCTCCTTGGCATACGGAATGGAAGCTGTGATCCCACTTGAGATCGGTCTTCCGACGCTCAGATCCGAACTCTTCGACCAGAGCCAGAACGAAAAAAACCTAACCCTGGGTTTAGACCTGGCCGAAGAACGCAGAGAAGCAGCTTCCATCCGTTTTGCGGCCTATCAACAGCGGCTCGCAAAAGATTACAATCAGAGAGTTCGGGAAAGGAAGTTCTCCATCGGAGAGCTGGTCCTGAAGAAGGCACTGCCTGCAGACAAGGACCCGAATCAAGGCAAGTTGGCCCCAAACTGGCGCGGTCCGTTCAAGGTAGTCTCAACTGCAGGACGGTCCGCATATAAGCTTGAGGATATGAATGGGAAACTACTGCCGCGGCCATGGAACGCATCGTACCTCAAGAAATTTTACTTTTAAATGTATTCAGTTTATGCAAATCAATGAAGGTCATTTCCTATCAAAAAAGTTTTTCTCTGTGTTCTAAATCAAGATTGTTCTAAGACAAGAACCGCGGCAACAACGCATTTCCCCGGTTCGGCAGGGATTTCTCCATTTCGTGCGCGTCTCGGCCCTCGCGCCAGATAGCCAGCACGACCCCTGGTGACGAGCCAGGGGGACTTCTCCATTCGTGCGCGTCTCGGCCCTCGCGCCAGATAGCCAGCACGACCCTTGGTTACGAGCCAGGGGAACTTCTCCATTCGTGCGCATCCCGGCCCTCGCGCCAAGTGGCCAGCACGGCCCCAGGCGACGAGCCGGAAAGATCGCCTTATCGCTGGGCAATTGTCTTAAACAATTTGATCCCGGACTAAGGCAGCTCGGCAACTGCCTCCGGGACCCTACATCGCATTCTATAAAGCCACATCTACTAAGCACGGTTAATCGATCGCGGATCTCCAAGGTATGAGAATTCAATCATATAGCCGATGCGAACCACTTAAACACATTCCAAACAAAGAGGAACACGGAATGGACGCGAAGAAGGATTTTTCATTGAATTTGGTAGCTTCATACATAAAGGGCGCGATGCGCTAGGAGAAAAATTACATTAAAAAAGATAGAAAAAGAAACAGCCAAGGAGCCTCATGCGGCAGGCGCTGGAGCGGCGCGATCCGCAGGAGGAGTCGCAGCGTCAGAAGGAATTTCAGAAGTGGAGGCGACGGCTGGTGTCGTAGCAGCGGCGGGAGCCCCAGTCGTCAACAGGGGGATCTCCGGTCCCGGCGCGGCCGCGGGTTCCCTCTCAGGGTCTGCCACGGGAGTCGGGTCAGCATCGGAGCGCGGGAACTCATCCGGGCTCATATATGCAGGATGATCCCTAGGAATCCCCGCCTTTTCGAGTGCCGCTCTCCACCCCATCTCCCAGGACGAGGCCCTTATATCGTCGACTTGTGCCGCGTATTCCTCGCCAGCCACGTCGACGCCGTCCTGGAAGGCCGCGCTGACCTCGGCCTGATTCCCGAGCTCGAGCTCAGCTTTCTGCCTCTCTAGGCCAGCGATCCTCCTCTCCAGCTCAGCCTCTCTCGTCTTGACCAGCTCAAAGGCCGACTTCGCCTTGTCGAGCTCGGAAAAGAGAGCTTGGTGCGTCTCTTCATATTCCTTCTCCCTCGCCTTGCCCTCTTCCAAGGCCTTCCTGTGCTTCTCACAGTTCGCCTGGATCCTCTTGAGCTCATCGTGGCACTTTTGGACCCGAGACACCGAGATCTGAGCCATCTGCACAATCTACAAAGAATCACGCCACCAAGTCAGGGGAAGCTATAGCTGACAGTTGAAAGGAAAAGGATTAGAAAAGTTTGAGAACTTACGCTCAGGCTCGCCCTCATCTGCGACGCCAGCAGGGAAATGTCGTCCAGCTCGTCGTGCTTCTCCATGTCCCGCGGCAAGGCACATGTACTGCTGAGGCTGGCGATCACCAGAGGCCCCCCAGAGAGGCGGTCCTCAACCGTCATCGGCCTCCCCGACTGGAGCATGAAGCTCGGCTTCCAGAGGGCAGGCGAAGCCCGCGTTGACATCCCGCCGCCCGAAGACTCCCCCGCGGAGCCTTCGACCCTTGCCCTTTTTCTGGCCAAGTCTTCCCCCTGCGACGCCGGGGAGGGGGCGACCACGGATGTGCTGGGCCCGGCCGCGGACTGGGGCATCGGCGTCCGCACTGGAGGAGGCGCAGAGGAAGATGAAGGTGCGCCCGAAGAAGGAGGCGCGCGAGAGGAGGACGCGGCGCCCCGACCTCTGCCCCCAACGAGCAGGGCCCTGAGATTTTTGAAGACCGGCTTCGGGCGGGTCCTGTCCATCACGTCCTCAGGGTCGCTCTCTGACGACAGGATGACCCTTCCGATCGTCTCGGCGTCGTCCTCTTCGGATCCCGAGGTCGATGCCTCGGAATTGGATGCAGTGCGGTCCTCGGAGTTGGCCGCGTTACGCCCTTCCTCTTCGCTACCTGCCACCTCTACTTCCGCCGCGGCTAGAGTGCGGTGAGCAATGTGCTTCTTGCTCCGATAACCGCGGTACCGAGGCTCGTATCCTAGCAATTTCCACGCCGACCTGTCCCCGTGGCCGTGGTAACTCTCCAAGGCGCGAATCCAAGCCTTGTTCAATTTCCAGCCGTCCCGGGAAGCAGCCGTTCTCCTCTGACGGACACCTGCAAGAGCAAACGAAAAACATGAGCCCGGCAATACGAAGAAAACGCGGAAAGTGAAAAAGTGTGCTAAGGCGGTAATTACTTGGAGGGGTGCCGAAGTGACGAGGGATCTTGAAATTTCTCTCCGCGATGGCCTCGTCATCACTAAACTCCCTGCTGCCCGTGACCATCAGACGGTCATCTCCAGCATATTTATTAGAGTCCTCCAGGGCTTGCACAAACGGCCTCCGACTCAGTTTGACGCGGAGGTAATACATGTCCTTCCCGGACTTACAGATATCGTAGGCGTCCTCGATATCATGGACGCCGACACCGATGCCCAAGATTGTATTAAGGGCATCCGTGCCCATTACAATCTTGAAACCATTGGGCATCAGTTGGCAGGGGCAAAGATTCCATGCCCTGAGGCACTCCCTAAGCAGAGGGCGAAGGGGAAGCCTAACCCCGCCCTCGATTATGGCCATTAAAGGAAACGGCATCCAGCCGTTGTAAAAATCGCCTAAGATGCTGGCAGCTAGAGGGGCCGCCATGACCTGGACCCCGTCCGGGATGTTGTACTTAGCCCTGAGATCGGCTAGTCCCCTCTCAGACTCTACCCAATGACTAAAGATGCCCATCTCTCAAATGAGAACGCTAAAATAAGGGGGGAGTTTGCTAAGAGGCAAAAGAAAGCCCTAGACAGAAGAAAAAGAAAGACAGAGCAGAACCCTAGAAAGCGGAATGGAACGGAGATAAGAGAAAGGAAACTTACGAGAGGATCAGAAAGCGTAACGGAGCCCTGACAGCACCTTTCAGACAAAAGTCCGGAGAATCTCTGCAGCGGCCCCTTTCGTTCAACGGAGGCAAAGGCAGGGAAGAGGAGAAAGAGCTCCGAGAGTGAAAGAAGAAGGAAAGCAAAGGAAGGAAGACAGAATGAAGGTAAAAGAAGGAAAGGAAGGGGCGAGCCCCTATTTATAGCCAAAAATTAGGCGCCTAATCATGGCGCCTCTTCGAATTTCGAAAAGGGCGCGTCCTTTCACTGCGCGCGCCGTCATGAAAAGACGGGCCAGCCAGATAGCAAGAAACACGTGGAAGCGCCAGCCTGATTCCCGTACGCCATTTAATGCCTCGGGCACCGAAGCGACGGCGGATAGAAATAAAGGCGCCAGCAACCGAAACGGTAATAGGATTTCAAAACCATGAATCGATTGGGCTCCCTCAGGATCCGGACGCAGGGTTAGTGAAGCATTGCGGCACACTGTATCTCGGCAAGATCTATTCAGCTTCCGACCTCAAAGAGTTGGGATACTCCAAGAGCTCAAAAGCTGGGGGGCAATTGTGTGGGGATGTTTCCACTAACCCGAGATCAGTGCTAGCCCCAGTCTCAAGGCAGCTTAATTATACCCACCTCGGCCAAGGCAGACCGCGGCTGAAGGGTCGCGGCACTCGCCGAGGTGAGCACCCCCGAAGTTAGGTGGCACCTATCGTTGTAGCCGACCTCGGCACGGTGGATTTGACAGACGCTGATGGGACTGTTTACAGGACGAAGGCACGTGTTAAGGCGTGCCCTGTGATCCATCATTCCTGACAAAACGGCGTTATACGGTACACGTGCGCCCCCTAAGCATGGCTCCGGGCCAGGCCCGATGAGACTTGGCCCAAAAGTCAACCACCACCTGGCCCGATAAGATTGGCATTTAATGAGGAATGGGTAGGTGAGGCTAGCATTTAATGAAGTGTGGGCTGAGTGGACAGGGCCACTCAAGTGGCAAAGCCCATCAAAAGGCTCGTCCACGCAAGTCACCCCCATCTCCTATAAATATCATCTCTATCTCCATTCTAAGGTACGCAACCTATAACGCACACTCTTACTCTGTAATTTTCTCTCCATCTCCCTTACTCAGTCCCTGAACTGACTTAAGCATCGGAGAGCCCTGCGCTGCCCACAGCCAGGGTCCTCTGACGTGTTTTCCTCTCTTCCTCTTCAGGTCCAGTTGGAGCCACGACAATCCTCACCCAAACCATTCAAAACAAGGATTCTAATCCCCGGTTCAAAGTTCTTAATTTTTAGGCACTTACAATATCTACATTCAAATTCAAATTGAGAGAGATTGATCTAATCATCTCTCAATTCATAACTTTCAACAATTTATCTTCCTTCCACTAGATCTGTAATTCTTTATCACCATCTTCTACATTCAGGGTGTCCATCATTGCCTTTGGATCTTGCCTTGGATCTTGATGATTCACTGGATCTTGAATTGAAGAGTGAATCATCTCCACACCCGTACCTGATTCAAGCCGACGATGTCCTTATCGCATTTGTAGCAGCGAGCTCTTATAGATCCTTGCTTCCGCTACATCTACAACCTTCAGGACGCCCATAAAAAAAGGAGTAATTAAAGGGCACCTTGGGGCATGAAATGGTATGGTCCACTTGGCCCACCAAACATGAGGTTCTCTTTGGGTTATGAATGAATGTTCAGTCACTTCCAGAATGAACAGTTCTAGACACTGCTAGCCACTATCTCAATGGCAGTTATTATGAGCAGATTCGACGGACTTCTGGTCCATCTCAAATCTGGAAGGGGGTAATTTAAACAGAACCTGACCCAGTTTTAACCCAAAAGGAGCCCAACCTGAGATGGCACTTTCTCAAGCGGGTAAATCCCAGGCCCAAGTCTAATACAAGCTTGATCAATTCCAAGAGCCATCAAAAGCTCAGGTCGGGCTCGTAACTCTTGATTTGAGTTGGCAATTATTGACCAACCCAACCCAAACCCAACCTGATAATTATCTAGGGTTCAATTTTGTCCTTTTTTTGTTTTTGAGTGGGTTTAAGAGTTTACATTAATGATTAAATCCTTTCTTGCCTATCTATCCTCCAAATCCAATATAATTAATCCTAGTCAACCCCACGTATTGCATCATGACCCGAAAGTAACTTGTTAGTTAAATTTCTTGTTGGCCCTTTAGATTTCTGATTTAGGTCCAGGTTCACAATTTTAACCCACTTAGGCCATGTTTGGTATCTCTACTCTTCTTTTTACAGACCAGTTAAAATAGAGCCATTAAAAAAAGAGCCATACAAAAAAGAGGATAAAATACGAAAACATGTTTGGTAATGCACAAATCTATTTTAAATAGACCGTTTGGTATGCCCTTTATTTGCCTCTTATTAGAAGGGTATATTTGTCATTATCTAATATACTATTAAAATGAACCTCATCAATTGCAGGACAGCCCATACATTTGCCAAAAGCCTGAAGCCGTGCAAAAGAACCTCATATCTTAAAGTGAAACATAGCAAGGGCTAATAAATCATATTATATATATAATCTGAATGCCCACAAATGGGATATAACCTACATATCCCAACAATAAATTCCAGCCCTCTGATAGTTGTCCTGTGAACATATACATGGATCTTCCAATTTTAGAAACTCTATAGGCATTCATTCCGGTCATTGGACAAGCACCATACAAAGATTACTTTTCAACACAACAGGATTTTATTACCAATACAAGACACACTACAAATGATTCCAAAGTACATACTACACTCCATGCTCCATTTCTGTGTGTCCCTGCCTGAAATGCAACTGTGACCCTGCAGTAACTGCTAATTTATCTACAACATTTGCTTCCCTTCATATATATACACACAACTACTAAAATTATGCACTATGATAATAATAGACTATCCTCATAATACAAATGAGTCTAGAATCAATTATCTCTATCAACAATAAGCATAGGAATCACTGTCAAATGCATATAAAGGAGAATTCTATCAACAACATTGGGGGAAAAACAGAAATTAGCACTGTTTCTATTTACATGTCTTTCAAAACACAGTCACCATAAAGCTAATAGAATCTGAGTTCTATCAACAACATTTGCTCCACAAACTTGCTTACTCCTTTGGCTCCATTGAGAGCATCCATCTCAGCTTTAGACCTCTTCGGAGAACTCAATGTCGACACCACCAGAACTGGTAGCTTTCCATCCATAGAAGCAAACAGATTGAGAAATTCTTCTCTAGATTGGACAGGATCAAGAAGGCCAGTCAAGAAAGCTGCTGGCACATAGCGAGCACCCTTACGTTTCATAAGGGCATACCTGCTCTCAACAATGCTGGGTGTCACATTCATAAACATGGGATTTGTACCGGGACTGGATGGCTTTCTCATTGCTAACAAGAACATTATACATCATCCAACCCAAGGCAGGTGCACGTAGGGTGCCCCTTAAGAGCCCATACCTATAAGCAAACAGAAGAGTTGCCCATCCAATTTAGAAGAGAAGATTATTAACATTATCTACCGAAAAGCTGAATGCAGCAGCTTTGATAATAAACCAGAATTCAAAAGAGAAGCTTCTTCTTCCCATTTCTTTTCTTTCTTTCTTTTATACGCCTATTCTACCAAATATTAATAATCTAATGAGCATAAAAGCCCATTCAATGGACTTCTCATGGCATGGCGGTGAAGCATTGTTAATGTTCATTTATTTGTCCAGAGAATAAATATCTAGGATTGTGCAACTCCTGGTGCCGAGGAGACATCAGCACCATGTACAGATAGAAAAGTGAACATAAAGATGTCATACTTGAAAATCAAAACCTCTGGTTTTTATAAACATTAGACAAAAAATAGAAACACACACAAGTTTTTACCATCATGTATGAATGTATAACGAGTCCAGTATCACTTTTTAAAGAAATTATAAATTACAGAAAGATATCAAACTAAGAAGTGGGTATGGACTACTGTAGTTTACCAGTGCTCATGTTTGGTTCTTAATGTTAATGGCATCCCCATTCCATGTTGTTTTCTGATATCTCCAAAGCATATTCAGATTATTGAAAGAAAAAACCCTCTAAAGGTTTTGAGAGCAGGCACTTGATAGTATTAAAGATTGATAATTGGTAGCATTTTTGAGAATTATACTCGGGTCAAGATACAAACCTTGGCCTGAACTCATCTTGAAGAATAGTTCAACCCGTCTGCAAACCACAGGCGCATATATAATCAAGGATTTAGACCACATGGGCCAAGTCTACTTCATTTAGCAATCCAAAGTTCCAAACTCCCAAAGCAAGGCATGCTACTCAAATCAAAAGGGTTGGCCACATCTTTAGGTCAAGACAAGAAACCAAAGGGGAGCCAATGAACCATTTAATCCGACCATAACCATGTTAATCCAAGATGAGAAACCATTGAAGGGTTAATGAACTTCTTCTTGAAAACAGTTCCTTCTTGCAATGTCCATATACATTAGTCATCTCTGGGTATCACTCTGATGGCCCTGAACTGTTTAGGGTCCAAGTCGACTAATGTGTGAGGTCTCGATTCTGATTTGTGTCATATACTTTAAATGCATTATCCTTATTTCATTTGAAACAATGGCTGTGGAGGATTCATATCCACCATAGCTAATAAAAAAAAAAAAACCTGCACTAATTCTTAAAACCCCCACTCAATAGTATCCATAAAAGAAACGAAAGCCAGAAACATCAACATCCCAAAAATTCCAAACATCAACAGAAACCCAAAACTAAAAAACCCCCTTTCAAATAAATTTCACTTCTAGCAATTCAATGGGGAAACAGAAAAATCCAATAAGATAAGAATCAAAACCCTACTTGGAAACAAAAGGGGAGAGAGAACTCACTGCTAAAAAAGAACGCACTGTTGGAGACGATCTCACTGCTGGAGACGATCCTGCAGAGCGCGGGCACGGCTACCGGAGGGGAGACGAAGAGGCTCCCAACTGTCGTGCTTGGGAGTCTCACAGCAACCATCGTAAGGGTTTTTGTAGCAGGGATTTTCGATGGAAATAAAGAAGCGTCTGAGGGTGTTTTAGTCTTAAAAATTGTCTCCGCCTCTGTATTTTTAAGCGCCAATGCCTCTTATTTCCAAGTCACCGATTTGGAGCATTTAAAAAGTAGAGGGTTTGCCTCTAAAAGTCTAAAGTTGGTAGAGGAAAAATTCTTATGCCAAACACCTCTATTTTTTTAATGCTCTCACCGTTTTAGACTTTTAGAGGAATAGAGGCTTGAAATAGACCTCCCAAACATGGGCTTAATCGATGTTTTGTGTTGAGTTGAAACGATTAAATACTGCCAAAAGTGATGAAAAGGGCCTCACAATTTCAACCCACTTAATTGACTTTCTTACAAAAGAACATGCCCTTTAGCTTGAAAATGAGTATAAATTGAATGGAAGAGAATGCGTTGTTAGGCTGGTGATCACTTTTTTGACGTCAGCCTCCACCTTCCCCACCTCGTTTCATCCTCCATGATTTATTCATGCTATAAGATAGGGATCAAAAGTAATATGATATTAGCGGATTGGATCTTATCTCTACGTAGGAAACTCCAATTAGAGTTAGGAGGCGTAGGTTTCTTAAAGGAGAAGTGTCTAGAAAGCCAAACTCATCAGATCATCTATATAAGGGAGATGGAAGCCTTAAATCATGGATCGCACTGTGATCCGCACGAAGGAGATCTGTGGAGGCTTTCAGCCGTAAAAAGATACAATTAGATCTCCAGATGCATGTTGGAGTCTTCAACATCCCAATCCATCAGATCCCACTTCACGTGACTCAATACCTAGGGGCGTACCCATATACATTTGAATGGGGCAGTCACACCCATCACACTTGAGTCCGCATTCAAAACTTGTACGAAATGTTGGGTCCACCTTCAAAATTCATATGAAAATTTCAAATCCACCTTCAAAACTCATATAAAAATTTTGAATTTGTCCATAAAATCTAACTACTTTTTTTGGATTCGCCCTGTTCCTACAAAAACTCTAATTCGGCCACTGATACCCCCACAATATTCATTCTCCTAGTCATGGTCATGGTCCTCTTCTTATTGCTGATAACACCATCCAAAACTTTAAACTATCATTACATGAGGGCGGGCTTCTGTACAGCAACCCTGCACTAAGAAAATGGCACGTCAACAGGGAGGATGAATTCAAGAAGACATTTTTAATGCTTCTCATGACTTAAATAAATCTAATTATTTCGAGAAATACCCTTGCTAGCTAATTCCTTAACAAAGTAGTTTTCAATACTACCCCTTACAAACTCTCAACTTATGAGATGAAAAAGTGGGTCCCATTTATTATAATTCCAAAACTATGAGGCCAAATTATAATTTCGAAAGATGGATTCATGTTATAATTCTTAATTGTGGGACCTATATCCACATTAAAAGAAGTGGCCAGCCTTTGAATTTTTGTAAAATGTGGGCCATATGTAATTCCTAATTAAAGATGGGTTCATGTTATTATTTCTAAAGCTGGACCCTTTTCTCTTAATGCAACATATGAAATAATTCTTAAATGTGGACCCCATGTTCTATTTCATATAGATAGGTCCAATTTACTTATAATGAGCCTACACTATAACATCTAAACTACTCAAAATCATCATTCCATTAGACATGATAAGAAAAAAAAAATATTAATCTATTTAAAAAAAAAAAACTATGCTACACATTTTAAATGAATAATGAAAAGATTAAATAAAAAATATTACCCATTTTAAACAAATATTAAGCAATCAATGATAAAAATAATTACACATTGGAGTACAATAATCAAGCAATTAAATATTAAAAATGTGGCACGGGCTCAAGCATTATTTGATCTACTTAGAATTATCATATAATCTAATAGTGGGCGACAAATCGTTACTCTCATCAATGGGGCCCACTTATAAAAAATACTGATAATAAGATTTACCGTTTATTTTAATTAACTCATAATATTAATATTATGTTCATTATTGAGAATTAATGTTTTTTCCAATCTTTTTTTAATTTACATGTACTACTATTAATATTAATATTACTTCAGTATGACATATACAAATTAATTAAACTTTTTTGTTTTCTATAAAAATTGAGTTTTTTAGTTTGTCATAGACCTTTATCACTAAGCCCGTGGGAGGAGAGGGTGGGCCACACAGTGTGGCATGCCCATGTTTAAGTTATTGAATCCATATTCTCCACACTAGGCCTAACCCACCTATTATAATTCAAACCATTCAAATTAAACTCCCTACGAATATATAAGACATCCTCAAGTTTTATTTCAATCCAAGCTTTCCTACCCTTGGATTGGCCATTTTATAAAAAAAAAAATAGCACATCAATGCATGTGCTATTATTCCTACCACGACCAAATACTATTTTAATTAAAGAGTTGTATCATCCATAAGAGGCATACCATTTGATTTGATTCAATTATTTATTTGTTCTTTATAATCTTAATCAAACTAATAGATAATCCATTTAAAGGTGGGTCCCACTTCAATTTAAGGTTTTAGGATTATATAAGAAAAACTTGAATTTGATAGTCGCTATTAACAAAGTGAGAAACTTAGGAGAGCTTTTCAGTAAGCATGAGAAAAGAGGATCTCATTTTTATATTTATACAAGGAAAAATGTTGCGGTGGGGCCTTTATTTTTTCATCAAAAATTATAAAGATATTGCAAATGACTCTTTAGTTGAAAGGGTCAAAGTAGAAAGAAAATGCATTTATTTTTGTAAATGTAGTTAATTTGGAAATCCCCCAAGGACGTGGTGACATTCAATTGGATATACATCAATACGCTGACGCTGTATGTAAGACTGCCCCCATTACATGATGCATTTATATTTGTCCCCATTACAGGATGCATTTATATTTGTCTTGCTATCTGTTAGCATGTGCCTTTATTTCCTCCTCACTTGTTTCCTTGCAATTTCCCGTGAAGTCCTTTGACGCGTCTTGACCCAGAAATACATAGGAAATTTACTTCCACGAGAGCGGGAGAGGGGGAGATAGAGATGAGGCTGGCAGACGAGTGTGATTTTATACCCATTTAAGAACCATAGGAGTCACGTGAAGGTGTTGATGGTGTGTGTTGGGCCGCTGCCAGGACTCTTTCTGACCGTATGTGATGAAACACTGCAAGGTACGAACCGTGGGAATCATGGGATTGATCAGTTGACTATCATCGTTTGGTTTTTGGTTTATTACCTGACGTGTGGGGGTGTGCGTGCATCTTATTCTATCAGAAAAGGGAGGACCACCTACCAACAATATTGTTCTCGGAAATGTGGCTGGATATTTTAGATCTTGAGTTTTTTTTTTTTTTTTACTTGGAATGTTATTGGGAAAATGTCAAAGGAAATAAATTAAACTTAAATAATCCATATCAAACTGCAATAAATTCTTTTGGACTAAATTCCTTATACTCTTCTCAAAATACTTTTATTTTTTAAAAAAAATATGATAATAATTTAAAATTCATTGAAAAGAAATATAGGTTTTCGCTGGCTCCGGGGCCGGTCCTGAATTTTCAAAGGCCCGGGGCGAATCACTAAAATGGGTCCTTTATTCATTTTCATAGTTTTTTTAATATATATACATATATATAACATGTTTTCATATATTTAGCCCAAAAATAGTAATTTCATTAAAAATCAAATAATATCATATGATAAATATATTTAATACATAAATAAATAAATTTCTCATATAAGTCAAGCAAACTGTGACTAGAAGTTCTGAATTATTTATTAATATTAATGTCGCACATCAAAATTATTGCTAATAGCTTACAAAATTACAAAATATAGACTATTATATTTATGCTTAGCTATTTTGATTGAGCAGTGGCCGAGTGGTCCATAAACCATCTCAAACCAGTTGACTAGATAGGCAGATATAAAGAATTAAAGATACCTTATTCTGTTATTCATTTTCCAAATTTTATCTGTATAAAACTATGAAAAAATCATATGATTCAGAATTTCAATCTTCAGATAATCAGATAAATACATAATTACATATTGTAAGAAAATAGCAAATCTATTATAGATTTATAGAATAACTGAATAAGATTATTGGATTATAATTTATAAGAACTAAGAAATAAGATGATAGACGTTTACAAAAAAAAAAGAAGCAAATTTACATGGTTTGGACTTTGGACGAGATTATAAACTGTCTGGGAGTCCGAGACTTGAGAGAGAGGGAGAGAGGCATGCAGATTGCAGACTGCTGAGTGGCGTTTGGTTTGGAAATTTGCAATAAAAGATTTGGTTTGGTGGAGAAAATTAAATAAATTAAATTAATCGGTGATGGGCAATTGAGCAACAGAGGTGGTGGGCTGTTTTGATTGGCTCTTTTGGGACAATGTCAATTGGGGTGGACCCTTTTTAGTTGAATAAATTAATGGGCAATTGCCAATTGGGCCAATTGGGCATAGTTCAGTGGGCCCTTTCTATTTTAATTGTCTTTATATTGTTGTCTTGTTGGGCTCCTTTAAAACAAATATTTAGACTCATTAAAATTTCCTGAAATAAATTATTAGGCCATATGACTCATTATATGTAATGAAGGGCCCCTTTTAATAATGGGCCCTGGGCGGCCGCCCCTCCCGCCCTTGCTCAGGGCCGGGCCTGGCTGGCTCAACCTACTTATGATCAGCCTGAGCCCCTCACATTCATTTTAGCACTCACCCACATTATTAATCGTTCATTTATAATATACTCTTGGATTGATTATGCGGATTTGACACGCATATAACTTCATTTACTAGTTAGAATTCAATTCAGGGAAACTAACATACTTTCCATAATCAAATAATCACCATTAACATCATTTGTAATAATAACAACTTTTTTATCCAAATATTCTTGGTTCAAATAAAATAATTTATCCGACTCAAAAAGATAAAAATAAAATAAATTAGATAAGAGAATCCTGCAAAAATAAGTGCACAAGACTCGGAAATAACCCACCTAAATATTAACAAGTAGAAAGTAAGTCAGTAAGTGCACAAGACTCGAAAATAACCCACCTAAATATTAACAAGCAGAAATTAAGTGCTCAATCTCTCCCTTTTTAGGTTTGCAAGTCCCCAAACATAAAAAATCTCTCAACCTAAAATATAATATTGGTTTGAAAAATAAGCATCCATCCTCTGATTAGAAAAAGATATGGCTACACATAACCACTCCAGAGCAAAATCCATCTTTTTTTTTATTTTTCATGCTTTAGATGTATGGTAGGAGAAAATGACAAACCTCCCTACACATCATCCATGTCTTATTGGGATTTTGTTTAAAGGTGCAACAGATGAGTAATTAACCTCTTCTATTCTTTTTCTTCTTCTTCTTCTTTTTTTTTTTTTTTTAATGGAGACATAGAGCGCAGAGAATCCTATAAATTCGACGGGCATCAACAAGCAACACTAAAAGATCCAACTCCATTGAGAATGAAAAATGTCTAAAACGTCCAACTCCAATGAAAAACTAAAAATGTCCATATGGGTTCTAGTTAGGAAGGTAACACGGCCGGACTTAGGTGTTAGGAATGTCTATGCCCAAACCAAATTCGAACCAGACACCTGCCAACTTGCCCATTGTTGATTGGGACCCAAATCTAGCACTGGTGAAACCAACTCAAACTAAAGTATAAAATATTTTTTATAATAATATTACTCTAATATTTTTTTAATAAATTTATATATTTCATAATGTATATATTATGATACAGTAAATACATTATACACTCAGATTTTTGGATGTTTGGGTCAGGTTCCAACTACATCCAGACCTAAAATGTGGACCTTGACCTTTACCCAATTTCGACGTTGCCCAAAAAATAGGGTCATATCTGACTTTTTTGAGTTGGGTCCATGCGGTTTGTCATACTGCAACAACACACCCCACAAAAAACAAGGCACATTAATGCCGGTGCATTTCCTATAAATTTTAGTACCTTGGGAGAAAAGGGTCTGAATTGGACACTCGGTCCCACCTGCGTCCTTACCTCGATGTGGGGATGAGGACACCACATTGTAAATGGCTGAGGATCTGAAGCAGGAGACAATATCTTATCAGGATTGATGACAGCCATAAGACATACAGTAAACAGAAGCTCTAATGCATGAGCCCCACGTGTGCATATCCTCGAATACACCCACATCTTGGCTTTGGCGTTTTGCTCTCAGTCCCGCGAAGGCGCGAACTGCAAAACAGGAACAATTTCTAACATAATCGGATTTCCCTCGCGGGAGAGTGATGGTTGTCTGATGGAAGTGTCTCCCTCTCCCTCTCCCTCTCCCTCTCCCTCTCCCTCTCACCTCTTTAGAAAACATTTCTTATAGTCAGTGGTGGTGAGTTTTCATTTAGGTAGGGGCAAATAATTTTCCCAATATAGGCTAAAGGACATAATTTTTTAAAAGAAAAAGTTTTTTTTTATAATAAATCCTACTACTAATTTCTAATTCATAAATAAGCTTCTAAACCAAATATTCAAATCTTAATTCCTCAAGAAATTAACACATCAATTAGCACATTAAGAAAGAAAGAAAGTGTTTTTAGGTGTAGGGCGGTAATTTTGAGATAAGTGGGGCATGGGCCAGCACCCATTATAAGTTCTTGAGAATTTCTGAATTCACTTGGGGCGACTACCCCATATGGCGACAACTTGGGTCCGCTTTTGCTTATAGTAAGTGATAAAGTATGTATGATTGACTATTTATAATGAAGTAAACATGAGGGACCATCGACCATGTACTGCCTATCTTGAGCTCACCTAAATGCATCGCTACTGGGAGAAATGGAAAGGTCGCATCATAAATTAAGTGTTGAATAACATTTCAACGTCGTATAAGTTATACTACTCCATGATATGATAGTCTCAACCTAACATTCTTTTCTCTCTTTTTTTTTTTCTTTTTGGGAAAGTGGAGTGGGTTTAAAGAGATTAGAAAGGACGGTCGTAAGGGCTTAAAAGAAACCTTATTTATTAGATAAAATGCGATAAATGTTAGATTTAACACGATTGATAGGTGGATCTATACAAATTCGAATAAATGTGAAATTTGGTGTCATCACGAGAAAGTAGGATGTAAAGTATTTATATAAATTGTTATATCGTTCACTAACCACTTGAACTTTTGGTACTAATGCTTATTGACATAGTATTAGAGCCCGTAGTCTATATATTTCCTCTGTTTATTGGATTCCAAATTCAAATGGTTTTCATCTTGAAAATGGCCCAAAGAATGGATCATATATATTTAAATCTTCATGCTGTCGAGTTCTTCACATATCCAACTTGTCAGAAGCCCATTGATATCCCCTCAATATCATGCATTAAAGTCGTTTATTAGGGCAAGCAAACCTGAACTTCATGGACTAGTTTATTAGGAAAGTGCACGATTATCGACTCCGGAGCAGGAGCCAAGATCTTTTACCAGACCCCTCATAGACTCTGAAATAGACAATCAAAACATAAAGCTTACACTACATTATTATTATAACTTAAATCTGTTTTTATGAAATTAAATTAGGTAGTTGATAAGATCTATTGAACCTGATTACTTTGCAAATGATTAGATGTGAATGTATGTATTATCGTAGCGGGCAGAGATATTTTTCCCCGGCAAACTTCCGGACTGATCTGCAAGAAGCAGGCAGTGAGGAAGCTGTCAGGTATGTCAGTGATTCGTATGGGATCTTATGTTCAGCCAATGGAAGACAAGATCATGTCAGTGGATAGTTTTGATATTTTTTATTTTGGAATTTTTCTAAAAAATTATAGCATTTGTATATGTCAAAGGATAAAATATCACGTCATATTAAAAAAAAAAAACTGATATGGCAAATTCTTTTCGTGCATTCTAACAAAAAAAAAAACAGGCCAAGATTTATGTAAATAGAATAAGGGAAAAGAAGATGAAAAATGAACACTCAAACATCTTCCCAAGATTTCAAATCCTAGGAAAGTGTGGTCCTAATCTTTCTCACTACGTATCTCCTTCATCGATCATCTTATCCATGTCCTTTACACCTCTTTAATAATTTCAAAGATGGAGCTCATTTAACCATGAATTCTTATCTATTCGATCTATGTAAACAAACATGCCCTCAAGGTCAAACTCACTTGGAAGTCATTTGCAACTTCTTCTACATCAAATCCTTACCCTAAATTTATTCAGATTTATCTTACGTCTTCCTTCTATTCTATTCCATTCCAGCATCTAGCTAAGTTTTTATGAATGGGCGGCTTGTGGAGGCATAATCCCACTCTATATGATCTTTATTTTGAAACAAGACAAACAATAATAATAATAATAATAATAATAATATTATTATTATTATTATTATTATTATTATTATTATTATGTGTAATCTTCCATTGATAGATTGCATCAAACATAGTTTTCTTTAGACACGGTTTAAAGGTGAAAGCTCCGTATCTGCCTCATTCTCGCAAATAAAATTTCTAATAACTGCCTTTTCCAAAAAAAAAAGTCCTTTTTTTATATTGGAATAATTAAGAATAATGTATAAATACAAAATAAATTGTGATCATGGTCAAAAGCATTTTTACAGATTTTCCTGGTTACCCATTTTATTTTGATTATCTCATGATTCTATAGAAATATATATCTTCATTTTGCTGATATTTTGAAAAACGCCGCAATATTACCAGGGAAATACAGTTTCATATATTTTTAAAAGATGGCCCTTAATTTTACCAAGTGATCTGCCTTATTTCAAGTTTAATTCATCACCCAAAGATGGTGAATAGCTCACAGCCTCCTTATCCCACTCCCCCAACATGAATTACATACCCTTCGTTAGACATGTCATAAAACCCAACAAGCATTCAAAAAACTAGTTTTCATATGTTCCTTTGAATTAAGTTTTCCATCATCTATAGTTTTTTTTTTTAATGGTAAAATCCATCATCTATAGTTGATTATGCATTTCCGTAAGACATCACCAAACACATAACGGAATAACCAAATGCTCTTTTCCTGCTCTTTTTAATTGGTGTGCTTTTTGTTACCTGAAAGCACAAGAAATCATCATGTCTGGGATTAGAGCATTTGTAAGTGTTACAAAAGACATGATAACCAAAATAAGTGGGTCTTCTAAATGATTAATTAAATGGTTTTAGGTAGCCGACACTAAAGTCTGAACAGATCAACAACACAATCACAAAAAAGGTTAGAATTGACGTGGGTCTTATAATCAAATGGATCTTGAGAGGTGGATTAGGTCGGACCTCATCATAATAAATTCATAATGGTGTGAAAATTAAATTTGTTGTAACATTGAGGGGTGGCACAATTTACTAGGACGACGGCTCAGGCACCAGAGGTTGTGGTTGCACTCTCTCTTTGGGTCCACTTGCCCAGGCAAAAGCCTAATTTACCTTGTGCATAGGAGAGGCAAAGACTTCATATATATAGTTAAGGAATTAGTAGGTTCTCGAAGAGGCCAGACACCCTCGTTAAATAAAAAAAAATATTGAGTTTATTGTAATGTTTTTACAAGGAACTTAAATTTTAGGGATCTTTACGAAAAAATTAGTCATAAACCCTAATTATACAAATTCATTAAGAAAAATTATAAACATCCAATTATGGTGTTGTATGTAGCCAAAAGACCAATTTGCCCCATAATAATATTGTTGGGGCTCATTTAAAAATTTTATTTATTAGAGTTTTCTTTCCCAAACGTTATCGTTAGGGGATCATTGCTAAAAGCTTTTCCTGAATGATATAGTTTGACCCAACCAGATTAAAGATTTGCTAACAGTTGAATTGAATGCAATCAGCCATTGAATGCTATACTAGGACACACCAAATCCAATCCAGGCTCTACTTAGTTTGAAAAATTCAGAAACCCAACTCAACTTGGAAGGTCATTGAGCTGAGTAAATTGGGCGAGTCGAGCCAGTATCGGTCCGCTATAGGTGTTCTAGTTGCATGGCTCGTGCAGCAGGAATAGGTTAGCTTTGGGCTGGTCCACACCATATCCATTATCAGAAGCCAGTGTGATAGTCTCACTGCGACTCATATCAGCTCCATTGGCCATGTCTATCCATCCAATCTTAGGCATATGGGATGGAGAATCAACCAATTGCTCTATATGTGGGATGGGCCACAAAGACGAATGGTGTTGACTCTTTGTAAGATGCGGCATCCATAATCCATCTTGCTAGGTCAATGCAGCCCCCCTAGAATAAAGATCAGCCCAAGTCCTTACCTAACAGGTTGAGTTTGGTTAGGTTGGCCGCAGGTTATAGTGTAAGTAGGTAGTTGGGTCATGATCGGGTCGGTTGGCTGGTCAAATAGTAAGAACGGATTCAATCTAAACCAAATCAATTTACAATGGCATCCGAAATGCCCAATTGCCAACCTAACCCATCTCGATAACAAAAAGGGGTAAACAGAACTCTGAATTACCAGGACCTTTTAGAGTTGGGCTGGCTAGTTGGGTCAGGAATTGACACCCAGTACTTACACCTCTCCAAGCAGCACTATGTTCTACTAATGATGTATGGGCCAACCTTGGGTTCATACTGTACAGTGGTTTTACTTTTAGCCTTAGAATAGGCCTTAACCAACTTTTCAGCCCCATAGTTAAATGGCCCAGGCCTGTGCCTTTGTATGCTTAAAAACCATTTCCACCTGAAACACAGAGCACAAAGTTAGGTAGATATTTGTTTCACAAATGATATGAGGTGGGCCTAACCTTTTAGGACCTTAGTCTGGATCTGGGGTTGAGTATTTGGGTCAGTAACTGAAAGGTCTGAAGCTGGAAAAGCTTTGAATACTTGCACAACATTAGGTGTGCACTCCATGGATTATGTCAATATTCCAAATAAGAAAAATCCTTAAGTGCTGATTTAGCTGATGGTTATAGGAAGTGGACTACTTTCTTACTCTTTGAACATCTACAAAGAAGTTCCACATCCCCTTGAACAATTATTAGATTTAAAAATCACAAAATCAAGGTCACGGTCATGTGTATATTTGTATGCAGGATTCAAGCATTTCACCAACAAATCCAAGGTTTAAAATGGTTGCTGGATCCATGTTTGCATACTGCATTTGCTTCTACTTGCATACTTTCGGCCTTTTCGAATCACTAAAATCTGATGAACCGTGAGGGATAGAGAGAGAGAGAGATTATTTTGGGGTTTTCCCAGTACCGTCACCATTAGCCATTGATTTTTATGATGGTGACTAAAGTTGAAATATTTCCCTAGACGTCTTCATACTGCTCAATTTTTTTTCTATCGCAAGACTTTATTACATTATGGCATTGAAATACAAAGAAAACTGTGGAGTTTTATGCGACATCCTACAATTCAATAAAAGTTTTGCGATATAGCAAAAATGGACCATGAAACATCTCTACTTTGGTCGCCATGTGTGAAAGGAAAAACCCCTATTTTTTTTTTGGGTGGCCCAAAACTCACTATACACCCACTGACGTTCAGACAGACAAGACAGAGGAGGCTTTCTTTCCAATCAATGATATCCTTCCTTGCTGCTCCAGGAGCGCAGCTTTCTCGTGAAAAAAGGAATTTTTATATGTGATGTTACTCAATTTCTTCTTCTGCTGCTTCTTTTGCAAGAAGGGAAGAAGAGAAGGGTGATGGTAATAGACTACAGTCACTACACAGATGGGTCAGTGGTGGTGAGTCGTTTCATTTGATGGCCTGTTGTTGTTGGATGATGGAGAGCTTGCCCCTGAAGTAGAGCTGGCGTGCGGAGTCCCATTTCTGGAGCCGCGAGACTGCTCCTTGTTGGGTCAGCGTCTCCGTCAATGCCAGCAATGGCTCCAATAGGAATGGCCTTTCTAAGCCCCTCCTTTCTTTCATTGAGCCCTCTTGTTCTTCTTCCTCTTCCTCATCTTCTTCATTCTCATCCTCCTCTCCCATCATCATAGCTTCTAGCAGTGCCTTGCTTGTGTCAATGCCTGCTTCGCGCAAGCAGAACTAGAATTAGCAATAAAAAAATGCAACAGAAAAGACCCAGGCCCAGTCAAAGTGCAATGTTCAATTCTACCCCATTACAATGCAAGCCCATAAGAAAACCGTCAATAGCCTGGGCCTATGACATCAAATTCCGTATATCCAACTTTAGATATGTGTGGTGTGGGTGCGCTCATGGGCAGAGTTAGGCTGAGATTTTTTCATTGGCCTCACATTCAGACCCAGATCTAACCCACTAGAAAGAGATTAGGCACAAGCCCCCCACTTGTGTGATTAATTTACCCGTTTTTGGGCAGATCTTGAACCAAGCTCAACCCATTTAACCGTGGGCGTGAAAATCAGACCCATACTAGTCCACTTTCCAAAATGACCCAACCCTTCACAAAAAGGGCTGTGTTCTATTATGGTTAAGACTGGTCTGGCCTATAAGCACCCTTGGGTATATGTGGTACCAAAGATGCCCACGCGTCCAAATTCAATGTGTAATAATATTTCACATACGTATGTATATGTAAACTGGTTATAAAAGGGTCCGTGAAATCAAGGCCTACGCCAACCCAGCTTGGGTCAATATCAATTTACTGCCCAAATCAGAAAAAGGAAAAAGCATTGACAACCAGTTTAAACTACTTAAACACAAGTCCATTAAATGAGCTCTATAACTATTAACTATTGCAGGGCCATGGACCCAAGATTCAGAATTGAGTATGGGTCCATCCGAACCGGGCCCACTTGTAAACCATACGTGTTTGTATGATCCACCCAACTGCACAAAGTACAGAAAAAAGGCGACTTACCAGATAGGTAACCGCCGTGGACGTAACCATTGAATCTCTCGTGAGTATGCTCCCCAGTGAAAAAGATGGGTCCCACAGGCGCCTAACACCATCACATCAATATATATCAGCACTAGAAATGACCAAAATACAAGGGTTAGGAAAAATCAGGCGATATGATCCGGCAGTCCCACTAGGATACTCATTCGAGAGGGACGGACCCAAATAGGTAGTTTTAGGTTTTCCGGCAGGATTTTCATATGATTATTGAGGGTGGACTAGTGATTTTCAATAGAAAGGCGAGAGGTTAAACATTTAAGAGGGAGGAGATATCGACAAGATCTCGACTTTTTCCTGGATTTGATTTACTAAGGTTGGAGCTGGGTATTTCATTTGCCATCTCTCCTTAATTTATTTTTATACACGAGATTATTTGATGGTTATTTAAGGATCTTCTTCACCTTTTTTTTTTCCAACTTTCATAAATACATCCCTCTTAAAATTCTTGAGACTTCAAGTCCATGCACACAAACCAATAGTTGGATTAATCAAATCGGATAGAGAAGCCTCCCACTGGATTCTTAGCCTTAATTGGAGTTATACCATTTGGGAGTAGGCTCAACTCTAATTGGAGTGAAATCTAGCCCGTGTTGATTCATGCGATAGTATGGGATCGGGACTTTTAAATGATTTGAATTTAAAAGGCAAGCCATAATGAGATGAATAATAAGAAACATATAGGAGGAGCACCTTGACGTCTCTGAAGTCCAGTTGAGAGGCCAACATGGGGTAGTTGCTGTAGCTGCAGCGCTGGAACCGGTTGTTCCACCATTTGGGCACCAAAATGTCACATGCATCTGGCACCTGCGGCCCAAACATGTCCCTCAAAGCTCCCATAGCCTCTCTCAACGTTTCCTCCTCACTTTGCGATTCCACACGCTTCGACTCCTCATTCGTCAGAGTCACCACCAGAATATTTGACCCTGGGTATGCATTCTCCATATGCTGCTCATAAATCAAGTCCACAAACATGTACACCCACTTATATTAAGTCTCAGTAACGCTTTAAGTACTAAGAGGCATTCATTTTCAAAACAAAAAAATGATGACAATTTTATGTGTTGGGAATTTTTTGCAACAATATTTATATGATTCGTGGAATTTCATAAATTCAGCCTTTTGAAATATCACTTTAGGCCATGTGTGGTAGTGATAGGGTGGATGAGAAAAATCCACAGGAGAATAATATTTGGAGAGTTTCTGACTTTTCCCAATAAGAATTCTCTAGCAACGAACACCCCTTTAGCGCAAAAGTCGGCAAATCAAATACATACAAATAAGACATCACCTCCAGCATTGATTGATTCATCATTTCTTATCTTTGTCCCACTCTATATCTAAAAGGTAAGATTGCCAAATCATTCAAACATATATAATACTAATAGTAATAAAACAATAGCTGTCTCTTCTTCCCTCTCCCTATAATATAAAAACAATTTATCAATCTCTGTCAAGGACATGAGTGGCGTCTGGAAAAGGCTAAGGTCACTAGCTAGGATCTTGTCTTTTTTTAATTTTTGCACGAGGGGTTGCTCACAAGAGAAAGGAGAAAGACAGAGAAAAATTATTGAAAAGAATCCAAAGACGTAGAAGAAAGGAGTAGTAGTCATCTTTTCGCTCTGCGAAAGTGATGTTAGAAGACAAACAAACAGCTATCAACATCGTTGTATAAAAACTATATAGGTAGTAGTAGTCTATGAATAGAGGCATCCAACACATGCACATATCCAATCTTTTACCATGTGATACGTCTCTATGCCAGCTACACTTATGGGTTGGTTGATTCTGAATGTCTAGATTCCCTGATGATTAGCTTTATCTTCTGACCACTGACGATAGCCATCTTTCTGATAATTAGGTCCTCGTGGTTTTGCTTCATCTAATTGCTGTTTTTTTTTTACCACCTAACAAGTAATCTTTCTGATAATTAGGTCCTCGTGGTGCCCACCTGAAAAATCACCTATCACTTTTAGACCCCTGATCGCCCCGAAAGTTGACTCATCGTGATCTACTCATCGAGGGCTTTCCATCTATTTATAGAACTTTGAAATCCGACAGGCGGATCAAAATCTGCGAAACCTAGGTCCCAGTGATTATTGCCCAGACCGGATCCCACTCCAGCCCACCTTTTGGGCCGCAAACCTCTGATCCAGACCCTGATTGGGCCCTTAACTAAACCCGTCAGATCTTATCTGAATCTGACCCAATCCAACCCATCAAACTCTAGCCCAAATCAATCCAAACCCAAATCCATCTAACCTGAACCTAATCCCAGCCTGGCCAAGACTCCTGGACCCGTCGCCCGAATAAGGGAGAAAGAGTCCAAGGATCTGGGGAAGTAGTGTCCCAGATCTCTAGACTCTCAAACCTCCTTAAACTCTTCAACCCCTTTCCTCTTAATCTCAGCCCTAGGATTTATGTACATAAATCCAATGGTCCAAAATATGGGGAATGTACAAAAGAAGTTCTTTTTTTTTTTTTTTTTTTTTGCTTTTGACACCTTTTTTTATCAATGGCAGAACAATAAGAAAGTAAACACTATTACTTTTCTTTTAAATGAAGAATGACCCCTTTTTTGCTCCGTACAAACGATGTGAACGTGTTTTTTATGGGGATAGCAAAAACTTATAAATTTCTCCAACTTTTAGCCCCTTTTTTCATTCCCCTCTTAAATCCAAGAGTCTAAAATATGGAAAATTCAAAAACTGAGCTCCTTTATTATATAAATTCTTCACCCCTCACGCCTCTAATAATCTCGTTTGAAACCCTATAAGTTTCTAGATATTCAAGTCCATCTAAACAAATAGGCCCCAAGTCTGCGGCGAGCTAGAGGTCATATCCTTGTTTGTCAAATATTCTATACCTACTACTCACTAAAAGAAATCATATAATACAGCCAATGTATGTGATGATGCTAAAGCTTTGTGCAACAGAACATCATGGGTGCGCCACGGAACAAAAATCCTACTACATTAGGTCTCTTTTGGATAGGGCTTAACAAAATCGGACCGCAGAACGGACCGGACCGGACCGGATTTGTGGTTTTAGTGGTACAAATCTAGTCCGATTCAGACCGGATTTGGAAAACCGGTTATATCCGATCCGGTCCGGTCCAGACCGGATTTATTAATATAAATAAATAATAAATATTTTTTTTTAATACAAACATAACACTTTTATCATAAACTAAAAGTCTACAACTATGCGTTTTCAAAAATTTGGATGTGTGACCAAGTAAACTCCACTATTTTTTATCTTAAGATGTGAGCTAAAAATGAAAAAATAAATAAATAAAAGCTTAGAAAAAAAAAATGAAACCGGTCTGGACGACTTATAAGTGGTCCAACCGGACCATTTTGGACCGGTATGGTCCTTCATTTTAGGCGCAACTGAAAATCCAGTCCGACCGGATACCGGTCCAAAAACCGGACCGGATTTCCGATTGTGCAGCACTACTTTTGGATGAGTAGCTCACAACCAAATAGTGGGGGCCACCAGATGAAGTGTCCTAATCATTTACAAATGGCGAGGTGTAGATCAAACATGAGCCGCCGCAAATACGGTGGGCGTCCAGCTGATATGCCTCACCAGTCCCTACCGACTAAGCTGGTGGCCCGGATCATGAGTGAATGCCTTGTCTTGTATATACTATTAAAACCAGAAATGAAAAGCAGTGAAAGCTCAGCACCCATTGAAAGGGCTTAAAATACAATTAAGTTACATAAATTGGGATGCAAAGACAAACCTGCCAAAACGTGTAGTATCCTCTCTTCTCGTGGGCGTAGAGGAAGAACTCCGTTCCAGGACCACAAGGCCAAAACTTGTAGGGAAACTTGAGAAATATTTTTGTATAGACGATGACATCCAGCTTCGATATGGCTTCCGTTTTCCATTTCTGCCATTTCAATCCTTTCAGTCAATTCATTGATTTAGGTCCCAGATTCACTTGACTACAGTAATTACATGATAATTTTGTGGAGCATGGTGGACAACATCGCACGGTTTATTTTCAGAGTTTCTATCCACAGCTCCCATGATGCTATGAAGCAATTAATGGATCCCCCTTTTTGGGAGCCCCCTGAAAGCATGCAAGTCATGTAAAAAACAGGGTTGACAGAAAGACTAATGTATGAGCCCGGAGACACCGAGGTTCAAACTCAAAGGAAATTCATAGGTCTCCTCGGTGGAACTCACTTATCAATAATCTAAATCAAGAGATAAATAAATCTTCTCATGTTGCATTTTGTACCTAGTCAAACTTCACTCTAATAAGAGTTCGACCAACTTATATTGATAGTGTATAAAACACATGAATCCTAACATTGATAGTGAAATTTGTCAAGGTCCATATGAGATAGATAATCTTTTCCAGTTCAGAACATTGATAAGTGGACCCACTGAAGATCCTTTTTAAATTTCGCATGAGTGAGATCCTCTTAAGAAGATAGGACCCTCGGTATAAAAAGAGGCCATTGATATCTCAACATTCGGATTTAAAAGGCTTTGAAGTTTGACAAACTTCATCGCTAGATGAGTGTCAAATTAGAGTAATCAATTCGATTGAGTAGATTGTGATGGATTCAGGTGAGCC
Source organism: Litsea cubeba (assembly GCA_012931725.1). Lineage (NCBI taxonomy): Eukaryota > Viridiplantae > Streptophyta > Magnoliopsida > Laurales > Lauraceae > Litsea > Litsea cubeba. The sequence goes on from CM022945.1 coordinate 100,133,017, forward strand.
CCACAGGCCATTCCATTAATCAGGAAATAGCCACTAACAACCAAATCATTTGTCCCTGTAGATGCCACGTCAGATGCCAAACACCCATTGATATAGACTGCTACTGGCCAAGTAGCCATCAAATGGGATTTTATAACTGTGTGTGGAGAGAGAGAGAGAGAGAGAGAGAGACTTAACAGGTAATGGGGGTGAGAAGTAAATAAGGTCGCTTTGGAGAACGCCCACGCTAACGGATAGGATTACGTATTTTGCATTGTAAACGCAGTTGTCTTCCGTTTTCAACGAAACGCCGTTCCTCGAGTAGTGCACTTCCCGAACAACCTGCCATGAATATGACCGCAGAATCACAACAAGCCATTGAAAGTCAGAGGAATAAGAAAGTGGTAAAGAAAAAACAGCAAGTAAAATCGAAATGACCAGAAAATTCTGAGCGGTCAAACCACAAACTCGGGTAAATACATTCAAATAAACTCTCTCTCTCTCTCTCTCTCATTCATTTAAGTATCGAAAGAACATTAAAATCACTGACATTCACAGCTGCCCAATTGCCAAATCTACCTGGGTCCGTCAAAGATTAGAAAATGAAGGAAAAGAGGAAGACCCAATTAGAGATTTGAAAGGACAAGTGATTTAAGACATACTAAATTGCAGTTGTTCGAGAAACCAACCACCTTAAATGAGGAAGAATGACAGACCGGTCGTCCAATCTGCACATGGACACACCCACCCAGGCCCAGCAAAATCTCTCTCCAAGTGACTGATCTTCACATTTGACGCTTTCAAAAACATCGTGATGCTAACCTCGTGCACACATGTACACAAATCATCCTGTGGGCAATACCATGGGTGGATCTAAAACCATCTGCAGAAGCTTCACCCGTCATAACTTTGGGCGAAAGTCTTAACCATCTATGCATTCATTGAAAGAGGGAAAAAAAAAAAAAAAAACGAATGGTTCTGATTTTTTTTAGTGGCACATTTTGGTCAAAGCCACAATGAAAGGTGGTCTGGTAGGGGGTGTATACAAGCTGAGCTTGCCGAAGCTTGTTTACACCTAATAGACACTACTCAAACCTTAGATTAGAATTAAAGAGGCTACTCAAAATTTAGTTCATTTGAGTGGTCGAGCAGGGAAGATCAAAGAAAAAACTTTAAGAGATTTTTTTATGAGAAAGTTGATAGGTATCAACCCTTAAATCTCCATTAAACTCTACTATCTCTCAAGAAAGAAATTGACCAGCTTCATGAACAAGGTTCTATTGAAACTAGTTAGATAAAATACAAAATTGGACAATTGTTCAAAAGAATTAGAACCCAATAGAAACGAATCAAAACTGGTGAAGATCAGCAATCGAACCGAATCGACTCGGCATTATTTATTTTAAAAATATTTTTTAATTTGTTACATCACACTTGAACCCTGTTAAACAGATGGTTAAATTGAATTAAGACCAAACAAACGACTCCACCGTTTGTTTGGTCTTAATTTTTAAAACAAAAAGGCCACCCCTAACCTTATAAATCATATAATATTGGCTCCAGTGAGAAGGAAGAACCAAAACCATGCTAATGGTCCTCACTCCTTTACTATAGCTAGTCCAATGGAACATGCATACGTCCTCCTTTATCACTCAACCAATAATAGACTGCCATCCACCAGTCCAACAACTACTACTAAAAAATCTCTCTTTTTTCCTGTTTGAAAACTAAAATAAGAGAAAGATATGCCATAAGGAATTCTTTATTAATAAAACCCTCAGCTTTCCAAGTAGAAAATAATAAAAATAACAGGCACATGATTTCTGTTTTACTTGGTTTCCATGTAGGAAGAGATAAGGAAGCACTTTAGTAAAATTTTAAAGTCCCTATGTATGATGATGAAGAAATCATTGAATCTAACTTTTTCTTCCCACTCCAAGATGGGCTCAAACCTAAAGATAGGATTTCTGGATCCCCTCTAAACGCCCTGTTTGAGAAGAGTTTCTGAAAATCCCATCAAACAAAATGATGGCTGCGCCCAAATGATCGTGAAAAGTGCCGGAAAATCCGGTGCCTTATCCTCACCTCGTGGAAAGGCTCCGCCAAAGAAAGACCCTCTAAGAAAGGGAGACCGACAGAAATTTGAAGTGGAGCCCTCTTGTCCTCGTCTGGTTTGCAGATACGTTGTTCGACGTATACCCAAGATTAGATGCAGAAAGATTTGTCAAAGATCGAACACAAGGAAAGACAAGATTGGTCGATATGTACGCCCCAACTGTTAGGTCTGCTTTGCTCTAAAATTTAAGGCTCTCTTTCATTTTAGTCTGAGCTCCTTGTAGAAATGTAGAATTACAAAGAACTCCCAAGAAAGTATATAGGATATAACGTTTCTACCAACTCAGTAATTACTCTAACCAAACTGTGGGACGGAATGAGCATAATTGATAATGGAAGCAAAGAGGTTACAAAGGTCATTTGAGATAATTTTAAATGGCTAGAATTTTGAAGCATTTGCAAAATGACAAAAGAGCTGAAAGATGTCATTTCATATAAAAAAATAAAAATATTGTAAATTCTTATCAGAAATTCTAAGAAAGAAACAAGTCCTAAATTTCCGTAAAGAAATAGACTTTCATGAACTTTATAGGAAGTTAAATGTAAAAACGCAAGGCGAGACCAAATCATGTCTGATAATGGAAATATTTGCTCCTCATGATTGTAGAGTGCTTTTGATGCAGATAAAAGCATAAAACATTATATAAATTTGGAAAATGAAGTTTAATGAAGTATTTGTGATTAGGGTGTTACCAAAAGAACTGTGGCCAACTAAAATAATATCCTAAGAGCCACTTAGGACTAGCAGCCATGTCTAACATCAACCAACTAATATTTTTACCTCTCAAATCAAAGAAAAAAAAATAGCATCCATGTCTAACATCAACCAACTAATATTTTTACCTCTCAAATCAAAGAAAAAAAAATAATTAATCTAACAATTGATCCAACTAATATAATGAAATTTGACCTAAACCAATAAATTAGGCCCAAACCGAATTTATAAATATGTAGTAGTGTATCATTTTAAAACAAAGTACTGATTTTTACTATTCAAGACAGAAGAGGTCATCAACATCATCATCATTATCCAAAAAGAAGGGATAACTGATCAAACAAACAAACAGGAATAAGAAAAAAAATGAAAGACACACCTTATTGACTTTTAGGCGACTGTCGACGATTTCTCCTTGACTACTACGAAGGAAGCTCTCTGCCATCTTATACAGCAAATGCTCATATCCTCTCTCATCAGCAACCAGAAATTCCCGCTCTCCAAGATCAGTATAAGTAGCAATTGGCTCCACCTCTTCATTTGTAAAAAGAAAAAAGAAAAAACCCAAATTCTCACAAACCCATGAAAATTCAGACACCCAGGAGAAAGGCAAACAAACAGAAGATTCCCATGAAGAAGAAGAGAGAGAGACATCCACCTGCCATTTCGAAATCGTGGAGAATGAAGTCGATGGCGAGCTCAATCGGCGTCTTGGGTACCCTGAAAAATCATCAGTACTCAAGGAATTCAATCTGGATTTCATGATTGAAGTGAGGATTTTGGAAAGGGGAAAAATGGATTATCAAGTTACATAGGCGGTTCCAGAATTGAGGAGATGCCGTCGAGATTCGCCTCCTGATTTCTCAGCTCCCGAATCGCGGATTCCACAGCTCTTTTGTAGGAATCCGCTGCCACTGCGCTTGGAAAGATCTTTCCACTGAAAAGCAAAAAAAAAAAATTCGAAGAAAACGGATTAGATTATTTGATGAAAGAAAGAACCCCACCTAAACCATCCTCCTATGCGCACGTTAGCACGCGCTGGTGGATCGTGCTAAACTACGCCGGCTGGAGAAGCTCAAGCTCGAATAAAAAAAAAAATCTCGATCTTCTGCAACCTCCATATCAAGAATCAAGATTTTTTTACTTTTTTCAAAACAGCGGTTTGTGCCGGCGTAACCAAGATTTCAAATGTAGCAGCCATATTCATTTGATTTCCATTGCCTAGTTTTAAGATGTTAAATCAAACTGCTTGCCCCAGATTACACGTTGATGGATCATGATCACAATACGTGAAATTCAACGGTGGGTGGATAAGTATCCACTAACTAAAAAAAAAAAATCACTTGATTGAATCACATATAGGTGGACCCCACCAAAGTTAAAAAAATCATCATAACAGCAAAAGTTAACTTGTACACAAGTTCCCGCGCGAACCTGCCGGGTGACCCACGGGTCAAGTCAAATCGACCTAGGCGTAAGTTAGATCAAACCCAGAGACAGACAGAGAGAGAGAGAGAGAGAGACCTCTGGTCGTAGATGTTGAATCGGGCATTGCTGTAATCCGAATAGCAGGTTCTGAGACCCGATTTAGAAGCGAGCTCCCAAACCGGGTTGGGCTCTTTCCCACCAACGCCCTGAATCCAACCCGCACCAGTTTCCACATTCAAGCCTGCAAATTCCTCCTTCCTGATGCGACCACCAATCCGATCCGTTGCTTCTAAAATCAGCAGATCCTCCACCCCATTCTCCGCCAACGCCTTCGCCGCTGAAATCCCTTCAAAAACAGAAAATAACGAAGGATCAGGTCACCGGTGCCGGAAATACAGATCCGAAACTGACAGCAATCTAAGTAGAATTACCAACCAGAAATCCCAGCTCCAACGATAACAACCAAAGAAGAAGAGGAAGATTCCATTAAGAAAGAGAGAGAGAGATCATAGTTTTTTTTTTTTTTTTTCTAATGTTGGAGAGTTGGGAATACAGAGGGGGAAAGAATAGCGGGAAGGGGGTATTTATAGATTTGCTGATGAGGGGTAACTTTTTTGAGTTGACGGAAATGCCCTCGATTTGGGGTGGAAATGAACTGGGGGTGTTTTGGTCATTTGGGAGGGGAGCGGTTTGGGGTCAACGTCTAACGTGAAAAGGCATTTGAAATGAATTTAGTTGAGACTCCAGATCCTCTGAGTTTCTCACTCAGCACTTGCCGTGAGTGAAGCGAATTATCTCTAAAATTGAGGCCCATTTTAGGTGAAATCTTAGCCGATCAAGATGAACGCCTTCTTCCACAATGGGATTTCTAAAAAAATCTTGCTTCAATGTCATTCATAATGTGACCAACTCATATAAAAGTAAAATTTTTGAAATTTATCATAAAGAATGAATGACATTTAATTTGAACGATTCGGACATTAAACAGATGGATTTTAGTGTGGAGTTTACTCCCTTTGCTCGCGGGAGTATTGAGTGAGTGAGTGAGAAACTCAGAGGATTCCGCTCAAAATGGTGATAGGTGGTCCACACAAGGATAGAAATGCTGGGATCGTATTCTCCCACGTTAGGCAGTCAATGGACCCAGGCTAGCTTGTTAATAAATATCCTTCCTTTTATAATTTAATGAAAGGAAGTGGGCCCCAGGCTAGCTTGGTAATAAATATTCTTTTAATTTTGAGCTTAATGAAAGAAAGTGGGCCCCACTAATGCTCAAAGGATCCGAATTGAATGAACTTAAGGTTTGTGGGGTCCAATATCTGATCCCATTAAGATATTAGACGGCCGTTACGATCCATTTAAGTAAAGGCGATTTGATTGTAAAATTGACTCTTAGTTTTGCAGTCAAATTTGCCTAAGTCTTATTATTTTTTACCAAGTTAGGCAATTGAGTATTAACTTGTTCAAACTAGTACTTAACCCATTTAATTGTCTAAAATTACCCAAATACCTAAAGTCAAAAACTCTTCAATTTATACTAATTTTCAGTTGAGAGAGATTTTAGGAACTTTAGCTAGTTCACTTACATTTTAACTCTAGAATTCTTAAATATTATACTTTCCTTATAAACTTGATCAAACAGTACACATTCAGCATCTTAATCCTTATAATCCACTTAAATCTTGCAAATGTTTCCTAACAAGTTTGTATATCTTCACATTTCCTCGTATATCCTTGTTTGTAGGTCGGGGAGCTGAGGTCGGTGAGCGTCCTTGATCTGCCGAGACATCGCAGGGACGCCGAAGTAGAGTACTTGGCCGAAGTGGAGTTTGCCGAACTGGAGCAGTCTGGTATTGCTGGGCGTGCACTGCCGAAGTGGAGGAGTTGTGCACATGAGAGGTGGAGCTCTCATCCGAGACCAAGGCGGGAGCACGAGACCGAGCGTGCCGGGATAGACTTGCTGGTGCGGGGGCCTCAGATGGAGCATCTTGGCGAGACCCTGGTGAGCTCGGGAATATCCCCACACACTAAAGATCTTGCATGCCTTCTTATTTGCTTTGGGATAGACAACCGTACCGAGCATCTTCCCGCCAGATAGGCATCCACAGACGCCAGAGAAGGCTTCGATGGGACTGTAGTCCCTATACCTCCCTAGTGCCTGATATAGTGGGCTATGATGGGACGACTAACCACCTCATTGTCTCCTCTCTTCCTCTATTTAAACACAGCACCAGCTTCAGAACGAGGGGGGCCAACACTTACACCACCTGCTGGTACGTCATCTTCTTCCCCAAAATCTCCATCCTACTGTCCAGTACTCATACTGACTTAGGCATCGGAGAGCCCTGCGCTGCCCACAGTCAGGGTCCTCTGACCTGTTTCTTCTCCTTCTTCCAGGTTCTCAGGCATCGGTTCTTCCATCATCAACGAGGAGATGAGGAGCTTCACCCTTCGTCCTCCTCAGTGAGTCTCAAGAACACTACCCCCGGGTCTGTGAATTTTTGTGCACTTACAGCAAGTATTTTTCTTACCTAGCTAAATAAGAAGGCTAAGAGTCTGAGACACATTATAGAACAATTTCCTAGAGTCAAGTCAATATAAGTGATATCCTCTCTACAAGGAAAAAACAGTGCAAATCAGTCTTTTCTTAAAATGAGTCAACACAAGTGGGGGTCCTCCTTTCATCTTTTAAAGACAGGTATTTCACCTCAAGAGTCACGGGTCACGATCGTGATTAATCCACTCATGCTTACCATGGGTCAAAAGCCTTAAAGGATCCCGATTCTTCACCTCAATGGCAAATGAAAAAAAAAAAAAAACTATGGTCTATAAAATTATTTACTAGTTTGACTTTATTTTTCTGTTTATATGTTTTAAACACTAGGTTTGGTTATGGCATTCAAGATCTCATATCAAAATAAAATAAAATAAAAATTATGTGTCTTGTTTAGAATTGGTGATATTTTTGTCTAAGCAATTTTGATAACCACAGCTTTTTTTATTTATCTCAAGGGGTTTTTTTCATCTATCCTTTAATAATTATAGGTTATGGAATTGGGTGCAATCTTTGTCAATATTTCACGTACGTCCTCAGCTGGAGAATACAAATTTCATATATGTTTTAAAATGACAACACAACATTTCCATTTCTTCTTACTTCATTTCTAATTAAACATCTATGCACCAGAGAATAATCCGTTTCAAATAGATCCTGCCTAATAAAATCTTCGGTCTCATTATCACCCCAAATGCATGGCATGACAAATAACTAGCCCTACAGCCAAATATACAAATTGCTGACAGTCCTGCATAGATTTATATGGGCTATGTTTTGATTTGGTCAATCCTGCATAGATTTATATGGGCTATGTTTTGATTTGTTTATGGTTGCTCACTTCAATCCATAAATAATTATTTACTACTTTGACTTTTTTTTCCTATTTATATGTTTTATTTAAGTATTTTCTTCATGTGGGTTATGATAAAAATGTATATATATGGGCTATGTTTCTGGGAATGAAAGTTTGTTATCGTAGGTTCCCAACCCTTTAGGTTGGACTAATCCCTCCGGGCCCAGAGAAAAGCCGGGTAAACTCCCCTTTAGCCCAGTATAGTGTTTCGAACCTATAATCTTCGGATGCAAACCGTGATCCTAGGCCACCTGAGCTATCTTTTGGGGTTAAAGGGCCATATATGAATAAAGGAAAAGGGATAAATTCAAGAGGTGGGCGTCATATGGGTTACTACCCTTTGAGTGATGGTGCTCCATGGAAAAATATTATACATGCACATGCACACAGTGGCAATTTAGGTGCCCGTTTTGAGCCCCTTGAAATTGGCTTCACCATTAAATTTCTGATCAATGGGTTTCCAATTGTTGATTTTGCATTGGATCTGAAAAACTGCCCCTTGCTTTATTAAAACCTGCACTATACTGTTGGTGTTGATTCTAACCCCCTATGTGTGGGTCCCACAGGATACTTGCCCCTCTCGATGTGTTTCACTCGGTCATATTCCTGTTTATACCTAAATATATACTAGCAAAATATGCCCATGCTATGCGAAAGTTATGAAAAAAATAACTAATTAACAAGAGTTTATGATGAAAGTTAATGATTTTGGATTTTTTAAATATATTACTTGAATGCATTAGCCAGGACATCATATAAATGGAAAGTATTTTTCAAGCAAAAAAAAAATAGAAAGTTTTCATATTTAATTACAAGAACAGTAAGGTAGGGAATCATGATAAGGAAATTACTAGGAAAAAACTCTACCTTGGTCTACATCGATCGCCATTTCTTTGAGGACAAGGAAGTGAAGAATTCAAACATTTTCATCTTATACAGAAGAAGACAAGCAAGTTTTCAAATGCAGATTGAAAAGTTACATGTAGTTATAAGAGTGGTCACATAAGATAAAAGGATAAAATGGAAGAGTAGTTATATTGTTGCATAAAAAGATAAAAGTGGGTGGAGTGTGATAAGAATGGAAGATTTGGGGAGTGTGGAGAGAAAATAAAAGATTCAAAATAAAGTAATATAACATATGGTCAAAATTATAACATCCAAAACCAAAATCATTGTCTTTAATATATCATAATCGGTTGAGAATCACCTTATAAGATGTGCCCAGTTTTAAAAAACAACGGAGATGTTTTACTACAAAAATTGAAGGTGATGTAAAGTTTCCATTTGCCAAATATAAAAAGACTATGAGGTTATATCAAAAGTAAACAAATTTAAAATTCCACCATCATTTAAAATAAAAAAAAAAAGTCAAAAAGCAACATCTCCAATCCACTAAATAACAAAAAAAAATATCTTTTTACACAAAAAGTTAAAAAAATTCATTATCAAGCCGCTAAAGATAAAAGACCATTATAACCCTCTTATATTTATTCTCTCTTGTTTTGAGGCTTCACCTCTCTTTAAATGCCTCTCACTTCCAAGGAAAGAAATTGGATGGATCCCTGATTCCTTTTAGGTTAGGACACATGGTACTGTACCACTCATCCAATGTAATAACAAAAAAAAAAAAAAATAGGGTTAAGATGATAAGAATCCATGGTATACCAACATGAAAATAAAGAGGTCAATCCTTTCAATGAAAAGAATGATTAAAGGGATAAAAATCTATGTAATGATCTTTACTAAAAATAATTATTTTTGTACTTTTCAATAAATTAATTTATTTATGGTTTCCCAATAACATCTAAAGAAAACACTATTTTTCAAAACCAAAAACCAAGAAGATAATTTGGTGATAAAGATGTCTGTGGGAATGATTATGATTGAGCAGAAGCATCATAGTTTATTCCTTCAGCTGGATTGGGTTGCCTTGCTAATTGAGGAATCATAAGTCGTGGCATCTGATGACATTCTCTACCTTTTTCAGTTTGAAGAATAATTAAGTTCTTCTTTTCAGAAGTTATAATCAAACATAGTCCCCTTCTAATGACAAACAAATCAGGAGCCCTCAACTTAATGCATTGCAGTAGAAGATTTCAATCAGATTATATGAATTGAAGGAGAATTAAAGGAGAGCAAACTATCAGTTCGATCTAATAAGGACCGTCGTCATCTATTTAAGGGTTCAAACTTTAATTTTGTTATAAGTTTCTGTGTGTGTAAACCATTGAACTATAGGGCCTTTAAGAAGGGTCATAATCATCTAATTATGATGGTACATCCATCTAAGGTGGGTCCCACAAAAAGCTGGTTGCTAGCCGAATGTTCCTCCGTATTCCTTTTATGCCAACTTAAAGTTGAAAAAGGAGAGACTGTGAGAGGACCCCAATCTTTTTAGCAGTTATGCCTTCAATTTGTTTGTCACAACTTGGAGAGCAGAAGAGGTGCATGGGCCCCACAACAACTCTGTTAATGGATTCAATTTGTCACAACTTGGAGAGTGGCAGAGGTGGGCCACAAAAACAACTCCACCAGGCCACGTGTATGGTAAGTTTTTTATATTTTTTTTCTGAGCATCCATAATACCACCTCTACTCTTCTGTTTTTTTTTTTATAATTTAAAACAATCACTACCTTCTGCATTTTCATAGAATACCACCTCTTGACGTTTTGACAATCTGGGATGGACAGCTTGACCGGCAACCAGCTGGTCTTCTCTGACCTGTTGACCATTCTATTAAAAGAAGAAATTTAAATAGACCATAATATCCTTAAATATTTAATCCCAGATAACTCCACTGACTTGTCTCTACTTCTTCTGTTTTTTTAACCCAATAGAAGGGTTGGAATCCAAAAAAAGCCAACCCAATAGAAAGAAGAAGCCCACATCATATAAAGGACAGTCCATATAAGTAGAAAATGAAGCCCTTAAAATGAGAAGAGCGGCATACCCTGAAATCGATTATGGGCAATCGTACGACATATAGAGTTGCCAACAAACTGAGTAACCATTTGTCTCCACCGGATTTAGATACTGTTGTAAAAGCCCGTTTTCCACTAGACATCTATGGTGATTTTGCCGGTAATTTCTCTTTTATTTATCATCTTTCTTAGTTGTTTCATTGAGTAAGAGATTTTTAGATTAATAGTTACACTTATTTTTTTCTTAATTTCAAAAAATTACTGATTTTTAGTTTTTTCTTTGAGACCTTTTCCGAAAAAATCACTTTAGACTTTGTGAAGACTAAAAAGATCTTCAAACTTCAATATCAACCAAAAATGCCTTAAACGGAGATATCCTCACTCGTATTTATAGATGTAGTGGAAGAAATGAGCAGCGATATCCCCGCTCACACAGCTGAGTTGTGATATCGCCGCTTAGCAAAATAACCAGAGAAAAAAACAAAGAAGAAGAAGAAGAAACGAGCGAGAATATCCTTGGTTTAGGGCCTTTTTTATTGATATTGAAATTTGAGGACTTTTTTGGTTTTCACCAGTCTTAGGGGATTTCTCTAGTAAAATCCTCTTTTAGCTTTTTTTTAGAGGGTTTTACTGGAAAAAAGTCCCCTTAGATTCATTGTATACCAAAAATATCCAAAACATATGTATCCACCATAGTGGTCCCAGGGGGCCCTTTTGGGTTTTTCTTCTTTTTTTTCTTTTTTTTTTTCTTTTTTTTTTTTTTTTTGCCTAGCAGCAATATCCCTACTCACCTGCATACACAAATGGGGATATCCCCGTTCTTGCTTCTTCTTCACGGTTAAGTAGTGATAACACTGTCCAAATCAGATTTAAGAATTCTGCCTAGTGATGGAGGTTGGATGGTGATAGTGGGCGAAGTTGAAGATAATGGTGAATGGGAGATGTGAGATGTGAGAGATGGGTCTTGATTACAGGCATGAGGTTGGTTTAGGTGCTGTGAGTTGGATTGGTGGGGAAGGGGGATGCATAGGGAATGAGATGAGATGATGATGGGGGCAGAGGTATTTTGGAGGTGGGCAGTGTTCGTGAAGGGGGATAAGAAAAGGTGTTGAGAAAGGTGGGTTTGAGAGTGCAAGAATGGAAGGAGAATAAAGAAGAAGAAGAAATGAAAACTAAAGAGAGAAGAGAGAGAGGTAAGTTGTGTGAGATGAGGTAAAGTTTCATTTGCTTGGTTGGAAGACGATAAATGGGTTCAAATAGATTTGATTAGGTTGTGGGAGAAAAAAGGATGAGGAAAATGATGTGTTGAGGTGACTATATATGAGAATGGGGTGCTTCGGAGGCAAGCTCCCACCTGCATCAAAGTTTGAGACAGTTGAGATCAACATATAATGAAGAAAAATGTTGTGCAAGGGTTGTAGAGGTTGAAGGACTTGGAGAAAGAAGAAGGAAGAGGAGGGAGGAGGAGAAGAAAAACGAGCGTACATGCTGGTAAGGGCTCTATAAGAATTGATCATGCAAAAATGTTGAAGGGATCAATTCTCTATGTACAAATCTTTTTCATTCACACACCCATGTCCTTAACCAACTAGGGTTCAGCAAGAGTCTGAGGATCATAAATGGAGCTCGAGCTCATATGCCAGTCTCATTGGGACCACTATTAATGACCACAACTTGAACATTAAACAAAATCCAGAGTTTTTTCCCAGAATAGCACCCTCAAATAAACTAATTCTAATAATAGCACCCATTTGAAAATAATATCCAGAATAGCATCCCGAGCCTACGTGGCATATCCAATCCCGAGGCATGTTAATGACTAAGAACATGGACCGGGAAATTGGAGATCATTGCTAGCTTAACACCCATCAGCATGATTCCTGGATTTACAAAGTATGGTGCTTCGGTTCTCATTGGAAACTATAGTAGCAATGAGATGACCAACACCTGATCGGATTCAATCAAACCTATATGGTTATGTGAAAAGGAAAAAAAATAACTATTAAAATCCATCCCAAAACTTGATAGAAATTAAACACCATTAATAGAATAAAATCGCAATACTTTAGTACTTCAAATGTTGAAGCTTTACAAATATGAACCTCATCCTTAGTCCAACCAACTGAAAGGAGTCCTAACTGTGAACATGGTATTCCTAAACCCATAAAAATCAATAGAATGGAGTTCAAAACAATGAACACATTGCAGGATTAATGTTGATTAAATAAATAAAAGATAAATAAAACCTGTCACAATTCCATTCCATTTCCTAGTGGAGTACCTTAGCAATTCAATATGTAGACAGTTTACAAAGCATAAACTCCATCTTTGGATGACGCATCCAAAGGAAGGCTTCCATGGAGGTCCAGGCTCAAGCACTAGGCCCACTTTGCAAACTCAAAAGTGATTACCCCATCGACCAACTTTGAGCTTAAGAGATCAGACAGGATCATCCAATCGCAACTCTTTCTATGGTTTCCATGGCCATGTTATAAATGGAGTCTAAAGACCTGTTTGTTTGGATTTTAATGGTGGAAAAATTATGTTTTGAACGATGTAGAATCTAAAAATAGACAAGCAAACGTGAAATTGAATAGAGTTAGGAGTAGGAAAGATTAAACCCAAATTATGAGAACCAAAGAGCGTCAAGGATGCTTTCTTTAGCAAAAGCCACAGAGGTGAAATGGGTTTTGGACACCTGTCCCAGGACATGACGGCTTTCTCCTGCGGTTTGTCTACTAGGTCGTGATCTAGAGCATGGAGTAACTCAAGACTTTTGGAGCATCTCAAATGCCTGCGCACAGCAATGGGGTATGAAAACAGTTGGAAAATCAAGAAGAGAGGTTAGAGGAGCAATTCTTTTAAAAAACCAAGAGCTTGAAACCGTCATTAACATGCCTCAGGATTGGATATGCCACGTAGGCTCGGAATTCTATTCTGGGTATTATTTTCAAATGGGTGCTATTATGGGAAATTAGTTTATTTGATGGTGTTATTCTGAAAAAAAAAACTCCAAAATCCACTTCCAACTCCGACTGGAATTAAAGCACGGGTCTGAAGGTCATAAATGGAGCTCGAGCTCATGTTTGATGCAAGATCAAACCCAGCTATATATGCAAAACTTGAGCTTTCTGTTCATTACCGCACCCATGAGAATTTCCAACTCCAGAGCATTTTCGAATTCTCTTGGGCTGTGGGCATTTGGAATACTGCACGGCAGAAGTGTCGTTTAGAAAGTTGCTTTTATGAATTCTTCTGAATCAAACAGGAAATTTGGATTTCCAGTGAGAGAGGACATGCAAGCTGCAGCAATTAGAAATACTCGCAACCAAACAGGCTGATACGACCAGTCGGAATTTCACCTCAAACACAATTTTCCCTCTTGAGGAAACAGCAAAATTTTCTTTATCCAAAGGTTAATGAGGCCGGGGCTCCCTCGACAAAAGCGAGACCCCTGCGAGCGTCCTGCAAGAGCAACAACTATACTTGGGGCTTGTTTGGTATCTTTACTTTTTTTTAGATAAACCCATAAAAAAAGATGATAGAATCAAAAGGATTGTTTGGTAAAACGATGATCTATTTTAAATAGACTTTTTATAAAACAATGCTTGAAAGCTTTTCACAAGTTTCTCGAGATCAATAAGGTATCAAGCCATGAAAACTGACCCCATAGCCGTATTCAGCCTTCCCAAGAGATCTAACGGATTGGATCTTGTGTTTGGGGCCCACATAATGCAAAAAATACTATCAAATGGCTCATATTTTTTTACACATATCTCGAGATTGGTGATGATCCAACGGTTGGCCTCATAGTTATGTTTGATGTTAGGAACAATTTCAACAGTTTGGATCGTGGTTCACTATCCCAAAACTAATTAAAAAAAAAGAGAGAAAAACATGACTACTTATGGACTCATCGAAATTTGAGCATATTATTATTACATCAATGGCTGATATTGTTTTACAAATATCTCGAGATCCATAAGGTATCAAGCCCTGAAAACTGACTCCATAACCATGTATAGCCATCCAAAAAGATCTAACGGTTTGGATCTTGTGTTTGGATCCATAGAATCCAAAAAACACCATCAAATGACTCATATTTTTTTGCGCATAGCTCGAGAATGGCGGTGATCAAACGGCTGAAGTTTGATCCTATAGTCGTGCTTGATCGTAGGAACAGTTTCAACGGTTTGGATCGTGATTAATTATGGTAGATTTTTAAAAATTAAAAATAATAAACGGGATTATCGTAGTTCTGCCTCTTTTTTTTCCCTCTATTTTTGAACTGCGTAAAGAATGGCGTTGTGAGAATTAGAGGCTTTGCGTCTACTTCTCTAAAGTGGGCAAAGGCTGGAAATCTCTGCCAGAACGCCTCCATTTTCAAAAACTTTTGTCCGCTTTAGAGATTTAGAGAAGTAGAATCTAAAAATAGAGATAAGGGCTTCACCCAGAATGATGAAGGGCTAGGTTCAACCATCTATTTCCAAATGTAATTGTCCCTATTGTGTGCATGTTTCCTCATTTCTACTTTGTTCTAACAAAAGAAACAAAAGGGGAAGACTGGCTTGCTATCAAGCAGACAAGAATTACTTTTCCCAAATGCTTACAAAAAAAAAAAAATACTCCGCCAACACACAATCCCCACTAACTATTCCATACACGCAAATATATAGCGTATGGGCATTTTTTATAAAAATAAAATAAAATAAAATACTCCTCCTAGTTGGACCCATTGAGTTGCAAGATGATCATGAAAGTCTATTGGATGGAAAGATCTACATGAGACATATCCATGTGAAAAAATTTTACTCCATAAGATCTTCCTAACCCTTTGACCCATGACACTAAAATTTAATGGTGTTAGAGGCATCATTTTCTTATGATGTTAATCGAAATTAAAGAAAAATTGAATGAATATCAAATTTGGACTTGTGACTATTCAGAGCATTAGTGTGCATAAAAAGATTAGATTGACTCAAAATGGGCTCCATGATAAAAGGAAAAAAAAAAAGGGAAGAAAAAGGCACTATTAAAGTAAAGTTTTTTAGAGAATTAGCTATATATATTTCAATGGTTGTGACTATCAGGGGAGGTAGTGTGTATGAAAAGATTAAACTGACACACAGTGGGTCCCATGATAAAAGGAGAGAAAAAAGAGGGGCGGAAAAATAGAGTGTTTTAGAGAAGGGGAGTGCTATTGGCACTGCAAAATTTTCTCTCCCCACCGCACTAGAAGACAAAAAAAATAATTTTTCCTAAACTACCCCTCCCCTCCTCCCTCCTCCTCCTCCTCCTCCCTCCATCCTCTTCCCTTCCTCTCCCACCCTCTTCCCTCATCCCCCCCCCCCCCCCCAAGTCTCCGGTGGGGAGGGAGCCCCGGCCGGAACACTCCCACAAACACCACCACAACCAAACAAAGAGCACCCATTCAAAGACTCAACCTGGGAAGACAAAAAATATTATTATATAATTCATTAAGTAAAATTTCTGAAATTTTAATTGTTAATCAATTAGGACCCAAACAGTCTGTACATGAATCTAATGGTTGCCCCGAATATGAAGAACATTCACAAAACAGAATGAGCTGTGAGGGCCTATTCCCGTTAAACAAACATGGGTTAGGGGCTGTTTTGAGTCAAACAGTCCACGCTCATGAACTGCAAATGTTGGGTCAGGATCATCCCAATCCCCTCCCGCCGGTGACTGGGAGGGGGAGGGGGAGGGGGAGGGGGAGGGAAAGGGAGAAGAGAGAGAAAATGGAAGGGGAGGGAGGAAGAAAGAGGGAGAGGGGGAGGGAGACCGGCCAGCCGGCTGGGGCTGCCGGCCGGAGCTCCCTCCCCGCCGGAGACTTGGGGGGGGGGGGGGGGGGGGGGGGGGAGGAGGGAAGAGGGTGGAGGATGGGAGAGGAAGGGAAGAGGAGGAGGAAGGAGGAGGAGGAGGAGGAGAGGGGAGGGGTAGTTTAAGAAAATCTATTTTTTTATTTTTTTTTTTGCGGTGGGAAGAGAGATTTTCGTGGAGCTCCCTCCATCCTCTTCCCTTCCTCTCCCACCCTCTTCCCTCATCTCCCCTCCCCCCCGGTCTCCGGCGGGGAGGGAGCCCCGGCCGGAACACTCCCACAAACACCACCACAACCAAACAAAGAGCACCCATTCAAAGACCCAACCTGGGAATACAAAAAATATTATTATATAATTCATTAAGTAAAATTTCTGAAATTTTAATTGTTAATCTGTTAGGACCCAAACAGTCTGTACATGAATCTAATGGTTGCCCCGAATATGAAGAACATTCACAAAACAGAATGAGCTGTGAGGGCCTATTCCCGTTAAATAAACATGGGTTAGGGGCTGTTTTGAGTCAAACAGTCCACGCTCATGAACTGCAAATGTTGGGTCAGCATCAGCCCGATCCCCTCCCGCCGGTGACTGGGAGGGGGAGGGGGGGAGGGAAGGAGAGGGAGAAGAGGGAAGGAAAGGGAGAAGAGAGAGAAAATGGAAGGGGAGGGAGGAAGAAAGAGGGAGAGGGGGAGGGAGACCGGCCAGCCGGCTGGGGCTGCCGGCCGGAGCTCCCTCCCCGCCGGAGACTTGGGAGTAAGGGTGTACACGGATCGGATTGGTACGGATTGGGCCAAATCCGTCACCAATCCGTTGCCTTCGGATTGACGGTTTTGTAATCCGTCACCAATCCGTTACTGTTGAAATCCGATCCGATCCGATCCGTGGAGGAGCGGATCGGATCGGATTAATCCGTTCAATCCGTTACTGTACATTACATGGAAAAAGAAAGAAGAAAAAACCCATAAATTTTGAAGTCACCGAATTAAAGGGGCATGAGTTGAGAGCTGTATGTCTATTCTATTCATAAGGTTAGTGACTCCTTACATTTTTTTTCTTATTTTATATATATAATTTTTTTTAATTTATAATTAATGACAACGGATCGGATCGGATTGAATCCGCGGATTAAGGATGAAATCCGCCACCGATCCGTTGCTAACGGATTACACAATTTCCAATCCGTTGGCCTTCGGATCGGATTAAAATCCGCGGATCGGATCGGATCGGATCGGGTTGACGGATTGACGGATTTTTTGTACACCCCTACTTGGGAGGGGGGGGATGAGGGAAGAGGGTGGAGGATGGGAGAGGAAGGGAAGAGGAGGAGGAGGGAGGAGGAGGAAGAGGAGAGGGGAGGGGGGGGGGAGATGAGGGAAGAGGGTGGAGGATGGGAGAGGAAGGAAGGAGGAGGAGGAGGAGGAGGAGGAGGAGGAGGAGGAGGGAGGGGGGGCGGGGGGGCGGGAAGAGGGTGGAGGATGGGAGAGGAAGGGAAGAGGAGGAGGAGGGAGGAGGAGGAGGAGGAGAGGGGAGGGGTAGTTTAAGAAAATCTATTTTTTTATTTTTTTTTGCGGTGGGAAGAGAGATTTTCGTGGTGCCAATAGAGCCCCCCTTTGGGGAGGGGTGGGGGATGAGGGAAGAGGGTGGAGGATGGAAGAGGAAGGGAAGAGGAGGAGGAGGGAGGAGGAGGAGGAGGAGAGGGGAGGGGTAGTTTAAGAAAATCTATTTTTTTATTTTTTTTTACGGTGGGAAGAGAGATTTTCGTGGTGCCAATAGAGCCCCCCTTTAGAGAATTAGCTATATATATTTCATTGGTTATTGCCACTCAGTCTTTAAGATGATTATGCTAAAAGGGTAACCGAAAATAAATAACTGATCAAAACTGAGGTCCTAAAACACAATAGAGATACCAACTGGGCCTGTTCATTGCCTCCAAAACAAAACACACCGAAACCACACAAAATACATGCATGCAGAATGATTTTAACGGTGTTTTGTTTACCTTTCTCGGAACTGGTGTAGCATCAACACTTTAAAGCTGGGAATCGATTTTGTTCTTCCTAATCAACTACATTTTCTCAAATGCACTTTTTGGAACACTACGCCAATTGTTGCCATCATAACTAACCACATAGAAGTACAATTTGTGCCAGACTCCACCAAGCTAACCACAACCAAAATTCATGTTGAGCATCTTCAGGTTCAAATGAATCTTAAGCTTGAAAATGTAACTGAATCAGAACTGGATCAAGTTCAAGTTGGGAGAATCATTCGTCAGGCAGGCACAAGTTGGCCCTCACATAATTTGGGTTTAATCTGACCTGCCTCCCGCCCTCTCTCGCACACATCGCACCAAACAATTGCAAATTCCACAGCTTGAAGCATCCAAGACCAAGATGTCCACAAAAAAAAGTACACCGTGAATTCCGCAAGCTATGGAATCCACAGCTGTTTCCAAACATAGCTTAAACCTCATTAGCATCACAGACTCCCATAAATATATCCGTCCGAAACAATAATAAACGCACGCCCATACAAGGCAATGTAGCAAACAGAAGGACGCTACTTCCAACACAATGAATCTCTATTATGGTGAATGGCTGCTATTTGTCTGTACTATAAAATACCGTATTCGAGCACTAAACAGCATATAACAATCATAAGTGGGTATCACATTCTACTACAGTCGAACAAACGATACAGGTATCATCAGAACTAAATACCCACAATTCAAATTAAATTATATGATCCCTATGCCACATTCTACATTCATGCTATCCGTTCCTTAATAACCATAAACTAGGCATTACACTCACAAATATTGTATGATGGAGGTAAGCCTATAATTGTGTCCCCTAGAGAAGTTCCATCAGCTGTTGTACGACATCTGCAATCCAAATTAATCCACATGCTTGTTAGATAAAAACTTGAGAGCACAGAAAATGTAGGATTGAACAAAGAAATGTGTGCTCAAACACACAACACAGAATACCTTGTACAATAGCTGGTGTGGTTTTGAACTCCTGCCACATACTTTGAATGGAAGTGTGATCAAGATTAAGGAGTTTAGCAGCGAGAAATGCAGCTCCAGCAGCAATATGATGAGGCTTAAACTGAAGCCAAAGTGAGCTCCGAAGCCTGCAAAATAGGTACATCAGTTGATCCCCCACCAGAGATCGCACACAAAAACAGTATGCATGACATCGATAAATTCAAGTTCCAGAACAGAGGGATAGCCAAACCAACCATCTGCAGCAGCACTAAATATGATGGAAAATTTCCCGAACACGATATTTCACATCAAACAATCAATATCAGTAATAATATAAACACATAGGACTTTTAAATAGTAAGGCAAAAAAGCAGGTCCTAAAAAATACCATTTTTTCCTTACCAACTAGCAAAGCAGTCGCCCAGGTAGAATATTTTCCAAGAATCCTCTCGAGTAACTGTGGCCGAACCCTAGGTTTATGGTAGTATGTGCCCTTTGGAACAACGCATCCACTCCCAGACCCAATTACACCACTCCAGCAATCCACAACAATCCAAACAGAGAATGTAACTAGTTGCAATTTGTAGGAAGAACATGAACTCCAGAACATGCCTCTATCTTCCGGCTCAATATTGCATTCTCACAATATTAACACTAAAATAATTCCTGCAGATGCAAAGCATGCCTCTTTGCATGCTTATGGAAAGCTATCTGTGCATGCATGCAAAACAAATGACTAGGTATAAAAGGATTTGTCAAAATTAGTGATGCAACAGGTTAAAAGATTCCATATGCATGTGGGTCATAGAGTAAGGACATACATGGACACCAGGGCTGTCAATCTGTCATTCCACATCAATTAGAAACCCAGACCACAGCAACTTGGATGAACCTTGAACACTTAAATATACTTACAATACCTTTTACTATTACAATGGGCTGAATTACATTTATTTGAAGAATGGAAACATATACAAAGCCAAATGACAAGATCGACTAAACGAGGAAGAAGAAGAAGAAGCCACAGCCCAATGACAAGATCAATTAAACGATGAAGAAGATGACGAAGAAGAAGAAGAAGAAGAAGAAATAAAATGAAGAAGTATTACTCAACTAATTTCCTCAACCTATCTTCTTACATCTCAACAGATAATTGTGCATGAACCCAGCCAGCACATAGTGTTGGCCAGTACAGTCCAATCACCACTGGGACACGGTTTGGCACAGGCACAGGCATACGGCCAACATAGGTGAGGAAAGTTAAGAGATCTATGCTCTACTTCTTTAACCCCAAAAAAAATAGAATTCTACTAAGATAAATCAAGATACAGGAAAAAGATTGATTATGCAGAAAATAGAAAATAAATAAATACAACATTTTCTTTTATACAAAAAAAATTGGAAAATCTAGGGGAGAGAGAGAGAGAGATGCTTCATATGGAAATCTGCATCTGAATTACATCACACAAGACACTGGATGATAGGTGACAGGCCACAAATACAATAGAGCAGGCTTCCAAAAACAGGACTCCAAGCCAACAATATACATCCTTGTGAAGCATCTGAAACTCTGATTCGCGTCTGGTGTGACTAACTGTATGAGCATGCATCCTCCAGTATGGCCCAGTTAAGATTACCATCAATCACAACTCAGGTGGGAAGGAACTACTTGCCTTTGGATGAAGCTTGAGAAAAAAATATACATACATCTATATTATATAATATGGCTATATTCTACTAGGAGGTTCTCACAGATTTGCATCGGAGGTAACATTCTTACCACTATGCGGGATAGCCCCAAGGATCAAAATAGCAATTGCAGTAGGCGTAGCGGCTAGTGACAAAAATGCTATAGCGGGTGATACGTAGCGGCATAGTGGTGTGAATTTTTTAAGTGGTCAAAAAAATTCAAATCATGTGTAGCAGCCAATCTTTTTTTTTTAGTGATTTAGAACCATAAAATGGCAGAAAAAACTTAAGAAAATGAAATTAATGAGAAGAAATAGGAAAAACAATATTTTAAATTAAAATTGCTCGGCTATACCGTAGCGCCGTTATTTTCAAAATAGCGTAGCGGCCTCAACTGCCATGGCCGATAATGTGGCCGCTACATCGTTATTTTGAACCATTGAAATCCCTAGCAAATCCAACCCTCTCACTCACTAAGCCCCAATGAATTAGCATTCACCCTAATAGTGCCAAATCAGGATGGGTGTTAATTCATAGGGGCTTAGTGAGTGTGAGAGGGTTGGATTTTTCATGGGGTGTCCCACGTGGAGGTAAAAAAGTTACTCACACAAATCCATGGGGGATACCTCTTAGCAGAATATAGCCATAATATAATATAGGGAAATTTTCAAAATAGCATAAAACTTTGAGCTCATTTCTAAAAAACTACATGAAGATTTGAATATTTCAAAAGAGTACAAAAATTTTCATATTTCTTTCAATCAAGTCCTCACCAAAAAAAAATGAAGATGAAAATAATACCCTTGTAACTTTTTCAAATTTTCCCTTTAAGATTATTCAAGAGAAACGGTCAAGTCCAACCTAAATGAACAAGTGGGGCCCACTTCAGCTACGTTTATGCATATATGGTTAAAAAAGAAGGGTTTCCAAATGACTAAAAAAATAGCTTCATTAAATGGATATGATCATCAAAATCAAGTTGACACTTGAGCCATATGAGAATCTGGAGAGAAAAAGGAACCAAGACCAATTATGGCATTCTCCTAGGTGACTGAACCATCAAAAGAAGGGAACCCACCAACAACATTTGATCAGTGAGGCCCATAAAATGATTTTTGGGTTGGTTTCGGGTAAGAAAGAAGGTTAAAAAGATGATAATTGTCATAAGGGTATTTTTGTCATTTTTTCAAATTTCTTATGGAGAGGACTTGAAAGAAATATGGAGAACTTTTATAGTTTTTTGAAATATTCAAATTTGCACGTACTTTTTTGAAAATGGACTAGAAGTTTTATACTATTTTTGAAGTTTCCCTATAATATAATATATATATATATATATATATATATATATCAGTGTCAAAAATGATGAAATAAATTAATCTAAATCATAACCACCTGAAAAATTCAGGACTGACCTAGTTAGGGAGATTCAGCCAACAGGAAATATATCTGTGAGCAGGATAAAATTTGGGCCAGTGGCAATGCACAGGGGTGTGGGTGGGGTAGATGAGCGAAAGGGCTCAAGTTGACAGCCCTGATAAAAAAGACTAATTATAATGATTCAGCCAACAGTAAATATATCTGTCAGCAGGATGAAATTTGGGCCAATGGCAATGCACAGGGGCTAGGTGAGTGAAGGGCTCAGGTTGACAGCCCAAAAAAAAAAGATTGCATTTTCCCTGACAAAGATGCAAACAGAATAACAGATATACAAAGACAGTTTCCAGCATGCTGCAAGCAAGACTACTTGCTAAAAAGGTTAGCTGGTTCGGTAGACATCTTGGCTAGGCTTGATCTGTCTTTTCAGCTTAATTTGCTGTCTTACAAGCCAAGCCCAAGCAAGGTCCATCATGCCGCAGCTAAAACTTGTCATACAGTTCAAGTTCAAGCCAAGTCCTGCTTGGCAGAGCAGGATTTGATCCCAGCTTGTTATCTTGGTCAGTGCATGTCCGTGTGTGTATGTATGTACCATAAGTAGATATATGATAGGCTGTATTGAAAAAAAAAAAAAAAGGGGGTAGTATGAAATAAATTTAATACATCTTGCGCTGCCAGTCAGCTCGTTAGGAACATGTGAAGCATGAATGGATGCATGAGTTCAAACTCCTTGTAAAGAAAAAAGAAATATATATATATATAATAAATTTAATACATAATAAATTAAAATTCAGTATATTTAGAACTTTTTTAAACAAAATAGGTTAACTTTGCTACCTAGTTTGACCTGTGGGACCTACACCCCTCTAACATCCAAACTTTTCATATCGCAACATCCTCCTATATCATATATTTAATATATGCCATATATAATACGTATAAACTCTACATCTATGGATTGGAGTCAGGTTTTTTCTCTCTCTCTCTCTATCTCTTTTTTTTTTTTGGGAGAAATAACAAAATTTCATTAAAAGAGACTACATACAAACAAAAACCCCTGAAGAGTACAAAAGGACAAAAAAAATCTACAGCAGTATGAGATAAAGAAATTAAGA
The DNA here is from genome assembly GCA_012931725.1 of Litsea cubeba. Classification (NCBI taxonomy): domain Eukaryota; kingdom Viridiplantae; phylum Streptophyta; class Magnoliopsida; order Laurales; family Lauraceae; genus Litsea; species Litsea cubeba. The sequence continues at coordinate 100,156,596 of CM022945.1, forward strand.
AATCAAACCATTTACAGTCACAGTACTCTTCCTGTCTTCCCCTGCTTTTGTAAGGCACCTCCATTGAGCTCTCTAGGAATATGGCAAATTGGAGCATTTATGTCCTTTGCTAGCTCTTTGGCATCCGTAAGAATCTAGAATAGCCGCCAATGCACTAAAGCTCTTCCAATAGCACACACATTGCCATTTTTGGAGTCATTCACAAGTACAGGTCCATGCAATTGTGATGAAATGAGAAAGCCCTCCTTCATCCCCAGCTTTATTTGAATCTCCAAAGGACAGCCCAGGAAAGGATAGCACAACAGATACTACTGGGTCATTTATAAAACAACACCTGGGTTCCCCTTTGGAGCTAGCTACCATAAAACCCAACATAGCCACCCGCTGACAGTCATTTAACACAATACCTATCACTGGCCTCCAATGGGGGCCCACTCAAAACTTCCTTGAACTTTAACCATATATTTGATGCAGATATCCCTTTAAAACCCTTAGCTTGAAAAGCCCATGCAATGACTAAAGACTTGATCATTTCCACAACCGTCAGCCAAGCGGGACCTTTGCCCAAAAACATAAATAAATTATTTTCTTACTCTTTCCACGCAAACCAAGCAATTGTGAGGTACACCATTTCCCAGATCATTTTTCCTCTTTTCCTCCTGATATGATGCAGCCCAATCCTTTCAATAGAGCCCAGAACAATCAAAGTGTCACCTATTCTATATCAAATAGCGTCACAAAGACGAACTAAATATAAAAAACAAATATGGACAATGTACAAACAAAGGGGCGATGGATCATTCACACAAATACATGAAGCATATATTAGGGATGGCAGAGCAAAGGGATATGATAGGATTGATTGTCAAGACTTGGTTGGATCCAGCTGTCCAACAAAAAGTCCTCCCTTGGAGGAGCTAAGGACTTCCAGACTCTTCTTCGAGGGGCACGAGCATTCAACTTTGGTCTTGTTTTATGAAACAGCTTCGGTAAAGAAGGATCTCCATGGGTCTCTCTCCCACTCACACATTATCAATCCACTGATATCATCAATACATTCCATTTCATTTTATTTAGAACAGCTAAAAGATTTGTTGCTCCAGAAAACAAGGTTCCACACCCACTTTCCTCCCATCATCTCCATTGCATATTTAAGTCAAAACTTTGTATGGCCTATTTGAGAGATGGCTCTCCCACCCATACAGTCCCAGAAGTTTACCCTTTCTCCATCACCCAATCAAGAAGCAAACACCTTTCCTCAAAAGTTTCAAAAGGATTATCTAAGTTTTGGTATATCATTCCATATCCATGCCCCTCTCGTATCCACTAATTTGGATCAATACCCTACATTTCTCTCCATAGTCTGAACTCTGCTTTTTTGACTTTGCCTCCACAATGCCTCCCCTCTCCTCCCTGAAATCTGAATCATCTCCATCTCCACCACCACCTAAGCAAGAAAAGCCCATTTTTTTTATCTAATGTTCCCAAGTCTAGGCTCCCATTCTCCATGGGGAATTGAACTTACCCAGTTCACCAAATGAATTTTATTCATTTCCCAACCCCACAAGAAGTTTCTTTAAAGTCTCTCCAGCATGCTGTCCCTTTCACTGGTATTTTAGAAAGGGACAAAACAGTATATTGGTAAATTAGCTAGGGTGCCATTAATGAGAGTGAGCCAACCGCCAAACTACAAATCACTTGCATCAGGCTAAACTTAAGCTAAAAATTCATACGCATCGTCAAGCCACGCTTAAAACTGGCTTAGAGCTCAACTTGACTTCTATTCAACCCTATGTAGGCTCAAGCACAATCTCAAATTGGTGCTGTTAATTAGAACTCAAGCACGGCTGTTTACTGTCAAAGCCGAGCTCAAGCCACACTCAAGTCTGGCTTAGCGCAACTTAGTTTCTTATCAAGCCTACATAAGCTCAAGGGCAATATCAGATGGATGATGTCAAGCGGAGCTCAAGCATGGTGGTTTACTGTAAAAAAGCCAAGCTCAAGCTGGGTACGCTGGGCTTATTATTACGTCCCTAGCTGCAAGAATAATTTTTTGGAATAACAATATGTATCTACATACATGAAATGAATTAAAAAAGTAAAAAGTAGAGTCACTATAAAAATGAAAGGGTTAATCCAGATTAAATGCAAATTCAGTAAATATATTTACAAAGAATGAAGAAATATGAAACTAATTAGCAGCTTAAAGGTCCTTTTTACAGTAAAAAGATTTGGGATATTGCTTCAACTAATGAGCACAACTATGAGTTTTGTTTCTCAGGGAAAACAATTTTTGGTTCTTGAGCTAAAGAACGTTTAGAAGTCTGTATGCTATTATTATTTTCTTTCATTTACTTAAGAAATAAAAGACAACAGGTTCATGAAGAAAACTTAATTTTCTTTCCTTCTTTAACAAAATGGAAGTAACTCGGTGTCACCCACCAAAGCTTAAAAGTTTAGTCATGAAATTCAGACCAGGGCTGATTGTCTTGAATTTTAGGTTGTATTATGCATTCTTTGCACTATAAAGGGTTGTCATTGATGCTTTCCTACTTTAGGAACAGACTGACTTCAGGCTTCTCTTCTAGAAACTTAAATGTCGAAAGTAGGCGAAGTCAAAAGTAGGTGAAGGCAAACTGTCTTGAAATTAGTTTCAACTATTTTTAAATTTACTACAGGCTTGTTACCGATACCTTCTACTCTTGAAGCATAAACAGCTTCAGGCTCCTTCAAAAAAGGGCAGTTCCGGAGAGTAGAGTTTACTTCCAGTCACTTATGCAAAAGGCAGTACCTAACCTCAATATGCATGTATGTATATGTATGCATAAATGTATTTATATGAATTATATATAGAATAAAAACAAAAGTAGTAGCCTTTCTTTGTCAGAAATAGCACTGTCTTTTATATGGAGAGAGAGAGAGAGAGAGAGAGAGAGAGAGAGAGAGAGAGAGAGAGAGAGAGAGAGAGAGAGAGAGAGAGAAGTTCAGAGAACTTTTCAACATCAAAATAGAAGAAGTTCAGAGAACGTTTCAACATCAAAATATCTTTTAACTATCACGGTGCGACTCAGTCACCCTAGAGACAAGTCATATCAGCCGAGTCCTAAATAAATGTGTATCTAGTGGTGGTGTGGACAGACTCAACTCATTAGTGGGTGAGTCTAAATCAACACATACTTGGCCTATTTTTTGAGCCATCACTGTATGTACAATAATAAAAAATTGAATGGCATAAGTACAATAAAAATAACCGGATGTTCTTTTTTCTGAATTGAATAGCAAAGAAAAGGCCAAAAAAGAACCAAGAACTTTCAAGGCCGAGTAGAATTTTAAGAATAATAAGAACTAAAAAGGGTGAGCAATGTGGTCAGGAATCTTTTTTTTATAACGAATGTGGTCAGGAATCTAATGGTATGGGCATCAATAACTGGGACATTCATGGCATCAGCATCAATAACAAATTAGTGATACAACTTCAGTGTTAACAGTTCCATAAAACAGATCAAAAATACCCAAATACAAAATGACAATACCCAAAGAAAAATGGTGACGCATACAGGATTCAACCCAGGCTCGAAAAATTGGACTCAGTGGGCAACTCAGTCACCCACGAATCAACTCAACTCAGCCGAGTCACACCCTAGAGCCCAAAAGCCTTCAAAAATATAGAAACATGATTAAAAAAAACCAAATCAATTGAAAATGATGTCCTATATAAATCTTAAGACTTGTTTAGTTATTCTAAATGAATTTAGATATAAATAGGCATTCTAATTTGTTTTTCACGAAATCAGACAAATAATGCATTTGATGTTTGAATGCATAGATCATTTTCTTGAACGGAAACCAATTTTATAAAAAGAAACTTAAATGGCACAAGATAAATATACTGACAGGCTTTGGATGCATAGATCTTCCACACAATATGGTTTTAATCTTCCAACTCCGCGGAAAGGGTCCCCAAAAGCCTATTGAAGCATCTTCCACCAATAAATAGGTGGTAAAGATATGTTCTAGCTTTATTACCTATGACTCCGTTAAAAAAGAGAGTCAGCAGTGACAATCAATTAACCAGATGCATAGTTCCGAATCAACTCTGACTCAGCCAACTTTAAAATCATGTTTGCACCCATTTTAAATTCTGGTCAGGCTCCAGGTTCAGCCCCTTGACAAGGACCTGAGCAAGATTCAATTTTGGGTTCATGTCCATGGGATTCATGCCTTTCAACTAAACATCCGAGGAGCATCATATGCAACTTTATTTATATTAAGGGTTTTAGACTCTTTCTCTGAGTAGGAACCAAACAGTTATTTATGGGTATGATAAAGCCCTAGGTTATGCCTTATTTAATAGATCCAGATGTGGGCCGTTATTAAATCATTGATTCATGCCTTTCAACTAAACATCCAAGGAGCATCATATGCAACTTTAATTATATTAAGGGTTTTAGACTCTTTCTATGAGTAGGAACCAAACAGTTATTTATGGGTATGATAAAGCCCTAGGTTATAACTCCGTCTATGTTGGGGTATCCTTGACATAGCCGGTCTCAAGCCCGGACAAAGGAGGAGGGTTGTGCGTTAGGTAGCCGACAACCAGCACAATACTCAGTCGGATTTCTTTATGGATTTGAGACCTAATGAAATTTCTTGGGGGCGTCCCCTACTTAGCGACGCGCTGTATGGTCCGGGTACAGTGATAAGTGAGCAAGAACCGCTGCATCGGCGTCCGGGTGCAGTGCTAAATAGGCAAAGGTCCTCACACTTTATTGGACGAGTGTGGGGGGTAAGGAAGCTAGTCCAAAATAGAAGGCTGAGATTGGGTACTTGGAAAATTGGGAGCCTAACTGTAAAACTTATGGAAGTGGTGGATACAAAGATGTGAAAGCATGGAGATTGCCAGGAGTAGGAGAGGGAGAGGGAGACCCAAGAGAAGTTGGAAAGAAACTATTAAACATGACCTTGCCTACATGGATCTAACGGAGGACATGGCCCTAAACAGATTTGATTGGAGTCGTCAAATCCATATAGCCGACCCCACCTAGTGGGAAAAGGCTTGGTTTGGTTTGGTTTGGTTTATAAAGCCCTAGGTTATGCCTTATTTAATAGATCCAGATGTGGGCCGTTATTAAATCATTGAACACCAATTTAATGAAAGTCAAAGTCAAGTACACACATGGGCTTCAACATTCAAAACTAAGTGTACAGGTGCAGTTACAGGTTTCTATAACCCCATTTGAGATCAAGTTTGGGTTTATCATGCACCTACCCTGGACCCAACCGATTTTCATCCCTAAAGCAACTGATAGGAGTTTTAGAGGGCTAAGTTAACTGCTTCTCCAGCAACTTTAAGACAGATATGTTATGGTATAGGCATATCAATTATAAGTTAGACAACTTCAGTTAAAACACTTCCGTGGACAGCATATCAATCCGCCAGCTAAGAATATCATACAGATGAGCACGTAATTCTTGTGAAGACCCTGCAATTAATACGTCATACCAAAAAATCAATATGCCACACAATAAAATATCAGTCTGAATATGTAGTTTTGAGGGGAAATTTTTGAAACATTGATAAAAGTGAAAACGCTCCCAATAGCAACTGAATAGCATTTGAGTTGACATCAATTAAATATACACTGCACCAAAAAAAATAACTATCCAATACTTAATAAAAAAATCACCTGAGATTTTAAATATATATATATAATACTCAATACAATAAACTCCAGACATCCAAAGATTTAGATATTAAGATTAGAACAACAATCACAAAACACAAAAGAATCTAAGTCATGGTTTTAAAAATTGGCGACAAGCAAGTAAAATTGCCCAGTACGTCCTAGTTTTGGCCCCAATTAAATCCTACACCATGTTCAAAGAAATTCGAGAAAGAATAATAAAGAGAAAGTAATTGAATATAGAAATAACTGGAAAAAAAAGGACGAGAATCACACGATAATAGGGGAAAAGGAAAAAGAAAGGTATGTAGCCTTGCTTGATTCTTCAAATATCTTTCTCCATCTAACTCCCTCCCTCGTCCAACAAGCTTTTTTAAGTTGTTTAAATGAAAGTACCATTTAAAACGATTAAAAAGTGCACCTTCAGTAAATAAGAATGAAATAAAAGGACATGGAAATATGGAATCCATAGGATTCCTACAAGTTAAATATTGTGGTCATTTGATGGGTTTAGGGAGGCTAGAACTGGAAGACTTAAGTTGTTTCTTCCTTTAAAAGTAGTGGAAATAATACAAATAGACTGAGAACCTGAGAACGACCTTAATCAGCCACCTACAAACTTGAGTGGCTGTCTAATGTTTGTTGGGAGAGAAAAAAAAAATTAAAAAACGCAACTTGGAGGGACATGAGTACACGTGCCTTAAAAGATCACCTCAATTATATGCGTGCATGTTGATTTTTCTCTCCCTTCCTCTCATTTTTTTCATTTTCTTGCATTTTTTATTCATTTTCATTGTATTTCCCAATAAGCATGTGTGGCGTCATCCCCCTTTATTAGCTAAAACAATACACATGCCAATCAACATACCAACCAAATGACAATGCACTGAAAAGCTACCAATGGATATAGTTAGACCATATAACTCTTTGTCCCAATTTTCAAGAAACCCAACCTTCATTCAGGTAAAGAAACATGAAAATAAAGACACAGTCCTACTGCTCCCAATACCTAGCCCCTTAAAAAGGTCTCTAGAATAAATCAGAACCATGGAGAAGAATGATGTCAAAAGCATCAATTCAATTAACTTACCCTTCATTAACCAAGTTCCATGCTAAATGCACCAATACAGTCTGTGAAAGTCCTAATTTATTTAGGGCAGATGTAAGAGGAGTATATGGATGCTGCACATTAAGCTCAAAGTCCAGAGTTGTCAGTATCATTTGCTCAGCTTCAATGACTCGCTCTCGATATTGCTCAAACCAGTCCTGTACAAAACAAAGTAATTAAATAGAAGTTAGAAATAATATGTAACTAAGTTTGCAATGAAAAACACAGAAAGATATGCAACCAAAGCTAACTGTAAAAAGAAAAAAGAAGCATGCAACAATTGTAATTGGAAAGGAAATTATACTTATTGCACAAACACTCACATTCATGCATGTTCATGTTAGACATACATCAAACAATGGCACTCTGGACAGGGCCACAAATTTTTTACAATGCTATAAATCTAAAATGCAATGCACAGACCTGTATTTTTTAAAGTCTTGTAATGCCTATGCAATCATGGTTTTCTATAGTTTAAGGACAATGGGAACTTATGACCTTATTTTATCAGCATTGGAGACTCCTGTCCTTGCCACAAAGCAAATTTGAAAAAGTGGTTGAAAAAGTTCTCTGAGTCTTGTGCAATGTGCATTGTAATAATAGGCACAAAAGTATAAAAGATACTCACTACAGGAAGATAATAGGGAAAGCAAGCAAGATTATGCTTGTGGCTGATTTCATAGGATGTCTTGAGTACAGTGTTCAATGGACGTGGTGTCTCCTCAGACTTTGCTGTGAGGAACAGAGTAGCTGTTGCAATCAACTGCATATACAAGCAACAAGTCAAAAAATCTAGAATGAAAAAATATTGCCGAGTTAGAGAGTCAACAATGACAATTTTACAAACAAAGAAGGCATAAGAAACACAAAGCAGTAAAAAGAACATGACAACTTAGTAAAAACTGTACTATCTAATATATCCACTATGTATCTGTGGACTTTTTTTAAATAAAAATTGTACTATGTCACATGCATCTGGGTTATAGGCAAGTTCCCTCTTTGCATATGGACTTTGGAAGGATATGAAGTAAATGTTGGGAGAATAGTTCATTGACTGCTTTTCAGAAGAGGGCTGAACGACATGGAAATCAAAAGGCTAAATTTCTTCATAGGGTCCCTCACAATAACTCTGAGAGGATGTGAAGTAAATGATGCAAGAATCATTCATAAATTGTATTTCAGAAGAGGACTGGGTGACATGGAAATCAAAAGATAACTTTCTTCATAGGCCCCTCATAAGTGTTACCTGGAAACCATGGCAAAAACAAAAAATATAGGACATGCAGTATGTGATAAAGAAGAAAAGTACTCAAAATATTTACTCGCCCACCAACCCATATTCAACTCCATCGCCCACCTAGAAGAATCACAAGACTCTTGCTGCTCTTAAGAGTTATTACATTCTATTGAACTCTTGTTGATAAGATTTTTATTGTTAGTAATTGTAATGAAGAAAAGTGGTTTGGGTTCAAAACCGGTGCACGATCGTCTTTCTAGATGAAGGTCCTGGATTCAAAATTGGTGCATACCATACAGAAGTGTATTACCAAAACATGCCTAGTGTCAAAAGTGTTTCCAGCGCAAACTCCAATAATACCCTCTCTCATAGAGAAATAGAAATGGTTGTTAATAAATTTAAAATAAAACCCCAATAATTTCATCCCTCAGAGAAATTATAATAAAATTTCGCACAAATTATAAAATAAACAGAGTTAAATATGACCAATTAACAGAAGAATAAAGAGCATCCCATGATTATTTCAAGCAATAGTACCTGAGCAATAAGACCTTGCACAAACATTTTCTTTTAAAATGAATGGTGACCTTCCAGTTTCCACATCTTGTATGATAAAGGTCTATCACTCAGTTAAAAAAGTTAATAGCTTTAAGAAAATTTTAAAAAAAAATTAAATGAATTCACTCGAATAGCAGTTCTTCTATGTGGGCCAAAGAGCCTAAAACCTAAAGAAACGGAAAACCATGAAACCAACAACAAAATAGGCTACAGTGATAGTTTTGGGAACCTGGTCTATGATCAGTTCTATCTAAGATGCTTTGGAAATAAATAGAGGGAGATTTGTTAGATGGATGCATATGTTCGCTGCCAGCCATTTTTGGGGCCCTACGAACCTCAACAGAAAGTATTTCATAAACAAACAATAATTAACAAAAAAAAAACTAGACAAATATGTGATATCTTTCCATTAACAAGACAGCAGCTTCTTAGAGGACGCCAATAAAAATGTTTTGCAGTCACATTTATGAATTCAAAATATAAGAACACATTTCCAAATCTAAGTTAGGTGAACCAAGTAACTGAACCAGTACTAGTCAGTGAACATGTATAGTTCAGCATTCAAAAGGAAAGAAAACTTTGCAAGTCACCAACGACAAAACAACTACTACATTATACAACAGAACATAATGATTTCAACAGAAAACCCTTTGGGGCCAAACATGTAACATGTGAAGCAAACATGGATAATGTTCTTCAACATGAGATGATAGCATATGCCAAGCACCAAGAGTTAGGAACTTACAAATCTATCATGACAAGCATGAGACCGCCGAACAAAAAAACGGTGGCAAAGAACCATAGCAGTGGCAATGGTAGTTTGTGGCCTGCAAGTTACAAAGACACCTCTTGTTATATAAACCACAAAATGCTGAGAAGCAAGTGTTAACTAGAAAGCCAACATAAAGTTTTCAAATGGAATGAACAAGAGAAAATAAACACCAAAAATTACATATATAAGAAATGCACTAACTTATCTTTACAAATAACTAAACTTTAATGACCCCAAGATAAAGGACTTTAAACATATTAGGAAAAGAAACCAAGCACAAGCTTTGTCTGAGGAAAGTGGAGCTTTTCAGCATTTCACTTCATCAGTCATATCAAATATGACCACGTTTGGCAGGAACTGCTTCAATCATGCTTTGCATACCTCAAAAAGATGTCAGACCTACTCTTTCAACTTTCAAGTGTTAAAAGACCAAAGAAGTTAATATGGTACACAAAAGATGTATGGTCAAACCTAGATCCCTTTTTTTTTCCTTTCAGCTATGGGTGGGTTCTACCTCTCGTAGATTTTCATGTTCTTTTCCCTTTCAAAATGTTCCCATTATTTATGGAAGAAATAATAGCATTACCAATGTAAAAATGACTTCTTTTTTCCACTGAAATGTATACATACATTTGATTTCCTCTTCAAAAGCATCAGAATGACCACTATATATATATATATATATATATACATTTGCATAAAAATTCACTTACAATTCAAGCCGCATTCCAAGATTTTGAAGGAATGTGCAATATGTGTATCGCAGATGCGTTTCACGTAGCACATCTATACCGTCCTTTCTCGATGGGGAGCACCTCTCAATCTCATCTCTAGACATGAAGACCACATCATCCTCCAATTTCGGTTGTTCATGTTTGTAGCTCGGAAACATACAGGCATTCTCCTCAGGCATTGTTGGCATAGAGTACAAAGAACTGCTGGTTGATGGGGCATTACCAATCCTGCTTTGTTGCCGATAGTGCACTATCCCTCTATCATCTTCCCACACACAAGCAGAGGATTTTCTCCTCTTGGAAGAAGGTTCCATATCGACATCCACAGAATTTATATTATAACGCCGGTCATTAAACTTCCTTCTAAAATCATAATTGTTGCTGTTGTTGGTGTTGCTGTTGGTGTTGCTGTTGTTGTTACTGTGTCTATTGAAAGAGGACGATCTAAAATCACGGTGGTAATTTCCACCCTGTACGGGAAGGCGATGGGTCCGAGAGATCGACATGGCCATAATTTACTCACAAAATCAAGGTCTCGATTACGATCATATACAACAACGATCTCCTAATCAGGATAAAGATTTCTTTTTTGTTTGAGATGAAATCTCAAGAACACAAATCCAAAGAAGAAAAGGGGCAGAGCTAAACACACAAAAAGATCAGAATTCAACGGGAAAGAACACGGAAGAGACAGAGATCAAGCCAAAAAAAACCCGATCTTTGAATCCAACTATATGATGTTAAGAGTCCAGAAATTCCAATCGCAGAAAGATCAGACGAAAAGAAATAGATCGCCTTTGATATAACCCGATCGAACTGGAATCAAAAGGAAACCTTAGATCCAAGACGGGAAGCCCTAGATCTCGTCTCGGTAGTAATCGAAACCTCCAATTCGACAAATAAAGGCCTAGAATTAAAGGCCGATTGCGATCGCGATCGCTTACCTTGATGAACCTTTGGTGAAGAACAGGTAAGGGAGATGAAGCAGATCTTGATCGTCGGAGGAATTGTCGAAACCCTAGCGAAAGATGAAGAAGAAGAAGAAAAGAATAGGAGACGATCTATTTGAATTAGGGTTGAATTAGATGAGATAGAAGGTGAATTTGGGGTGAATTGGATGTGAATTCGGGTTAGGTGAGAAGAGGAAGAGAAGAAGGATTGGAGAAGAAGGCAAACGCGCTTTGTGTGCGGATTAGGTCAGAATATGCGCGCGGGTATGTATATGTATATATACATGCACCAACGACTACGATACAGACATGTCGTGTTTCCTGCATGCTTTATTTTATTTTATTTTTTACTTACATGTAGGGCTGCTAAGGTATTTAATTTTCCAATTATCCGGAAGTTTCGCACCCGTAAAATATCGGGTCTAGAATTTATTTTAAGTTCCGATTCATAAACGGTCCTATTTTAGGTCCGAAACCTAGTTTAGGTTCTGATGGATATACGAGTCTGATTCTGTATCCATATAGGTTCCAACTTTAGATCCGACATTTGAGTCTTTGATATTATAAATTGTACTTCAAAATCAACTTTTTTGACATTTTTTATGTATAATACTGGAGGAAATTGACTTGATATATTGTTATAAGTTGAATGATATGCTTATTTTTAAAAAAAAATTGATGAAAAATTAGAACTGATTTTAAAACTAGATTCTAGTCCTCTAAGTGGACCCGGTTCCAAAACCGGATCCGGGCTTTCCGATCAAAACCAGGTCTAGAACCAACAAAATAGGTACCGAGTCAAAATAGGACCTGAACATAGAATCGTTATTTAGAAACAGGTATGAGTCCGCGTCCAGTGTGGTTCCAATCCAAAATCATTCCGTGCAAGCGAATGGTAAACTATCCTAGTCTTAAATTGGCCTAATCTATCAACACAAGGTATCTCTCGGTCTTCCATGCACTAATAGCTTTGCCCGCACATGATTCGTGCCTGAGTATTCTTTTTTTTACTGTGTTCGTGCCGCCCAAGTATGCCTCCTCCACTTTCTCTATCGAAGCACACTCAGGCCAGTATTCTGGTAGCCAGGGGTCAATCCCTATCATTGTGGTGATGAATGACGGATGTTTACGACCGAGACCGAGGCATCTCAGGTGTGAAGACACTTAATTTTGCATGGTCCTCAAATGTACCATAACTTCTTGAGGAGCCATATTATATAGATTTCCCCAATTCGTGGGTAACAAGCTCTGTTGAGCGCAACATTGGCTTTTAGCTGGCCAAATTTGCTTATCCTAAAGATGCTTGGGGTTATTTGGCCCGTCTCTACATAGAAACCAATTCTGCTCAGAGGCATCATTTGGATAGCGAAATTCGAAAGCTCAACAAGGTGATAATCCAATCCATGCCTTCTATGTGAAAATGGCAACCCCGTGGGACCAATTGTCATTTATGGAACCATGGTTCACCTCTACCACTGACTCTACTACCTTTGAGACCTACCGTCAGGAAACCAAACTAGTCCAATTTTTTATGGCCCTTCGTCCTGAATATCAGCATGTCAGGAGTATGCTTTTGCATCGGTCTCCTCTCCCAGCACTAGATATGGCATTATCTGAATGGGGATTGATATTGACACTCCTTTTAAACCCCCCCCCCCCCCCAGGGAGTGCCTGCATCAAAAGGGGGGCGGGGGAGGGAGTGCCAATATCAATGACCTATCTGAATTATTGTCAAAAGAGCAAACACGGTCCTCACTGGCCACCAAGGAAATTATGGATGCTGGCCGGGTGTTGGTTGCTGCCTCACCTACTTCATAGCCTGGACTTCTTCGATGACCTTGTCAAAAAGGTGAACCATCTGACAATTGCAGTTATTGTAAGAAGAAAGGACATTGAAAAAAAGGACTGTCATGTTTGCCCAAAAGGTCCACCTCGATGCCCTAGTCAACCTCCGTATCACCCACAAATAGGGACTCAGCACACAACTCTCTCTACTGCAATTGATGCTTCTACATCCTAATCTTACTATTAGGGGTGCACAAAAAATCCGTTGATCCGGAAATCCGATCCAATCCGCAGATTTTTATCCGATCCGAAGGTAAATAAATTTTTGACGGATTGAAAATTTTGTAATCCGTTAGCAAGGAATCGATAGCAGATTTTACCCTCAATCCGCGGATTCAATCCGATCCGATCCGTTGGCATTAAGTATAAATAAAAAAATATAAGGAGTCTAAATATAAATTAAGATGTCTAAATTTAAAATAAGAAAAAAATTTAAGGGGTCAAAATGTATTTTTTACAACATATTTGATATTTTTCTTTTAAAATTAGATTGAACGGATTAATCTGATCCAATCCGATCCGATCTGGTCCTCCACGGATCGGATCGAATCGGTTTTTAACAGTCACGGATTGGTGACGGATTCCAAATCCGTCGATCCGTTGGTAACGGATTGGTGACGGATTTGGCCCAATCCTTACCAATCCGATCCGTGTACACCCCTACTTACTACTCAGATTCAGCCCATCATTGTAGAGGACTTCAGCAGATGATGTTATCACCTGGCTTAGGGTTGTCAGCTCCCTTATCTACAACAGTAGCCTTGCCTACCTTTACCCATTTTTCGCTCCTAGGTAACCAAATCGTCCCTTGGATATTTGACTTTGGTGCCTCTAGCCACATGACCTCTGATGCTTCACTCCTCACTCACACCTATTCACCCTCATCCCCTCATTTTATTTACTAGCAAAACCCCGTGGATAACCACGAAACCACCAAACGCACAGACTGATATGAACTATTTTTAATAAATTTATTAATGAGTAAACTTGTGAGTCCTTTTTTTTTGTTGCTAATTTGATCTTTATGTTTTTTTTCCAAATTTTTTATTCTTTAGGTGAGGCATGAATTGATTAAGAAAGATCAAATGATCATAGACCTAACAAATTGACCTAATATATTTAAATGAGACCAAGATGAATGGGGTCCATCATCTCTATTCTAATCGTTCATAAAATCATATGATGCGGGCTGGGACCCATTAATTGATTGAAAAAGATCAAATGATCATAAACCTCTCAAATTGACCAAACCTAACCTATTTAAGTGGGACCCCCAAGATGAATGGGGTCCACTATCTATATTCTAACCGTCCATAAAACCATATTATGCGGGATGGGTCCCATGAATTGATTAAGAAAGATCAAATGATCAAATGATCGTAGACCTAACAAATTGACCTAATGTATTTAAGTGGGACCCAGATGAATGGGGTCCACCATCTTTATTCTAACAGTCCATAAAATCAAATGATGCTGGCCGGGACCCACTAATTGATTGATAAAGAATAAATGATCATACACCTCTCAAATTGATCAAACCTAGCCTATTTAAGTGGGACCCCCAAGATGAATGGGGTCCACCATCTATATTCTAACCATCCATAAAACCATATGATGCAGGCTGGGACCCATGAATTACTTGATAAATGTCAAAGGATCAAATGATCATAGACCTCACAAATTAACCAAACCTAACCTATTTAAGTGGAACCCCCCAGATGAATGGGGTCCACCATCTCTATTCTAACCGTCCATAAAACCATATTATGCGGGATGGGACCCATGAATTGATTAAGAAAGATCAAATGATCAAATGATCGTAGACCTAACAAATTGACCAAATATTTTTAAGTGGGACCCAGATGAATGGGGCCCACCATCTTTATTCTAACCGTCCATAAAATTAAATGATGCGGGCCGGGACCCATGAATTGATTGATAAAGATCAAATGATCATAGACCTCTCAAATTGACCAAACCTAACCTATTTAAGTGGGACCCCCAAGATGAATGGGGTCCACCATCTATATTCTAACCATCCATGAAACAATATGATCCGGGATGGACCCATGAATTGCTTGATAAAGATCAAAGGATCAAATTATCATAGACCTCACAAATTGACCAAACGTAACCTATTTAAGTGGAACCCCCATTCAAATGGGGTCCACCATCTCTATTCTAACCGTCCAAAAAACCATATTATGCGGGATGGGACCCATGAATTGATTTAAAAAGATCAAAGGATCAAATGATCGTAGACCTAACAAATTGACCAAATATTTTTAAGTGGGACCCAGATGAATGGGGTCCACCATCTTTATTCTAACCGTCCATAAAATCAAATGATGCAGGTCGGGACCCATGAATTGATTGATAAAGATCAAATGATCAAATGATCATAGACCTCTCAAATTGACCAAACCTAACCTATTTAAGTGGGACCCTAAGATAAATGAGGTCCACCATCTATATTCTAACCATCCATAAAATAATATGATGCGGGATGGACCCATGAATTGCTTGATAAAGATCAAAGAATCAAATGATCATAGACCTCACAAATTGACCAAACATAACCTATTTAAGTGGAACCCCCCAGATGAATGGGGTCCACCATCTCTATTCTAATCATCCATAAAACCATATTATGCGGGATGGGACCCATGAATTGATTTAAAAAGATTAAAGGATCAATTGATCGTAGACCTAAAAAATTGACAAAATATTTTTAAGTGGGACCCATGAAGTGATTTAAAAAGATCAAAGGATCAAATGATCATAGACCTCACAAATTGACCAAACGTAACCTATTTAAGTGGAACCCCCCAGATGAATGGCGTCCACCATCTCTATTCTAACCGTCCAAAAAACCATATTATGCGGGATGGGACCCATGAATTGATTTAAAAAGATCAAAGGATCAAATGATCGTAGACCTAACAAATTGACCAAATATTTTTAAGTGGGACCCAGATGAATGGGGCCCACCACCTTTATTCTAACCGTCCATACAAATCAAACGATGCAGGTCGGGACCCATGAACTAATTGATAAAGATCAAATGATCAAATGATCATAGACCTCTCAAATTGACGAAACCTAACCTATTTAAGTGGAACCCCCAAGATGAATCGGGTCCACCATCTATATTCTAACCATCCATTAAACAATATGATGCGGGATGGACCCATGAATTGCTTGATAAAGATCGAAGGATCAAATGATCATAGACCTCACAAATTGACTAAACATAACCTATTTAAGTGGAACCCCCCAGATGAATGGGGTCCATCATCTCTATTCTAACCATCCACAAAACCATATTATGCGGGATGAGACCCATGAATTGATTTAAAAAGATCAAAGGATCAATTGATCGTAGACCTAAAAAATTAACCAAATATTTTTAAGTGGGACCCAGATGAATGGAGTCCACCATCTTTATTCTAACCGTCCATAAAATCAAATGATGCGGGCGGGGACCCATGAATTGATTGATAAAGATCAAATGATCAAATGATCATAGACCTCTCAAATTGACCAAACCTAACCTATTTAAGTGGGACCCCCAAGATGAATGGGGTCCACCATCTATATTCTAACCATCCATGAAATAATCTGATGCGGGCTGGGACCCATGAATTGCTTGATAATGATCAAAGTATCAAATGATCATAGACCTCACAAATTGACCAAACATAACCTATTTAAGTGGAACCCCCAAGATGAATCGGGTCCACCATCTCTATTCTAACCATCCATAAAACCATATTATGCGGGATGGGACCCATGAATTGATTTAAAAAGATCAAAGGATCAAATGATCGTAGACCAAAAAAATTGACCAAATATTTTTAAGTGTTTCCCAGATGAATGGGGTCCACCATCTTTATTCTAACTGTCCATAAAATCAAATGATGCGAGCCGGGACCCATGAATTGATTGATATAGATCAAATGATCAAATGATCATAGACCTCTCAAATTGACCAAACCTAACCATTTAAGTGGGACCCCCAAGATGAATGGGGTCCACCATCTATATTTTAACCGTCCATGAAATAATCTGATGCGGGCTGGGACCCATGAATTGCTTGATAATGATCAAAGTATCAAATGATCATAGACCTCACAAATTGACCAAAATAACCTATTTAAGTGGAACCCCCCAGATGAATCGGGTCCACCAACTCTATTCTAACCATCCATAAAACCATATTATACGGGATGGGACCCATGAATTGATTTTAAAATATCAAAGGATCAAATGATCGTAGACCTAAAAAATTGACCAAATATTTTTAAGTGTTTCCCAAATGAATGGGGTCCACCATCTTTATTCTAACCGTCCATAAAATCAAATGATGCGGGCCGGGACCCATGAATTGATTGATAAATATCAAATGATCATAGACCTCTCAAATTGACCAAACCTAACCTATTTAAGTGGGGCCCCCAAGATGAATGGGGTCCACCATCTATATTCTAACCGTCCATGAAATAATCTGATGCGAGCTGGGACCCATGAATTGCTTGATAATAATCAAAGTATCAAATGATCATAGACCTCACAAATTGACCAAACATAACCTATTTAAGTGGAACCCCCCAGATGAATCGGGTCCACCATCTCTATTCTAACCATCCATAAAACCATATTATACGGGATGGGACCTATGAATTGATTTAAAAAGATCAAAGGATCAAATAATCGTAGACCTAAAAAACTGACCAAATATTTTTAAATGTTTCCCAGATGAATGGGGTCCACCATCTTTATTCTAACCGTCCATAAAATCAAATAATGCGGCCGGGACCCATGAATTGATTGATAAAGATCAAATGATCAAATGATCATAGACCTCTCAAATTGACCAAACCTAACCTATTTAAGTGGGACCCCCGAGATGAATGGGGTCCACCATCTATATTCTAACCGTCCATGAAATAATCTGATGTGGGCTGAGACCCATGAATTGCTTGATAATGATCAAAGTATCAATGATCAAAGACCTCACAAATTGACCAAACATAACCTGTTTAAGTGGAACCCCCAGATGAATCGGGTCCACCATCTCTATTCTAACCATCCATAAAACCATATTATGCGGGATGAGACCCATAAATTGATTTAAAAAGATCAAAGGATCAAATGATCGTAGTCCTAAAAAATTGACCAAATATTTTTAAATGTTTCCCAGATGAATGTGGTCCACCATCTTTATTCTAACCGTCCATAAAATCAAATGATGCGAGCCAGGACCCATGAATTGATTGATAAAGATCAAATGATCATAGACCTCTCAAATTGACCAAACGTAACATATTTGAGTGAGACCCCCAAGATGAATGGGGTCCACCATCTATATTCTAACCGTCTATGAAATAATCTGATGCGGGCTGGGACCTATGAATTGCTTGATAATGATCAAAGTATTAAAGAGAGATTTTAGGGAGGGAGAGATGGAGAAATTTTAGATGGAGAATGAGAGATTTTGGGGATTGCATTAGCAGAACACCATTCTAGGCTCGCTGCTGCCACGTGTCCCTCTCCAAGACATGCCAAGTGTCCTCCTCCAGAAATTCTCATGAAGTGTATACATCCCTTTAGTAATAAAATCAAATGATGCGGGCCGGGACCCATGAATTGATTGATAAAGATCAAATGATCATAGACCTCTCAAATTGACCAAACCTAACCTATTTAAGTGGGACCCCCAAGATGAATGGGGTCCACCATCTATATTCTAACCGTCCATGAAATAATCTGATGCGGGCCGAGACCCATGAATTGGTTGATAATGATCAAAGTATCAAATGATCATAGACCTCACAAATTGACCAAACATAACCTATTTAAGTGGAACCCCCCAGATGAATCGGGTCCACCATCTCTATTCTAACCATTCATAAAACCAAATTATGCGGGATGGGACCCATGAATTGATTTTAAAAGATCAAAGGAGCAATTGATCGTAGACCTAAAAAATTGACCAAATATTTTTAAGTGGGACCTAGATGAATGGGGTCCACTATCTTTATTCTTACCATCCATAAAATCAAATGATGCGGGCCGGGACCCATGAATTGATTGATAAAGATCAAATGATCATAGACCTCTCAAATTGACCAAACCTAACCTATTTAAGTGAGACCCCCAAGATGAATGGGGTCCACCATCTATATTCTAACCGTCCATGAAATAATCTGATGCGGGCTGGGACCTATGAATTGCTTGATAATGATCAAAGTATTAAAGAGAGATTTTAGGGAGGGAGAGATGGAGAAATTTTAGAAGGAGAATGAGAGATTTTAGGGATTGCATTAGCAGAATACCATTCTAGGCTGGCTGCTGCCACGTGTCCCTTTCCAAGACATGCCAGGTGTCCTCCTCCAGGAATTCTCATGAAGTGTATACATCCCTTTAGTAATAAAATCAAATGATGCGGGCCGGGACCCATGAATTGATTGATAAAGATCAATTGATCAAATGATCATAGACCTCTCAAATTGACCAAACCTAACCTATTTAAGTGGGACCCCCAAGATGAATGGGGTCCACCATCTATATTCTAACCGTCCATGAAATAATCTGATGTGGGCTGGGACCCATGAATTGCTTGATAATGATCAAAGTATCAAATGATCATAGACCTCACAAATTGACCAAACATAACCTATTTAAGTGGAACCCCCAGATGAATCGGGTCCACCATCTCTATTCTAACCATCCATAAAACCATATTATGCGGGATTGGGGTCCACTATCTTTATTCTAACCATCCATAAAATCAAATGATGCGGGCCGGGACCCATGAATTGATTGATAAAGATCAAATGATCAAATGATCATAGACCTCTCAAATTGACCAAACCTAACCTATTTAAGTGAGACCTCCAAGATGAATGGGTCCACCATCTATATTCTAACCGTCCATGTAATAATCTGATGCAGGCTGGGACCCATGAATTGCTTGATAATGATCAAAGTATTAAAGAGAGATTTTATGGAGGGAGAGATGGAGAAATTTTAGAAGGAGAATGAGAGATTTTAGGGATTGCATTAGCAGAACACCATTCTAGGCTGGCTGCTGCCACGTGTCCCTTTCCAAGACATGCCAAGTGTCCTCCTCCAGGAATTCTCATGAAGTGTATACATCCCTTTAGTAATATAGATACTGTGATGGATCTCGTCCACCTGTCACTAAAACTGGATCCATCATCACAGGTTTACTTTTCATTTCCTCTATACCGTTCGTTCCTAATTTATCCCATAAACTTTTTATCTGTAAGTCAACTTGCTCAAGATGGATATGTTATTACATTATACTCATCTGGATGCTTTGTGCAGGATCCATTAACCGACAGCCAGATTAGGACAGGGCATAAATTGTAGGGGTGTACACGGATCGGATTGGTGCGGATTGGGCTGAATCAGTCACCAATTTGTTACCTACGAATTGACAGATTTGGAATCCGTCACCAATCCGTGGCTATTAAAATCTGATCCAATCCGATTCGTGGAGGACCGGATCAGATCAGATTAATCCGTTCAATCTAATTTTAAAAGAAAAATATCAAACATGTTGTAAAAAAATTATATTTTTACCCCTTAAGTTTTTTTTCTTATTTTAAATTTAGACATCTTAATTTATATTTAGACCCCTTATATTTTTTTATTTATATTTAATGTCAACGGATCGGATCAGATTGAATCCACAGATTGAGGGTGAAATCCGCCACCGATCCGTTGCCAACGGATTATAAAATTCTTAATCTGTCACCAATCCATTGACCTTTGGATCGGATAAAAATCTGCGGATTAGATCGGATCGGATTGGATTGACGAATCGACGGATTTTTTGTACACCCCTAATAAATTCGGTGGCTTATTTTTTTATTTATTTCCTTCGCTTGCCTCACCCGCCTACCATTCAGCCTACCGTTGTTGTTATTGCCGGAGATGGCTTGTGTTATTTCATCGTTGCCATTCTAGATCAATGTGTAACTTTTGAATATTTATCTGACTGTTTAAGTTGTCGTGTTTTTAAATCTATGCTTTGACCTTTCCTAAGAGCACCACTCATAGCACACATGCTTTTGATTTGGTGCACACATTTGGGGCCCGGCCTCTCAACCCACCAAAGGAGGTTCCATTTATTATGTTTTGTTTATTGATGATCATACAAGATATGCATGGGTATATTAAATGAAACATAAACATGAACTAGAGGACATATATGTTTCATTTACTAAAATGATTGAAACTCAATTTTCTGCTAAAATTAAGACTTTCATGTCTGACTTTGGCGGAGAATATCTCTCTTATCGGTTTCGCGCATTTCTCTCTCGACAAGGAACCCTGCCTCAGCTCTCATGTCATTTTACCTATGAACAAAACGAAGTTGCTGAACGCAAACACCGTCATATCTTAGATACAGTTTGCACTCTGCTCCACTCTTCTAGAGTCCCTCTCTCTTTTTTTGGGGATGCTCTTCTTACAGCCACCTACCTCATCAAGATTCAATTTTTTTAAAAAATATATAATAAATTGATATAATTTTAAGGACAATTACGAGGAAAATCCTCAAATGTCCAAAAACCTCGAGTTTAGTTCTGAAAACGTGACACACCTACAAAAGGCATCATTCGCCATATATTTTTTCTCTTCGATTAACTACTTTCCACAAGCATGCACGCAAGTAATATGCCTCGGACAAGTATGCACGAGTCACCTACTGGAATAAGACACACCCGCATGTGTCTTACTTTAGTACATTAAAATATTTTTAACACGCCTCAGACACATGTGCGCGAGCCACCCGCTATAATGAGATGTGCACTCAGGTATCATTTATAAGTAGGAGCCCTGCTACCTAGACGTACTCTAGGGCTCGGTCTTTGGACCGACCCCACGGTATCCAGGGTGATATCGTCAGAGTACGTCCAGGTAGACTTTTTCTATAAGTAGGGACAATTACCGTACGGACGGTCTTAAAGCTGACAATAGTCACATAACAACCCAAAAATGTATATTTCCAGCAGACTTGTTCGATCCGTAGGATATCCCATAATCATTTAAACAGTCCGCGTAGTTATTTATTTTTCCTTGACTGTGGGACCACCAAACCACCATCCAAACCGTTGGACAGCTGTATAAGTGTAAGAACTAATATCGCACTAAATTTGAACTGTTGATCTATCATGATTATTAAGAAACTTACAAAACAAAACGTGGCTTATAATTTACAAAATAATGTGATTTTCTTGTAAATTTTTCGATAAACGTGATAGATCAACGGTTCAAATTTGGTGCAATATTAGTTCTTACACTCATACAGCTATCCAACGGTTTAAATGGTGGTTTGGTGGTCCCACATTCAAGAAAAAAAAGAAAAAAAATGGACTGTTCAAGTCTTCCCGCTTCTGATTGTGGGCTATCATACATCCCTAGGATATCGCAGCCTGCGATATCATACGGATCGAACAGCTCTGTGGAAATTTTATATTTTTGGGATGTTCTGGGGCTATTGTCAGCTTTAAGATTGTCCGTACGGTAATTGTCCCTTATAAGTATAGTAAAATCCTTTTACGACATCCTCACTCCTTTTTTAGCATCTTTTCTCAATTCATTTATTAGCAACTTGTCATTTTTGCAGTCATTCTCAAATTTTCCCCATTTCCAAAAGTTTTCCATTGGATTAAAAAAAAAACCATATGAATTGGTGGCCTACTTATTATATAAACTTGCATGATATTTAAGATTGGGTTGAAGTCATTGACTTAATATATGACGATCTTTGATATTATCTTTGTTCAAAGCAAATTAATCCAATTTTGAATATTGAGAAGAGTTTTGGTTGTAGGGGTGCGGGTGGGGGAGTGGGGTGGGTGTGGACACATTTCAGAGAAGTTTGTTTTTATCTAGTGGTATCCCTCACCAAGAAGTGAACAACAGGTTGAAAATTGTTCACCCAATCGATGTTAGAGCCTTTTTTTATTGTAATTAAATGCAATTTGGAAACTATTGTGGATTCCAGGACTAACAATTTTTGTTTAGTGTGTTGGTCTGATGTGTCTCAAACAGGAGACGTGGCCCAACCCATCAGTTTAAACTCGAACCCAAGTGTGTCATTTTGTGGATCTGGCCTTCTCAATTCTCATGTGCCATCAAACCAAATTTATGGCCATGTTATTTTGCAGAGATTACCTTGAATGAATCACCATTTTGATCTTATGCAACTAGAAATCCTACAAGCAACTGAAAAGGTCTGCAAAAAGCTGACTACCTAATCGACCTTAATGACTTACCATGACAAGCCTTTTCAATTAAGCACCATAAAAAATAAAAATGTTAGAGAAAGTTTGCAAAATGACGAGCTCCTTATAAAAGAAACGAAAAAGAAGTTGTATAAAAAGGTCTTTGTTGTGCTTACAACTGTAATGGATGGCTCGCGCGTGCGTGATACTCATGCATACGCATGTTACTAGCGCGCATACGTGTAGAGTGTTTGAAATTTATACTAAAAGTATACTTTTATGTATTCGTCTTTGACTGATTTATTAGCATATTTTATTTTTTCATATTTATGAGAATTTGTATGGGAAAATGGTTGCATTGTTTAGTATTATGCATGTGTGTGTCTTTTATTCTAAAACTAGATAAGTTGGTGTGTAGAGTTCAACTTATACACTGAAGACTTGTTTGTCGGTTCTTATAGAATATAAGTTGTTGTTCACAATCTAGATGGATTTGGACACACCATCGGTACGATTGTAGCATGATAGTTCAGCAAGCTTGTCTTGGCTGCAGGAAATTGAATAGTTTCAACTCATTATGCTAGTACGCTTTGTGTGTATTGAACAAGACCGCTTTTGGGTTTATTCTCTTTATACTGACTATATAAGATGATTAACATCTAAATGGTTATTATGAGTGCTTGTACTCTTAATCCTGACATAAATAATAGACACATACATTTAGTGTTACGCATTTTGATTTACAAAGGAGTGAGATCTTTTATGGGTTAATAATCTCAGTAAATTGGATGACTACACTACGTGTATGGTGCATATTAGTTTATTGACGGAATCCATGCCTCGAAATAGGGATTGATGATAGACCCTTGATGAAGCTATTAAGTTTTGATAATGTCAAACCCTGCAGGTGGACTTTGTGTCCGACATATCAAATAAGTTGAGTGTAAGGTCTCAAGGAATTATAAAGATATCGATTAAATATAGATGTCACTAATTATTTAATCGATGGATATCTGAAATCTTAACGTGGGGAGATTAATAAGCATTTAATAACAAAAAGCTCGAAATATTATTTTGAGAATAAAGGGCATGAGTGCAATTATAATTCTCTAGTGGACTGAATTATAATTTATGGAACTAGGATTCTAATTTGTGTAGAATTAGGGTTTCTTGTTCCCATAAGAAGCATATTCCTTATTTCCTTCTTAGGGTCCCTATTCTAGCCTATAAATATGCGCTATTGGTTTATAGGTCAAGACACAAGAGAAATCTCATTTTGGAGAGTAAAGAGAATTTGCAGAAGAGGCCCACACCTCGGTGCAGATTCGAGCATAGAGGAATACAATAGAAGATCTTGAGATTTTTGAGTTGTTATAAGACCGAGGTCAAATTAGAGAGATCTCACATGTATGATTTTTAATCATCACCGTCTAAAAGTTATTTCCGCATTGATCTATGCGCAATATCTAGGGTTCCTGGCGAATGCCTCCCTATAATATTTGGGGATTTGTCTAGCAATTGTCTCATAAACTTGATTTGAAAATTCTCAAAATAAAAAGGAAAGTCTTCTTTATATATATTTAAGAATATATACCAAAAAGAAAAAAGGAAGAAAATCAACTTCTGATAATGCTAGATTTTCAAAATCTAAGAAATAAAACAAAAAAATGATTATAAAAAATTCAAAATAGATGTCACATGTACATGAAACTTAAAAACTAAAGGGTGCAGTTAGGAATGCAAGTGGGTCAAATCCAGAGGTAAAACAATGGTGGATCAAGACTTAGATCTGTCTTTATATGGTCAGTTATGGATTCGGATTCGAATACGATAGAACTTATGTGCTTCATTGGTTTCAGCATGGACATAAAAAAATCAAATCCAATGCCAAATTCGAGTCCAAGTTAAGATGTAGAGTGCATTAAATTATTTTAATAGAAAGTGGGACTACTAAATGGTATATATTAAAACTAAGTAGACTCTCAAATATAAAAATACTTGAAACTAATCAGACCCTTAAAACTTTTATGTTTCGAATATGTGAATCTAATCGACTTGGATGCTGATACTTAGGTGGAAAATTAAATTATTTAATTCCATATCCAAATTTCTCTTGAATCCAAACGTATATTTCATACCGTTCTTGTTTTGTTTTCTTCTTCTTCTTCTTCTTTTTTTTTTTTTGAGATCGAGGACTTCGAAAACTTGGATAATCAGATAGTCATTTGCGGCCTTAGGCACATTTGTGTGACGTCCCTGGATCCTCTAGATTGATATTGTATAAAATACACTATCAAAATACACAAAATAAAATAAAATGAAGAAATAGTAAAATATAACAATAACGAAAAAGCAAAATATAGAGCATAAAATATAAAACCAACTCTATCAAGTAAAATAAACCAAAATACAATCGTGGTTGTAATTAGATTCTTATACAACGTAAATATACATATTTACATAGACGTGATCCTAAGTAGACATTAATAAGAGAATTAATAGATCTCATGAGAAATCGTGTAGATGATATGGTGCATATTTTTCTACATCAGTCGTGACATGGATTAGGTATTTCATCTCCCATTTGTCCAAAGTTGCATGCTGTCTTTGATATTTCATCTTCCTGAATCCTCGTTAAATCCTATAAAATCATGAAAATCCTATTTTTCCTTTTTTCCTCCCCCGTCATTTTCCCATATCTAGCGATTTCATACAATTCAGATGAAGAACATCAAGGAGCGGAGACAGAGGCAGGCATTGAAATATCTTCTATTTCTTAATTTCTCCCTTTCTTCTTTTGTAATGTCTATTTATTATATTCTTAGCTCTGAATGATTTGTATCCTGAGAAAAAGCTCGATTTCTACATGGTTTTGTTATTGGTGGGGTTTTTTATCTTTTCCCTCTTTTGGGTGTTGTGGGTTTTTTGGATTTGTTGGGAATGCGGTGTTTTTGGGATGGCGGTGACCATTTTCAACTAATATTACATGGGTGCGAGAGATTTTCCGATTTATGTAATGTCTTAGTTGTATTTATTGATTTGAAGTGGGATTTTTGAGGTAAGGATGGATGGGTGTGAGTTTTATTAGAAAATATGATTGGTAATGGGAGATGGAGCTGGTAAATTCTGAATGTGGGTTTTTGTGAACATTTTGTAACTACTTTAAATGCTAGCCACTCAAAGCCTTAACTCATAACTCATGCATTTTCATTCTAAATATACTTACCACTACATTTGCTCACAAGAAAACATGTATCCAACAACCATCGAGCATTACTTTAAATGCCAGCCCTTGATTAAAAAGTCACCATTAATCTTGTCCACCAATTCTCTTTACAATAATTAAATCAGGCATCAAATCTAATGGATTTTTGTGATTGTACTTGCAATGAAGCATGCAAAGAATGTATGTTGATTTTTTTAGATCATATAGTATGTGTGCATATAATAGTAAATTTAATTATTATTTTTTTCAAATTAAGATCAGCGTCGACGTTATCGCCCGACAGTTTACGATGTCTTTATATCGAGATGGATGAGTCCGAGTCCCAGTCTCAGTCTCAGTCTGAGTCCGAGTCTTTTCAAGGTTCATGGGGCTCGAGGATGGCTTGGCTGACTGGACCAGACTCAATGGAACTGGGTCATCTCCCCTAAATCCTAATCCCTTCTTTGAAATCTTGTCATAGACAAGCGAGTTCACCCTCGACAACTCCGCTGGGGCTCAAGCGATATCAAGCAGAGCTCCAGTTGGACAAAAACTGTCCCAAGCTCTGCAGAGTACGACACTCAAAGCCGTAGTTTCATGGATGAAAGCAAAATGGCTAACCACTCTCTCCCTTTCTCTTCCCTCTTCCATCTCTCTCACCAAACCCATATTGAGAAATTCCTATTCTACCCTCACCAAGGTCGACCTCAGCACCATTCTCTCCCTATGCGGAAGAGAAGGGCATTTTCGTCGTGGGTCTTCCCTCCACGCCTCCATCCTCAAAGACCCCAACTTCCACATATTGGAGGTTTGTAGCAATCACCGACATACGCTTGTTGTTTGGAATTCTCTCATACACATGTATGTTAAATGGGGGAAATTGTATGATGCCCATAAGGTGTTTGATGAAATGCTGATTAAAGACACCGTCTCTTGGAACTCATTGATTTCAGGTTATATACAACTTCAAGAATTTGAAAATGGGTTTTTATTGTTCAAAAAAATGTGGGGTTCGATGTTGTTCCGATTTGATCAGGCTACACTTACTACCATGTTATCTGCTTGCGACAGACCAGACCGCCTTTATGTGGTCAAGATGATCCATTCTATAGCGTTTGTAAGCGGTTTTGAGGAGGGAATTACAGTTGGTAATGCTCTAGTAACTGGGTATTTCAAATGTGGGTCATCTGGTTTTGCACGCCAAACGTTCGATGAAATGCCTAAAAGGAATGTTGTTTCATGGACAGCAGTGATTTCGGGGCTTGTCCAGAGTCAGTTTTGTGAGGAGAGTCTGCGGTTGTTTGTAGATATGCGTCGTTCGGATGTTGATGCTAATTCTCTAACTTACTCAAGCTCTCTCACGGCTTGCTCTGGTGTGCAGGCAATTGTAGAAGGGAGACAGATTCATGCATTAGTTCTGAAGTCTGGGGTTGATTCGGATTTATGCATTGAAAGTTCTTTAATGGATATGTATTCTAAGTGCAACAGCATGGAAGATGCTTGTCGGGTTTTTGAATCTGCAGAGGAATTTGATGAGGTTTCCATGACAGTGATGCTTGTGGGTTTTGCGCAAAATGGGATGGAAGAAAAAGCTCTAGAACTTTTTGTTACGATGATGACAGCAGGGATTGAGATTGACGCAAACATGGTTTCGGCGATTCTGGGGGTATTTGGTGTTATAACATCATTGTCTTTGGGGAAGCAAATTCATTCATTGGTGATCAAGAAGTGCTTGGGTTTTAATACATTTGTGGCCAATGGGCTCATCAACATGTATTCCAAGTGTGGTGAGTTTGGGGAATCTATCAAAGTCTTTAACCAGACAAATTATAGGAATTCAGTTTCATGGAACTGTATGATTGCAGGCTTCGCTCGTCATGGTCATGGCCTAGAGGCACTTCAGTTTTATGAAAACATGAAATTAGGTGGTGTGGAGCCAACAGATATCACATTCTTGTCACTGCTTCATGCTTGTAGCCATGTGGGCTCGATCAAAAAGGGTATGGAGTTGTTCGATTCCATGTCTGAGGTTCATGGTATCAGCCCTAGGATGGAGCATTACGCTTGTGTGGTTGACATGCTGGGTCGAGCAGGTCATCTGGAAGAAGCAAAACGCTTCATAGAGGGGATGCCTATAGAACCCAGTGTCCTTGTCTGGCAGGCATTGCTCGGCGCTTGTAGCATGCATGGTAATTTAGAGGTGGGACGATATGCGTCAGATCACTTGCTTCGAGTAGCACCAGAATGCTCTGCGGCTTACGTTTTGATGGCCAACATATATTCTTCTCAAGGTAGATGGAAAGAGAGAGCTAGAATAATTAAGAGGATGAAGGAGATGGGAGTGAAGAAGGAAAGTGGGATGAGTTGGATTGAGGTTGAGAAGGAGGTTCATAGTTTTGTAGTTGAGGATTTGTCTCATCCAAAAGCTAATTATATTTATGAGGTGTTGGATGAGCTGATCGCATTAATGATAGAGGAAGGGTATGTCCCTGACAAGAGGTTTGTGCTCTATGATTTAGGTCTAGGATGATTAGCTTGTGAAGTTTTAGTTTAAGGCCAAAGTTGGAGTGGGAATGTCATGGGAGATTCTTCTGATATGTGCATATGATTGCATTGCCTTCTCTGTAAGTTTTTATCTCATTCCCTTTCTGAGAATCAATAAATTAGTGACTCTGAGCCTTCTTTATCCAAGGCTACAACAGTTTCACCTAATATCTGTATGAGGCCATGCGCAGTTCTTTAAAATCATTTTTCTTGTCCATTGTCTATTAAAGAAGATCGGTGCGCTTTGATAGAAGTGAAGGATTAAAGGTGAAGATTTGCAAGGTGCTATCAAATAACCTCCTCAACCAAGTAAATTAAATCCTGAGAAAGTGATGATTCCATCTGCGCACACTTTACTGCTTACCTCCTCAATACTCCTTTGATGAAACCCCCTTTTCATGAATTCCTAAGAACTAAACCAAGCAGGTGCTTGGTAAAAGGGCCCTTAGCAGGTGCAAGGAGGAAAGTTTGCAGCTATTTTTGTTCTTGAAACAAATGAGATCGGTTAGACTCCAACTAAATTATAAAGGAATAAAATTCAGGAGGTGGGAAAGGAGTACCAATGGTGGAATGCATGTTTCTAAAGTTTTTACTTTATTCATCCACATTAAACTTTGCAATTATAATTCAAAGACAAGGAAACAATTTTATTAGGAAGTGAAACTATAAATGACACAGAAATACAATATAACCCCAGGACATTAGGGGAAAGGAGGCAGTTATAAGGAAAATATCTACTAATTCCTGACAAGCCATGGTGTCAGCCATGTCATTAGCATTGAAACCAACATGGTTGGCAGTGGGTAAACTTGAAAGATTCTATGCCCCAGATTTCATCAAAGATAAGTTTAGCATCTGAAGTTCCAACATCATGGACAGCGTGGGAGTCCCTGTTGCAGTAGAAGCTCTGGAGTCAGAACCCGGGCTCTCTCTTGGAGAATAGGGTGAGTCAGCCCCTACACAGCCTTGGAGTCATCACCAAACCATAGACAAAACAAAGCTCTTTGTTGAATTGCCAGTGCATAGAATGATCAAAAGAAGCTGCGGTTTTTACAAGTATAACTTCAGGGATTATGCACACAAGTCTAGGATTAGGAAATCAAGCTGCATTAACATTTAATCAATCTCCTTATTGCTATTTGTAAAATTTGAAGTGAATCATGGATAGCGTAGAAGAAGAAGAAGAACAACAACATCATCATCATCAAATCCTTATTCTAACTATGTGGAATTCTATGCCGGCTTTACAGTTTATCCCAGGCCAAGTCCTCGATCTTTACTACTTCCATCATTGTCCTCTTCCACCTACCTCTTTAACTTTGAGGAGGCATCAACTATTCAACTTACATAGAAGCATTGCTCCTCACCGTTGTCATTGTTGATTTGCTTTGGACACATCCAAATCATCTTAAACAAGTGTCTTTTAATTTATCACCTATGGATGGCCCCTCAATGCCATAGTTGCCCATTTTATTTCGGATGTTGTTTTAATTTGACTTTGGATTGAAACATTTTAGCTGATTCGGCGTTTTGGTTTCATTTCAGTAGTTTTATTTAATATAAAAAAATAGTAAAAAATTAAACAAACAATAGGTTAGTAAATTAACTCCCAGAAATATAAATTATATAAACCTGTGTTTTTTGGGGGAAGCTAAAATCCCTTCTCTATTCACAATAAATCAAGGAAAAACCCTTAACCTTTTGACCTAAGGGAGAGATCTTTTGTCAATAAAATTAGAATTGGATTAAAAAAAAAGGACTTCTGTATTGAATTTGGCTGAAATTGGGAATTTTGGCATGTTTTGGATTGATGAGTTCAAAACTAGAATGAAAATTATGGTTGAACACCAAATTCTAGACCTAATATTTTGTGGTAGGTTATTCAATTTAATGTTGTAACAGAATCAGATAACTTTGGCGGATTCCACCTTAACAAACTGAGTTTGACTAATATGCTAAATGCTCCCAAATTTGCTCATTTTTTATTGTATCATCTTCATTTTTTAGACACATCCATCTCAACATTCTCATATCTGACACACTTATTTTTTGGGGGGCTTTCGCCGGAGGTCCATCAAAGCATGACTTTGTTGCAAACAGTTCACAAAGATCCTCTAATACATTCTCATACCTGATATGTCTAATTTACCATTTATTTAAATCATATCCCATGATTGGTGGGATATACCATTAATAATGTTCAACTACCATTTAATTGGTCACGATTAATGGAATCTCATTAATGAGATTTTCAAATAAATTCTAAAAACATACAAATGCATTTCAAAATAACGCAAATAAATTTCAAAAAACACAATAAATTAAAAAAGGGAACGTAGTTAAATTTAAAAATATATAAATAAATTTCAAAAGATCTAAATAAATTTTAGAAAATGTAAATAAATTTCAAAAGACTCAAATAAAATTTCAAAAGACTCAAATAAATTTCAAAAGATCCAAAGAAAATTCAAAAAATACAAATAAATTTTAAAAGACGCAAATAAATTTCAATAGACGCAAATAAAATCCAAAAACGCAAACACATTTTGCCAAAACTAAGATAAATCAATTTTCCAAAATTTTGAGAAATTTACCAAAAACTCAAGTATTTTTTCCAAAACTCGGTTAAATTTATTTTAAAAAATGTAAATAAATTTGAAAACACGCAAATAAATTTCAAAAGATGCAAATAAAATTAAAAAACACAAATAGATTTTTAAAAAAAAACGTAAATAAATTTGCTAAGAAACTCAGATAAATTTGTCAAAAATACAGAGAAATTTGACAGAAGACAGATAAATTTCATAAAAACTCAAATAAATTTGAAAAAAGTTCAGATAAACTTTACAAAAACTCAAACATTACCAAACTTGGCTTCCCTCTCAAACAATTTCAATGCCCGAATCGCAAAATCCGACCCCTTGTTCGCGCTCTCCCCCGACGCGATCGTGTCTCACGCCATCTTCAGCAGGAAAGGCCCACACTGATCGGGTTTCAGGCAGAAACTCAAAACAAAGAAGGATTGTGCCTGGGTCCGAATTGCTGGTGTAGTTTATAGAGGATCCAGCCGGTTCGTCTTAATCGGAGAAGAACAACAGGGCCAAATATCAGATTGATATTGTGCTCACCCCTAAGACCACGTCCAGACCCATCAGTCCCACTCCCACAAAGGTCTCTTAATTGTCATGTATCAAAAGCGGACAAGAAAAACCCAGCATCTTTGCTTTTGAAACTAAAGTACACTTTCATGGTAATATCTTCTTCCAAAACAATTTCCAATGACGCACGCAACTCGAGGCTTTTGATGAGAAAAACAAAAAATAAACAAGACCTGTTGCTTTTGCTTTTCCTATTTCGATTTATGTGCCCAACAAGAACACAGCAACTCGTCTTCTTCCTTCCCGCTAGTTGCAGAGAAACGAAGAATAAACTAGGGCTTGAAAATAAACGAAGAATGGTGGTGTTTTAGATTTGTCCATGTCCGGATCGAAGAAGAAGAATAGGGAGAATGGAAGATTTAAAATTTTATGCCTAATCAGTTGAAAGGGCAAATCAATCATGAAATTATATGAGGTGGTGTATCTAGGGACCTCTCGCCATGAGGTGACGTATCTATGGACCTCTCGCAGAAATATGTCCAAATTGTATGGACTACAAGCCTTAGAGGAAAAGTTGATGGACTGGAGGCCTTACAAGACCTCTATGAGGAACCTTTCGCTAATTATCTCTATTTTTTGTATGTATTGTTTTCTAGTTAACCAATATTTTGCTTCATAGGTCATAGCTGGTATAATCGTTATTTTGTAGACCTTTTCTTTCAATCTTATTGATATGCTCCGAACATGGCATTTTAGGAGTCTATTTCAACCACCGGTTCTTATCTTATGTTCAACATCCCCCTCAATCTCCCCATTCTTACTAATTATAAGGCAAGGCATCAAAAGAAACTATCCTTGTGGTATCTCCCAAGCTTCAATTCTCACATCGCATCTCTTTTATATATCCCTAGAGTTACAAATCGGTATCCAATTATCCAAGTATCCAAAGTTTTTTGTTCTAAATAACGTGGGTATGAAACCTACTTTTGGATCTAGGAGGAATTCAGTATCGAAACCAATTCTTATATCTGGAACCCAATTATTAGAATATGATGATTACATTTACATATTCAAATATATGTAGATTTTAAGGGCCTATATTGCTTAAGTTATATTCATATTTGAGAGTCTACTTAATTTTATCATATACCATTTAACAGCCCCACCTTTATATTGACAAAACTTATTTTGAATTTTTTTATATCAAATTATACTAATGCAACAAATATCTTATTTAGAAACCGAAGCTGATGGTGTCGGTCAACCGAGAGACCCCTCGGAGGACCGTACATTTCCTTCGATTTATTTTCCAGAGAGCATCTTTTTTAGGTTCGTAGGGTCTCGGTGGACCAAACTGCCCCCTATCAACCGAAGTGAAACTGGATCTAAGTCAAACTAGCCATTGTATGTGATTTGTGTTGCATGTTTTGGCACTTCGGGCGACTGAAGCTTATACCCCAATCGACCAAAACTCAAGATCTATAAATATATGGTTCCGAGTTTAGATCTGCAGACACGCCAGTAAAAAGCTTTTTAGAGAGAACCTTTGCAGAGTAGTAAAAGTTTCCTTTCAGCCTATAATCCTTCTTCCACCCTCTCTAGTACTTCTTCATAATAATATCACATTGAGCATTCAAGTTCATTAAATAGAGTCCTTGTGAAATAGATATTGATGTTGCCAAAATTATATGTTTCGGACACCACCCGTCAAGTAATAAATGCAGTAGTAAATAAGGTAAATAAATGAGAGAGAGAGAAAATGGATTTATAGTGGTTCGATCTGTGTGACCTACATCCACTTCATAAAGGCTAGGATCGCCTGGTGATCTTTGATGAGCTTAAGAGGTTACAAGCTTAGGAAACAGTGAAAAGAAATTAATTGCCCCTCAAGTGATGAGAGGGCTCTCCTATTTGTAGTCTTTCCCTAACAGATGGGGACGACTTTAATGCAACGTCTCTTTGGAGCCTTAAGCTGCCCTCGAGGGACGAGGCAGGTGGAGGCAGGTAAAATCTCAGCACGAACTGGTAAAAGCGGGTGAGGAGAGGACTTCTTCCGAAGCGACGCGATATCCTTGACGTGGCGAGGCTTCGTGAAGCCTCGGATCTCAACGGATTAAACAGCTGACGGATGGAGTCCTTTGGCCTGACCTATCATCCTGGAATGGGTCACTTGGGCTTGGATCGGATCACCTGGACCTGACTCACCATCACGATTCGGGTCACTTGGGCCTGACTCGTCATTTGCCCCTCAATGCCCCGTGCCCAAATAATTTTTTGAAAGGGGGCATTGGTAAATTCCAATCTCTTCTCCCTACAAAATCTTTCTTTTTCCTGGTTTTAATTCTGTTTGTTTCTGTAGATAAGTATCTGGGAGAGTCCTCATGGCTTAGACTACTCCAAAGTCCAGGTTATAAAAACTATCCCTTGCTTCAACTCAAGCCCTAAAGCATTACTTTTCCCAAAGATAAAGAAAGTAACCTCTGCAATGGAATTCTCTAGAGAAGAAAAGCTAATGGGAGAGAAGAAGACCGCGACAGACGGCAGCAGTGAAGGCTATGGCGCAAGTGGCTCCGGCCCGGGCACCCGCCAGGCAGCGGGCGACGGTGGATCGGCGCTCAACGCCCACGCGGGCGGTGGCGTCGCGGGCGGCAGCACGGGCGACGGTGGTTCTGCCGCGGTGGCGGGCGCCCCTGCGCTGGGCGAGGACGATACTGCTGCGCTGCAGGGTGGCGACGTCACGGGCGGCGGTTCTGCCGCGGTAGGTGCCCGCCAGGCTGCGGGCACCCCTGCGCTGGGCGAGGACGGCAGTTCGGCGATGGGCGGCGACGGTCTAGCAGCAGGTGAGGGCAACTCTGCCTCTGCGGGCGGCGGTGGCCTGGCAGCGGATGGCGGTGGCCTGGCAACGGGTGGCGGCCTGGCAGCGGGCGAGGACAGCACATGCGCTGCAATGGGCGGCGTCTCCGCGTCGGGCGCCCGCAGACTGCTGGGCGAAGGCGGCCATGGCACTGCGCTGGGCGGCCATGGCTCTGCGCAGGGTGAGGCCGAAGGCGACTCTGCCACGATGGGCGGCGTCTCCGCGCCGGGTGCCCGCAGACTGCTGGGCAAAGGCGGCCATGGCGCTGTGCTGGGCGGCCATGGCTCTGCGCAGGGCGAGGCCGAGGGCAGCTCTGCCGCGGTGGGCGCCCGCCAGGTTGCGGGAGCCCCTGCGCTGGGCGAGGACAACGTCGCGGGTGAGGCCGCCCGCCAGGCTGCGGGCGGCGGCGCGAGTGAGGGCAGCTCTGCTGCGGGCGTCAACGCTGTCTTGGTGGGCACTCGCAGCATGCGCTGAGAGTTGGACGGGCTGCCCGCCATGCTGTGGGCGGCGGCGGATCTGGTTCAGCAGGAGGGGCCCGTGACAACGCCGCCGCCCGCAGCCTTGGTCGCCAGCAGGGCCCGTGACAACGCCAGTCTCGGCACTGCCAGGTCGCCAGGGCAGGTCAAACTATTTGGGAGAAGGAGGATCTAGATTGGGCGTCGCCTTGGTCTCGGCAGCGCGGAAAAAAGCAGCAGTCGCCTCAGTCTCGGCAGTGCGGGATAAGTTGCGTCCTCGTCCTAAAAGGTATCAAGGGAAGGTCGTTGTTGACGATGATGGATCCAGAGTGAGTACTATTTATAGCGTACTCAACACTGATGATGACATTTTCAAGATCACAGCATCTTATCGCATTCCTCCCACTGTTATGTGTCGGCGGGCTGAAACGGACGAGCCGGCTTGTGATGGCTCATCTGGTGATATCGCCATCTACGAGGAGATGCTTGAAGCAGGACTGAGATTCCCTATGTCCTCCTCCCTTTGCCACATTCTCCATTATTTTTCATTGACCCCGGGGCGGTTAGCCCCCAATGGCTGGAGAGTCCTGCTTGGCTTCCTTGCACTGTGGAGGAGGGTACACCTCGAGGAAGCTTCTCCTGTGGAGTTCCATGCTGCCTATAGCTTGACTGAATCTCCGGTTCCCAATAGGGGATGGTACTATCTTGCCCCTAGAGGAGGCAAGCTATTTACGGGATTGCACTCCAACTGCCATAGTTGGAAATCCCGTTTCTTCTTTGCTGGTGGTGAATAGGCTTCTGAGGCAGATCGGGCTATGGTGCCTGCCCGATGGGCTGCTGCTAAGAAATTAGGTACGCCCATTGATGACTATCCTCTTTTTATTCTATGTATACATGTCCTCATTATTGTTTTGCAGAGTCCCCAGTGCTCTCTACGGACCAGTCGCGTAAACTGCAAGCTGTGAGAGATTATCCTGACAGAGACTTGAGTGTTCTCCTCCCTAAAGAGAGTGGTAGGGCTAGTCGACCCTCTACTGACCCTTCTTCTGATGGGGCGGGTGGACCTTCTCGGACTTCTTCCAAGCGAAAAGGTACATCACTTTTGATTTAGGCATACTTTTTCTCTTTAACCTGATATTCCGTCTCTAAGTATTATTTTTGCTCTTGCAGTAGTGATATGCAGAGAGTTGATTGGGGCTCGCCTTTCTGGTGAAGGCACCTCTCCTTCCAATATTGCGAGGGTAGGTAATGCCTCGAAAGGGGATTCTCCTCCAGTGATTGTTGGGGTGAGCTCTCTTGTAGCCACCCGTGTAGTGGAGCCGCAGGCGCGGCCAAATCCAGTAGCCTCTCCCGTTGTGTCTCTTCCACCAGCGTCTCCTCCGGTCAGGACTGATATAGCTATACCTTCTGCCCCTCGATTGTGTCCCCCACGCTCGGGAACTTCAACTGGGACACCGACTCGGGCTGGCCCCACGGTTGGTAACCCGCTATCGATTCGGGAGAGGCTTGGGAGATTTGTGATTCCTGCTGATCTTACTCAGATAAATGCCTTGGGCACTGAGGGGATGATAGATACATTTCTAGAAGGTCTGGCTCAGGTAAAAGGCTCTCTTCTTTTCTCCAGACTTCCATTTTGTGTATGTACTCTCATTTCCTTGGTTTCTTGTCGTTCTAGGCTTCCACGGCATTCGTCTGCTTATTTTCGAAGGCCCAATTGCACAGTCAGCTGAGACAGGAGAATGCGAGTATTCATAAGGAGCTCTCCGTTAGTCAAGGAAAGATTGCCGCTCTTGAAGCTGCTAGGAAGACTTCCGAGGCTGATCTTGTGGCAACTCGTGAGAGAGCGACCAGGTTTGAGGCTGAGCTCTTAACAGCCCACATAAGGGCGGCCAAGGCTGAGGCTGAGCTTGTGGCGACCCGCGAGAGGGCCTTGCTCAGTGAGGCTGAGCTCCGGAAGGCCCGCGAGAGGGCTTCGCTCAGTGAGGCTGAGCTTGTGAAGGCCCGCGAGAGGGCTTCGCTCAGTGAGGCTGAGCTTGTGAAGGCCCGCGAGAGGGCTTCGCTCAGTGAGGCAGGGATGAGGGCAGCACAGGATAGAGCTTCCCAAGCTGAGGAGAGGGCTGTCCTGGCTGAGAAAGACTTAGACGATGGCCTTGTTGAAGCTGAGGAAGACTTGCAGAATGGCGTCGCCGATGCTTTTATTGCTGGCTATGAGGAACTTTGAGGGAAGATTACTACTGCCTTCCCTGATATTGATTTCTCAGGCTTTGTGGCTGATGAGGCACCGGATGTTAGCAGCGGGAGCTCTGGTGATGATGATGAGGATGATGGCGAGGACGAGGGGGACAGTGATGAGAGTAATTAGAGAGCTTTGTTGTATATATATATTTTTTATAAAGGCAATTTATGGCCTAACTTTTTTTTTTTGGACTGAATAAAAATGCAAGAATTTCTCTTACAATATGTTTTATTCATCTCTTGTCTATTGCTCTGAACAATGCCAACTAAATGAAAAAATCAACTAAAACCCCAGACCCTCACTACATTGGCTTACATAGAATGTCACTGATAATACCTCTTCAAATGTTCCGCGTTCCATGGATGGAGTAAGACCTTTCCGTCAGAATTTTGGATTATGTAGGTGCCTGGCCTTACTACTTCTGTTATGAGGTACGGTCCTTCCCAGTTTGGTCATAGCTTTCCTTCGCGGGAGTCTTTTATGGCGAGGATCACCTTTTTGAGTACTAGGTCTCCTGACTGAAAAGAACGAGGCTTCACCCTCGAGTTATAGTACTTTGCCATGCGCCGCTTGTATTTTGCATTGCGGACTATAGCTATCTCCTTTGCCTCCTCTATCAAATCGAGGTTGATGCGGAGCCCTTCCTCGTTGGTGACAGGGTCATGGAGATGTACCCTTAAGGAATGTATGCCTGTCTCAACGGGGATGACTGCCTCGGTCCCAAAAGCGAGAGAGAAAGGAGTTTCTCCAGTAGGAGTTCTCGGCGTAGTTCGATATGCCCATAACACCCCCGGGAGTTCGTCGACTCAAAGACCCTTCGCTCTTTCGAGCCTTGTCTTTAGGTTGCGAAGGACTGTTCTGACCATGACTTCTGCCTGCCCATTCGCTTGTGGGTGTGTGGGACTGGAATGAGGCTGCTTGATTTGGAGGTCGGAGCAGAAAGTATTGAAGAGTTTGTTGTCAAACTGCTTGCCATTATCACTGACAATGGCGTTAGGTATCCCAAAGCGACAGACTAGGTTTTTCCAGACAAAATTTTTCACATTTGAGTATGTTATTTTTGCTAAGGGTTCTGCCTCCGCCCATTTTGTGAAGTAGTTAATGGCGATGACTATAAACTTGCACTGGCCTCTGCTCAAAAGAAGGGGGCCTAGGATATCAATACCCCATTTGGAGAAAGGCCACGGGCTCAGAATTGAAGTTAGCTCCTCTGGTGGCTGCCTTGGCACAGTGGCAAAGCGTTGACACTTATCACATTTTTCGGCAAATTCTTTGGTGTCCTTCAACATGGTAGGCCAAAAGAATCCTTGCCTTAGTGCTTTGTGGGCGAGGGAGCGTCCTCCAGAGTGATTCCCGCATATTCCTTCGTGGATTTCACGAAGGGCGTAGTCAGCATCTTCAGGCGAGAAGCAGTGCAGTAATGGTAAGTAGTAGCCCTTCTTGTAGAGCGTATTTTGTAGGAGGGTATACATGGAAGCCCTCATCTTGAGTTTTTTCGCCTCAAGGTGGTCATCTGGCTCTGTGCTTTCTTGGAGGAATGCCTTTATTGGGGTCATCCAATTAGGCTCGCCCGTTGCACAGTTGATGTTCATGATATCCACATCTAACTTGCTCCGCTCCGACTGATGCCCAATGAATGTTGGTTCGGCAGATGAGGCCTCCAAAGCTGAGGCGAGCCGGGCGAGAGCGTCTGCAGCAACATTTTCTCCTCTCGGAATGTGACAGATCTGGAAGCACCGGAAACGCCGTATCAATCGTTTCACCATGCCAAGGTACTCTTGCATTCTATCCTCTTTTGCTTCAAATTCGCCATTTACTTGATTGACCACGAGTTGGGAATCACTGTAAGCAAGAAGGGACTGGGCGTCCATTTAGATTGCCAACCTTAGACTAGAGAAGAGGGCTTCATATTCGGTTTCATTGTTAGAGGCAACGAAATGAAGCTTCACAGCGTATTTAATAGGTTTACCATCAGGGCTGATCAGGATAAATCCAGCTCCGCTTCCTTCGCTGGTCGCTGAGCCATCAACATATAGCTTCTAGAGTGGCTGTGACGGGGAATTGGAGATATCAGCAGGTATCGCCTTGGTAAGGCTCGGCGCCCAAAGATGGAGAGGCTTGGGTGCCTTGAGGTGGAGAATCTTGGAGTGGGGTAAATGTCTAGGCGCCCAAGGAGGGAAATATGGGAGAAGGAGAGCTCTGGGCACCCAGCAGGGGAGAGGGAGAGACCTGGGCGCCCAGCAGAGGAGAGGCCTGGGCGCCCAGGGATGGTTCCTGGGGAACATGTGCTGAGGAGAGTAAAGCAGCATCATTTGCCTGCCCTTCATCCAGGGCCGGCTTAAGCATAAGGCAATAAAAGCCCTTGCTTTAGGCCCCCAAAATTTTAGGCCTCCAATGTTCTCAACTTCAAAAAAAAAACAATAAAGTTAGCTTGTTTCTCCCAAAAAAGAAGGCCTCATAACAAATCCCACAAAATAAGGCCCCATTTTAAAGTGTTGACATTCCAAAAGGTCTCATAACAAATCCCAAAAATTAAGGCCCCATTTTAAATATTGACATTCCAAAAGGCCTCATAACAAATCCCAAAAAAAGGCCCCATTTTAAACGGTTCAGATTCCAAAAGAATTAAACTTTTCACATTCCAAAATAAGAGAAAAGTTGTAGAGAGTTCCACATCCCAAAAAAATCCAACGAACTACTCCTTCATGGCTTCACAGGGTTTATACATTTTCACATTCCAAACGCTTGTAGCCATTAAAAACATAAAAAAGAAAACCTTGCAATTACAACAAGTAATGAATTCATTTTGAGTTCTAAAATTCTTCCTCTTTATAGATTTTTTCTGCATCTGCTTGCAATCCAAAGAGAACAATCTCCTTTGTGTTCTTATTGAATCCCTTCAATTCAAGAGGTTTTTTTTTCTCCAGACTTTATTCTCCTTCTATCACTGCAACTTGGACTCCAAAAGGAACTTGTTTTGTTCTGATTGAAGCCAAAAGATTTGCATTTTATATATTATTTTTCTCCTCTTCTTTTTGTTCTTATGTGATACTTATTTTTATAATATACTTTTGATAATATATGTTAATCATTGCTCACTAACACAAATATAATCTGTCTTTTTTTTTAGGTTTTATAATCTTTGTGGTCAACACCGATTAGTAATTTTGCATCACAAAAAATGAGAAAAATAGATTTTAAATAAAATATTTATAATAATATTATAAAATAGAAAATGTCTCTTTTAAGATTTTCGCTTTAGGCCTCAAGTTGTCTCAAGCCGGCCCTGCCTTCATCATACGTGAATTCAGCTACAAAGTTTGCTGGGGCTTGTGCTTTGATCGCAGGCCTTAGTTGATATTGAATATCAAACTCGCCCAGCTCCACTGTCCATTTTACCAATCTCCCAGCTACATCAGGTTTTCCCAAAACTCTTTTAAGGGTTGATCAGTAATTACCACAACTGTGTGGCTCTGAAAGTAGTGCCGCGGGCGCCTTGCAGACGTGATGAGAGAGAGCGCTAGCTTTTCCAACTCTGAGTATCTGGACTCTGCCCCTCGATATGCTCTGCTCACATAATAGATTGGCTTTTGCACTCCATCCTAATTTCTGATGAGAATAGAGCTCACTGCAGAAGGGGAAGCGGAGAGATATAAGTACAACACTTCGCCGGGCGTAGCATGTGAGAGGAGAGGGGGAGCGATCAAGTACACTTTAAGCTTCTGGAATGCCTCTTCAGCTTCGGGTCCCCATTGGAAAGCTTTCCGGAGGATTTTAAAGAAAGGCAGGCACTTGTCTGCAGACTTGGAAACAAATCTGTTAAGTGCTGCAATTCTTCCGTTGAGGCGCTGCAACTCCTTAGTGGAAGAGGGCGATTTCATGTCGAGCATTGCTTTGATTTTATCGGGGTTCACCTCAATTCCCCTTTGGTCGACCATAACCCAAGAATTTTCCGGACCCTATGCCGAAGGCACACTTCTCAGGGTTCAACTTCATGCGATAGAGTCGGAGGGTATCAAAAGTCTTTTGGAGATGATCAATATGGTCTGCTGCGGCGAGGCTCTTCACCAACATGTTGTTGACATACACCTCCATGGTCCGCCCAATCTGAGAGTGAAACATTTTGTTTACTAGGCGTTGGTAGGTCGCACCTGCATTTTTTAGCCCGAAAGGCATGACCCTATAGCAATAGGTCCCTTTCGGGGTGATGAACGATGTCTTCTCTTGATCTAGGGGATGCATGCTAATCTGGTTGTATCCAGAGTAGGCATCCAAGAAGGAGAGCAGTTTGTGTCCTGCCGTGGCGTCAATGAGGAGATATTACCTTGGCAACGGATAGCAAGCTTTTGGACAGGCCTTGTTAAGTTCGGTGAAGTCGACGCATAGGCGCCATTTCCCGTTCGCCTTCGTCACCATCACAATGTTTGAGAGCCACTCAGGGTATGCTACTTCCCTGACAGCCCCATTCTCTATTAACTTCTCGACCTCCTTGTCCATTGCTTGGGCCCTTTCAGTGGAGGCGCCTCTGAGCTTTTGTCGAACAGGCTTGTGGCGAGGGTCGACATTGAGGCGGTGAGTTGCAACTTCGGGATCAACCCCTTCTAGATTTGCATGTGAATATGCGAAAACGCCCATGTTATCTTTCAGGAAATTCGTCAATTGACGAGCCAGATCCTCAGAAAGAGAAGAGCCAATGTATACTCTCCTGTCCGGGAGGTCTTCATCTAAGACCACAGAGGTAAGTTCTTCAACTGGTTCTCCTCTCTCCGAAGTGGTTTCATCTCTCGGGTCCGAGATCTCAACTTGCAATGCCTCCTGCGCCTTCTTGGCCTTCATTGAGGACACGTAGCATTCTCTTGCTGCCACTTGGTCCCCTCTTACCTCCCCGATTCCATTCGGAGTTGGAAAGCGGAGGAGGAGGTGAAAGGTAGAGAGGACGGCGCTTAATGCATTAAGAGTCGGTCGCCCCAGTATGATGTTATAAGCTGAAGGGCAGTCTATTACCAGGAAATTGACCATTGTCATGGAACTTCGGGGTGCAGTCCCAGCTGTGACTGGCAATGTGATTGCCCCCAGGGGATACACCTTCTCCCCCGAAAAGCCAATAAGGGGAAATTTGATGGGCTGCAACCTCTCCCGCCCCAGCTTCAGCTTATCATAAGCTTCTACAAACAGAATATCTACAGAACTTCCACTGTCTACCAAAATTCTATGTACCTGAAAATTGACGACAGTCATGGTGAGCACCAGAGGGTCATCATGGGGGTGCTGGATCCCTTCTAAATACTTGTCTGAGAAGGATATGACTTCGTCAGCGCCATGCCTAGGCGCCTTGGATGGGCGTGCCTCCTCAGGATGTCTTGCCTTTCTGGCATGGGCGTTCATGGCGAGAGCGACTCCGCCAGTCCTCTTGAGATGGTTCGGATTTCTCTGATCGGCTGCTGGTTCTCCAGATTGTGAGGTGGTGGTGGTGGCAGTGCTTGCCCCCTACCCACAACATATTGGCGCAAGTGGCCATGCTGAATGAGATCCTCAATCTGCCGCTTGAGTTCATAACAGTTGTCGGTATCATGGCCATGGTCGTGATGGAAGCGACAATACTTGTTCAGGTTCCTCCGGTTTGGAGGAGATTTCATCTTCCCTGGCCATTTTATGGCGGAGTCATCTCGTATTTGGAACAAGATGTGCTCTACAGTGGCAGTGAGAGGGGTGAACACTTGCCTATCTCTTTGCGGAGTGGGACCGAGACGGTCTCTGACATGTACTCTTTCTGTCTTGCTTCGTTTGTTGCTTGTTTCTTTCTTCTCGTCTCTGTTCCGCTCCTTTCCCTTGCTGCCTGATCTGGAGGACTCTCCTCGCCTCGCCCTGGTGGTGTCTTCAGCATTCATATATTTTTGGGCTTTTGCCAGTAATTCTGGAAAGCTCTTTGGCGGGTGCTTCATCACTGAGAATAGGAAACTCGACGAGCGAAGGCCTCCTATAAAAGCCGTCATGGAGACCTTGTCGTTGGGCTCTTCGACTTGAAGTACCTCCTCATTAAAATGAGTGAGGTAGCTCCTGAGGCTTTTCATTCTCGTCCTGCTTTATGCTAAGCAAGTGTGTGGCAGGCTTCTGGTGGCGGCGCCCACCAATGAAGTATGAGACAAAAGATTTGCTCAATTCTCCAAAGGTGGCGATAGATGCTGATTGGAGATTGGCAAACCACTGCCGGGTAGAACCTTTTAGCGTGGTTGGAAATGCCCTGCACATGATCTCGTCGGGGATGCTGTGTAGATGCATTTTGGTTTTATAGGACTCTAGGTGGTCCAATGGATCCTTCCTTCCATCGAAGGTCTCCATGGAGGGCATTTTGAACTTTCGAGGAAGTGGGTAATTCACCACATCGGGCTTGAACGGAGTATCCGTTCGCCCGACTAGATAATCCACCGTCTCGGGTGCCTGCGCCTTCATGGCGTTGAGAACATCGCCCAGTTGATTCTGCATTTCTTTGATTTTTTTTCCTCCCAGCGATTGTGAGGCTCCCTGGAGGGATCAGGGAAGTAACTTTCATCTCCAATGCTGTGATTCTCACTTCCCCCTTCTTAGAAGTAAGAGTCCTCCCTGTTAGAATTGAAGGGAGGAGGTGGAAATCCTCCATGATTTGCTCCACCTGGAGGTGGGGGTCCTCTAAGCTGGGCACCACTAGGGGGGGGGGGGGAGGAACTTCGTGATGGGCGCGGCCTTGAGGATCAACCAAGAGTATCCCTTGCGGAGCAACTTGGGGGGCTCCTGAAGAGGCACCATGGACGTTCAGATGTGCTCCCCGGCCATAGGCGCCGTGATGATGTGCTCCTCGACCCTGGGCGCCGTGATGAGAGGCGCCCAAGTGAGGTGCTCCTCTACCCTGGGCGCCAGGGGGATGGGTGCCCGGGTGAGGTGCTCCTCTACCCTGGGCGCTAGGGGGATGGGCGCCAGGGTGAGGTGCTCTATC
This sequence comes from Litsea cubeba, assembly GCA_012931725.1. Classification (NCBI taxonomy): domain Eukaryota; kingdom Viridiplantae; phylum Streptophyta; class Magnoliopsida; order Laurales; family Lauraceae; genus Litsea; species Litsea cubeba. The sequence goes on from CM022945.1 coordinate 100,201,108, forward strand.
CTGGGCGCCATGGGGATGGGCGCCCGGGTGAGGCGCTTGTCGCCGTGGAGCATGCCTCGGGACTGGTACTTCCTGCGGTACTTCACCAAACGGTGCTCCTCCCTGGGGTGCTCCTCCAAATTGAACTCTTCCCTGCCCCGCAAGCACGAGTTGCAAGATCTGTTGGTTTTGGACTACCAGCTACTGCATGATCTCCAACATCTGCTGAGGAGTAGGGGCAGAAGTATTTGGGACAGGGTTACCCGGTGGAGTACCATTATTTCCCTGCCTGGGGGAGTTCGGGCATCCAGAAGGACCTGGACCTGTAGCTTGAATGGGATTGTCCTCTCGTCTCACCGATCTCGTACTGATCACCATGATTTTGAAAATATTTGATTTTCTTTTTCGTTCCCCACAGACTGCGCCAAACTGATGATGCCAAAATTATATGTTTCGGACACCACCCGTCAAGTAATAAATGCAGTAGGAAATAAGGTAAATAAATGAGAGAGAGAAAATGGATTTATAGTGGTTCGGTCTGTGTGACCTACGTCCACTTCATAAAGGCTAGGATTGCTTGGTGATCTTTGATGAGCTTAAGAGGTTACAAGCTTAGGAAACAGTGAAAAGAAATTAATTGCCCCTCAAGTGATGAGAGGGCTCTCCTATTTGTAGTCTTTTCCTAACAGATGGGGACGACTTTAATGCAACGTCTCTTTGGAGCCTTAAGCTGCCCTCGAGGGACGAGGCAGGTGGAGGCAGGTAAGATCTTCTCCGCACGAACTGGTAAAAGCGGGTGAGGAGAGGACTTCTTCCGAAGCGACGCGGTATCCTTGACGTGGCGAGGCTTCGTGAAGCCTCGGATCTCAACGGACTAAACAGCTGACGGATCGAGTTCTTTGGCCTGACCTATCATCCTGGAATGGGTCACTTGGGCTTGGATCGGATCACCTGGACCTGACTCACCATCACGATTCGGGTCACTTGGGCCTGACTCGTCAGATATAGATATAGGTTGTTCAAACCTTAGAATCATCTTCCTTTACCCTAGATCTAGAAGCTCTAGATCTACTTGGTTGTGCTACATTGGGAGATCATCATCACTAAGGATCATCTGCTATGAAGGCTAAAGCTGGAGTATGAATTACGGATCTCGCATCAAACGCGATCTTCAAGTAATATTTACATTTATTAGCGTTTGACTTTATTCTATTATTTATTATATATGTAAAGAGGAGCAGACCTTCATAATTGAACATCTATAAAAAAAATTGATTGGTGGAGTAATCCTGTTATCAAACCACTACATCAAAAAATCTAGGCTGTACATGTTTGAGATGCACTTTCAGAAAAACATCGAATAGTGAATGCTAAGTGACCGTGGGTAGGTGCTCTTGGGAGTGGACATCGGTCGGAGGACTGAACCATTATAAAATGGTTGCATCTATCTCTCTTTATTGATTTTATGTTCTTTATTCATTCTTTGAGATGTACAAGCAAAATGAATATTTAGAGTGAATATCAACACTTGTGCTATTAAATAGTTAGGATTAAATTTACTTTCACTGTTCTTGATTTAATCACTGGATTTGCTCTTTTGGTCATTTAACTGCTTCCACAACTTACTTCATCTTGATTAATTGATTCTTGTGTGTTTGCAGTCTTGATAAGTCTAAAATTGGCATAGTTGGTATACAATTCTATTCACGCCTCTCTGGGACTTGGACATACTCTATTGAGCGCACTTTCAGATGACCCCTAATCCACGGCATGTACTAGGTGCTTATGCCACAGAGTTTGCCATCCACCCAGGCGACCCACCCCATGAAATATAGGCTTCTTTAAAAGCAAACTTAGGTCTAAAATATAGGCTTCTTTAAAAAGCAAACTTATGTTTTTTTAGCATTTTCCGTTTGAAATCTTATCTGTATAGTTGGGATAAGGCTATAGTGATGATGATATTTTTCATAACAAAATAAGATACATTCTCTATTGCTGAAGTTTTCCTTTCATTTCCTTCAACTTCAACCAAATGGTTGATAGTGTCCAATTGGAACGACTTAGGCCTTTGTCTATGATTGGGGCCATGATTATGGTTGGAAGACATTGGATGTGAAAATATTATCTTAACCCATCTTATTATTCTGCGTTTCATAATGACGTCTTTTGAATGGAATATCAAAATTTTGGGGGTTTTTTTATGAAAAATTTAAGCTTGACCTCTTAAAAAACGTGGTATTTAAGAAACTTTAGCAATCATCAATAAAGTGCTTCGTACAGGTGTTACTTACTTACCGTTCTTTTTGACAAATGCCCTTAGTCGTGACATAGCGAGAACTGTTCTCACAGAGTCACTGTGAGAATTTTTGTTTATGGCCCATTGAGTGTCTCATTTTGGGATGGGACTGGTGGGGATTGAAATATCTATATGGGACCACCATGAATATCAAGTTTGGCACCAATCCCATGCTCTTAACCCCTTCATCCATGACCGACAAGCCTAGTTCATTCATATGAGTATATAGTTGATCCAACGGTCCAATTCATTCACATTGGTGCCAAACCTTGCAGTGTGTGACTATTAAGGGGGTCCCTGTCTATTGTAAGGTTTGGATCGGGTGATAAGTGGGCTCCACCCATAGTTCTCACGATTTAAACCGTGAGAACAGTTCTCACCGGATCATTTCCCTTATTTAAAAACCTACAACTCCATTTGTTTTTTTTTTTCTAATGGAAGCATTCAAGTATCATTTATTAAAAGTTGGACCCATGACTATTCGAGTTGCCTCTTATAAGATAGGTGCCAAGTCAAATTCCGGAGAGACTCAGTTTATATGAGAATATATTGTAGAGACAGCCTCTGAGAATATATTGTAGAGACAGCCTTTTCAATTACATGCTTTCTTCTTATTAGTTTTTTTTTAATATTTAAATTTGTTAATTTGGATTAATTATATGGATACATGTAATAATTATATATCTAAGCATTTGTTAAATTCCGCGTTTGAGTTTGGTGAGTCAAGTCGGAGTTTCGAGTTTTCTTTGGATTGCAGAGTAATTCTACTTAAAAGGTTATATTTTTGTCATTTTAGATGGCTCTTAATAATAAAAAAAGTATTATAATGGCCATCCCTTTTTTCTAAACCTTTGATAAGTGATTGAAGTGGATCGCCTATTTTTACCATGGGAGTATAGGTAGGGGTGTTCGGTGCCCGAGTCGAGTTTGGCAGAGGTGTATCTAAGCCCTTTCCGACTTTAGAAACACCGGCCTGTATCTCACTCAAGCATAATACTAGCTATAAGTAGGCTCAAGCCTACCCTTTTTTTATTTTTTTTTATAATATGGGGTATCTCCCGCCCAGCCAAACCTGCCCTTATTAGCAATAATTTTGACATATAATCACTAAATTATAAGTACTCCTTATTTGGGCTTGTTAGGCTGGTCATTGCGCTTTTTATCACTTAACCCACGCCCATCCCAAATATTAAATGGGCCCAGATTATGTATCCAAGCCCCGCACAAAATGAGCTGGGCTGGGCCCATGAGCACCTCTAATCAATGGTGGTGTTACCCAAACATCAAGAACGGAGTAGGGATGACAATTTCACCCGCGGGTGCCGCCCCGATCGGGGCGGGTTCGGGGGGGAGGAGCGCTTTTCGGGTTCGGAGATTTTTCAAAATCCCTGAACCGTGTATAATGCCATCCTTGCCCCCGAACCTGCCACGATACTTATATATATAATATAATTTATATTTATATATGAACAATTAAACATACACATATATAAATATAAATACAATATATGTATTAAGTGTGCAAGACTACTATTCTTTAAAAAAAAAAATGTGCAAAACTACGTTGCGGGGATGGAGAACCTCGCCCCCATCGGATTTGGGGTCGGGGATCCCCGAATCTCAAGGGGGCGGGGATGGGTAAGGGGACGGGGATGGGGATGGCATACCCGCCCCGGCCCGCCCCGACGCGATCCCTACAACGGAGGTCATTGTTTGTAAATAATTTGAAACAGACGTAGTCATGTGTAAAATTTCCTAAAAACCGAACCCTATCCGTTGGATCAGCGTACCTTGCCATCTGACCGTGCCTCTCTTTCTCCCTTGCAATTCAAAAATCAAATTCCAACCCACAAAAAAGTGACCGTTAAAGATACTCAACTCTCTCTCTCTCTCTCTCTCCAAGAGCTCTGAATCTGAAATTCATTTGCTATCAAAGATCGAAGAGCAATGGAAGCTTATTATCAGCAAATGCACGAGAAAGAAGAAGCAATCACACTTCAAGGTCTGGAAACTCCAAAACCCATGATTTTTTTCCTTCTTCTCTTGCTTCTGCTGACATATCTGGGTTTTTTCTTAGATCAAACCGAAGAAACCCACTCGGAAAACAACAATATTATTTTAGATTGTATTTTTCAGGTTTCTTTATTTTTTCAGGTTTCATTATTTTTTCAGGTTTCTTTATTTTTTCGGGTTGTTTTTTTTAGGTTTCTTTATTTTTCAGGTTTATTTATTCTTTATTTTTTCAGGTTGTTTTTTTAGGTTTCTTTATTTTTCAGGTTTCTTTATTTTTCAGGTTGTTTTTTTAGGTTTCTTTATTTTTCAGGTTTATTTATGATTTTAGATTTTTTCATTTTTCAGGAATCTTTATTTTTTTAGGTTTCTTTATTTTTTTAGGTTTCTTTATTTTTCAGGGTTCTTTCTTTTTTTTCAGATTTCTTTATTTTTCAGGTTTCTTTATTTTTTCATGTTATTTTATTTTTTCTTCTTCTTGTGTTGGTTTATTTCTTTATTTTGTGGGTTAATGGATTGATCTGAAATTTCTGTGATTGATTTAGGTGAAACCCTAGAAATCCTCTTGGAGAAGGTCGATGGGATTCAAGATCACGGTATCCAACCGTTTAATATCGATTCATGTGGTGTGTGTGTTTTAGCATTTCTCCTGATTTTTCTTCCTCTTCTTCATGAACGGATTGATTTGAAGCTGTGGATTTGTTTCAGGTCATACCCAAGAAACCCTAAGGCGGCTGATCCGATTCAAGATAATGGTAAGCAGCACTTGTCAAACCAAATAATTTCCTTGTCATTTTGCATGACTTGGGGTTTTATATCTTCAAATTTATTTATCTTATGTACAAACAGATAGATCTAAGATATTTGGGTTCTATTCCATCTAACTCTTGAAACCCTCTAGATTTAGCCTAATGTGTGGTGGTTTTTTTTTTTTATTATATTTTTCCCCCTTTTGGATGAATGGTTTGGGGTATTGTTTTAGGTCAAACCCAAGAAGATACCCATTTAGATCAGAAGCAGAACATGTCCATTCCTCACAGAATTGATGACTTGAGCACAAAAATTCAGGTAAATGTTTGGGATCTTGCATACCCTTTTTTCTAACCAAAATCAAATTAGTAAACAGAGAGAAGCCATTTTTCCTTTTTCAGGTTTTAAGGAAAGAGCATTTAATTCTATCGGAAGATGTAAAAGGCCTCATTGCAGGGTCCTTTCCTGGGATTGATATGGTTGCAGCCATTGAGAATCTCGGTATTGCTCACTCCATTCTTCTCTCTAAAATCTTTGATTTTAGATACATGAGATTCTGTTGAGGCCTAATACGACGACGATCTTCATGATATGCAATTTTTTTTTTTCCATTGATTTAATTGATTTTCAGGGACTAAATATGAAATGCTGAGGAAAAAATACCTTGAAGAGAGTTCTGAAAGGAAACGCCTGTACAACAAAGTCATCGAGCTTAAAGGAAACATCAGGGTGTTCTGCAGATGTAGGCCTTTAAGCTCGGATGAAATCGAAAAAGGCTCATCTTCTGTCTTGGATTTTGACCCTTCCCAAGAAACTGAGTTACAAATAATTTGCTCAGACTCTACCAGAAAGCAGTTTAAATTCGATCATGTTTTCGGTCCTCGAGATAATCAAGGTAATTTTTTGAAGACCCCATGACCCAATTATCGATTTTAGATGTCGTCAAGATAAAAATTCACTTTAGCCTCTCTCCCTCTCCTAATTTGTTGACTTTTCTGTTTTTGCAGAGGCTGTATTTCGACAGACATCACCTATTGTAACATCAGTATTGGATGGGTTTAATGTCTGTATCTTTGCATATGGACAGACAGGGAAGACTTTTACAATGGAAGGAACCCCAGAGAACAGAGGTGTCAACTACAGGACATTGGAAGAGTTATTTAGGATATCTAGGGAGAGGACTTCTACCATGAAATATGAGCTGTTTGTTAGCATGTTGGAAGTTTACAATGAGAAAATCAGAGATCTTCTTGCAGAGAATTCACTTCAGGAAGCAAAGAAGTCAGTTATCTTGCACCTTTATTGCACTGTTTTACAAAATGTCTTGCTAGAATCTTATTCCTAGACATTTTCCGTAAGTGGTGTGGCCCTAATATGAGGTCCAATCATCTGGTGGATATCCATATGTTCTAGAAATCGTTGGCAATGAGAGATACTGATCAACAGTCCACTTTCAACTTACAAATGTGGGCTGTGTATTGATGAGCTGACCAGCTTTTCTTTTAGTCTAGAGCACTCAATCACAACACAGTGAGCCACCTGACTGACTGACCTAGATTGCGAACTCATCTGTCACACTAGCACATTTATTTTTTAATTATAGAAGTTTGAGCCTTCACCTTTTTTTTTTTATAAAAGAAGTTTTAGTTGATATCTGTTTTGATGTAGAAATGAAAAGATTAATCGTTTGGTTTTTTTATCTGTCACTAGAGAATTCTTTGAATCTAAACTTAAGATGTTTTTGTGTTTTTACACTATGAAGGTTGGAAATAAAGCAAGTGGCAGAGGGGACACTGGAGGTACCAGGACTTGTTGACACTGAGGTTCACAGCACAGATGAAGTATGGGAGCTGCTTAAAGCTGGAGGCAGAAACAGAGCTGTTGGATCGACTAATGCCAACCTACTCAGCAGCCGATCTCATTGGTACCAAATGATACTGTGTTTTTTTTTTTTTTTCCTTCCATCTTGTATTACTCATTTGATCAAAGAAAACAAAATCTGAAATATTTACAGTACTTTATGCTACAGAAAATTGAATACTTCTTCATTTTAAGAGCCTTTTATTTTCATAATCTGTCTCCATCTTTACGAAATTTGGGGTTTCTTGATTTTTCATATTCCTTATCCATTCTGAGTTTAACAAAGTTGTAATTATGGTTAAAGAGGGATTCCTAAAATGTCCCTTTCCTGGAATAATAATTGTCAAAACTTCAGTGATACTCCTATTATTTTTCTTGTAATATTTGAAGCTTGTTTTATAAATCTCATCAAATGGTGATAAGATGAAGGGCCCTACTGCTGGGTTAATTCCACCATCATTTCATTAGACTATCGGATCAAATGACCAAAGTCACATGCAATACATGCACATACATCGTGGGAATTTTATGACCACATGATAATCTGATCTCCTTAACAATGAAACTAATTTTGGGTGCAGTTTGTTGCGTGTGACTGTGAGGGGTGAGAGTCTGGTTAATGGTCACAGAAGTAGGAGCCACCTCTGGCTAGTAGATCTGGCGGGAAGTGAGCGAGTGGGGAAGATTGAAGTTGAGGGTGAAAGGCTCAAGGAGTCACAGTGCATCAACAAGTCCCTCTCAGCACTTGGGGATGTCATCTCAGCACTTGCATCCAAAAACTCGCACATACCATACAGGCAAGACTGTGACTAACATCATCATCTCATTCTTGACAAAGTAATGCAGTACTCATTTGTTTGTCCTCTCTGTTGTCCAAAAATCAGGAACTCGAAGCTCACTCATTTGTTGCAGAGCTCACTAGGTAAACTTATCCTTTCTTGCTTTGAGGCCTATGAGGGTGTTCAAATGTATTACAAATAGCAATCAGTGGATTGAATTTTATGCCATGTGTTCCAACAATGGATGAAAATCGGGAAGAAAGTTAATGTGACACTGCTTTTCTGCCTTTTCTTCTTTAAACCATTTACCTATGTCATCTGCAAAATATAGATTTTGGGTGGAAAAGTTAGTTGTGATTATTGATGATCTCAATGAGTGGAAAGATTTTTCAACTAATGGCAATTCAAGATTTACCTGGATCCTCATAAGTACTTCCATGACCTTATCTACCATAGCCTGTTTTGAGATGGGCTCAAAATCACTTGCCAACCATCTGAGTTGTTTCCTTTCCATCATTTTCTTTTTCTGTTTACTCGAAGATGGTTGATAGCTATATTTGCCATGGAACTTTGAGGATCAACTAATAAAATATTCATGCAAATCCTGCCCAATTTGAGCTGTTTGCTTTCTGCCGAGTCTCACTCCTCTTCAAAGATGGTTGTTATCTATAATCCCGTCTATACTTTTAGATTATTCATGAATTGATTGTTTTAATTCAGGAGGAGATTGCAAAACTTTGATGATTGTTCAAATCAGTCCAAGTGATTGTGATCTGGGGGAGACTCTGTGCTCACTTAATTTTGCCAGTCGAGTTCGGGGCATTGAGCATGGACCTGCTCGAAAACAGTCCGACCCTCTTGAGATTTTCAAGTGCAAACAAATGGTAATGTCATCTCATTCTATATTGATTCAAATAAGAAAACAAAATAAGAGAAGAGGGGTGCAGGAGGACTGAGTTCCTCTTGGGGTTACTCTTCATTTGGTTTTTACAGGCAGAGAAGCTGAAGCAGGATGAGAAGGAATCAAAGAAAATGCAGGAAAGCTTGCAGGTGCTGCAATTGAAGTTTGCTGCCCGAGAGCAATTGTGCAGAAACCTTCAAGAAAAGGTAGAAATAATGAAATCATCACCCCAGTACTTTTTTTATTCTTGGAAGAGAAAGCAGTTAGACAAATAGCCGTGTTTTAGAGGTTTTGTTTATTTCTTGTCAATATATCATCTGCTCTTTTATAAAAGAAATAGTGCATGGATTGTAGACAAAGGAAATCTTTCACTGTTGAATTAAAACTCAATGCACTTGAAAATACAGCCAACCAATTATTGCATATTATAGTAAAAGGTTTTCAATTTAATTTTGACTGCTATCAATTTTGACTCTCACTGAATCCCATGTCAACCTAATATTATATATTATAACAGTGGGATTTCATTTAAATATGGAATTCACCAAACCAGATCAAGAGAAAAACTTGAGAATATCTAAAACTGAAAGCGTTCCACTGAATGATTTTCATGATTTAAAAAACAAAAAGAAAAGAAAAATGAAAGTGAAAATTGTAACTGATTTTAAACAATTTACATTCCTTTTCCAAACCAACTGAAAGGGCTCTCATTTTGAAATCAATGATTAAGTAATCTAATGGTGTACATCAAACTGTTGAAACTTGGGAATGCTAACTACTCAATTGGAGGTATTATTGTATCAATCAAAAGTGGGTGACATATCAGTGAAAATCGTCTATATGAAAACTCTCATGCATCTCATGTGATCAATGCTCCTTCAGATTTAATTCAGCTTCAATTGCACCCTTGGTTATTGATAGGTATCAAATTCTGATGCCTTTTTATACTGTAACTTTTTCATACCAATAGAAATCAAAATATGTCTAATGTTATTAAACAGAAATTGTTTTTTTATTAGAGCCTGGGCTTGGCATGCACCTGCTTGTCTAGTACATTTTTCTTTAAAAAACCTACACTAGGACATAACGATTTACATAAATTCTGCCAAATATTTCAAGATCTTATTAAATATGGTTTCAGACCATTCCATTTCCAACATGATTTTTTTTTTCAGGTCAGAGAACTTGAGAGCCAGCTGGCCGATGAGAGGAAAACAAGACTTCAACACGAAAATAGAGCTGCTTCTAGAGATCAGAAGGGCCCAACATCTGAAAAAAAGCCACCCTTGTTTCCATCCAAGCTTAAGCCAAGGCCACCACTGAGCAGAATCACGAATGTCTTACCTCCTTCAGGTCGCCAAATGAGCAGCATTGTTCCAACAGCAGTGATAGATAAAGAGAACACAATGACAACAACTGCTGCGACAACAAACACAGCTCCTATGAAAGCGCGGCGAATTTCCATGGCTTCATCAATCCTACCTCTGAAAATGCAGCCCAAGAGGCGGGTTTCTATTGCAGTTATGCAACCTGACACACGCACATTTCCCATGACACTTAGCAGTTCCACTCAGTACTCATATCAGAACAATGATGCAATGAGACGACGATCGCTTGTAAGGGACCCACGTAGGATATCACGAATCTTTACACCACTGCCTGAGGCAGTGATAGTAGCTACTACTCCAGATAACAAAAGAAATGCCAGCAGCAACACCTCCAGTAGCAAGTTTTCTAGCCCCCCAACACAGGCTTCCTGGAGGCCAAAACTTCCTACTGTTGCTTCTCCACGACAAAGGCGACTTGTCTCGAGCCCACTCAACTTGAGAGGCCTGAAGAATGCACAAGCACTCAATAAATTCTGTTCAAGCGTTCAGAGCAAAGTCGGCATCTCACCATCCCAACAAAACCATCTGGTCTCAAGAAAATTGGGTTCTGCTCAGAGAGTTTTGTGTAGCAATAACAGAAGAAGAGCAAGCATTCAGTCATTTATGTAGAAGAACAAAATTTAGAGAGAATGTATTCTTTACATTGTGTGAATGAACATTGTTTTGATTTCGATTACTTGTGTGGGAGAGAAGGAAAAAAAAGAGTAAACTACTCTTTACAGGATCATCTAAAAGTATCTCAATAGAACATGTGTGTAACTTTAGCCTTCAATTTATGCATGTTGTGGACTCGTGGTTCCATTTGCTCAGTTATCTTCCCACATTTGCCCTTCTAAAAATATATAGCGAAACATGCACTGTTGGTAATTGATTTTTAATTGGCCATGAGAACACCATTGTGGGACTCACTTCTTGGAAACACAAAACATCACCAAACAACCCTATCATTTTAGGGATATTCCACACTGCATCCAATTGACTTGCCCTGCATCATCTGCAGTGTTTCAGTTCAACGCTGAAAACTTAGCGTGTGAATAAATCCAGAATGAATATAACATGATCTTGTGAAAGCAACTTCAGACAGGTACCTCTGGTTGTGTGAACTTCTCAAGAAGTTCACAAACAGAATGATAAATCATTATACTTCTCAAGACACAGCATTAACATGTTGCATTTGCTTATCCTTTTTATGAACCATCTATTACGCTGGTGAGGAAAATCTTTTCTATGCATGTTGATGGCCCACCAAGAGGAAGGCATAGGCAAAGAGAATATGGATGGAAGTAGCAATAAAAGAGGAATGAGAAAAAAACATATTTCATGTAGCAGATCCCAACTTAGTCGGGACAAGGCCTTGATGACGATGACGTTCTATTTTATAATTTGTATAACAATATCTTTGGTGCACAATGTTTCTCTTTGAGCTCCGAACTCATTTATATTTTAATTTGAACCCCTTTTATCTATTGTCTCCATGCAAGGACTTTTTATTGCGGTTTAGCATGATGGGATTTTGAACGACAGCTAATCATATCAAGGGTTAATAAGAAGGCGAGAGCCCAAACCAACACTGTCACGACCCCGGATAAGGACCAAGCCAACCAAGGTCCTAATCCGGGACCATGGCGCGGCAGACTAGAAAATTTCACCTGCGCATGCTATTTCCCACAGGTTTCTGCGGTGAGGATTCCACAAAACCGATGCCTCACAAACAAACACGAATAATAATTTGCAGAAGCATGTAGCAAACACAACATGTAACTCAACAAAATATAGAAAGTAATTTTAATATTTACAATCCGAAAAGAAAAGCCAACAAAGGCTTATGTAAACAAAATCCCAAAATGAGGTAGACACTCTCAAAACATGTGATACATAGCTCATGGCCCAACCCGATGTCTAGATGACATCGTCGGGCTGCTGCTCTCTAGCATACTGCGGCTCAACCGCCTCCTCCTCATGCTCATCCTCAAGGGCAACGGAACCTGTACTTGAGCACCAAATTATGATGGGTCAAACACAATGGTCTGGCATGTGATTGAAAAAGGTAACAAACATGCTAAAATATAGATAAGTTTCACAAATTACAAAACATAACTTAAATCAGAAATAACAAGTAAAACAAATGTATTCTTGGAATACTCATTTCATATAAAATAGGATGTAAATCTTCAAAAATTGCCAAACAATAAAAATATTATATTGTTATAATATTGCATTATTGCATTCTATACTATTTTATTCTTGCAATATTTATATCTGTAAATATTTTATTCTGTAAACATCCTAAAAGAGGGCGTTTTCTTGTTAAAAATGCCCGAGGATTTATATATTAGCCTTCCTCATATATATATATATATATAAGAAATATTCATATGCATCCATCCCTCTCCAAGGGACACTTATATGACTTTTTTTCTTTGCATATGAATATTCCTCTTTTGCAAATAACCATATATGACTTTTTCTCTTTTGCACATCTCTAAGCCCAGACCTCAAAAAAATCTGGACCATAGATTTTGAGGTCAACATCACACCTTGGTTTAGCAATAAATAGGAGACAATACTCAATGCTTGTAATCTTCATTTGATAAAAGAAGATGGAGTTGGTGATGGAGATATTGACAGGAAAGCTTTTCCATGTGCAGATAGACCAAAGTGCTACAGTTAAAGAGCTGAAGAAGAAGATTGCAGTGCAAGAGGCTTTACCCGAATATCGCCTGATTCTTGTTCAGAGAAGTGGCCAACTGATAAAGGAAGATCAATCCTCATTAGCTGATTATGGGGTTAAAGAAGGGTCACACATTTATGTCTTTTTTTCATAAAATGGTGGAATGTTGGACTCCATAGCCCTTGTGGCAGCTGCAATAAACAAACAGTGGAATGATTTGTATATATTATATATATATATATATATATATATTAGTGCGCATGTGCAATTTAAGGGTGTCGTGTGTTTGGTCCATTTGGATGGACCAAGGATGGGCTCCAGAAGCGTTAGCTTACGGAATCTTATCCTAAGCTTGAGCTCAGTAGAGTCTTACTCTATATCTATTATAATAAAAAAAATGTCTTTATCATTTATCATTTTCTTAATATTTATCTAATGTGGCTTCTTAGAAATATAATCTTTCCAAACATATATATTTTTTCTGACTGATGTTTGATGCGCATTCATATAATTCCTCCATGATAGATTATGTCGCAAACATGTGTAAGATTAAAGCTAGAAAAAAGTCAATTAGCAAAAAACATCAGGGGTCATTTGTTTAATTGCAAAGAATTATAAGACTAGTATCACCGAAATCGATTAAAAATAAAAAATAAAAGGTGAATATTAAAAAAATAACCTCACATTTGAAAAGTGAATCAAGAGAATAAGCTAGTATCCCAACAAATCAAATTCTTGAAAATTCATGGTATCATCTATGCTTCTTCGCTTTATATTTTTACTTGTTGACTCTGCAATAATACGTTGTTGGAGCTCATTTGACCATTAGTTGCTATGTACTCATTTTGAAGCCAAAAAAAGGCCCAACAAACCAAATTTTTGTTTGCACTTCGAAATAAAAATAGCAACCATGATCTTCTATGGAGAAAAGGGTATAGCCAATGACAATAATGCTTCGCGCGTCTTGATAGAGTGGGAAGATTTAAGTGGTTTGGGACATTAAATTAGATAGGGCCTAAAGCATTTTACCTAAGTCATGCCATGTTGGTCTTTGGTTGATATATTGGTTTCTTTTAGCCCTTTATCAAAGAGAAATCTTGAAAAAAGAAAACCGATCAATATGTGATTTCAATTGACTTTTAAGATTTTTAGATGTAAATAAGTAATAAAGTATAATATAAATATTGTGAAACAATCACAATTATTATCTACAATTTTTTTGAAAACTGTTTTCTCAAAATGGAAATATTATAATGTTAATCATATAAGGATGTATGTGAACTTTGGGATCCATTCATATGCCGAAAATAAAGTATGTTAAAAGTTGATAATCACCTAATTTAGAAGTCACAGAATCATCACTCATCACTAGGAGTCTAGGAGTAAAAACTTCAACCTTTTACCTACAACATTAATGTCTAGTCTTCAATCAACAACTGGCTACATTTGATTGCAATGTTGAGTATAGTGCGTGTAAATTTCTCACGGGCAATGGCAGCTACTAGAAAAATTTTTAGACGATTTGGTCGTAGAAACGTATCCACATGGATACTGCTTAGATTTTTCACAATCACAATAGATATTCGAGAATCCTACTATATTCAAAAGAGATTCCCTGTAAATCCTTAGAATTTCTATTTTTAGCCATCATTTAATATATGGAGAATTTTCAAAAAAACCCTTAACTTTTGGGTGATTTTTAAAACAAGGGTCAAAAGTATTCAAAATTTAAAAAACGTATGAAAGTTTGCAAGACTTTTTTCACTCAAGTCCAATCAGGCAATCCATACCCCACAGCCGGTAATTTTGTATAAACAAAAACTCAAAAGGACAAAAGTACCCCTAGTGAGTAGTAAGTAGGTAAAAAGGAGATTTTCAAAAAAATCATAAACTTTTTATGTGGGCACTCTAATTATTAACCTAGTCAATAGTTAATTTCAGTTTTCACGTCATGATCAATCCAATATTTGGGCACTCTAATTATTAAGCTAAATTTCAGTGCAATCAATGCATAGGTTATAGAAGTGACTTGGAACAAGCAAAGTGATCTTATAGTTGGTCCAACATTTTAGAGAAGGAATGAAATCAAATTGATTTTTTTCATTTTGAAATTAAAAAAAAAAAAGCTGCCAACAGTGGATGGAGATCTCCCAAGAGGACCTAATTGAAAAAAGTCTTGAAAACTTTCATACCTTTTTGAAATATTCAATTCCTTGGTCCTTTTTTGAAAACCACCTAAAAAGTTTGGGACTGTTTTGAAATTTTCATTTTTACCTACTTACTACTCACTAAGGGCACTTTTGTCCTTTTGAGTTTTTGTTTATACAAAATTGCCGGCAGTGGGTATAGATTGCCGGATTGGACCTGATTGAAATAAATCTTGAAATTCTTCTTATGTTTTTCAAATATTGAATTCTTTTGACCTTTTTTTTAAATCACCCAAAAGTTAAGGACTTTTTTGAAAATTTCCCTTAATATATTGCTGAGACCTTCCTTATTAGATATATTTTTAGCCATTATTAGATATACCCAAGAAAAGCTACATGAATTCTTTTAGTTATTCAAAAGATCCTACTTGTAAAATTTAAACCCCTCATAATGATCCCATGTTTCAACAAAATAGGAAAATATTGTTTCGGCTTATCCCCGAGCGCTATCTTTATAAAATGCCATCTTTGTTTCTTTTTTTTTTTCCAATGAATCAATTGAGAGTGTGCAATTAGTCGAAATTATATTTTATATAGGTGACACTCAAGGATACACTACTAGAAAAAGGAGCATTCGCGGCTGAGAAAGCGGGCGGCCGCTTGTGGCGGTCGCAAATGGGGCTATTAGCGACCGCCAGAAGCGACATTTGCGACCGCTTATGGCGGTCGCTGGAGCCTGATAAAAACGCGCCCGAAACCCTCCTCTTCCCACTTTTTTTTTTCCTTTTCCCCTCCCGCGCGCGATCTGCAATCCCTTGCTCCCGCGCGCGATCTGCAATCCCCGCACCAGGGGTGATTCCGCCGGAACCCACCTGCGCCGGAGCTGCCACTGGTTCTCTCCCTCCCTCCCTCTCCCTCTCCCTCTCCCTCTCCCTCTCTCTCTCTATTTCTCTCTCTATCTCCCTCGCTCCCTCTCCCTGTCGCTCTGCAGTACGTCTACCCTCCCGCGCGTCTGGGCCGCCACCGGAAATCTCTCTCGCGCTCCCTATGCCGGAGCCGCCCCTCGGTCTCTCTCTACCCCTCCAGCCCTCTCTCTATTTCTCTCTCTCCCTCACTCCCTCTCGCTCTGCCTCTCTCCCTCTCTCTATATCTCTCTCTCCCTCACTCCCTTTCGCACTGCCTCTCTCTCTCTTTATTTCTCTCCCTCCCTCCCTCCCTCTCCCTCTCGCTCTGCACTTCGCCCTCCCGCCGCTGTGCTGCCTCCCTTTCCAAACCGACCATATCCTTCTGCGTTTTTTCTGACTTGCAGGTAAGTTTTTTTTTTCATTTTTTTTTGCTGCTCTTTTCTGTAGCTTTTAATTGATTGATTTTAGGGAATCAAAGGATTTTTTCTTTTATCAGATTATGGTTCAGAATGGTTTTTTTCCCCATTTGCTCTAGAACTCGTTTGAAATTGTACTTATTTTCCCCATTTCCACAATGAGCGATCAGAACTCAGATGTAGATGGATGGTCCCCATTTCTTGGGCTTTTGACTGCTGCTTTGGGTTTTGCAGCAGAGGCCAAACGGATCACTTATGGTTGAAATACTCCCAACTTCCTTTTTTTTTTAATTATGTTTGGTTGTCTTCAAACTTTTCAGATTTGATTTGGGTTTTATGGATTTTGCCCAAATCTTTTTTTATGGCTGTTGTGTGTGGCAAATGCTTCCAAGTTGACAGATTTCCTTTTGGCTTCAACTGGTTTCTTCTTTACGTTGATAAT
The DNA here is from genome assembly GCA_012931725.1 of Litsea cubeba. Classification (NCBI taxonomy): domain Eukaryota; kingdom Viridiplantae; phylum Streptophyta; class Magnoliopsida; order Laurales; family Lauraceae; genus Litsea; species Litsea cubeba. Next base: position 100,217,652 of record CM022945.1, read on the forward strand.
ACTTGTGCGATTCAAATTGCCCTCATCTAGTGTATCACGAGCAAACAAAAGATATAGAGGTTGACTGACATTTTATTTGTGAACAATTACAAGAACAACTTTTGTCTCTTCCTCGTGATCATCATTACTCCATCTTGTAAGTCTTTTTACCAATGCTATGATAGGCGACAAATTATTTTCTTGTATCCAAATTGATGTTTTTTCATTGGCATCAATTTAAGGGGGAGTGTGAAGAAAAATAGTTTCAAGTGTCTCATGAATCATCATTGTAAATTATTGTGTATAGTATTTCAATTTACCTTACAGCCACCACACTGTAATTCTCCCTAAGATTTGATAGGATCAGAGATTGGTTGTAATTAGGATTGTATTCCAATGATAAACAGAGGGCACCTCCATTTTATCTCAAAATCACTTAAGACTTGTGTTTATTTTCAATCTTCAAGGCCTTGTTCCAACATTATGGGGTCGGCTAAAAGAAACTCTACATAGGCTATGACTACGATACTGTTTAACAACCCCCACCCCCCCCACACACACACACACACACCACACACACACACACACAAAAAAAAAAAAAAAAGGATGTGGCAAATTAAATAGACACCACCTGGACTCAAAGCACTCGCTTGCATAAGATCAGGCATGGAGCCCTTTTGCACTATGCAAATGCGCCTGCGCACAAGATGCACCATGGGTTCTTTTTTTTTCCGCCTTGTGTGGATATAAACCCAGGACATGTTGTCTCTTATACCATCTCAAGTTGCTAATCAATACAATGCCTAGGCATTAGAGGTGAAGCAAATTAACTACTTAACATCTCTCTCTCTCTCTCTCTCTCTCTCTCTCTCTCACACACACATATAACCAAGTCAACTTGTGAGAACCCAGCAATCCACATCACCACCTTATTCTCTTGCTTAAGTTGGTAGAAAAAGTTTGTGAGAAGTAAAAGGCCTTCATACTCACTATCATTTAATTTCATGGAGATGAAAATCCTCTGTGTCATTCTTTCCACTCCAACATATTGTCAATTTAAAGAAATTGCATAGTAATGAAATAGCCATTGCATATGATAGATTATGTCAGTTGATTTAAAATATATATATATATATGTACCACAATGTAACTCGTTTTCTTTCAAAAAAAAAAATCATTTTACATGTTGTAATTCATGAGAAGGGTATATATCAAGTGAGTGTAGTTGAAATTGCTATAAGTGATATATGAATTGTAACAAGAACTATGGGTTGGTCAGGAAGAGAGGGGGGGGGGGGGACCAAGAACTATGGGTTGGTCAGGAAGGGAGGGGGGGGGGGGGGGGGGGGGGGGGGGGGGGGGGGGAGGGATTTTAAAAAGTGGAAGTAGCACTCTATTTTTTAGAAGCGGATCCTGTACTCAGTTCAATATATGTATGTGTGTGTGTCCTAAGGCATTATACAAACTCTAGTATTTTTTTTTTCAAGATATTACACGCATTTTATTTTTTTATATGGGAAAATAGTATTTCGTTAGGCACACAAACTTCTGGTATTAGTTCTGCTCACATGTTGCATTAATCAAAAGTGGGTGTATAAGAAAATTCTCTCCTCCTCAGATAAGGAGCCGTTATATTCAATGGTTCAGGTTTTTATTTTTTATTTTAGTTTAGGATTGGATATTCTATATGGAATTATGGATGAGTTTCTTTGATTTCAGTGGGCTTCGCATTTACTTGACTTGAGCCATTCAAAACACATTCCATAGAATGGCACATAATTAACCACTTTATAATCATTCAACTGGGATAAATTTTTAACAAATTTGTATAAAAGTAGGGAGTTAGATCAGCACTTAATCTTGTTTCGAACATATTAATCAATTGTAATAAAACTTACCCAAAAAATTGGGCCCTTCCTATTCATAGTGGGGTGTGAGTTAGGGGTGTCTCAAGTCTAGGAAAATAAGTGCCTTCATAAACCCACGGTAAATTGTTCTCAAGTCAAAGAAAAGAGTTCCAGTGTTACTGTGAAACTCAGAACTTGAATTTCTGGTAATATTTTTGCTAGCTAAAAATCCAAAAGGTAGGTTCAAGGAAATTAGTATCAGCAAGTGGATTTCCATTCCTCATTTTTCTCTGTCCTTTTATGAAGCGGAGGGAATTGATGTGTTGCTTGATTTCCATGTGACGACAGCCATAGTAGGGCCGACGATCCTGACATTGCCGTAAGCGTTCAGAGGATGTGATGGAGCGTGGGGCTCTTGTCGCTGGCTGGTGAAGGGCAGCCACCATCTTCTCCTGCAATTTTATGTCTAACACAATTCCCTGTTGAACCATTAAAAAAACAAATCTTACTTTATTCTACTGAGCTCAAAGAACCTGCTTCTATACATGAACTTCATATCAATCTCCTTTCTTCATATAACCCAAGGTTTCACCCTTACATAGTTTTCTAGGATGATAGTCCTGTTACATGACCAGTGAAAGATTGAGAAGTAATTCACCAATGTTAAATTTCAGTGTATATAATTTTTAAATGTTAAATTCAATTATCTATTTAAATTAATTTATCTTACAAACATTTGAACAGATATGTAAGGACGTAAGAGGAGAGATCGTCCACTGACGATGGACGAGCTACTGCGCCAGTCCCAGGCCAGCACGGCATCTGGGGACAGTAGACCTACATCTCGTGCCGCCCAGCCTAGTTCGATGGCCTCACCGAGTAGGCCATCGACCTCTCATTCGAGTCCATCGACTGCTCCACCTTCACCATCTCGGCCAGCAGCAGCCGATACACAGACCGGTATAAGTTTATTTAATTAAAACATTTTAATTCAATAATATTATTTTATTTCAATTTAATTAGATTATCTCTTATTTGAACAGGTTCTGTGATCACGGGCCCATCTACCAGCAGGGGGAGAGGCCCTGCTAGAGGGATCCGGACGTGGAATTCTGGTCATCCCATTGACGTGGCATTTGATGAGACATACCACCCGGTGGGTCCGCTCGCTCGCCAGCTCATCAGCCAGTTGGGACATATGGTCCGAGATCCACATGCATTCCCTTTGACTACACTTGATTGGGAGGCATTCCCGGTGGAGTCATTGGATCGTATCTGGATGCAAGTTAAGGTAATAATTTAACATTTCTCCGCAGGATGTGTCAATTTATCTCATAACTAAATGAAAAATTATTTGTCCTTTTCAGGACAATTTGAGGGCATGTCCTGAGCTCTTCCGGCCAGTTTGCATGTCGAAGTGCCGGAAGATGTGGAAGGATCATAAAAATAAAATGAAAATGCAGCATTGGAAGCCATACCAGGATGCCCCCGACATACTTGAGCGAGTTCCGACGGGCATTCTCCCGGAACAGTGGACTCAGCTCGTCCGGTACTGGACGAGCGAGGAGGCAAAGGTGAGAAACTTGTATGTACTTTTTTATTTTTATTTTAACAGTTTATTAGTCCACTGTTGTAACTAACAAAAATTAATTGATAAATTATTAAAATAGAGAGGCGGATACAAATGCGCGGAACCGCGCAATGCAGGGTCCCGCACACAGGTTGGGGACTCGACACATCACCCAGGTCCGCCATGAGGTAAAAAAGTTAGATCATATATGTAATTTTTATTGTTTTCATTTTGTATGATATTATACTAATAATATAACTCTCAACCAAACAACTGCGTTCCAGGGGCGATCCGGTCGACAGGATGTCTGTATGGATGCTTTCTCGAGACCATCGCCACCCGGAGGTTGCAGCTATCCTCGTAAGTTTTTATATTGAACTACTTAAAATATCCGTCTATTAATATGTCTTATTATGCATAATAATATATTAAATGAATCAACTACGCAGGCCCAGTATCAGTCACGCCTGGAGCAGTTACCCGAGGACCAGCGAAGTTTGCCCTCGCGGAGGGATGAGATATTCCACTCCATCGTTGGCCGGGACGGGCACGGATACACGCTCACGTATGGGACGGGCATTCCACGCGGGCACATCGCGCGAGCGGAGTCATCTGGTGATAGCTCCTCCCAGGGCTTGCGCTACCGTACAGATGAGGAGGTCGAGGAGTTGCTGCAGTCCATGAAGGCATCGATCAGGGAGGAGATGAGGGCTGAGATGAGAGCGGAGTTGGCAGAGCTGGAGGCTCGTCTATCACAGAGTCGCGGCCCGCTCTCTTCAGACCAACCACCCACTACTCAAGTTAGTAAGAAAAAAAATTGTACAATTAAATTGTGAATTATGTTATTGATGTGTCAATATTTATGTTTATTTTAATTATTTTTAACTGTATATTAAATAATTACAGGCACCTGACGCTGGCAGCGGCCACAGGGCCAGACATGACTCGGTTGGAGAGGGCAGTCATGATCCAGCAGGCTCGACTGATCCTGACCAGGTATATTAATTAGCCTCTGTATACAATCAACGTGCAAACGGGCTCCGGTGATTTACATTCATCCATTAAAAGAGGATAAGTTCCCACATTTTTTTATGAATCCAAGAACATAGTAACCAAGCGAATCTACAAGAAACATAAGCAAGTAACTAGTTTTATATAAAATTTAAATCTTGTATCCTATCTCTAGTCTTTGATGTCAACCATTTTACTTTTGCAAGATTAATGATTAGATTTTTTCCTAGTACCACAAATGTCACTTGCTATCATATTTGGTTTATTCTAATATATGTACAGGGGATTGATTACATAAGTTTGACCTCACCATGCATTAAAACAAGGTTGAATCAAATCCGTGCATGTTCAGTCCACTTTGTGAAGATCCAAAACATTCATGTGAAGTTCATAAGATGCTTTTGTATTAGACTGTAGACATCATTTTCTGTTTTGAAGATGGGCTGAATAGAAATGTTTGTCCTGAATTTGTGACTCTTTTAAAAAACCCAGGTGCTATGAAAATATTTAGGAAGATGGACATACCTCATCTAGAGATTGGAGATTTTCTTGGTAAACTATCTCTCTCTCTATATTTTTTATATTTATGCTATCCTTAGTTTCTTCTTTTTGTAATTGTAAATCACTTTCCTATCACATGTAAATTTGACAAACGACCACTTAGCCTATCATTTTTATGAGATATATAGTTGCATAAATGCTAAACTTGCATGATGAATTCAGAGGCCTACAAAGATAAACGAGCACTAGAATTTAGGCAATCAAATCAGTAATTCACAATGATTTATCAGCTCAGATCTCAATGTGATATTTCAGCTCAGATCGGATTTTCCAACACTTAGGCTCGAAAACGGCCCGCCGGGGGTCCGGAATGTGACACGGCCCCCGAAAAAATTCGAAACCGGCACGAGCACTTCGCTCGAGGGTAGATTGACTTGTAGGAACTGACGGCTCGCAAATAGGACTCCCGGTTAGAGAATTACGAGCGGAAACATCGGATTTTCCAACACTTAGGCTCGAAAACGGCCCGCCGGGGGTCCGGAACGTGATACGGCCCCCGAAAAAATTCGAAACCGGCACGAGCACTTCGCTCGAGGGTAGATTGACTTGTAGGAACTGACGGCTCGCAAATAGGACTCTCGGTTAGAGAATTACGAGCGGAAACATCGGATTTTCCAACACTTAGGCTCGAAAACGGCCCGCCGGGGGTCCGGAACGTGATACGGCCCCCGGAAAAATTCGAAACCGGCACGAGCACTTCGCTCGAGGGTAGATTGACTTGTAGGAACTGACGGCTCGCAAATAGGACTCCCGGTTAGAGAATTACGAGCGGAAACATCGGATTTTCCAACACTTAGGCTCGAAAACGGCCCGCCGGGGGTCCGGAACGTGATACGGCCCCCGGAAAAATTCGAAACTGGCACGAGCACTTCGCTCGAGGGTAGATTGACTTGTAGGAACTTGCGGCTCGCAAATAGGACTCCCGGTTAGAGAATTACGAGCGGAAACATCGGATTTTCCAACACTTAGGCTCGAAAACGGCCCGCCGGGGGTCCGGAACGTGATACGGCCCCCGGAAAAATTCGAAACTGGCACGAGCACTTCGCTCGAGGGTAGATTGACTTGTAGGAACTGACGGCTCGCAAATAGGACTCCCGGTTAGAGAATTACGAGCGGAAACATCGGATTTTCCAACACTTAGGCTCGAAAACGGCCCGCCGGGGGTCCGGAACGTGATACGGCCCCCGGAAAAATTCGAAACCGGCACGAGCACTTCGCTCGAGGGTAGATTGACTTGTAGGAACTTGCGGCTCGCAAATAGGACTCCCGGTTAGAGAATTACGAGCGGAAACATCGGATTTTCCAATACTTAGGCTCGAAAACGGCCCGCCGGGGGTCCGGAACGTGATACGGCCCCCAGAAAAATTCGAAACCGGCACGAGCACTTCGCTCGAGGGTAGAGTGTCTTGTAGGAACTGACGGTTTGCAAATAGGACTCCCGGTTAGAGAATTACGAGCGGAAACATCGGATTTTCCAACACTTAGGCTCGAAAATGGCCCGCCGGGGGTCCGGAACGTGATACGGCCCCCGGAAAAATTCGAAACCGGCACGAGCACTTCGCTCGAGGGTAGATTGACTTGTAGGAACTTGCGGCTCGCAAATAGGACTCCCGGTTAGAGAATTACGAGCGGAAACATCGGATTTTCCAACACTTAGGCTCAAAAACGGCCCGCCGGGGGTCCGGAACGTGATACGGCCCCCGGAAAAATTCGAAACCGGCACGAGCACTTCGCTCGAGGGTAGATTGACTTGTAGGAACTGACGGCTCGCAAATATGACTCCCGGTTAGAGAATTACGAGCGGAAACATCGGATTTTCCAACACTTAGGCTCGAAAACGGCCCGCCGGGGGTCCGGAACGTGATACGGCCCCCGGAAAAATTCGAAACCGGCACGAGCACTTCGCTCGAGGGTAGATTGACTTGTAGGAACTGACGGCTCGCAAATAGGACTCCCGATTAGAGAATTACGAGCGGAAACATCGGATTTTCCAACACTTAGGCTCGAAAACGGCCCGCCGGGGGTCCGGAACGTGATACGGCCCCCGGAAAAATTCGAAACCGGCACGAGCACTTCGCTCGAGGGTAGATTAACTTGTAGGAACTTGCGGCTCGCAAATAGGACTCCCGGTTAGAGAATTACGAGCGGAAACATCGGATTTTCCAACACTTAGGCTCGAAAACGGCCCGCCGGGGGTCCGGAACGTGACACGGCCCCCGGAAAAATTCGAAACCGGCACGAGCACTTCGCTCGAGGGTAGATTGACTTGTAGGAACTGACGGCTCGCAAATAGGACTCCCGGTTAGAGAATTACGAGCGGAAACATCGGATTTTCCAACACTTAGGCTCGAAAACGGCCCGCCGGGGGTCCGGAACGTGATACGGCCCCCGGAAAAATTCGAAACCGGCACGAGCACTTCGCTCGAGGGTAGATTGACTTGTAGGAACTGGCAACTCGCAAATATGACTCCCGGTTAGAGAATTACGAGCGGAAACATCGGATTTTCCAACACTTAGGCTCGAAAACGGCCCGCCGGGGGTCCGGAACGTGATACGGCCCCCGGAAAAATTCGAAACCGGCACGAGCACTTCGCTCGAGGGTAGATTGACTTGTAGGAACTGACGGCTCGCAAATAGGACTCCCGGTTAGAGAATTACGAGCGGAAACATCGGATTTTCCAACACTTAGGCTCGAAAACGGCCCGCGGGGGGTCCGGAACGTGATACGGCCCCCGGAAAAATTCGAAACCGGCATGAGCACTTCGCTCGAGGGTAGATTGACTTGTAGGAACTGATGGCTCGAGATTTTGACTCCCAGATTGCTCGTATAGTTGAAATGTAGGTTTAACTTAAAACGATAACTTAAAACTTAGGAAATCAGATTCCAAGCGCCCAAACCGAGAAAATGGGCTCCTGTGTCCGTGAAACTGGACGGGCACGAGCCCATGGTCATTTTTGACTTGCCGGAACTGACGGCTCGAGATTCCGACTCCCGGATTGCTCGTATAGCTAGTTAAAAGGTAGGTTTAACTTAAAACTTAGAAAATTAGCCTCCGAGCGCCCAAACTGAGAAAACGGGCTCCGGTGGCCGTGAAACTGGACGGGCACGAGCCCATAATCATTCCTGACTTGCCGGAACTGACGGCTCGAGATTCCGACTCTCGAATTGCTTATATAGTTGAAACGTAGGTTTAACTTTCAAAATTTTGCTCTTAATATATACTTAATTTTATTTATATTTACTATTTATTCATTATTTTTATAATTAACTATTAATATTTGTTTTCCTTTTTTGTCTTCAGGTTTGAGAGCATTGGATCGGTCACGACACCTCGCCCAGCAAATATATTTAATTTTTTTTTTAAAGTATATTTGTAATGATATAATTTGTTCAAACATTTTTAATGTATTAAATGTTTTTAATATAAGACTTTGTTTTGTTATTAGTATTTTCAGTTGATTGTTATAGTTGTAGATATATGATATAGTCAGGTACAAATACAGGTATAAAGAAACAAGAAAAAAATTGTAAAATTCAAAATTATTATTAAAAAAAAATTATTTACATTAGCGACCGCCATTGCGGTCGCAAATGGCGCAAATGGCGGTCGCAAAAATAAAAAAAAATGAGTATTAGCGACCGCCATTGGCGGTCGCAACAGGCTCCACAGGCGGTCGCTAAAGAATTAAAAAGGGCAAAAAAATTATTTAAAAAAATTAAATAAAGACTATTAGCGACCGCCTTTTTTCCTTTTGCGACCGCCAGTGGCGGTCGCTAAAAGTAATTTTCAGGATTTAGAAAATAAAAAAAATTACATTAGCGACCGCCATTTATACCTTTAGCGACGGCGTATGGCGGCCGCTAAAAGTGGTCGCGCGGTCGCTAATACTTTTTGCGACGACGTTTCCACGGCAGCTACTTGGCGGTCGTTACGCGGTCGCTAAAGAGTATTAGCGACCGCCACTTGAATATTAGCGACGGCTAATGGCGGCCGCTAAAAGCCTGTTTTCTACTAGTGATAGACCGAAACAGTATTTCCCTGTTTTAACGCAAAATTTAAACCCCTCATAACGATCCCCTGTTCCAACGAAATAGAAAAATATTAGTTCGGCTTATCCCCGAGCGCTATCTTTATAAAATGCCATTTTTGCTTTTCTTTTTTGTTCCAATGAAGCAATTGAGAGTGTGTAATTAGCCGACATTATATTTTATATAGGTGACGCTCGAAGATAGGCTGAAACAATATTTCTTTATTTCGTTAAAATAGGGGATCCGGACTCAAAGTAATCATATTCTTTTCTAGTGCTTCTAAGAATAGCTACATCTACTCATATGGGCCTTGCTCAAACTTTGCTAAAAATAATATTGGAGTTGTCATGCTGTGAAGTTTATAAATTTTACTCATAAACACATGATTATAATTTGAGAAAGACAAAATGAGTCAAATTATGCGTTCTATAAGTAATTGACTAGTTATCCAACTTTAATTGGAGTGAAACTTTGGCCACATCTAATAAATTTGGTGGTGGTTTCTACTTCTTGGTTTTGTATGTTGCCTTCAATTTGTGGGCCTGACATAGGAAATTCTCACATTTATGCAATAAAATCAAAAGGATTTAACCGGAAAAAACACTTAATGTGCACGTGTTACGCAATCAAACACTTTAGCAAGTGGTGTACCAATTAGAGCAATTTGGCCTAATTTTCTTTTTTTTTTTACCTATTTGGCACGTCATCAATGCCGACCTTATTTACACTGCATAAGGTCGGCGCCGACCTTATTTATACTAAAAGTTGTAATTTTTTATAGAAAAAAAATTCTAAGTCAGGGTCGGTGATGATCTTAGCAGTGTAAAATAAGGTCATCACCGATGCAGGTTTCCTATTTTTTTGACCAAAAGTTGTAACTTTTTTTAGGCATTTTCGGAAAAAAATTCTAAGTTAGGGTCGATGATGATCTTAGCAGTGTAAAATAAGGTCATCACCGACGCATGTTTCTTATTTTTTGTACTAAAAGTTGTAACATTTTTCAGGCATTCTCTGTAAAATATTCTAAGTCAGGGTCAGTGATGACCATAGCAGTCTAAAATAAGTGATACAGCATCGGTGATGACGCTATATAAATTTGGAAAGAAGAAATCCTAAGGAAGGGGACCAATACATTTACATAAAAAAGGCCACTATGTGCTTCAAATACAACATTTTAAATACAAACAAAACATTTTATGCATTCAATTGACGTTCAATAAATCCATCAACATCCCATATACATTTACTTAAATTGCCTGCACATCTCCTAAGTTTAAAGTTACATATTGACAACATCCACAACATAATCATACTTCAATTATAAGTTACAGTATGATTAATATCCAAGAACACATATAACACAATAAATGTAGGGGAGGTTCACTGTAAACCAGGAGGCAATACCGAGAGTAGAGAGAGGTTAAGATAAAGCGCTCAAACATAACCACTCCTGCTAAAAATGACAGTTTGGATAACGTTAGCCATAGATCGAAAGGAAATTCAATTGATTAGTGGTTGTGTGGAAGCGAGTATACTAAACCACATTCGATAGCGACGGAAATGTGATGCTCTTGCTCTCACAAAAGTTGGCCTGGTTGTGCATTTGAGGTACTAGCCTCGTTGCGGGGTAATTCGTTATTGCATGTATTCTCTTTAGACATCTGTGTATATCCAAATTATACATGATAGCATTGAATGTAATGAAGGCAAGCATACATAAAAAATGTTCACAAGACGGAAATAATGAACACTAAAATTTTCATGCTTATATGGAATAGTGAACACTAAAAATGTACATTTCATAACAATCCAATATTAGAGATAAATTACTCCCACTTGAAGTAAGAGATAAACAGTTTTGTCTAACACCACAATAGTTAAAGTTCATGTAGGGTGAATTATTGACTTTGCAAGGAAGTATAGGATGTATTATCGGTTATTTGCAACCAACTACATTTGTTAAAATTACTTATTAATTGCATTGTATAAAAAAATATGCACTAAAAAATCGGTGCATCTCCATTTTTTACTCTCTTTACAATTTTCGTATTACAAATTTAGTTGGTTGCTAACCCGTGCTCAGCACGGATTTTTCTTTGCTAGTAAAATATGAGACCAATATTATTCTAGTTAAATTACCTTAACATTTTTATTTTATAACCTTTATCTTTGTATATGAACCATTCCTTTGATAAATGGTCTGATTAAAAAGAGTTTCATTATTGTTCCATGCTGGTTCCCTGATAACATTTTCAGGCGTGGTTCAACTAAAATGTGGTTTCATAAAAAAACTAGTGACCATTTTTGGAACACGAAATGGCCTAGTTTTTTGTCACTTGACTAAGACATGTTTTCCATATGGATCTCATCAGTGGTGGACCCAGGATTTTCATTTGACTGGGGCGATCAATAGTCAAAGATGAAGTAAATTAAAATAACTTTCAACCAGTCCATATCTAAAAGAAGAAGAAAAGGCACTGTTTGGTGCCTAAAAATCTAAATGACTTTCAATCAATCTTATATCCAAGCTTCTGCAAGTGGATGAGGAAAATCATCATATAAAAGATGACCCCACTCATCCATACAATAATGTATAACCATGACCATGAGGTTTCCAAGAGTAGGTATTTTTCTTTAACATTTCAAAAAATTCAGACAATAGAGTATTCAAACCTATTAAACCAACATTTCATTCTTACAAATTACCAAGTTATATAATTTCAATATCAACAGTGCTTCCATACCATAAGGTCTTTCTCCGCAATGACAGCAAGAAGAACATTGTGCTTTCTTCAGTGTCTCATCCCAAATGGGCAATGGAATTTATAACACAACACTTCCAAAATGCTCGTCCAATCTCACCAAATTAAGGAATCCCAAATCCCAACTTTCAACAATATTGCTCAATTGCTAGATCAACAACCTCAGGGCCTGGCCCTTGGACATCTCCAATCTCCTTCTCCATCCTCAGCCAGCCAGTCTCCCTCCAGGTTGTGACCAACAGAAAAAAAAAAAAGATTCTAATACTTACTCCGACAAATCCAAACACTTAACAACCATAAAACCTCAACATCAAATAACGAAGAAAAGTAGATAAAAAAGAACATAATCAAATAAAAACTAATCAGATCAAGAACTACAAAGACCATATTATTGATGAAAAATGATTATTATTGATAGTTCACCAATCACAAAAAGAATACCACTTCCTATTGTTCTCAGAACTTGCAAAGATTGAAAATTTTTTTTGAATAAAAGGAAGCCATTTACAATTCAAATCATTAATACAAAAGATCCGGTTCTTAGAAACCCTAACATATTGGAAATGCAATTAAAAATGCGATCGAGAAAGATCGAGGTTTTGCATCCCATCTTCCTGCAATTCCATCAGTCGTATCCATAAAAGGAGTCGCACAACTGAATCGAACCCATTTTAGCGCTTATTAGGGTTTCAACACTGAAAAACACAGAGAGGGAGAGAGGGCTAGATAGAGGGAGAGAAACTTACCTCGAAGAGTCGCAGTCGACCGACCATCACCGAAGAGGAGATGCTCCGAGGCAGTGAAGAAGGGGTGGGGTGATCGCTTTTGAGGTTCCTTCTTCACCAACGAAGTAGGGCTGCTGGGGCGAGTGTTTTGAAATAAGTGGGCAGGAGAGATGCAACGGTTTTCAATACTGAGAGAGTTGGAGGATTTCTTTGATGTGGGTGGGTGCATTTTAATGATGGGATTTAAATGGAGCGTGCAAGATGGATTTTTAAGTGGGGCAGGGGTGCATGACCCATATCCCTCTAAAAGGGTTTTAGAAATTTATCGGAATACACATGGGTCCGCCCATGGATCTCATGCATTTGGGCTGCATCAATGAGGCAGGTTTTGACAACAGACAAAAAGACCAATTAAATAAAAGGAAACTAATCAAACCATAATCTTAATTTAATTACAGATCCAACTGAACGCCAAAAAACAGAATGAATCTATTATCTTAAAGCTTTGGGACTAAAATCAACTAAACCCATTTCACAAAATACGAAAAATGAGCAAGGAGAACAAATTCATTCTAACTGCCAAAGATGGTAACTGCTCCGGAACCATCGTCCTTCTCAACTCATAAAACCCCAAATTTAGAATCTTATAAACCCTAGTCCATTCAAACGAATAATCTATAAATCTCACAGCGACGTTCAAGCCCATGTACCATGCACTTCGATATCGTATGCAGGATGACAAGAGAACCAAAAGGAAGGAAAATACAAAAGCATAGAGAAGGTCTAAAAAATGGAAGGAGATAGATACATTTACAGTCAAGATAAAAAAAATAGATGATGGAAAAACCAATCGGAAGCAAAGAGATGCAGTTGAGGAGGAAGTTTGAAGCCTAGTGTAAGTGGAAATGGTAACAACCATGCAGAGCACTTGTCAAGGTCGGTCTTGGCGGTAGTCTAGGAGAGAGAATAAAAGAATGAAAAGAAACATGGTTTCGAGCCCTAATAGGATTCGCGGACAGGGTCGCCACTGATCTTATGCAGTGTAAATAAGGTCGGCGCCGATGATGTGCTAAATAGGTAAAAAAAAAAAAAAAGAAAATTGGGCCCAATTGCTCTAATTGGTGCACCACTTGCTAAAGTGTTTGATTGCGTAACACGTGCGCATTAAGTATTTTTTCCGGTTAAATCCTCTAAAATCAAAGAAGTTCCACCGTAAGGCTTTAATCTATATTACTACCAGAAAGGGTTTGTCCTGATAAACTATGACATCATGGGGATTTTGGTTTCATAGTATCTATGGAAAGCATGAAATGCCTATATATTTCCGAGCCAAACTATTAACCCTAGAGCCATTTTTCTACTTTGCCCTAAATCTAAATCACCAACATAACGCCCTAAAATAGTTGAAGACCTAAACAATTGGATTCCAACTCTTGTGGGTTGGACCAAGCTTAATTTTGATGGATCTATTTATCCCATAAGTCAAACACCAAGAAATGGAGGGATCATGAGAAACCATGCAGGAATAATGATAGTTACCTATTCTAGCCAAACCACAGCACATCAACCTTTAGAAGCCTCATTGATGGGTCTTGAAATGGCCAACGCCTTGAACATCAATTATAATATATCAAGCTGGAAGGTCTTGGATCTAATTTTGAATGTCATTTATAATTTTGATGGGAAATTATCCTTTTTTTTAAAAAAAAATACTCCACATTTTGCTCCCCACTACCTATGTTATTCAACTACATATTTTTTTATCTCATGAAACCTCACGTCCTAGGGGTGTACACCGGGTTTCAAAATCCGGCCCTACCCGGTGACCCGGTCCGACTCGGACCTAATCGGGCAGGTGACATAGGGTCTTTTACCGGGTCGGGTCTAACCCGGCCCGATAAGTCCTTATCCGGACCGGGTTCTGGGTTAAGAAAGTGTGGTTAATCGGTGACCCGATAACCCGGTTATACATTATATATATATTTGTATATATATACAAATATATACAAATAAACATTAAAAATATATATATATATTTATTTACTGTATGTTTACTGTATATATATATTTATAGTATTTTTTTATCTCAATTATTGAAACTTTTAGTTGTTCTAAAAAAAATATTTTAAACTTTATAATTAACCGGGTGACCCGGTAACCTGACCCGGTTGACCCGGTAACCCGAACTCGGATAACCCGGATATAGTTTACCGGATATTCGGGCGGGTTTTTTGTATTTATAAAATTACCGGGTCGGGTCAAACCCGGCACTATAACCCGGGACCCGACCCGATGTACACCCCTATCACGTCCATGGTTCACTCTCACTTTTGAAGGTTCGACCTTCTTTTCTAATAACTCTCTTTTTACCCCACCCCTTCTATTATCTTTGTTTCCCAATTCTCATTCTCTACCACTAGACTCTCGTAGCATGCAAACGGTTATTTTTAACCTTTTTCTTTTCTTTTGTTTTCTTTCTAAGATTTAGGAATAAGATTAGCAGATGATGATTATTTGGAGATTCTCGTGACAAGGTAAGGATCTATGAGTTAATTTAATTTAATTTATTTTTATGTCCCCTTTTATTTTAATTTGATTTTGTTTGTAATTATTTAGTCTTTTTATATATGCATATTTAGTTTGCAATATTTGGATCTACCCGTGTGCAATACGGGTTATTGTGCTAGTGACATTATTATATAAGGAGACCTGATGATGATATATTATTAAAACATGCCCTTGAATCTTATACTTCAATGGAGGAAAATTCTCCCTCCTCTTTATATTTCTTTATATTCTTCTCCGTCACAAAATACATACCAAAGAAGGTTTTTTTTTTTTTTTTTTTTTTTTATAATTTATTATTAGCATGGAACATTCCCACAATGATGCTAGACATGCATTAAAACTCCAATTATAAAAGATCACATCTTGGCAATAACTGTCTTCAAAAGCTTTCTTCCTATTCATATGTTTTCAATATAAAATATATATATATATATATATCAAGAACTCACCATGATCAAGAGCAAAAGTTCAAAGGAATGTTTGGAAAAAGCATTATCACTTTAGGATTATTCTTTTTGGCCAAAAGCATGTAAGCCTTTCATTATTTACTCCACAAACTCCATCAAATGTTTGTATGTGAGCATCTGACGGCTCTAGAGATATTTATGAAAAAAATATTTTTAAAGTTGAGAAAAATGACGGAGGAGCGTAAAAGAGAAAAAATCATTTTCTATGAAAAGGTTGAAAATTACTCACCAGTACTGGCACCTAAGAAAGTAAGAAGGCAAAATCCGAGCCTTACCCAACAGGCCCCCAAGTGACCCAAAAAACACTCCGACCGTCATGGATCGAAGTCGAACACACTATAACTTCTCTCGGGCCGTGCGCCGTGTGCTACAACTCTCACTCTTTCGATATCATTTGAGATCGAGATCGAGATATTTCCCTCCATTTCCTTTTCTGATCTTTCCGTTTTTCCTTTTTCATCCTCACACTTTCTCTTCTTCGATTCAGGTATTTCCTTTTCTCCGCCCCCACCCGCCCTCATATCTTTTGTTTTCTCTTTCATATGCATCATATCCATGTTTATATATCTGATATCTGATTAATCAATAACTAGGGTTTTCTTCTCGAACTTACAGAACTAGGGTTTCCCATTGCATGTTTTTTTTTTTTTTTTAAACGGTTAATTCAAATGCTCATGAAATCTTGATTGCCCCATTCTCACTCTGGACATGGTTTGGATTTCTTTTTCTGGTCGAGATTGGGTTGGATGCATCCCCATGTTTATTAGCAGCAGTTGTAATCCTTTGATTTGGGTACTGAATGAGATATCATGGGTTTTAACCAAAGTAGGAGATGAGAAGTCTCTCTAGTCAGTTCTTTGGTTTCAATTTCCCTCTTATGGGATTGGTTCTGTATTTATTCTTCGATTCTTTGGTGTCAGAGGTTATTTGTATGAAACAGTGATCGGGTGTTTAATCAGGAATTGTTTGGTTACCATTGGGCTGTTGTCTTGTTTGCCACTTGTTGTTTTAGAGTTGTATGTTTAGTGGAAGCTATTTGCTGTTAGGAAAGAATTGGATCTTCTGCACCAATTGAGAAAAATGTAGGTTCTTTTGTGGAGGTGTTTGGGTGTAATAGTTTAGTTTATCCTTATTAGGTTGGAAAGTTTTAAGAACATAGGGGGATTTTTTTTTAATGAAAATGATTTTTTCTAATGCCCTTTTGCATTTTCACCCAAGGTTAGAAAATTCCCGGAGTTGACTCTTGACTCTCCCGAGTCATCTCATTTTGATGAAGGATTGAGTCAAATACAAGGGAGACTAAGCCGAGTCACCTCATTTTAGTAAGTTGTTTGCATTATGAACTATTTGATAGGTAGATATGATTTTAAACAATTAATGTATATTTTTTACGTAATCATGCACGAGGTTTTGAGTCAGCAATTTAAAAATGTTGTCTAGAATGTAATTTGAAACTTATATTTGATCTTTTACCTTCGATATTTTGACAAACAAATTATGTGATATGCAATATTTTTTTCTTTTATTTTCCTTATTATAATATTTTTCTTGTACATATAAATTTATTAATTTGAATTGATTATCATGAATGCATGTAAATAAGTGTATATTTATATTTTTTTGATAAGCATTGATTAATTTTTTAATATTTTTTTGAAATAATAAAAAAACATGACTCTTTCAAGTCTCTGTGTTGACTCTATCTGAGTCAATTCAGTTGCATTGGATGAGTCGAGTCCAAGTCATGAGTTTTCCAACATTGTTTTCACCATTAAATGAACAAACTCCTTGTTATTAAATATTTTTTCGTAAGGCACAATTTTAATGGAGCTTGCCTGATGCGTGCCAATTCATGGGGGTGGTTGGATGAAGGGGCCCATGTGGATATGGGTGTGGGGCTTTGGAGGCTTGATTTCACCTTGACTGGAAAATATATATATATATATATGGAGAGAGAGTTATTGTTTGGCCGATGTCATGCTAAGCATATTGCCGTTTTTAATTTTTTTTTTTGGGGCCACACCTATTTTTGGGGCTAAGCCCCTCCATGTTTTCCTTGTTCTTTTCCTTTTCAAAATAATAAAATATAGTCAATTTAAAAAAAGAGAATATTTTGTAGAAAGAGGCAGCAGGAGGGTAAAATGAATTGTTAGAACTTGTACGCTGAAGTATGAACTACATTAGCTATAGCTCAATATTCAGCTTCAGAGCTTGATTTGCAACTGCCACCTGTTTCTTGCTTTTTCACGAGACTAAGTTTCCACCTACCATAGTGCAATACCCCGTAGTGGACCTTCTATTTGTTTTGGATCTTATACTTTTGCTTTCACATGCCCATGAGATGTATATAAGATGCCTTGCCTTGGTGCACCTTTTAAGTATCTGAGAATTTTGTGATTTGGGGTGTATGTGTAAATTGGCTTACTAAACTTACAACATATGAGATATTAGGCATTGTGATTGTTAGATAAATTAACCTTCCTACTAGTCTTTAATATGATCTTTGATCATGACCAAGGATGAAAATAGCAGTAGCGGCGCGCGTAGCGGCCCGCCGCCAAACCGCTACGAAGCGGGCGATACGTAGCGGCGTAACGGGGCGATTTGAAAAAATTGCAATAAAATCTAAAAAAATTCCAAAAAATCCAGAAAATTGTAAAATGAAAGAATATGTAGTTATTTTGCAAAAGTAAGTAAGAAAAGGGGGCGTAGCGGTGCCCTCAATATATGAAGTCCTGTATCGTGGTATAAATAGAGAATAATAGTAATGATTAGTTTTTTCACATGTATTCATGTTTCTTAGTCATACTAACTTAGAAAGTAATGGAAAGCTCATAAAAAAAAAGAAAAAAACTAGATCATGAAATAAAGGCATAAGACTTAAGAGTTAGGTCATTACTCATTAATGAACATTGAATAATTAAATATCAATACTTCAACATTCAAGGTTCAAATTCAATCAAGTGAATGAACTATGAAGTGATCAACATTCAACACCAATTTAGAAATGACAGAGTAGAGAGTTAGTGAAGGAAATAGGAATACCTTAGTCACCAGCACAATGAGGGTTCTTTATAAAACAATTTAATTAAGACCGGTTTGAAATCTAGTAGTAATAGGTAACTATATCTTTACTACTATACAATTTCAAACATAATTAAACAGGTTTAATATCTTATCTAGCAAGTTATGATAATAATAGACATTCAAGCACAAAAACGGAAAGACAACCAGCAAAAGAGTCTTAGCTATCATGGTCAAGTAGGATCCTTTCGTCTTCTTGATTGACACTTCTCTAAAACATGCGCTTCGCGGAGGGGGTCTGGGAAAAAAAAAAAAAAAAAAAACAACAACAACGATACGTATCGGCTGCCACGTTTTGTGGCGGTCGTAGCGGCCGCCAACGGTGCGATACCCGCTATTTTCTAAATAGCGTGGCGGTACCGGCCGCGTAGCGGTCGATATTTTTATCCATGATCATGACGTAGTTCACTAGTGTAGACCATGATTTTATTCATAGAGTGTCAACTTATTTGGCCCCTAATCTATGAGAAAATCCAATGTATACTTACATTGTAAGATGAAATTTGGCGACTTCAATTCCAATAAAATACTTCAAAGTTCCAAGGTCCTTGATTTCAAGCTTACTTCCTAGATAGGTCTTTATGTTCTTAATTTCTTCGTCATCATTGCCGCTGGATACAATATCATCTGACATACGCAATCAACATTACTAATTTAACTTTTTTATTCACAAATAGCAAATACAGTATGATCGCGTGACATCTCCCGTATTATCTAAATAACTACTTTACCAAACCTGTCAAACCAAGCTCGAGGTGATTGGTCAACCTATACAAAGACTTTTTGAGCCAATATACCTTTCCTTCTTGTCCTCTTTTACTATGAAGCTTGGTGGTGGATCCATATATACTTCTTTCTACAAGTCTCCATGAAGAAATGCATTTCTTAACCATGAGAAATTTACTGCTAAAGATAGTATCACTTTTGCAGAGTTTAACTTAGCAGATGGAGAGAAGTTCTCAAAGCAGTCAATACCATAAGCTTGTGTAAATACTTTTGGTACAAGCTTGGTTGTGTATTTCTGAATTGTGATTCAATATAAACACCCACTTGCATCCCATGGTTCGTTTACCTTAAGGCAATATTGTCCATTCCCATGTTTCATTTTTTTTTTCAAGTGCCTACTTTTCGTCGGTTATGACATCTTTCCACTTAGGATGAGATAAAGCCTTAGACACATGTGTAGGTATATGTTCTGATGACAACTGAGTGATGTAAGCATGTAAGGTAGGCGACAACAGATGATAAGAAATAAAATTATGAATTGGATGACGAGTAACACATGACCTTGTACTTTTATGCAATGAAATAGGGAGAGTAAAAGGGAAATATCATCATGAAATGTCACATTTGGTAGCAACAAATCCTCTTACATTTTTTTCCAGGAAGATGGCACTTGTGTCCCTTTTGAGAGTTTGGAGAACCTACAAACATGCACTTTGTTGCCTTTGGGTCTAATTTATCTTGTTGTTGCCTAGGAAAATGTAAGAAAGCATGTACACCCAAACACTATAGGTAGAACTGGGAACAATAGAGCGCTTGGATGGCTTTTTCTTTTTTATACTTTCCATGACATTCAATTTATCAAGAAAGCTGTTGTCAACATCCCCTTTGACTAGTATGATTTTGGGACATTCATCTTGATCATAACAGCTCTTGTTACATTTCAACAAATGTTTGTTTTTGCATTCAACAATTACATTCTGTTTTGGCTTATGTGTGCATTAAGCTATGATTCAATTCCATTGCCAGACAAGTAAGTTTGGAATTCTTTATGGTTGTATTCTCCACCATTACCAGTACGCAACACTTTTATTTTCCTGTCAAGTTTTGTTTCAACCATTTTATGATAGGTTTTAACACATGTAGCCTCTCATCTTTTGATTTCTTGAGATACACCCATGTATGCCTTGTGGGATCATCAATGAAGGTTACAAAGTACCGATGCCAGTAGACTCAGTACTTAGAGGTAAGAGGAGCATACCACACATTGGTATGTATTAAATCAAAAGCAATATTACTCATTAATACTAACCAGATAAACATTCCCATGGATCTTAGCAAATTGAGAAGTGTCACATTATTTTTGACGTCTAGAAAAGAATTGCTCTTAAGACTTTGAAGAGGTGCATGTTTGAGTCGATTCCTTAACAAGATTCTATCCATATTTGCTATAGATTGCAAAGTTCTTGGCTCCTTACTTCTGGATTCCAGAATATAAAATCATTGTTCTCAAGGCCAACATCAATTGTTTGCGTCTCCTTAGATCCTGAAACACACAATGAGAGGGAAAAACGTAATACAATAGATATTGGTTTTTGTTAAGGAACTCTTAGATACAAGGTTGGACGGAAATTGTGGGACATGCAACATTGATGGCAAAGAACAAATAAGACATTGACAGATTTTTCTTTTGCTACTTTTGGGAAGGTGCTATTAATAATTTTGACACTCCCACAAGTAAATGGTGTATAGGATTGAAACAGGGAGTGCATACCTGTAACGTGATCTATGACACCTGAATCAATAACTCGGGTGGAATAAATAACTTTCCTCATTTTGCAAGCTTCAGAATATCTCTCTTATTCTCTTGTTCCCACCTTATTATATTGGTCGTTATTTACTGTGGATTTTGCGTCACTTACTACTTCACTTTTTTCTTTGCCTTCTTATGTGTTTTATAATTTTCCATGTTCCTAGCCTCTTGCCAAACTTTGTAGTAGTGTCTATTCCCTCAAACAAGTTCCTTGACCTCTACACTTCACTATCAGGTTTCTTTATTAAAGTGCTTTTTTCCTTTAAACTCTCCAGCATTTCTAATGCCGTCGTTCTGGTATATGTAGCCATTTGGTTCCACATCACATAGTTTCTCCCTTTGAACTTCATTCTTCCCGTCGATCACTTCATGCTTTGATGTTGTTGTCCTTTCCCCTTTTAATTCCTCCACCTTATTTTAGTGCACCTTTTATTTACTACCCCAGTTTTGTCTACTTCTAATACAAACATCTAAAATTACTATCCTATGTTGTGTGTCCAACACCTCTTGAAGATTAACCTTATAGTTTTTACAAGCTAGTCAGTCATGTTTTCTAAGTAGGAAAAACTCTATTTAGCTCTTACTAATCCCACTCTTATAGATAATTAAATGTCCATCTCTCTTTTTAAAGTAAGTGTTTGCTATCATAAGGTCAAATGTCAACCCAAATTCTAAGATATTGTCTTGTAACTCATGCCCTCTACTACCTTTCCCACATTGCCCATTTAAGTCCCCTCCAAGGAAAATCTTTTCATTCGTTGGAATATCTTATATTAAACTATCCATCTCCTCCCAAAATAGTCCCTTAGCAGCATACAAGGGCAGAGTCAGGTAGGGTTTCAACTTTTGAGTTCTCATCTATAAGCTAAGATAAGTAAAGTGGAACTCCATTGTGGGGCCTACCTAAATGAAGGCTCACCGATTCAATGGATTGTCTCAAAATTTTACTCCAATAGAATTTGGTCCCACCATAAGATTTGAGCATATGCTATTCTTAATCACATGCTCAATCATAAGGTGCGACTAACTCTTATTGGAGAAAAATTTAGGAAAATTTCACCACAAGTAATGGCGTTTGTTTTTAGCCATTTGAATGTTCCATAGGCAGGCTCTATTGTGGAGTTTCACACGCCTCATTAGAAGCTTGAGTGAGACATTCCGGGATCTAGATTCCTAACTTTGCATTAATTTACACCTTCATGACTTTGTGAATGATTTTAAGTGCTGCTTTCTCAACCATCCATACCTACCACAGTATTGTGACCCACCGAATGATCATAACTAACCAATGAAAGGATTTTCGACTTTTCGTAGATTAATTATAGTGGATTAGTTTACATGTTAACAATCAGGCATACGTCCTATTTTGAATTGATTGGAGAGAGGCACAATCCTTAGCGTTAAAAAAGGAGGAAGAGATTACTTTGAGCGGCTCTGATGAGCCATATTATTTTTTGTATTTTAAGGCCTACAAAGTTTTAAAAAACATATATTACAAATTGATTGGGCTATATAATAAAGGATTTTTCTTTGGATATTATTTAAAAAAATTACAAAAAAAAGTTGTTAAATGATTAGTAATTAATAAATATATATAAAATATTATAGCCATCATCGCATGCTGCCCTATAAGAAATTCCTGGCTCTACCACTGTGTGCATTTGCATTAATGATATGAATAATGCAACATTAGTTTATTTGCTATAGGTCTATCACCCAACCTCTTTACCCCCACAATTTTTTCTTTCAAATCCTTATCTACTGTTATACCTACTCCATTTATGGTACTGTTCTTTCCTGTGTAAGAGAGTTTGTAGCTATCGGTGAACTCTTTAGCGCATTTGTTCCTGTTCAACTTTGTTTCCTATAGACAAGCTGCATTAGCTCCTTTTCTTTTCATTTATCAACCAACTCCATGCTCTTGCCTTTCAAAGTTCTTATATTCTAAGTAGCAAGCTGAACTCTCCTCTTCTTCTGGGCTAACTTTTTTACCTATACTTGTCTAGATTGGCGCAGGAACCCTTGCCTACTTTCTATTATAACCAAGGCTACAGTTTGTCGCTTATAGTGGGGATGCCCTAGCATGATCTCGAAGCCCTTTTCTACTTGCACTGCGACTAGGTGTTGCTGCAGTGCGTTGCTTAAAGCAGGGATCACCCTAGCATGATCATGGGAATATTGTTATCTCAGAATTCATGTTTGAGTTCTGACAAAAGTTTGATGCTGGCTGTCAACCTACCTAACCCAAGCCTCCTTTGTTATCCGGGCTTTGGGGTGGCAGCAAAAACTGGTGAAGTTGAAAAACATTACTCATTCACAGCTCTGGATAAATATCCTGTTCTCCCTGGCCTACTATCATTAGAAGGATGAGAGGGTGCCGGACATTTTCTAAGAGAATTTTTCTTGTTTGTAGTCAACATTGAGTCTTTGTTGTAGTAGAAACTAGAAAGTGAATAGCATTTGTAGTATGATAGCATATGCAGAGGAAGCTGAATACTTTGGATAATATGAGATCATGAAATACTATATGAAAGGAAGCACCATAATCAAGAATTTAGTAAGAATATGAGATAGGCTAACATGCATGGAAGATGCATCTATTGTTGACATGCCTATGTAAGATTGAAGTACCTGTTAAAAGTTAAAACTGTTCTCTAGTGGATATAAAGATTATGGATTATAGACTTAAATATGGAGAGGGAGAACCATCTTTCTGAGGAGAAGAGATGACTGCTGTTGTGGTGGGTTGAGGACTTTTCACTTTAGGTTGAACATTTTGTCTCTGTTGGTGTTGTCATTTCTATGGTCTGGAGTTGATTTGGACAATTCCAGTTTCTCTGTTCCATCTTGACAGTAATATATTAAGTATGGTCAATAGGAATGTCCTTGTCAATGTTGCATTGATGAGTAAGAGTTCTCAGAAATGTGAACAACGATGAACTCTGGAGTGATAGAACCATTGAGTGTTTTCAGTCTTTTTTTCTTTTGCATTTAATTCTGCAAGAACAATGTCAACAGAATGCTATGTTGGATCAGTCCCCTCTAGGTTTCTTGTTTAATAACCTCAATTCTTTCTCTAAGTGCTAACTTATAGCAAAGTTGGTCTGAACATGCATACCTTCTAAATGATCCCACATTTATTTAGCAGCCCCAAGTTAAAGTAATGTGTATGTGATCGGCAGAATTTACAATCCAAGCTAGCGTCTTGGCATTGCTGATTTAGTTGATTTTTACCAGCTGCTGGTTTCGTGGTTCTTCTGGTAACAATCTTTCACATACCCCTTCCTAGTAGGAAGTTTCTCACCATGTACAACCAGTATGTATAATTAATGCTATTCAGATTTTTTGCCAATAGGTTTGAGGGCACTGAGATTCCCCCCAACCAACCAACCCACCCACCTACCTGCCCACCCACAGCCTTAAGTCCAAGAAAAAATTCACCAACTATTTTGAAAGCCTTCCACAAAACAGATTCACTTATGTTAAAGATTCAGTCCAACTAATGTGGAAAAAAGAAAATCGTGCAGAAATACACACACAGATTTGGAAATCCTGTAGCCAACTTTCTGTTTTTAGTTTGATGTCTGATGTCACTTTTGATTCTCAAAAGTGTATTGCTTTCCAACAATAACAGAAGTGTTTATTTTATATTATTTTTATAAGTCTAATCACGGGGGCAATGTGTTGGGTCGGGTTGAGCACTGTGGCAACATGTATAGAGTCGACCCTACTTGATGCATTTATTAACCAAATTTAAAAATTCCAACCCGAACCTAGCCTCGAAGTTGAAAGGGCTGACCCAAGCCTGCTGATAACGGGCGAGATCTGATTGGGTTTTCGGGTCAGATTGTGTTTAGATTGGGTTGGCTGCTTGAGTAACAACAATGGAGTCAATCCGAGCCCAATACATTTATTAATTGGGTTGACTCCCAGCCTGAACCAAAAAGGGTCAACCTGAACTTGATACTGGGTTGGTTGTGGGTTGGTTTGGCAGGTTGGTCAATAATTGTCACGACACCCTTAAGTTTTAGCACTTGATGACCTATGATCCACGGATACTTCTATGTGCCCATCGTATTGGTACTCAATACTGCACTGATGATTCCAAAGCTTTAATATATCCTACTCACTGGATCCTTTATTTTAGTTTTCTTACTTCTCAACATAACTGTCAAAGAGGAACACTAACGATGATAATTTCATCCATTCATATATGTTCTAAAGAAAAAAAAAAAATCGCATATAGTTGGACAATGGACATTCTGTCTGATACTGCTGGTTGAAATTGAGTTGCTCATCCTTTGTCTTTACTAACCATTTTATGGCCATGGTGACTGTGCATTGTCTTCTGGCCACCTTAGTTTTTGTGCTGTATTCTGGGCCATGATTTGGTTTGTTGAAGACTAACACAGCCGTCAAGAACTTGTAATGAACTAGTGGCTGCTTCTGGCTGAAAATCCTGGCCATGCATGATTTTCAACTTTCAAGATGCCCAAATTTGATTTAATGTTATCATTTAGGATGAAGTTTATTTAGGGTAATAGCATAGTCAGCTAACAGCTAACAATTGCGTATGCACATTTAATAAACCATAACATTTTTATGTAATCTGGACTGATTAATCTGATTTGGTGATACAGGATTTGTCTTGGCATGGAAACCACAACAAAATCATTTCAAAACCGGGCATTCTCAATCAAATTGTGGCCCCCTAGTCAGGATACACGGGAGATGCTTGTGGAGAAAATGACAAGGAACCTTTCATCTCCTTCGCTCTTTTCCAGGAAGTACGGTCTCCTGAGCAAAGAAGAAGCGGAAGAGTATGCTAGACAAATAGAAGATTCTGCTTTTGCTGTCGCAAATGAGCACCATCATAAAGTGCCTGATGGCGATGGAAGTTCTGCAGTGCAGTTGTATGCCAAGGAATCCAGTAAGCTTATGCTGGAAGCTCTTAAAAGAGGCTCACGACCAAAGGAGGATGGAGAAGTGCCTGTACGTCACACAGCTGTTTTTGATATTTCTAAAGGTCAACGAGGTTTTATTGAGGCGGAGGACGCTGAGGAGCTTCTAAGGCCTCTGTTAGAGCCAGGGAATTCATACACTAAAATATGCTTTAGCAATAGAAGTTTTGGTGTGGATGCAGCTCGTGTTGCAGAACCTATCCTGGCATCCCTCAGGGATCAGTTGATTGAAGTAGATCTTTCTGATATTGTTGCAGGAAGGCCAGAGGAAGAAGCTCTTGAAGTGATGATGATATTCTCATCGGCCCTGGAAGGCTGTGTATTGAGTTCTCTCAACCTCTCGGACAATGCCTTGGGTGAGAAAGGCATCCGGGCATTTGAGGCACTTCTGAAATCTCAAAAAAGCTTAGAGGAGCTTTATTTGTTGAACGATGGCATCTCAGTGGAAGCTGCACAAGCTGTATTTGAATTGATACCGTCTACTGAGAAGCTTCGGATCCTTCATTTTCACAATAACATGACTGGAGATGATGGGGCTATTGCAATTTCAGATGCCGTGAAGAATTCCCCTTTGTTGGAGGACTTCAGATGCTCCTCCACAAGGATAGGTTCCGAGGGAGGAGTTGCATTGGCTGAGGCATTAGGGACGCCTGTTAATCTTAAGAAGCTTGATTTACGGGACAATATATTTGGTGTGGATGCTGGAATAGCTTTAAGTAAAGTACTTCCCCAGCTCACAAGTCTTACTGAAGCATACCTTAGCTACTTAAATTTAGAAGATAAGGGTACTATAGCTCTTGCAAATGCCCTCCAGGAATCTGCTCCGTTGCTCGAAGTTTTGGATATGGCTGGAAATGAAATATCAGTTAAAGCTGCCCCTGCACTGGCTGGGTGCATAGAGATGAAACAATTTCTCACCAAGTTGAACTTGTCTGAGAATGAGCTGAAGGATGAGGGTGCGGTTTTAATCAGCAAGTCATTGCAAGAAGGTCATGCACAGTTGAAGGAAGTTGATCTTAGTGCGAACATGATCAGAGGGCTTGGTGCAAGACTCCTGGCACAGGCTGTTGTGAATAAACCTGACTTTGTTATGCTAAACATTAATGGTAATTGGATGACTGAAGAAGGGATTGATGAAGTGAAGGAGATACTGAAAGTGGGCAAGACTGTTGATGTGCTGGGGCCCTTGGATGATAATGATCCCGATGGAGAAGAGGATGATGATGGGTCCAATGCCGATGAAGAGGGCAATGAAGATGAGAATGATTTGGAGTTGAAGCTTCAACGTCTTAATGTTGAACAGGAGTAGGAGGGCTGTGGCATGTACTTCCTTACTGGTTATGTAGTTCACTTGTTTTAAACTGGTTTTTCCTTCTCTTTTCTTTTTCCTGGCACTCTCTAACAAGAAAAGCTAAAGCTATGGGATCATAACTTATTTGACAGGATCTCTTAGCTTGTTTTATAGTATGTTACGAGGCCAGTGGCCGTGTCTTGGAGACGGTATGTTCAATGTAGCTCAGGTATCCCTGTGACAATGTTTTTGTTAGGAATTGCAGTAGTTTAGTTAATTTTTGTGTGCAATATTGGAGATGGTATGTGTTGAGGATATTGACTGGAATCATCCCTGCAATGGGGATTCTTATGTCTTGTTGGGTCTCATCATCCACCATGTCATAAGCAAGAGTTGTTGGATGGTTTAGATGCCTTATATTTTGATTGAATTTAGGGCATATCTGAAAACTCTGGAACTGTTTGAAACAGAGCTGATTCGATTAGATCAGTTTATAAATGGAGCTATTTCAATTAAAGGATTTTACTAATGGACCGTTTCGTAAGATGCCTAGTATGTGTTATTCATATGAAAAAGCAAAGATAAAAAAAGTCACAAGTTGTTCGATTGCTGATGTGTGTTTTGAATTTTCTTCCCTTTTGTAAGGCAAAAATGTCTTAATGCTGATTGACTTGGAGAGGGAAATAGATTTTCCCACACAACCTACAGTACTCTAATATCTGTTTGGTGTCCCCTTATTGAAGTGCAGCAGAGACTTGGGTGAATCTTCTTCCTTTTTTTTTTTCTCCTGTGAGAATCATTTTGGTGTGTTTGAAACAGCAGTCTTGCACTTAATTATGGTCTCTGCTGCAAAGTGGAACATTAAAAACTAAACAGGCTTATTGATTTTATTTTTAAAGTAGAAAGGCTTATTGGGTACGGTTGATGTTGATTGCATTTTGTGTTGGTAGGTTCTTTCTGTTTGATTCTTGTATTCCTGGGATGAAGTGTTACTGGATCAGATGGCTGCCCTGGGTCATTTTCGACAAACATATCAGTCTTATAAAGGATGAATGTAGAGCCGGCAACACGCTCTTGGTTGAGTGGTGTTGGCATCTCAATGTCACACACATGCCCAGTGTCATTCACTGGGTAGTGGGCTGTGCAGCTGTGCCCACCTGTGGATATCTCTAATGGGGACCCTCCGTGCTGGCATCTGAATATCTAGAGTGGTCTCCCACAAGCTCCCCATGAGTGGGATGTGTGGAACTCCACTGTGGGGCCCACTTGACAATTTGGATCGTTAAAAATGAATGGCATCCCCTCACGTGATATATCTTCATATTTTACTTTAGGAGTTGGCTCCGCCGTAAGAATGAGCACATGATTGATAAAATAATTAATGTATATAATTAAAAATGCATAAATTTGTGCTAATCCCATTATCAATTATCTGTTCAATCTTACGGTGAGATTAACTCCTTTTAAAGTAAAATTTGAGAATACGTGACGGCAGGGGATGCCATTCATTTTAAACAGTTTGGATTATCAATAGGTGGGCGCCACAATAGAGTTCTACACATTCCACTCGTTGGAAGCATGTGGGAGACCGCTTAGTGGATCCAGACTATGTAGACTCCCTTGTGGGGCCACTTGCTGCCACACCAATCATGGGAGAGGTGGCAGTTTGGACGTACATCTGTGTAAAATTTCAAGTCCGCTAGAACATTCGAACCCTTAATTCATGGCGTTCAAGTTTGTGGTTTTAGAATATATCATATTTCTAGGATTTTAACCAATAGTTGGATGAGTGTGAAATTTGGACTTATGCAAATTCTGAGTACGCGGGATTTGGATTTATGATATATGCTTTAAAAAGGGAATCTGCATGGTTGTTCACGTGAGAGAGTTCTTAGGTGAGCGTAAGTCTTAAAAGTAGTTACTTCCAAGTTGCAACAAGGAAGGGTTTTACAAATTACAAGTATAGAACAGTAACCAGCCATGGTAAATTGAATAAGTTGAGGATAAAAGGAAGGCACAAGGGATCCAAAATAAGATAAATTTTTTTGGAGCCCAAGATAAATTGAATAAGTTGAAAATAAAAGGAAGGCACAAGGGATCCAAAATAAGAAAACAACTTTTGGATCGGCTATGTCAATCATGTGAAAACAGAGAAGGAAAGATCTCAACGAAATTTGATAGTGTGCAAAATATATCAACCCCAATTTCATCCCTGCCCCTTTGACATATGCCTCCAACAGATCAAATTTTTTTTTTTTTTTAATATCTCAGCCCAAAGGTGAGTAATAGTTCCGTTCGAATTCAAATAAGTGTGATGGAGTTGATTTATCATAAGGGGTCTCACGCGCATAAGAAATGGGGATCCCTGGATCCGAACATACATGGATCTGAATTCGGATATCATAATTCTCCCTATCAAATTATGTTCCATGCAAAGTTAGTAGACTGGGGATCATGATTTTAAACTGTTTGGATCTCATTGAATGACCCACTGAATGGGTCTATGCTCATGGGATCCGGATTCCACGTGTTAAACGTTCAACTGAATTATAAAAAATAACTGAAAAGGCATGGTCACTCAGATCTTTGAAACAGACTGTTTTGGACCAATCAAGAACGGATAAAAAGCGAGCGAAAAGGAGAAGAAGAGAATCTGCAACCGATAACGTTTCCAACTCTTTCCTCCTCCATATCTTCTTCCTCTTCCACGAACCCTAAACCTAGCCCTAGCCCTTTCCATGGTCTCCCTCCTATGCAACTCAACGGCAATTCGCCCCCCAAAACCCCATTTCTCCCCCAAGCCCGATCATGCCCCGCGACCCACGCCGAGATTCTGCACCCGCAGAGCTCGCCATCCGCCGACGATCACAGCCGCCGCCACCGGCACCGGCTCCTCCTCCAATGCAGAGCCTCCCAAGCGGCCGTTGCCGTCGCAGCAGCAGATGAGAACCCTGTTTCCGGGCGGATTCAAGCGGCCGGAGATCAAGGTGCCGACCCTCGTGCTCCAGTTGGATTCCGACGAGGTGCTGAGGAGCGAAGACGCTTTGGATGCCGTCGATGTTGCGGTGTCGAAGTGGGCGGGGATTGTCGTGCTTGATGCTGGGGAGGGGAGTGGTGGGCGGCTGTATGAGGCGGCGCGTGCTTTGAAGTCGGTGATTGGAGAAAGGGCTTATCTTTTGATCGCGGAGCGTGTAGATGTTGCTGCTGCTGTTGGGGCTAGTGGAGTAGTTCTGTCTGATCAAGGTTGGTGAATTGGATTTTGGGATCTCTTGTTATTGGCCTTTTCGATGCTTACATTGAATGGGTCATAGAAAAACTCACTTGGTAGTTAGTTCTTGTCCTTTTGTTTTAATGTGCAGTTTCCTAAGATTTGCACTTGTGATCAACTTGGATTTCTCCAAAGAGAGTCATCCCCTCTCTCTCTCATTTGGTGACTGTCACATTGTCTCAGATGTCATACACAACTTTTCTCTGCCACATTGCAAACACGTTTCTGTACCCACAACCACAAGTTGGCCATAATTATTTATATAAGAACCTCAAAATTAAGCTCAGTACAATTGGTTACTTGATAATATCTTTTGCGCTTTAACCTTGGAAAAAGCCTATGGCGTTATTTAACTCCTTTGTAAAAGTTTATTATTCAATACCAAATGGGATTTCTTTGAACTGTTTTTGTTGAACAGCTCCCTAGACCTAAAGAATTTGCGTCATTTATGTATGAGGAAAGTTTCAATGCTATTTTGTAATTTCAGTTATCACCTTCTTCGACGCAGGTCTTCCTGCTATTGTTGCTAGGAATATGATGATGGAATCTAAAACTGAGTCTGTAGTACTCCCTTTAGTTGGAAGAACTGTTCAGACTGCAAACTCTGCACTTATTGCATCTAATTCTGAGGGTGCTGATTTTCTAATATTAGCTATGGATAGAGACAGATATGCTGAGGTCTTGGACAACTCTGCATATCAGCATGTCAAGGTACCCATTTTTACCATGATTGCCTCTCTTGGTGAGGGTCCACTTTTTGCTGCAGCAACAAAATTTCTTCAATCAGGTGCAAGTGGGCTTGTTATATCATTGGAAGATATAAAGCTGTTCAGTGATGATGCTCTGGACCAGTTGTTGACGGGATACAAAATGAATAGATTGATGCAGAGTGAACTCCAAAACTCTAACAAACATGAAATAAACTTGAATGATGGATTTAATGGGAGAAATGGAGTCTCTGGATTTACTAAAATTGAGGATAAAGAAAAACAGTTCATAGAAGTTGAAAAGCTGGTTTTACTTGAAGCAATTTCTGTTTTTCGCAAAGCTGCACCACTGGTAATCTTCTATAGCATTTAGCACTTAGCAGTCAAATGCACTCTTCTGAAGATGTTGATGATTTTTTAAAAAAACTTGAATTATCTCTTTATCTTCTGGACTAAATATATAAATGTTGGTCTTTAACTGCAGATGGAAGAGGTTTCACTTCTTGTGGATGCAGTTTCTCGACTCGATGACCCATTCTTGCTGGTTATAGTGGTAATTGTGTGTTGAACTTCAGCAAACCCTGGTTACACTACTCGGATTATACATTGGTATTAGTTCCAAATTTCATATTAGTTCTTTGTGAAACTCTTATTCATTTCTTTCCACTAGTCTCATTCATTTGTTTCATTGTTTAGTGTTTACCTGAAACCTCTCAAGTAACAAGTATTTAAGAAATTCATATATGTCGCTATGCGTCAAGCTTTGATAGCTTCTTGGGAGCAAACATTCTCATATGAAATTTTGAAATGCAAAAACCATATCAAAGTAGACTGCAATCAGAAATTACATGTTGCGAGTGATACATGCTCATAAGTCATAACTGATTAAAGAATAAGATTGAAAAAGATACATGCATATATGCGAAATCAAAGAATGGATACTACTAGAAATGGCAGAAGTCAGGTCTAAATCTAGTTAGTTTCCCTCTATTTCTCTGTTGAAAATAGAGCCAAGTGGACATTGTTTTTGTGTTTTCTAGCCACCCAAGGGATAGTAATTCTTAAATCCTTTTCGCTGATCATTCTGAAATACATAAAAAGGCTACTGTCCAATTCTTTTTTGAGTGCATTGGCTGTACTTGGTAGAATCTACCCAACCTTCTTTTTTGAGTGCAATGCCCAGGTTGGCCCCACATGGCTGTCTGCATGGAAGTCCCCATGTGGATTGTCCTGAGGAGAGTTTTCTCATATATTATACATGCGCACTTGGTTATATGGTTTTCTGGTTTTGGACCCAATTGGACCTAGACCCGAACCCAATTATTAACCAAACCCTAATTGCTACCAGCACCTTTGGTGTTGCTGTTTCTGACTTTATGCTGTAATATTTATTTAAACGTCTGAGGTTTTTGGTTTAAATTTCTTGTAAATTAGCCTTTTTGGCATGCAGAGAAGAACGACTTTCCTAACACAGTGATATTAGCCTGTAGCAAGGATGAAAATAGTGGTAGCTATGCCCGCCGCCAAATTGCTACGAAGCGGTGATACGTAGCGTAGCGGTGCGATTTGAAAAAATCGTCCAAAAAATCTGAAAAAATCTTAGAAAATCCAGAAAATTGTAAAATGAAAGAATATGTGGTTCTTTTGCAAAAGTAAGTAAGAAAATGGGGCGTAGCGGTGCCCTCAATATATGAAGTCCTGCATCGCTGTATAAATAGAAAATAATAGTAATGATTAGTTTTTCACATGTATTCATGTTTCTTAGTCATACTAACTTAGAAAGTAATGGAAAACTCATAAAAAAAAAAAAAAATAGAACATGAAATGAAGGCATAAGACTTAAGAGTTAGATCATTTCTCATTACTCGTTAGTGAACATTGAACAATCAAATATCAATACTTCAACATTGAACAACCAGTAAAAGAGTCCTAGCTATCATGGTTAAGTAGGATCGTTTTGTCTTCATGATTGCCACTTCTTTAAAACATGCGCTTCACGAAGGGGGTCCTGGGTATCCCCCGGCGGGGATCAAGCTCGTGTTCACTTCTTAAGAAATTACATTGAATCCTAAGCCTCCTGATGAATCCTAAACCATAAACCCTAAACCCTGAGAAAATGGAGCTGGGACCACTAGGGGGCAGTCAAAGAAGGTTCACAGCAGTGAAAATGGAGAAAAGAGAGATGAAAAAGTGGGTCAAAAGTCGTCATGGGGGGTTTTTATAAACCCCCGCCACGCATTGGCCGCTACGGCCTGTAGCGGCGGCCACGATGGCGTAGCGGCCGCTACGGGCCGCCACGGGTGCGACGGCTGATATTTCGGCCATAGCGTGGCGGTGGCCACCGCTATGGCCGATATATCGGCATAGCGGCCGATATTTACATCCTTGGCCTGTAGCCCTTGGCCATTGTGAACTGAAATAATTATTATAGACACTTTTGCCCCCCTAAAACTGATTGATGGCATTGACATAACATGTTTGTCCGCTAGAATAATCATCCCATTGTTGGAAGAGTGTGCGCACTTTATCAACCTTCCATTTGTCAATTGGTGACAATGTTTTGAAATTTGAATTGTCCAGCCCAGCTGGACAGGAACCACCTGTATGCCACACTTTTTTTTACTTTGAAAAAAGCTTTGAAAAGTATTTTAACATTGACCATCGAGATGAGTATATACCGTTTGATTATGATATATCATGATCCCCATCCTCCATGCCTTATCTTATTTGACTGTGACATATGTTTTTGGTAATGAAAAATATGAAAAATGGAAAATAGAAATTTGGTTGTGTCGTGCTTGTTGGTCAGCGTCGACCTGTCAAAAGGGCAGACCTCTGTCCACCAAAACATGTAGAGTCTTGATACAGGTTTTATGTCGTTGCTTTTGATGCAGTCACGGGTATCAAGGAAAACCTAAAAGATTAGCACAGCTGCTATTACACTGTTCTAACAGCAGATTGGTGGAGTGATTTCCCCTTTACTGCAACGAAACGAGGATACTAATAGTTGATTCACCCTTGATATTCAGTTTAAATGTAAAACACAGCATTGCAATGGTGAAGAATGATAAAGGGAGAAAATAATGGTGAAGAATGATAAAACACTGCTTTCAAAAGGCTTTATTCAGAACTGAGAAAAACTGCAAATGCTGAGACAAACACAACATAACCTATATAAAAGGCTTAAACTCACATAAAACCCCACTTCTAATCGTGACCACACATTAAAATCGTAGTATAGCTAGCCCTCTAGGCAATAGGAGTCCTAATTATAAATAAACTTCTAAAAAATTGAAATAAAATGAAGAAAGAATTCTGCACTATGCAGAACCGTCCCAGCCAAAACATGTGTCTGCTGCTGTGGGGCCCACACGACATACTCTTTATTGATGAGCAGACTGATGCATGATAGACCTCAGGCCACATGTGTAGGGCTCAAGTTGATTTACGATTTTTATTTCACAAATTATGTATCATTAGTTTTCTAATTTTATTTAAGAGTTGTAAATTGTAATTAGTATAGGTTTTCAATTTCTTTAGTTTCCTAGTTTAATTAGTTTTCTTTTTCCTATTTATATGGCATTGTAGAGAAGAATTTCTCAGAGTTGATTAATAGAATTGGGTTTTCCCTTTTGAGGTGTGTCCTCATTTATGGTCCCTCTGTAGACGTGTAGTGTCTGGCTGTCTGCGGACATGTGCTTCTCTGCACCGGTATTGTGCTTTGGTACTTCCCTGCAAGCTTTAACCCTAGGGCCTGCATCACGAGCACCCTTTTGAAGGGGGCCCTTGGATGACCCATGGGGCTAAGTTTGGATTCACTTTAGGTATGAAAACCCAGCCCAAGTAAACTTCAGGCTTGTTGCTTTTTTTCTTAACAGAATTTCAGTAAACTGCAAATAACCTGCTGCATTATTCTGTTTTAGCATATTTGGGCTGTTTGCATCCAAGCAGATCTAAACGGTTCACACATTGGTTCGGAGCACATGTGCTCGATCATGAGCCTCCATGTTAGCTATTGCTTGCCCATTTATGCAATCTCCTTGTGCATCATTGCCAACTGCATCACTTTTGGTGCATAATACTTTATCATATTTACCATTTCAAAAAAAAAACTTTATCATATTTACCTCATATTGTCTTTGTAATGATAAATGTTGATTGGAGCTGTTCATGACCTTGTCTTTAGTTTTCACATAAAGTCCAGAGCATGTGACCATTCTTAATTTTCTTAGTTCATTATTTTGGTGATCTTGAGTTGTCCTTGAATATTTTTTTAACATCATTTTCCATATAATATTAGGGTGAATTCAACTCTGGTAAGTCTACCGTTATCAATGCCCTCCTTGGAAGAAGGTACCTCAAAGAAGGAGTTATTCCTACAACTAATGAGATCACTTTGTTGTGCTATTCTGAGATGGATTATAGCGGGCAACAGCACTGTGAAAGACATCCTGATGGCCAATATATATGCTACCTTCCGGCGCCAATTCTTAAAGAAGTTAGTTCATTAGAACTTCATAGTGTGCATATATTTGTCTGGTACTCTTCTTATTTTATGAAACCATCTGTCACATCTGATAATTTATCATGAAGTTGGGGTAATTATTCTAATTAATCCACTTTATTTAATTAAAGAGCTGATAATATGCATCTTTCCACAATTTGGCTATGTAAAACTTCACCTAAAAGCCTTACTAATAACTTGTATAAAACTACCTTGTTTTTTTGCAATTTATGATAACTTCTTTATGTTAAGATAAATTAATGTTATTTATGTCATGTTTGTGTGCAACCAGTTTCAGCAGTATCTGTTTCGACAATGATTTCATTTTCTGCTGAAATTGGAAACTGAAGACTTCTCTATGTTTCAGTTTCTGCTGTTTGGTATGACGAAACATTTTCCATGTTGAATTGTGTTTCTACCTTGTGTAAGACTGCAGAAATTGGTTCTCTATGTCTTTGACCTGAAAATGCTTTCGGCAAAAAATTACAGAAAATGCTTTCACCTCAAACAATGAAAATTGCAGAAAAGGTTAACAGGAAATAATGGAAAATCGTTCCCTCTCAGAACTCAATTTTAATTTCCACAAAAACTGTGCCAAGACAAACATGCCAATTGGGTGATTAGACTTGATTTCATTACACCTCTTAGGTTAGAAGTGAGAAGATTCCTAACACTCAAATGAAACAGGAATCGAAAGAGAGATGAAATTAAGGAGATGGTGGTGGCTGGAAATAGTGCATCTTATCTTCGAAGGGGCCAGGCTTTTATGAAATTGATGATTTGTGAAAAATTGAAAATTTACATAAATGACCCTTTAAAACTCCTAATAAGGTGTGTGATGCACTGGTGGAAAATGAAGCAAAACGAATATAGTACTATAGCACAAGCGCAAAAATTGTACATTACAGTAGTTTATGAATCACACAATAACTAAATATGTATTTAATATGGTAGTCCGCAGGTGCCCTATGTTTCTCCTTCACTCAAACGACATCACCTTCCAAAACCAAATAATTGATTCAATTTTGTTTTTTTTCTGAAGATGTCTGCTAGTTGAAGATGACAGAACACATGAGGAAGCATGATCATTTTTCCTTTTAAGTGCTCTATGATGGAATGAGAATCTGGCTCTTTATATATATATATATATATATATATTTGTGGAACACAGGATAGAGCCATAGAGGTGATTTGGCTAGTGCTATCATCTTTTGCCATTTAGCATAGAGGAGTTGATTTATGAAGCTGATTAAGGTCACTTCAAAGGAAGCTATATAATGAACTAGAAGATGATACAGATTGATGCTCGACCTCAATTGACAACTTGGAAACCTGACCTTGCCTTTTCCATTTCAAGGATATGAAAAAAGTCTCATCCTAACAACTAATCCCTGCCATCCTGTGGTTGACTGTCAAATGTCTGAATTCTGGACTCCCACCTAATCAGTATTGGCAAAGCTAGAAAGTCACAACTCAAAACTCTGTGGGAATAAAAGATTCAATAGTGCCTCTTAAATTGTGTATTAGATGAAGTTCTGCTGTCATGAAGAAGTTGTGGGTTCAACCTTTAGTAGCTTACAGTGTGGAATGTATTAAAGTATTTGGCTGGGTCATCGTGAGATAGATGAGGTAGCCTGCATGTTGTTGATAGAAAATGTGACAGAGATAAATCTCCATTGTCATCATAACTGTTTTGACATTAAGTTCAATTGAAGTGTCTAGAGGAGGGCGAGTCAAGCGATTCTTGGGATGGCTAGGCCTGGTCAATCAGGCTTGGTCCTAAACTTGTTTGAAGCAAAGGCTGCCTGATCCACCCAGTTACTATCCTGAGTCAACTCACCCGAGCTCCTGGTTAACCTGTTTGTTAGAAAAATATGGTCTGTCCCCTTCATCTAAAATATATGAGTTGCCAATGTATTTGATATGTTCTTTTGAATTATATTTGTTGGTCTAATATTTGATCAGGACCCTGCTTTGGCGGGACCTGCACTGCGTAATGAAAAACAAAATTGTCTTAATATTTTATATTGGCTTCCTTTTTATTTTTATTGATGGAAGAAAGTTGTTTGCAATATTTTGGTGAAGCAGATGAACCTCGTTGACACACCAGGAACAAATGTGATCTTGCAAAGGCAGCAACGACTTACTGAAGAGTTTGTGCCCCGTGCAGATTTACTTTTTTTTGTTATTTCTGCAGACCGACCTTTAACTGAAAGTGAGGTATATGAACTTAATCTCTCTCATCAACATTGAATGTCTTTATCCATAGTACTGCTGTACTCATGAAGAATTAATAAAATAAGCCATTCATGTCTTTATGCGTAGTACTCTGGCAAAAGAAACGATGGGGTGTTCCTAAAGCCTTAGTAGTTCTTAAGATCTTACTGGAAGTCCTGGATTTGATTTGATAACCATAGTTCAGAAAATTATTCTTGTTGAATGTTTGTTTATCTGTTTCCAACATGTTTAGTTTATTTGAGTAAATCTGACTCATTTCATGTAGGAGAGTGTGCTGAAGACTCTCTGGAAGGCCCTATCTTTTGTTTTATCAAGTTGAATTTGCATTTAGGTTATTCTGTTTGAATATCTAGTTTAATTTTAGTTTATTATTTCATAAGAAGGCATTTACTTAGTAGTTATGCCAAGTCCATGCTCTAGGTTTTGTTTTTTTTTTTTTTTAAATTCAGTGCTCTAGGGTCTTATTGTAGTCCTTCAGATGGGGAGAGTAAGTTTTGATTTTACTCTGATTCATTTCTTCTCATGTTGTCATGTAGAGGGAATCATTTGGCACTTTAGTTTTGTGGATGCAAAGCCTTGTGTGCGCAGTTTACCTATTGTGGACACAGTTTTTAATCCATGATCTAATTTAAGATGGGGCACAAGTGTTCACTGAACTGTTTGCAGAAGTACATAATCAGTGGAAGGTCAAGGATGTTTGGTTTATCTTCTCATGGTTACCTTGTGACATTCTTGCTCTGTTAATATGAGAAACATTAGAGAATGCCTTAACAATGCTATAAGAGATTTAAAAGAGAAGATTGAATAATGATGGATAACTTGAGTGCCGATCTGATGCAAACCCAAAGAAGGGTTTGGATCGAAAAGTGCTGAAGCATGTAAACTGCCGATAACCTTATACAATGCTCATATAAATGAGAAAGAAAAGCTTCTAATCTAAGATTCCTACCCAAAGTAGAATACCAAACAATCACCAGACTTTGAAACTAAATAAGAACCCTACAGAAATTAGAAAGCTATCCCTAATTATAACTCATTAAGGAAAATAAAATAAGAAACAAAAAATCTTAAAATGTTCTTAGTTCCCACATGTAGGCCATGAGTCTTGTTGCAACAATTTATAAGCTTTGTAGCATTCTCCCTGGGTTGCAAAAGAGTTTGACTTCAAACTTGATTTCTATATGCGTTGCCTCTATATTCATGGCGTACTTGAAGCGCTTCTTTTGTAATACGTGATGTTGATCCTTTCTTTGGTGGTTCTGGCTTCGTAGGATGGAGTGTGACGGCCTTTCCATCGTGAATAAAAATGTATGCATTGTCCTGCATTCCATGAGTTCTTTCTTTGGTGGTTCTGGCTTCGTAGGATGGAGTGTGACGGCCTTTCCATCGTGAATAAACATGTATGCATTGTCCTGCATTCCATGAGTTCTTTCTTGTTGTCCTTCCACGGTCTTCCAAGTAAAAGATCTCCACTATCCATGGTATGCCGCACCACACTGTGTCCTTGTAGTCTTTACTAATAGCAGAAGTAACTTGACATGGGTATGTTGTACTTGGACTTCATTGACTGTCATTAATCAATGGACAAAATAAGGGGTGATAGTGCTTGCATACCTTTAGCTGTAGGCGATCAATAAGAGTTTGTGATATGATGTTGTCAGAACTTCCTCAGCCAATCACAACAATACAAGTTTGCCCATTCGCAACTCCTGTTGAATAAAAGATATTCTTCTGCAACAACCATCTCTTCTTAACAATTGGCATATGCTTTCCACCTTTTTAAATTTTCTTTCTTCTGCTCTCTACCCCTTCTTGTCGTCTTTTTTTCTTCTTCCTGTGTGTATGCGGGGGGTGGGGTGGGGTGGGGGGGGGGGGGGGGGGTGTTGTTGGGTTGGGTTTGGAAGGAAGAAGCCTGTGGGTGGGGGTTGTGCGGGGGGTGGGGGTTAGGCTTGGGTTTTGGAAGGAAGAAGCCTGTGGATGGGGGTTGTCTAAGTTCGGCCGTTTGGGGTTTAGGCTGGTGTGTCATTATTAGGGTTTTAGAGGGACTTGGTTGTGATTGGTAAGGGGGTAAGGTGTGGGTTTGAGATGGAGTTACTGAGGGTTTTAGGGTTGGGTTCCTGGATATATATTTCTTTGGGGAAACTTAGGGTTTTAGGATTTCTGATGTTTTGGGAAATTGGGGGATTTTACTTATGGTTGCGAGGCTTTGGGATTTGGTTGCAGAATCAATATCACGTGGCATTTTCTCTCCTCAACTTTGACACAATAGAATACCTAAAAAATATCAGAAAGTAATATGTTAAAATCAAAAAATAAAAATAAACAAGAAAATGTGGGATTGATCTATGGGAAACATGGGTCTAACATTTAGGGATCATTTTTAAGTCATTTGATGTCTTTTCCATTAGTATTTTTTTTTTCAAAAAATAAAATATTCCAAAAAAATAAAAAAGCACAAAAATTTGTGGGATTGATCTATGGGAAACATGTGTCTAACATTTAGGAACCATTTTCAAGTCATTTGATGGGTTTTCCATTAGTCAAAAATATTTTTTTTCAAAAAAAATAAAAAATAAAAAACGCAAAAAGTATGTGGGATTGATCTAAGATCTAACATTTATGGGCCATTTTCAAGTTGTTTGTGTTAAGTAGTTGTTTGTGCAGTTTCCTATCACCAATTGGTTTTGGGATTACTGGCTAGCAACTTTGACATGGTATCAGAGCCTGAGGTCTCGAGTTCGAAACCACGCAGGGCAGAAATGCCCCATGCCGCGTTGTGTGTTTGTGCGGGCGCAAAATGCGCAGGGCAAAGAGGCCCCATGCCGCGTTATAGTCTTGTGCGGGCGTGTGCTTCGGATCCGGGCGGTGTCCCGCCCGAGGGGGGGTGTTAAGTAGTTGTTTGTGCAGTTTCCTATCACCAATTGGTTTGGGATTACTGGCTAGCAACTTTGACAGTTTGATGGGTTTTCCATGAGAAAAAACATTTTTTTTCAAAAAATAAAAGAATAAAAAACATAAAAATATGCGTGCTTGATCAAAAGGAAACACGGATCGAACAATAACAAGTCATTATCATGTGATTCATGGATGAAAAGAGAGAAATAAACTCAAAAATAGCAAAAAAATCCAAAAACAAAACGTACTTAGATGAGAAGCTTTTGAGTTGGAAACTTAGAATGGTTGATTCTTGTGTGTTAATGCTTAGATTTGATTATTCTAGAGTTATTCTAGGAAGACTTGAGCAAGGGAGGCAGTAGGAAGAATTTACAACAGTGAAAAGTGAAAAAAGTGGAGAAGGTGGTTGACTGCCCCCATCCGCTATGTAGTGGCGTAGCGGCTGCTACGGATGTGAGCGCCGATAAATGCTAACACCGCTATGCCCGCCATGATGGAAGCTATATAATTCATGTAGCCGACCCCAACATAGTTGGGACAAGGCTTTGATGATGGTGGTGCCATGGTGGTGATGATGATGGGGTGATCATCCTAACCCCTCCATTAATGGCCATAATTTTTACCCCTTAAAAAAAGGACCGTCGATCCAACACTGTAGTCCATTAGCATGGGTATGAAAAATGGGATTGGTGCAATTCAAGGGGGTGGGGGGTGTTCCCATGTGTGTGCTCCGTTCAGATGGGTGATTAGGTGGGCCTCACTATGGGGTGTGCACTGTTACACCAAAAAAAAGAAAAAGATGTGCATGGGGGAATATATTGCTCCTATGCATATGTCAAACGGTCTTACCGTGCGAGATACCCATTGGGCCCACTATATGATCAATCTGAATGGGCCACTATATGTCATGGATCCCATAGAGTTTGGACCGACCCAAATGGACTGGACCATTGGATCTAGTGTGACAAGTAAAAAAGGTCATCATCTAGTGCGGTCCCGCTGAAGCAAGGTCCTAGGAGGGTCTAGACTGGAGACATACCTAACCTTTGGCATTTTTGCAGAAAGTGGCTGCTCGCAGGTCTCGAACCTGCATTGTCATGCATGGCACCCGAGACTTTTCCCATTGCACCAAAGTAATGACCCTCTAGTGTGACGAGTGTTTAACAAAAACATTAAACTTGTGGGCCATCAATTAAAGGTTTGGATCATTGGATTGACTTGAAATTTTATATTAGGGTGGTCTCACTTGGATCATTTCATTTGTTCCTCTATCATGATTTGTGGGGCTCCAGGTGGGCCCAAGCAGTTCTCTTGCGTGGGAACACATCCTATGTATGTATATATCTGTACTCTTATTGATCTTCCTCTTTTTCATGTGTTCAAATTGAAAATAGGTTGGTGACTTGATACTTTTTAAGTAAATAATTATATTACTTGGCATGATTTTGAAGTGTATGATCTTTTTTCTTTAAGCTAATTCCAGACTCATCTGCAAATTCCTTTCAGGTTTCTTTCCTTCGTTATGTTCAGCAGTGGAAGAAGAGGGTCGTGTTTGTTTTGAATAAATCTGATCTCTATCAGAATAACAGTGAGGTTCATTTCTGCATTTATGAGTGCCATGCCTACTGAATAACTGATACCTTTATGAGGATGTTTGACATATTCATATCATTTACATAGGAAAGTGGAGGGGTTGGATAGGGGTGAAAGGCAGATGATAAGGGGAAAGGAGCAGGGCCAACAGTTAAGGTCATTAAAATTTTCCATGTGGTGGGATTTACTCATAGGAGAGAGGATGAGAAACTATAAACATCAAAGGTGGGAAAATTGGTGGTCACTTCCACATATTTTTCACTGACCCTTCACTCTTCACCCCTCAAATCAATTCCGTTTTTGTATGAAATGACTGTTCTCAGACTGGAACATCCTTAATCTTTATTTCTTTTATTAATCTATTATTTCCTGTGGCGCACACTGCTATTGTTGATTCTGAACCATTTTCTTGACCTTGGTGTAGCTTGAAGAGGCCACTGCATTCATTAAAGAGAACACACAGAAGCTGTTGAACACTGAACATGTAATATTGTTCCCTGTATCTGCACGTTCTGCACTCAAGGCAAAACTTTCTGCTTCATTAAACGTTGAAACAAGTTAT
The DNA here is from genome assembly GCA_012931725.1 of Litsea cubeba. Classification (NCBI taxonomy): domain Eukaryota; kingdom Viridiplantae; phylum Streptophyta; class Magnoliopsida; order Laurales; family Lauraceae; genus Litsea; species Litsea cubeba. The sequence goes on from CM022945.1 coordinate 100,260,811, forward strand.
GAAGAGTTGTTGTCTAATGATCCTCGTTGGAATACCAGCGGCTTTCGTGAGCTTGAAACATTCCTTTACAGCTTTCTGGATGGATCCACAGAAACAGGAATTGAAAGAATGAGACTTAAACTTGAAACACCAATTGGAATTGCAGACAGATTACTGTCTGCTTGCGACACACTCGTGAGGCAAGAATGTGAATATGCAAGACAGGATTTAATTTCAGTTAAGGAAATAATTAGCAGCGTGAAGGAGTATGCAATGAAGATAGAAAGAGAGAGCCATTCATGGAGGAAACAAACCTTCTCCCTGGTATCTTTCTCTTCAAACTAACCCTTCTAGCCCTAGGTCATGAAATTTCTGTCATTGTTATGGATCACAAATAAATCATGTTGTCTATGCTCATGTATGTTGATATAATTTCTTGTGCCATTCACTAATAGGTTAACCTTTTGGTGTTACTGGTTATCATGATGGTATCAGAGCTAGAGGCCACGAGTTCAAACCCCTTGGGAGTCATGTTACTGTTAATAACCAGTAACACCAAGAGCTCGAGCTGTTAGTGAATGGCATAACAATTTATATTAATAAACCCCCCCCCCCCCCCCCCCCCCCCCCCCCCTCTCTCGAGCGGGAGGCCGTTCGAATATGAAACCCAACAAACAGACGGAACAGAACAGACCAGACCGATAAATGGAGGTAACATGCCTCCCAAGGATGTCAAACTTGTAACCTTTGGCTTTGATACCATGTTAATAACTAGAATCACCAAAAGCTTGAGCTGTTAGCGAACGGCATAACAATTTATATCGACACCCCCTGCTTGAACGGGAAGCCATTCTAAAAGCTTAAGCTTTTAGAGTAAATGGTCGGCAACATGGTATTAGAGGGGAGGTCGAGTGTTTGAAGCCCCAAGGCTGTTGTGCCTTGTATTCTCCCACGGAAGGTGTGATTCCTGTGCAGAGCCCTTGTATTCTCCCACGAAGGGTGCTGAGTGTTCCCGTGTGGAGCCAAAGCTTTAAGAGTAAGTGGTTGTCAACAGTTACCTCTATCTGTTTGGCTGGTCGGTCTGTCTGTTGGGTTCCAAATTTGAACTCCTTCCCATTTGAGGGGGTGGTGTGTTTAATATCAAATCTTATGCCGTTTACTAATAGGTTAGCCTTTTGGTTTTGGTGTTATTGGTTATCAAGAATGTACCCCAACTCAAGTTCTAGAGAGCAACTGGGTTATGAGTATAATCGCAACTGCTTTTTATAAAAAGTGGAAACAACTGAAGTTTTGAGCCAGCTTAGGGGATCTTCAGCAGATTCTAGCGAAGTTGTTCCTGTAATGTTGTTTCAAAACTTCTTAAGAACACACTAGTCACCTTAAAAAAAAAGAAAAGAAAAGAAAAAAAAAAACTCTTTAGAACACTTCACCTAAAGTGCGTTTAAAAAGAGGTCATCACCTAGTGCTGTCCCGCCGAAGCAAGGTCCTGAGAGGGTCCAGACTGAAGACAGACCTAACCTTTGACAATTTTGCACTAAGTGGCTGCTCGCAGGTCTCAAACCTGCATTATCACCTATGGCACCCAAGACTTTTACCATTGCACCAAAGGTCCAAAGCAATGACCCTACCTAACCTGCGTAACTTGCGTTTATTGTCCATAAAAAAGAAGATAAGAACCTTGAACCTGTGAGTGATAAGAATTTGTATAATAACTTGCAGATTAAGACAGCGCAGGCCCGTGCAGTGAAGCTTACAGAATCTACTCTTCAACTGTCAAATATTGATCTTGTTGCCTCATACTTCTTCAAAGGGGAGAAATCTGGTTCAATGCCTGCCACTTTAAGTATTCAAAATGAAATTATCAGTCCTGCACTTTCTGGTGTACAAGTAAGCATATTTTCAACTTGATTGGGATCATTTAACTTAATATGTGAAAATTGCATTCCAGCCATCCTGGACGTCTTTTTGCATGTCAATCCAATGAATATCACTTTGGTCTAATGCTCTTGGATTGAATCACAAAAATACATGCAGGGCGAATGGAATGCAATTCCTATGCTTTACTGGGATTCTTCTGTTGCTGCATTTCTTTTTCTAAAATAAAGTTTCTGTTACCTTTAAGAAAAAATTAATATCAGTTGGCATGCATTTCAATTCAGAGTAAGCTAGGTCTATGAAGGTTTGGATTGCTCATAGGTGGATTTTAGTCTGAAAACTTTCACTTGTTGAATGTCATTACACAACTCACCTTCATAAAAAGGATTTATGGCTGAATGAGTTCATTTTGTCCTATATATGTGGTCACAATGTAACGAATGCCATTTGTAGTTGCATGTGTTGTAGCGACAATGTTTGACCACACCATTTCTTTCTTCTCAATTTCTGTTGTTTATATTGGTTAGTTATATTGTAACTTAGCTCATTGCATGTTGTATGGAGAACCGAACTTTTCCATACAACTGCACACCATCATGCGGTACTTGTTCTCATTGTCCCTAAATTTTTACATGTAGTGAATATGATAATGGTTTGGCATTGTTGTACAGCAAATAGTTTTAATATTGTTTGGGTCCTTGCAAATTGCTGTGTAGCAAAGCTGTAGTACTTTTCACTTTAAACACTTAAAATAATTGCACCAATCAACATCTGGGATGTACTTTCTTGATTCTTTTTTTCCTTTTAAAACTTATTGACCTTTACTTACATGCATCTTTCATTAAATGAACTTTGACATTTCAGAGACTACTTGGGGAATATTTGACATGGTTACATTCTAGTAATGCTTGTGAAGGGAAACGCATAAAGGAAACCTTCGAAAAAAGATGGCCCACATTTGTAAATTCATGCCACCAGGTGCATTCAGAAGCCTATGAAATAATGGGAAAAGGTGATGAAGTCAGCTTGCAAGTGGTAACGAACTTCAGTCCTAGTGCTGCTGCAAAACTTTTTGAACAGGAAGTCCGTGAAGTGGTGAGTTCACTACTTATTAGATAAAGTGGATGTCTTTTTCTTAACTGTTGAGATCCTTAATGCCATTACACGTTTGTTTGTTGTTTACTTACAATTTTTTCTCTTTTTTCTTGCTTTTGTGTTTGATGTTGATAAAAATGTGGAAACTATATTTCTTTAATAGCCGCCATTATAAGACTTTAAATGGTATTTACTATATTTTTCTAACCAATGCAAATCTTTAAATGGTATTTATTGTTAATGTTTGTTTCATCGTATGGTGCATTTGTTATTCAATATATACACGGGTATTTACTTCATCTAACATTCACACATCATCATCGTCATAACTTTATCCCATCTATGTGGGATCAGTCTAGAGGTGTCAAATGGGCCGTTCCGCCCAAGCCCAGCCTGGCATGACACGGTCAGCCCGCCTAGCACAAATGAGGCAACCCCCCCAACAACAATAACAACAACCATAAAATGGTCATATTTTAGGCATTAGAGGTCATTTTGATATTTTAAAGGTCTATAAATATCACCTCCCATTTTCATTTCTCACCACCAAACTCAACAACTCATTTTCATTTCTCACTTTCTCAACACTCTCTAACTCACTCAAAGCATCCAAATCTCTCTCTAATCATATTTCTAAGAAGTGCTTTTTTTTTTTTTTTTTTTGGGGGGGGGGGGGGGGGGGGGGCGCAAAGATCAAGTCATCAAGAGACAAGATTAAGGGGCCTTCGAATTTTTTGAGGAATTCATTTCATTTAAATTGAGATTTCATATTTCTATATAGTCTATAATATATTATATTATGATGCAAGCCAGACAATAGGTTGGCCAACCCATTGGGTCTAGTCCATAGGCCCAACGGGACATCCATTTAGTTAGGAAGTATTATTAAGTAGTTTGATTTGATTAGGATTAATATTAGTGAGTTTCCTATTTTATTTTAGGCTATATTCAAATATTAGAAGGTATTGTTGTTTACGAAATTATTTCTTGCTTTGATCAGAATTGGTAGCTTTCTTATTTAGAACTCCTAATACACTATAGATAATGGCACCCTTCATTGTAGCAGACATGCCTATGTCAGTAAATAATACAATTGCTTGAGTTCATCGTGAGTTTCATGGTTATGCTTGTTCCCTAGTGACAGGAATCCATTTTTGAATTTGATCAATCCTTCGGGAGATTGATCTATTTGTCGATTGTGGATCTGGGCTGTGCCAATTTGGTATCAGAGCAGCCATCGTCTTCCCAATTCCCACTATCTCCTTCGTTTTAGCCCAAAACAACAAACAGCGCCCAGCAGCAGCCTGCAACCCCATCTTCTCTACCCAGCACACCTCCTCCTATGCATCATCAAAGAGCAGCAGCGCACGAGCCCTCCTTTTCTCTCCTTCGTTCAGCTCCACCCTTCAAGTCGTAAGCCTTCTTCTCTCTTATTTCATTCTCTGCACGTTTCTCGAGGAGAAACAAAGAACCCCCTCACGTACCTTTCTCTAGCACGAACAAGTCTGGTTTCTGCAGTTTGGGCCTGACCTGCAGTTCGGGCCTGATCTGAGCCTGAACCCAAGTCCATCTCACTAGCAAAAAAAGAAAGAAAAAAGAAAACCTACAAGTGGGAGTAGCCAATAGGGAGCCAACTCCATCCAAAGCACAAATTTTCCTTGTTGATCAACGATCGGTCTTCACGTGCATACGTCAGGTTAGTTCATCTTTGGAAAAAAAGAAGTCTTGTTACTCTTTTACATCCAATGTGAGAAACATTGAAGATCCAATTGACCAACAAAGACAACTTTATCAAAAGATATATGGGGATCGATATTATAAGAAAGAAGTCGACTTTGAGCAGTTCCTCCTTTTGAAGCAAGGAGATCTGACAGTTAATGATTACATGCGCCAATATCAAAATCTGGAATTTGTTTGTAATTTAAAGGGCATAGATAAAGATGATAAAAAATGATATATGAGAGGTTTGCAATTAGAAATACGAGATAAGATGCATTTTTGCACGAACATTCAAAGCATATTTGAAACATTCCCGGCTGAATATGAGAGGTTTGCGATTAGAAATACGAGATAAGATGAGTTTTGGCATGACCATTCAAGAAGCAAATCTTAAAGCATTCCCGGCTGAAAATGAGATTTGCCATTCTGAAGAAGAAAATTTTCAGCAAAGATCAAGAGCGCATATTGTGGAAAGACTTTTCTCGTAGGAGAAGATAATCCCACACTTGTCATTCGTCGGCTCCTTATACAAATGAGAAGGAAGAAGAAGAATGGAGATAGGCGGAGAAGTTTCACACGTGGGTAACAATTGAAGATAAGTCTGCTAATTTGATTATTGACAATGGTAGTGCAATGAATTTTGTCGCGCAAGAGGTCATTGACAAACTTCTTTGGCCAACTGAGAAGCTTCCTAAGCCTTACCAAGTCACATGGACTAATGGTCATGTCATCCCCATGACTCATAGATGTGTGGTATCATTCAAGATGGCCATTATGAGGATAAAATTTGGTGTGATGTGATCCTTATGAATATTGCTCATATTATTTTTTGATAAAAAAGTGCACTATGATAAAGAGGCGAACACATATACGGATATACCCTTTTGTGGAATGGAAAAAGGGTTATGCTCGTTCCAATGAATTCAACAACCCCATCTTCGTCTACATCATCACCTTAAAGTGAAGAACCACAAAAAGTTGAAAAAGAAGTCATGATTGCACCAAAAGTGAAGACAGAAGACATCAATGATGACATCAAAGAGCAAGTAAATGGCAAAGTTGATTTCATGGGTATAAACAATATTAATCAAAGTAATGTCAGTCAAGAGCCACAAAAAAGTTGAGGAAAAGCAAAGACAAGCATACATTGAAGACTCTGATCAAGTTAGCAAGAAAATTGAACATCCAGTGGATCCAATTGTCATGCCACTTCTAGAAAACCCAATTGGGTCATCGGACATCAACTCAATTGTTTCAGATGTGTTACAAGAAGATCCAATTGTTGAATTCCCTCACATTGACTTCATCTTCATGGATCAACAGTGGAAGCTTGAAGATTGCACTCAAATATGGCATATTTTACGGTGGCAGTCTCTAATGGGAAAAGCGCACATTCGAGCTACATGCATACATCAGAAGAAGCGACACCTCCCATCTACTTCTCATTGGAGGACTACATGGAACTTGCAAGATATGCAAAGCAAATGAAGATCGCAAGAACATTCTGAAGTTTGTGCGATTGATTTTCGACCTAGGAGGACATTTTCGGAACTTGTAGTCAGATTCTCTCCCATATTATCACCTATCAACTTGCCGGAGTCGAGTTTTTTCAAGCGGGCGAGAATTGATGCAGGCTATACAATAGGTCGACCAGCCCATTGGGTCCAATCCATAGGCCCAACGAGACATCCGTTTAGTTAGGAAGTATTAAGTAGTTTGATTTGATTAGAGGATTAATATTAGTGAGTTTTCTATTTTATTTTACGCAATATTCAAATATTAGAAGGTATTGTTGTTTAGGGAATTATTTCTTGTTTTGATCAGAATTGGTAGCTTTCTTATTTCGAACTCCTAATACACTATATAAAGGCGCCCTTCATTGTAGCATACATGCTACGTCAGTTAATAATACAATTGCTTGAGTTCATCGTGAGTTTCATGGTTATGCTTTTGCCCTAGTGGCAGGAATCCATCTTTGGATTCGATCAATCCTTGGGGAGATTGATCTATTTGTTGATCGTGGATTCGGGCTGCGCCACATTAAATTTCATATTCTCCTCTTATATTTTTTATCACAAATATCTCTATTACTATAATTATATTTCTTTTTTTTCAAATTTAATTTATTGAATATGGCTAGGCAACCTTCAAGAAATCTTCCTCAAGAGTTTTCTTCTGTTAATTTAGGGGAATAAGACTATAATGTGCGAGTAGAAGAAGAAGAGGAAGAAGGCCAAGTAGAAGCTAGTAGTTCCCGTAGAACATCTAAGAGACCCAGAACTTCTAAAGTTTGGGAATCATATGTTACTTTTAAGGTTAAAGATAAAAATGAAAAAGAGATTGATAAGGAAAAATGTAAATATTGTGGTAATATTTATGTTGCCGGTTCAAGTGGCGGCTATGATGCCCAAATGCGGATATGGAGACAGACACTGATCCGAGAATCGGGGATACGACTCCTCACTTTTGAAAATCTAGGACATGGATACAGATACGGGTGTCTTAATTTTTTTTAGATTACTTTTGAATCAATGTAATTATCATTGTTTTCATCCCTTTCTAGCATTTTTTATGATGAGAAGTAAATATATTACAAAAACTATATGAAATAAAGGACTTTATAAGTAGGATATGTTAAATAAGTTCCCTAAAAGTATTGGTGCAGTATCGGGTACCATTACAAGTGTCGTATTGGTCCGATACAGATACGTTGGGCTTGTACAAGTATCCGAATATCATAGGGTGGTGGTACCGGCCATTTGAAAAGGCATATGGATGTTTATGAACCTAAACATATTGTGAGGACCCAAGGGGAAGTGGGGTTTATAGGGGTATAGACCCAAATTTCAACTAGTGGTAGTAGTTTACGAGTTTTTTCTTATAATGTTGTTAATGATAGACAGTTGCTTGTAAAAATGATTGTACTAGTTGAATCACCTTTTGATTTTGCTGAAAATGATTTTTTTTTTTTTTGAAGAATTCATCCAAAATGCCCTATGTCCACAATTTAAAAAGATTTCTAGTAGTACTGTTAGAAATGATGCTATTAGACTGTGGCAAAGTGAAAAGGAAAATATAAAAAAATTCTTAAAAATAGTCCTCGTGGAATTGCTATAACTACAGATTTATGGCAAGCTAGAAGTGGTGATGGCTTTCTTTGTATAACTGCCCATAACATAGATGAAAAATGGGTTATTAATAAACGAATTATAACCTTTTCTAAACTTGAATGGCACACCTTGGCCAAAGAATAGGGTCCCTTATTTTGGAAAAGCTTCAAGAATATAATATTTTTGAAAAAGTTTTAGCTATAACTTTAGATAATGCAACAAATAATATAGTGGTTATTGACCTGTTGAAAACTATGATGCCACTTGCAAATTTGATCGATGGATCTATTTTTCAAAATAGATGTATATGTCACATCTTAAATCTCATTGCCCAAGTTGGTTCAAAAAATATTTCAATTATAATAGAACAAATTAAAAATATTGTTAGATATATTATTGAGAGAAGACTAAGAAGAACAACAAACGTTTCAGATAATCAATTTGGTTTCATGCCTGGGAGATCAACCATGGAGGCTATCTTTCTCCTGAGGAGGTTAATGGAACAGTATAGAGAAGGTCGGAGAGATTTACATATGGTGTTCATTGACTTGGAGAAGGCCTATGACCGGGTTCCTGGGGAGATTCTTTTGAGAGTTCTGGAAAAAAAAAAAAAAGAGTGTGTCGTATATATTGAGGCGATAAAGGATATGTATGATAGAGTCGTGACATCTATAAGGACGACTGTCGGCGAAACTAAGGAGTTTCCTATCACGATTGGTCTACACCAAGGCTCAGCGTTAAGCCCGTACTTGTTTGCCATAGTTATGGATGAGATTACAAGACATATCCAGGATGAGGTGCCGTGGTGTATGCTATTTGCAGATGACATTGTTTTAGTGGATGTAACGAGAGAAGGAGTGAATGCTAAACTAGAATTGTGGCGGAAAACATTAGAAACAAAAAGGTTTAGGCTTAAGTCGATGCAAAACGGAATATATGGAATGCAAGTTTAGTCAAAGTAGGACACCTGGTAATATAGAAGTAAGTTTGGGTACACAAAAGATTGTAGAAAAAGAAAACTTTAGGTACTTTGGATCTATGGTGCAACAGGATGGAGGGATTCATACTGATGTAAGTCACAGGATTTAGGCCGGGTGGTCCAAATGGAGGAGTGCCTCGGGGGTCTTGTGCGATCGGAAAGTCCCCCTCAAGGTTAAAGGAAAGTATTATAAGGTGGCGGTACGACCAGCGTTGTTATATGGATCAGCGTGTTGGGCAGTAAAGCATAATCATGTCAAGAAGATGGAAGTTGCGGAGATGAGAATGCTAAGATGGATGTGCGGGATCACAAGGAGAGATAGGATTAGGAATGAGGAGATTAGGGGCAAAGTAGGAATAGCACCGATTGGAGATAAAATGAGAGAAAATCGACTGAGATGGTTCGGTCATGTTAGAAGGCGTCCAACGGAGGCACCTGTTAAAAGGCGTGAAAGCATGGAGATTACCAAGAGTAGGAGAGGGAGAGGGAGACCCAAGAGAAGTTGGAAAGAAACTAATAAACATGACCTTGCCTACATGGATCTAACGGATGACATGGCCCTAAACATATTTGATTGGCGTCGTCAAATCCATATAGCCGACCTCACCTAGTGGGAAAAGGCTTGATTTGATTTGGTTTGGTTAGATATATTTTCTCCTCTGCACCTAGAAGACAATTATATTCCTCAATATGTGCGAGGCATGCCGTATCAGCCATAAAAAAAAATCCGAATGTTGAACATAGATGGAATTCTATGTATGAATTGTTAAATAAGGCTATTTCTAGAAAAGAAATTTTTAATGAATTTTGTGCTTTTCATGCACAAGAATATTTGATGACTGATGTACATTGGGATTTGTATCAAGACATAAGAGATTTATTATAAATTTTTTATAATGCAATATTATTTTTCTCTGGAGTGTATTATCCCACCTCTAAAAATCTCTAAACTTTATTCTTGAAATTAGTTTACATTTTAAAAATATAGAAATCATGATCTACTTAAGAACATTTGTAAAAAAATGGAAGAAAATTTTAATAAATATTGGAGAGAAGCTCTAATGACTTTGGCTGCTACATTAGATTCTAGGTTAAAATTAAATGGTGTACAAATTTTTCTTGAAGAAGTAAATAATAATATGGAAAGTGAAAACTTAAATACTTTTGAAAATTTATGATCATATTTACTATCACTTTTTCAATTTTATTGTAATCAAATGGGTACCTTAGGGGCTACTATGGCCCCTTAACTAGTCGAGCAGTCAGGTGGAGTTTCTTGGGACATCCTTTATCGCAAAATGGGCAAATCCTCCACCTCAAGTCATATTGTGATGGAGTTATTGTAACGCCCCACCCCATACTCATGTATGATATTGTCCGCTTTGGCCCACGGGCCTCACGGTTTTGTTTCTGATGGGCCTCAACCCATCAAAAGGCCTCATGCAAGGTAAGGGTGTAAGCTCTGCATATAATCACATTTACTTTTCTCTCTATAGTCAATGTGGGACTCCGGGGTGTCACATTATTGTTACATCCCACATCGCTCATGTAAGTGTCCAAACTGTGGGCTCTATGTGTGATGCCTTCCTAACTTGGTGTGACGCGTTTTAAAGCCTTAAGGCAAGATTGGATGCGCTTGGGCCAGGTCCTCTGGTCGAGTAGCCCATTAGCCAAAGAGGACAATATTGCACTGGGCCTGGGTTGGGTCGTTACAGTTATCCTCATATCTTGACTCAGGTGTATTGGAGATGCATGATGCATCTAGTTTTGACATTTTAGCCTAGTGGAAAGCATATGATAGCAAATTTCCAGTGTTATCTGTTAGTACCACTTGGTCCAAGGCCCATATACAATGGCCCATGTACAATAAGCCCATGCCCATAAATCACGTGGGACTTGATTGCCTATCATCACTATGTATATCTTTTCATTCTATAAGTAGGAACTGTAATTAGATTCTTTCCTGGTAATTAGATTGTTAATTAGATTGTAATTGCATAGTGATTGCCTTGATTAAGGCTACAATGTATTATAAATAGAAGCAATGAACGATCAAAGAGATCATTCAATCCCAAAGAATTCTCTATTTCTATTCTTTCTCTTGTTCTGACATGGTATTAGAGCTTCATCTTCTACCTCTTATTCTTCTAGCTTTCCTCTTCGATCTTGTTGTCGAATCTTGGTAATAATACAGTCACAGGCACCCTACTTGTGACTGTTCGTGCATGTTATTATAGTATTTCATCAACATCTTGAAGTCTGATCACCGGTGGCCCACCTCAGATAAGCCCAAGTTCATCAAGGACATCATTCCATCTTGCTCGACAGTCAATCAGAGACCTGTGGACCAAGATATTGAATCAACAGAAAAATCTGAACAGTGTTTGGGTTCTAGGAACAACTCTCGTCAGGATCTTGGAGCATCTCAACTGGGGCCCACCTGCGATCATCACCATATCATCACAGTTCCTCCAGCCTTGGTCGACCATATCTCCTGGTATTTTTGAAGATTTTTTCAGCATTTTTCAGGAATCAGAGGTAGGATTTTGGATCCATTTTGTGATTTTATAGTTTTCTCAGATCTTTTTAATCACAGCCGTTCAACTTCTTGAATTGTGGATGGATCTTTGTGAAACTTGGTTTGTTGGAAAGATATTTTGATATTACTTACATCATAGTGATCTGATGATCCATTAAATCAATCAGTGGGGCCCACGCATAGAAGAATCAGCCAAAATTTGGGTCGTCTGGACCATTTTTTGGGGTTTTTTTGTCGCAATTTCTGGTTTTCAGCTCCCTGTGTGTGCACTGGTCATCTCTTTCTCTTATTTAGCTGCCTGGTATCTATTCTTAGAGTTTTTTACTCATGGACAAAACAGAAATTGCACTGATTAAGTTCAATGGAACCAACTATACATCCTGGGGATTCCAATTTCAGATTTATCTCAAAGGGAAAGAATTGTGGGGCCATATAGATGGGACTGACCCAAAACCTAAAGATGATGTCAAGGCCATCTCCACATGGGAAACCAAAGATGCAAAGATCATGACTTGGCTTCTGGGATCAGTCGATCCCCAATACATCCTGAACCTTATGTCAAATACAAACTCAATTTAGGCCCATTTAGGCCCAATATGGTGGAATCCAATCTCGTTGGATTTGGTCAACTATTTGCTTAAAGTTTTCCTTTTAAATAGATTGTAATTTGCTAATTTCTCTCTTTCATTAATAATAGATTGTAATTAGATTAGATTAGCTAATTTGTAGCCTTTGAATAGGCAACTGTATTCTATTTAATGGGAGGAAATCTCCAATGTAAAGACACACAAATTTTGTCAATTGAAAAAGCTTCTCTTGCATGTCACGATTGTTATGGTATCAGAGCTTATAGATCATCTGTGATTTGTGAGCTGTGACCTTCTCCTCAATCATCTTCCAAACATTGGAAGCCAGAAGTGGATCATCTGTGGTCATTCACCTCAGCCGGATCATCCTGATCAACTCAGATCAGACGTGGCCCACCCGAGATCATCAACACATCATCAGCGGAAGACTACCATATTGATCGACTGAAGGTTCTTGGATTTATGATGAATTTTTCATGATTTATTGATCATCAGAGGTCGGTCGTCTATCAATTTTTGTGAATATCCATTCTTTTTCAATAGTTTTCATCTCGGCCATTCAAAATCCTTGATTTGGATCTGATCTTCATGAGACCAGTGCCAATAGTTGAAGAAAACTACTCTCATTCCATCCCCACACTTTGATCTGTACCAAGATCATCCAGTGGGGCCCACGTGTTCATCCAGACACAATCCGGAAGGTCGTCTGGGCTGTTTTTTTTCTCTGTGAACATCTGATTCATATCAGATTGATGCTGCTGCTGCTGGTAATTCATTCTACTGCTCTTGGAAGATAATCTTGTGTTTCAGACACAAAAATCAAGGATCTGTAAGCTTGGATCATTCAGATTAGAGTTTATTGGAAACAGACAGTCGTCTGTCACGATATGATCAACAGTGGCCCACCTGCGATCATCATGACATCCTCAAGGAATTCTACAGCCATGGTCGACCATATCTGCTGCTATTTTTGGTGATTTTTTCACCATTTTTTTGGGATCAGAGGTAGTCTTTTGGACCCCACTTGTGATTTTCCATCTTTGTCATATCATTTTAATCATAGCCGTACAAAATATTGGATTGTGGATGGATTTTAGTGAAACTTGTATGGCTGGAAAGACATTTTGATACTGCTTGCATCTCATTGATCTGATTCTCCATCTGATCAAATCGTGGGCCCCACATCAGGAATCTTCAGTCAATTTTAAGGTCGCCTGCACCATTTTTTTGTGTTTTTTTTACTGCCTGCTGTTGTGCGCTGTTGGATTAACCTCTTCTTGACTACTTCTCTTTATTTGGTTCTCAAATGGAGAAGTCTGAGGTTAAATTGATTCAATTTAATGGTAAAAACTACCCAGCATGGTCTTTTCAATTTCGATTATATCTTTAGGCCAAGGAATTATGGGGATTTGTTTTTGGTGCTGATCCAAAGCCTACAGATGATGATAAAAAGATTTCTACTTGGAATACGAAGGATGCAAAAATCAAAACATGGATTCTTGGGGCTGTGGAACCTCATCTGATTCTGAACCTCAAACCATATACGACCTCCAAGGAGATGTGGGGTTACTTGCAGACAGTTTATCATCAAGACAATTCTGCACGTCAATTTCAACTTGAATGTGAAATTGCAGAATATAGTCAAGACACCTTGTCCATTCAGGACTACTATTCTGGTTTCCGCAATTTGTGGAGTGAATACGATGGGATTAAATATGCATCTATTCCGAACAATGTTCTTCAAACTATTCAAGGCCTTCAAGCCTCAAGTCACAGAGACCAGTTTTTGATGAAATTGCGTCCTGAATATGAGACTGTTACATCATCTCTGCTGAGTAGGAGTCCATTACCATCTTTGGATGTCTGTTTAAATGAGCTCCTACGAGAAGAACAACGTCTTCGCACAAAAGCCCATCTGGAACAACAACATACTGCAACTTATCCTGTTGCATACTCTGCCAAAGGGAACACTCAGTCTCTGCCAGTCTCACAGTCTTCTACGACTCCTCAGATTCGGGATATGAGCAAAGTCCAATGCTACTCTTGCAAAAAATATGGCCATCTTGCGACCCAATGCAACCAGAAGTTCTGTAATTACTGCAAAAAGAAGGGACATATCATTAGTGAATGTCGCCGCCGTCCACAGAATCGGACTCCAAATGCCTATGCTGCCACGACAGCCTCTCCTCCTGCTGATGCTGCATCCACATCTGTGCCTTCACAGCCTGGTCCCTCTTCCTCTCCTCTCACTCCCGAATTAGTTCAACAAATGATTGTCAATGCATTTTCTGCACTTGGCATCACAGGTACATCTAAAAACTCTTCTTCCATTTGGTATCTTGATTCCGGCGCTTCAAATCACCTTACTCATTCCAGTGCACAACTCTCTAGTTTGACAAAATATACTGGCAATACTCACGTTCAAACAGCCGATGGAGGACACCTTCCTATTACTGCCATTGGAGATATTTCCAGTATCTTGCCCTTAAAGAATGTTTATCATTGTCCCAATTTAATTTCAAATCTTCTTTCAGTTGGACAACTTGTTGAAAACAACTGTAAAGTTTCATTTTCTTCCTCTGGTTGTGTTGTGCAGGACCAGATGTCAGGGAGGGAGATCGCGAGGGGGCCTAAGCATGGACGCTTATTTTCTCTTGATCTTACTGCTCAAATTAGGAATAATGCAACAAATGATTTTTGTTTTTCTGCTCAAAATAATTGTCAATTATGGCATAGTAGGCTTGGACATCCTAATTTTAAAACCATGTCTCACATGGTTAATTCTGGATTGTTAAACTCCATAGGATTCTCTAAGTTTGCTTCTTTTGATTGTGCTACATGTAAGCTGGGAAAAAGTAAGACTCTTCCTTTTTCTGTCTCTACTTCCAATAGCACTCAATGTTTTGATTTAATTCATAGTGATGTTTGGGGTATTGCTCCTCATTTGTCTCATGCTCATTATAAATATTTTGTGACTTTTATTGATGATTACAGTAGATTTACATGGGTCTACTTTTTGCATTCTAAAGCTGATGTCTTTCATGTTTTTAAGATGTTTTTGGCATATGTTGAGAATCACTTTTCCACTTGCATTAAAACTTTACGTTCTGATTCGGGAGGTGAATATGTGTCTACAGAGTTTCAAACTTTTTTACAACAAAAAGGAATAATTTCTCAAAAATCTTGTCCTTATACCCCTCAGCAAAATGGTGTTGCTGAACGGAAAAACAGGCATCTTCTCGATATTACTCGATCTCTTCTTATTGAATCCTCTGTTCCTACACGTTTTTGGACCGAAGCTCTTAGCACTGCTGCCCACCTTATAAATCGATTACCCTCTTTTTCTTTAGAAAATGAGAGTCCTTTTTATCGATTATACAAAACTACACCGTCTTATGATGATCTACATGTTTTTGGATCGGTGTGTTTTGTACATTTACCTCCTTCTGAGCGTAACAAACTTACTGCCCAATCTGCTAAATGCGCTTTTCTAAGATATGCTAGTCATCAAAAGGGGTTTCTTTGTTATGATCCTCACATACGACGCATTCGTACCTCCCGTAATGTTGTCTTTTTTGAAAATCAATATTTTTTCCAACATCTTGATTCTGTAGAGTCATCATCTGTTGTTTCATTCCCTGGTTTTTCAGATAAAACACCATTTGTTAAATTTGATCCTAATTTTGTTTATCAAAGGCGGAGCAAAGCTGTGACCACGCATAGTCCCCCTAACGATCCACCAACTGCCTCTGGTCCAACTGGGGACCCTCCCTTACGCCGTTCATCTCGGATCTCCGTACCTCCATCTCGTTATGGTTATACCCACACTTCCTTGCTGGCCACCATGTCTTCTACTTCTATTCCGAACTCCTATTCCCAGGCTGTGCAGCATGAATGTTGGAATACCGCTATGCAGGATGAATTGGATGCTCTTGCGCAAAATCATACATGGGATGTGGTTCCGTGTCCTTCTTATGTTAAGCCAATAGGTTGCAAGTGGATCTATTCTATCAAGCTTAACACTGATGGGACCTTGGCTAGGTATAAGGCACGCCTTGTTGCTCTGGGTAATCGGCAAGAATATGGTATTGATTATGAAGAGACTTTTGCTCCTGTAGCAAAAATGACAACTGTGAGGACTATTCTTGCCATTGCAGCATCTCAATCCTGGCCTCTATACCAGATGGATGTCAAGAATGCCTTTCTTCATGGTGATCTTAAAGAAGATGTTTATATGCGCCTTCCTCAGGGGGTTTCCTCTATCATCTCAGGTGCTGTTGCCAAACTCCGTCGTTCTCTTTACGGTCTCAAACAAGCTCCCCGGGCATGGTTTGAAAAGTTCCAGCATGCTCTTATCCACTTGGGGTTTCATCCTAGTCCATATGATCCATCTATGTTCCTTCATCATGCTTCCACGGGGATTACTGTTCTTCTTGTTTATGTGGATGATATCATCATTACAGGTACCGATCCAGATATGATTCAACAACTTCAGGCCTCTCTTCATGAATCTTTCCACATGAAAGATCTTGGTCCTTTACACTATTTTTTAGGTCTTGAAGTTCATCAATCTGCAAAAGGCATTGTACTTCATCAACATAAATATGCTCTGGAATTAATTGAAATGGCTGGACTTCAAGGATCTGCTCCCGTCGATACTCCAGTAGAAGTCAATGTTAAGCTCCAGCAGGACAGTGGAGATCCCCTCTCTGATCCTACATTATATCGTCGCCTTGTTGGCAGCTTGATCTACTTGACGATAACTCGTCCTGATATTTCTTATGCAGTCAATTTAGTCAGTCAATTCATGACTGATCCTCGACATCTTCATTTGGCTGCAGTCCGACGAATTCTTAAATATCTCATTCGGACTCCAACCCGTGGCTTATTTTATTCGGCAAATAATTCCCTAACACTCAAAGCATACTCAGATGCTGATTGGGCTGGTTGTCCAGACACTCGTCGCTCTACCACAGGATGGTGCATGTATCTCGGAGATAGTTTGATTTCGTGGAAATGTAAGAAACAAGATAAAGTCTCCAAATCTTCCACCGAAGCTGAGTATCGTGCCATGTCTGCTGCTTGTTCCGAAATTCTCTGGCTTCGCGGATTGCTTTCCGACCTCGGATTTCCAGCTGATACTGCCACACCACTCTATGCAGACAATACTAGTGCAATTCGTATTACTGCCAATCCAGTTTTTCACGAACGTACTAAACACATAGAGATTGATTGCCATTTTATACGAGATGAATACAAGCGTGATGTAATTAGTCTTCCTCACATCCCTTCTGATCTTCAAAATGCTGATATCTTCACAAAGGGACTTCCGCGCCCTCGTCATCAGTTCTTGGTTAGCAAATTGATGCTTGTGGATTCCCCCACATCAATTTGAGGGGGGGTGTCAAATACAAACTCAATTTAGGCCCATTTAGGCCCAATATGGTGGAATCCAATCTCGTTGGATTTGGTCAACTATTTGCTTAAAGTTTTCCTTTTAAATAGATTGTAATTTGCTAATTTCTCTCTTTCATTAATAATAGATTGTAATTAGATTAGATTAGCTAATTTGTAGCCTTTGAATAGGCAACTGTATTCTATTTAATGGGAGGAAATCTCCAATGTAAAGACACACAAATTTTGTCAATTGAAAAAGCTTCTCTTGCATGTCACGATTGTTACCTTAGGCCATACAAATCGGCCAAAGGTATGTGGGATTACTTGAAACAAGTATATCAACAGGATAACTCTGCTCAGAGATTCCACTTAGAGCATGAACTTTCTCAGCTTACTCAGGGAAACATGTCCATTCAGGATTACTACTCTCATTTTATTCGTTTATGGACGGATTATACTGAGATTATCTACTCCAGTCTTCCTGATGCCTCTATTGCGATAGTTCAGGACATACACTCTACCAGTCAAAGGGATCAATTTCTGATGAAACTTCGACCTGATTTTGAACAAGTTCGTTCGAATCTGATGAGCAGAGTGCCTTCCCCATCTATAGATGCCTGTTTAGGGGAACTCCTTCGGGAGGAACAACGTCTTAACACTCAGGTTGTTCTTCAACAAGCACTGTCACCAGCTCCAGTAACTGCAGCCTATGTTGCACGTTCCGCCCAGCTGCCCAGAGATATGACCAAAGTGCAGTGCTGTTGTTGTCAGAAATATGGACATGTTGCCACTCAGTGCAATACCAAATATTGCTCGTACTGCAAACGCAAGGGTCACGTTCTTCCTGAATGTCGGCGTCGAGCTCACAATTCCTCTCAGAAAGCCAATCTTGCCACCTTGGATGCGTCTTCCTCTGCCTTTGTACGTCCTGCTGCTAATACTATGTTGCCTGCTTCACCTGCTCCACTTGCTCCACCTGTTTCTTCTTCAACAGCTTCCCCTTCTGTTACCCCTGACATGGTTCAACAGATGATTGTCAATGCTTTTTCCGCTCTCGGTCTCTCAGGTAAAACCAAACAGTCACACTCCACCTGGTATATGGATTCGGGGGCTTCTAATCATATGACTTATTCATCTGATACCTTATCTCAAATAAAATCTTATGATGGAACTCTCCGAATCAATACCGCAGATGGTGGTAGTATACCCATTACTGCCATTGGTGAGGTCTCACATTCATTACCATTGAGTCATGTTTTTCTTTCTCCTCAGTTATCTACAAATTTACTATCTGTTGGACAACTCATTGATAATGACTGTTCGGTTTCTTTTTCTCGTTCTGGTTGTGTTATACAGGATCAAGCATCGGGGAAGGTGATAGCGAAGGGGCCTAAGTTTGGTCGTCTGTTTCCATTACAACTTTCTACACAAGATCGTAGTTTGAGTTCCTCTGCATTGTTTTCAGCTTCTAGTTCACGTAACAGCCAATTATGGCACAATCGTTTAGGCCATCCTAATTCTCGCACTTTATTGTCTTTGTTTAAATCTGGTTTGCTATCTGATAATAAAATTTCTTTTAAAGATGTGTTCTTAAATTGTTCAAGTTGTAAAATGGGTAAGAGCAAGACTCTTCCTTTTCCCATCAGCAATACTTCATCATTGCACTATTTTGATCTTGTTCATAGTGATGTATGGGGTATCGCACCTATTCCATCACATCTCATGTTAAATATTTTGTTACATTCATTGACGACTACAGTCGTTTTACATGGATTTATTTTTTGCATGCAAAATCTGAGGTGTTTGCTACATTTAAAATTTTCTTAGCCTATGTGGAAAATCACTTCTCCACCTCCATTAAGACACTTCGTACAGATTCAGGCGGTGAATATGTTTCTAATGAGTTTCAGACCTTTTTACAAACTAAAGGAATTATCTCTCAGAAATCATGCCCTTATACACCTCAACAAAATGGTGTATCTGAGAGGAAAAATAGACATCTCCTAGACATTGTTCGGTCTCTACTCTTAGAATCCTCTGTTCCTCCAAGATTTTGGCCAGAAGCTTTATCCACAGCTGTTCATGTTATCAATAGGCTACCCTCACCACGTATAAATCATGAAACACCTTATTTTCGTTTATTTCATAAGCATCCTGTTTATTCTCATCTCCATGTTTTTGGATGTGTGTGTTTTGTTCTTCTTCCCCCAATAGAACGGACAAAACTCTCTGCACAATCTTCTAAGTGTGTTTTTTTAGGTTATGCGAATGATCAGAAAGGATTTGTCTGTTATGATCCGAAGGTCAAACGTATCAGGATTTCTCGTAATGTAGTGTTTTTTGAACATCAATATTTTTTTCCTCATTCTCTTGATCATGATTCACCTCCTAGTTTTTCACTTGTTCCTGGTTTTACTGATTCTCCGGTTATACCTGTGACCCCTATCAAACCTCTTCTTGTGTATGAAAGGCGTAGACGGGAACCTATTACTGCACCTGAGCCTCCAGATATATCATCTTCCACGGCGCTTGACCCTGCACAAACATCAGATATCTCTCAGTTAGTTCCCCGTCGATCATCCGGGATTTCACGTCCCCCTGATCGATTTGGCTTCACCCATACATCCTTAATTGCCACCCTGTCCTCGGTTTAGATACCTAATAGTTTTTCACAAGCAGTGCAACATCAGTGTTGGCGTCAGGCTATGCAGGAAGAACTGGACGCTCTGAATATTAATCATACCTGGGATGTTGTTCCATGTCCTCCTACCATAAAACCTGTTGGCTGTAAGTGGGTTTATTCTATCAAGTTACATCCTGATGGTTCTTTGGCTCGTTATAAAGCTCGCTTAGTCGCACTTGGCAACCGCCAGGAGTATGGTATTGACTATGATGAGACATTTGCTCCGGTCGCCAAGATGACCACTGTGCGCACCATTCTGGCTATTTCTGCATCCCGCCCTTGGCCTCTTTATCAGATGGATGTCAAGAATGCTTTTCTCCATGGAGATCTCAAAGAGGACGTCTACATGCGCCTTCCACAAGGCTATGACTCTACTTCTAAAAATGAGGTGGCAAAGCTCCGTCGATCCTTGTATGGTCTTAAACAAGCACCCAGGGCTTGGTTTGAGAAATTTCGGGCTACTATACTTCAACTTGGATTTGTTCAAAGTCCTTATGATCTGTCACTCTTCATCAGTAAAAACACTCAAGCTATTACCATTCTTCTGGTTTATGTGGATGACATTATCATTACCGGCACTCACAGTGATATGATCAAGAATCTTCAATCATCCCTTCAAACTGCATTTCATATGAAAGATCTGGGTCCCTTAACATATTTCTTAGGTCTTGAGGTTCACCAATCTAAGAAAGGACTGTTTCTTCATCAGCATAAGTATGCTACTGACCTAGTTGATCTGGCTGGGCTCAAAGAGGCCACACCCGTGGACACTCCATTGGAAGTAAATGTGAAACTTAGGAAAGATGATGGTGATCTTCTATCTGATCCCACACTCTACAGACGCTTAGTCGGAAGTTTGATTTACTTGACCATCACTCGCCCAGACATCTCCTATGCTGTAAATGTTGTTAGTCAATTCATGACAACACCTCGGCATCACCATTTGGTTGCTGTCAAACGAATCATTCGGTACATTCTTGGTTCCTTGACCCGCGGATTATTTTTTCCAGTTGGCACACCATTAACACTTACAGCTTACTCTGATGCGGACTGGGCCGGATGCCTGGACACTCGCAGATCTACCACAGGTTGGTGTATGTACTTGGGTGAATCCCTCATTTCATTGAAATGTAAAAAGCAAGAACGCGTGTCCCGATCTTCCACTGAATCGGAATATCGTGCTATGTCAGCTGCCTGTTCTGAAATCCTTTGGCTTCGTGGCTTCCTTACAGATCTTGGTTTTCCTCAAACCTCGGCTACCCCACTTCATGCGGACAATACTAGCTCCATCCGTATAACCGAAAATCCAGTTTTTCATGAACGTACGAAGCATATTGAGGTGGATTGTCATTTTATTCGGGATGAATATGATCGTAAGGTCATTAGTCTTCCACATGTATCCAGTGAACTACAGCTTGCAGACATCTTCACCAAAGGGTTGCCTAGGCCACGTCATGAGTTTCTGGTTCGCAAATTGCTACTCGTTGACCAGCATCAATTTGAGGGGGGATGTTAGTACCACTTGGTCCAAGGCCCATATACAATGGCCCATGTACAATAAGCCCATGCCCATAAATCACGTGGGACTTGATTGCCTATCATCACTATGTATATCTTTTCATTCTATAAGTAGGAACTGTAATTAGATTGTTAATTAGATTGTAATTGCATAGTGATTGCCTTGATTAAGGCTACAATGTATTATAAATAGAAGCAATGAACGATCAAAGAGATCATTCAATCCCAAAGAATTCTCTATTTCTATTCTTTCTCTTGTTCTGACATTATCCGCCATGGCTCATGATCTACTAACAATTCCAATGTCTAAATGTAGCATCGGAACATGCTTTTAGTGTAGGTGGACGTGTGGTGGATGACAGGAGGACGAAATTAGCGGAAGAAACAATAGAGTGTTGTGTTTGCCTACAAGACTAGTATTTGGCTGACAAGAGAAAGCATGAGATGGCATAAATTGAAGATTATGATCCATGTGAATACATTAGCGAACTACAAATATAATTTTTTTCCTTTTCTTTAGTGTAAATATAAAAAATATAGTCTTTTATTTTTATTTTTTTTATTATCCACAAAAATTGTAAAGGTTTCGAAGGTAATCCTATTGAAAAACCTTCAAGTAGAAAAAATCCAAATGGTTCTCTTCAATTCTCAGTGGAGTAGATTGAGTTTGACCACTTAAATCTGTGTTATGCTCTTCTTTGTGTGTATCTTTTAATTTTTTTTAGTGTAAGACCTTTATTTTTTTAGCTCAAAACCCTAAGAATGACACGAAACCAAGCCGTGCCAAATTTTTTCCGTGCCGTGCACGATTGACACCCTTAGATCAGCCCTGTGAATTCTGTTTTATAAGTAAAAAAATAAGGGGATTGTACAAAAAAAAAAAAAAAAAAAAAACATTAGGTGAACAATGGACCGAAAAGGTCATTTTAAGTGACCTTGCACCAAATAAGTCATTTTGCCCGAAAATGTAATTTTTTAAACATTTTCTACTAGTGTACCTATCGCCCGAAAATGTAATTTTTTTAACATTTTCTACTAGTGTACCTATCGACATTTGTTTTTCAATGTTAAGAGTCCCTAGCGACCCTGCGGTCCACCATAACCTTCACATAACTCCCATCTCCGGCCAAATCCAGAAAATCTGCAATCCTCCCTCTCTCTGGCCAAATCCAAAAAATCTCCGCCCTACGCTCCCATCTCCAGCCATCGATCCACTCATAGTCACATCAAATCGTGCAATCCACCCCCACAAACCCAGAGACTTTTTCCCCATATCATGCTTGCCGTGCGAAAGCCTTTCCCTTTTGTCTCCCGCCGACCTCTCAGTCCTTTTCTCTTTCCCATTCTCTCCCACCGTCCTTGCTCTTTCTCTAGCTCTCAATCTCTCCACCGTAACCAAAGTCCCTCTATTGTCTTGCGTTCTCTCCAGCTCACCCTCTCTCCACCCGAGTTTTGGGGATGTTGACGATTTTGGATTTGAAATTGGGGTAAGGAAAAAGGGTGAATTTGGTCTATATTCACCTTTACCTTTCATCAGTTTCCTCATGTAACCGTCGTATAATTTTTTTCTACTAATGATAGTCTATGACCTGCTTATTTAAACATGCCCTAAAAGAAAACGAAGAATCATAGGTTGGTCTTGACAACATTTTTTTTTCTCTGTTAGGGAGGTCTACCCAGAACTGGGCTTGAAGATAATCAATTACTTTCTTCTCCACCTGGAATATGCACTTTAATGTTCTCCACCAAACAACGGCATGTGGCTTTAATGGTCTTCAAGAGGTGGGAATATCCTACGGAGGGGAAGCAAGTCGAGCATGGTCGTTTTTTTTCCAAGAAGGAATGAGGGATGAGTTTCGTGCATTTATAAGCGTACACCGCAGGGTCGATAGAGACCCTTAACATTACAAATAAAGGTCGACTGAGACCCTACAAACAAAGTAAATGAGAGTTCTGTGAAGGTTACGATGGACCTCAGGGTCGCTAGGGACCTTTAACATTGAAAAACAAAGGTTGATAGGGACGCTAGTAGAAAATGTTTAAAAAAAAATTACGTTTTCGGGCAAAATGACTGATTTGGTGCAAGGTCACTTAAAATGACTTTTTCGGTCCAGTGGTCACCTAATGCGTTTTTTTTTTTTTTTTGGTAAAATCCCTAAAAAATAAGCTATGGCTGGCTGTATTCCTTCATTTTTGCATGATAGTGCTCTCTCTCTCTCTCTCTCTCTCTCTCTCTCTCTCTCTCTCTCTCTCTCTCTCTCTCTCTCTCTCTCTCTCTCTCCTTATTTGACTTTTGATGAGCATGAGAACAAGATTTTTACAGTCTATCTGTCTGTAAACTTGTTTTCCTCCCTATTTTCAGGTCCTGGGAACTTTTGGAGGACTTGGGGCTGCAGGGCTTTCTGCTTCTCTTCTAACATCTGTGCTACCAACCACTTTGGAAGATCTTCTTGCTCTTGGGCTGTGTTCTGCTGGCGGGTAAAGACTGGTTTCTCTTTGTGAGGTTTCATATCTTCATTTATTTATATTTATAGTTCACTTAGGTCCAAATATCTCAGTCAGCTATATGAATGTTATGTCCTCAATTTTACTAATTATCATATTCTTTTGTTGCAATCAAGTTGAATTCAAGTACTTAAGATGATTTATTTATAATATATCTCACCTTATATTTGTATTATGCACAAAAGGTTAAGGGCTGTTTGTTTGGATGTTTTTGAGAATGATGATGGGGTGATACATGAACCATTTTAACCTCATTTTGGGCAAGTGGGATTTTTGAACATCTTACAGGAAGCAGATGGAAAGATTTTCCATCTACCGCCTCACAGAAAACTGCAGTCCTCTCTGTATACAGAGAAAGTCCTCTCTGTATAGAACCCTTTTGCTTTTATAACCCTCTGTAATCTGTATAGTTTTAAACCCTCACCCTTTTGCTTTTGTACATAGAAAGTCCTCTCTGTATGATATCTGATGACTTGAGGTTAGTCATGTTAGATGATTGTTGCAAAATGTGCTTGTACCAAATAAGTCCTCAGTGTACCTCATGAAACTTTGAACAAGAGTTTAAGACTCTTTTATTGTTGTAAAGTGATGCGTGGAATGCTCATTCCAAACATGTGCAAAGTGGTATCCTGGGTCAACACACTTTCACTTACTTTGAAGTTAGAATATATCACAGCTGGTATTCTCTTTTTCTACCATCGCATCATTTACTCCACGTTTTTTTAACTTTTTAGAGTTATCTTTCTTTGGATTGTCATGGACTTGTTAACTGTCACAGAAGCAGATCTTTTTCTTAAATTCATTTTGCAGTCCTAAATACCTATCAATGCGCCAACCCTGACCATCATCACAAATAAAGACACCCATGTGCACCCGTAGTTTTTCGATTTGCCTTTTTGGCCGTCTTTTTTCTATTCGGTGAATTTTTTTTTTACTGTTATAAAAATAATAATAATAACAATATCAATTGTTTAGAGAACTGACACACCCTATTTTTTAATAGATTGCTGGCAATTTCAAATTTCCCAACCCGCCGGAAGGAAGTGGCTGACAAGGTGATAAGGGCAGCACTTGCCTTAGAACGTGAACTCGAAGAAGCCATGGAGAAGGATCTCCTGAATACAATAGAGAATCTAGAACGCTTAGTCGAACTCATGGGAAGGCCTTACCAGGATGCAGCTCAAGATAGACTTAACAGGATGCTGGAGATTCAAGATGAGTTATCAAATGTTGGGAAAAAGCTGAGAACGTTGCAAGTCGAAATCCAAAACCTTCACATTGCTTGAAACTGCTCCATTCATCTTCAAATTATTGAGTAATTTCCAACATCTGCCTACTTTTTTGTTGTATTTGTATGTATCAGGTTACAGTGCATTCTTTTTTCTTTTTTTGTCACGCACTTCTAGATTTTAGGCAGCATAGGCAGCAAAAGCCAAATAAAGGGCAAACGCTCTCTGGCATTTAATTGTACCAACAATATATTATAATGTACAATATGATAGCGCCTGATTTTTATTTGGATACTGTCATTGCTGACTGATATTGAACTTGGAACAACACCCATATTCCACCCCGCATTTTCTAAAAGTCTTTGTGAATCAATGGCATGTGCACCACTGTCATTCGATATCAGCATCGGTGTCTGCATATGAAGTTTTCTATTCTAGGTGCCAGTATAAATCTACAAATTTCATATGAGTAAATTTGTTTTAATACAAGATCAAGCTGTCATACTGTTTGCCGCAACAAATAGCAAGTACCTACTAGTAGTATAAAAATGAATACTGAAATCTTAGCAGCAAGTACCAAGTTGATGTATAAAAACATCTCCACTTGAAATTTAAATCCATACTGATGGACATGTATGAAAGAGTTAAAATATTAGGGGAATGTTTCCAACTCAGCCCACATGAGCAGTGGTGATGATTATCTTGATATTTGCTTTGTGCTAAAACCTTGCAATTAGCTGAAAGGAAAATAGCCAGTAGCTGCATGACATGTCTGCATGGTTTACGTAGGCGTTCCTTTTCTCTTTCAAGTAAACAAGCAAAATAGTGGGCAAAGGTGAGCATAACGTGGTCAAAAAGTGGAAAGAGGAGGCACTCATTTACATGCTTATGTAAGCTACAAAGGGGGATTCCTCACCCATCTCAACAAAACCCTTAAAGAACAAGAAAAGAGAAAAATCATAGGGTTGCCTTTCATGGCATGGAGACAATGGGGGAACAACAATCTCTCCTTTGCTTAGTTAAGAAACTGCACTTTTCTTTGCTTATGCAGGGCTCAATAAAAAAGGGGGATTGTGAATTGAAGGTTGGGGATTTGACAAGGTAAGGGCACTTATTCTCGTCATCCCACTATGAGAAAGCTTTCTTTTTTGTTTCTTTTAATAAATTATGCATTAAATAAAATTTTCAGGTATCTGTACTTGTATGAAAGAGGTGTACCAGAAAGCAGGTGTTTTTACCATCAACGATTATGCACATCTTCTCCTCTTTCAGGGTATATGCTTTTGGACCACCTATCTATTACCTTTCCACTTTCCGGGATACCTTATTATTATTTTTTTTCCTTTAATCAAACATAGTTTAAATTTTAGGGCTGGGAATATCATAGGCCCCTCCTCATGGAGTGCCCAATGCCCAAAACTATGGTTTGATTGGCTGTTCTTGTGTACACCATACAAAATTTAGGAAATATTGTGGTTAATAGATTATTTTGAATGTTACAGAACTCAGGCCACACTAAAATGTCTCCTTATCCGATTGTTGGCCTGAAAATGGATAGCTGGAAGAGTACATTCTTTGGGTCGCATTCGATGGGAAGAGCTCATCAGTTCAATGGTTCAAGATTATCTAATCTAGTTGAGTCTTGGGATGTAACACATCATCAAGTGGTGACCCCACCTTTAGGATCATTAAGCTACCAAGCTATTTTGCTTGAGCTTGCTAGGCTAATATCTTCTTGGAGACCAGTTAATCATCAAGAAACTTGTCTCTTCTCCTCGCAAATACTTGAGCTCCTTTCCTTTCTATTTCTCATTAAAATACGGCATTTCGTGCATTCTATTTCTGCGTCCTTTAAGCCTTCAAATGGGTCACAACATCTCTCTCTCTCTCTCTCTCTCTCTCTCTCTCTCTCTCATATTAGTTTATAGTTTAAAAGAATAAGAATGACTCATTCACTCAATGGTCACATGGTTTTGCCATTTTTAAACCAATTTGGTTCAGGGGTTTCTACAATGGAGTTGGGTTTGCAATATGAGTATGCAACCTTTGGCTTTTATGGAGTTAGTAGGGATGAACATGGGTGGATTGCATGTTGTCAACCCGAAATTGTCTTGAAAAAAGAGAAGGCTTCTTCTTTGGAAGAAGCAAATTGACGAACACCTCAATACCTCATACATACGATACAAATATCACTTGCCTTCCCGCTCCACTCTCTTGCTCTAGGAGGGCCTCACCTCAAGACCATGCAGAATTGTTATCATAGAGAAGTTGGGCCTTCCAGAAGGGTAAGCCCAGCACTAGAGTGACCCAACCTGCCTTGGGCTAGATTTGGGCTGCATTTTTTGTGCCTTTTGCTAGATTGAAATTACTATCCACCCTAAAACAAGGGGTCAGTCTTGAGCCAAAGCTCGTCCAAGTTCCAAGATTATGTAAAAACAAACATGCATGCGGCTATTCATAGGGGAACCCAAATTGGATCTAGACTTAATTTAAGGCCTGATAATTATGATTTGACAAATTTTACCCGAAATGAACCAGACAAGTTTTAACTCTATGTGCCATGGATTGAACATCATAATCAGCATCAGCATCTTTTCAGAGCAATGTTGTCTGTAACTTAACAATCAAATATTTCATTGGCTACTAGTACAACTTTCAAACCTGTAACCCTTACATGATCAAAGTGTGAAATTCCGGGTGCTCTGTAAGTGTACCTGCACTTTCTTCTTTTAAGAAGTGGCTAGGCGCCTAGGCCTCTTTGTCTAGGTGCAATTGGAAAGTAATTTTGAGGCCAATGGAAGGTCAGGACCAAAAGGTTCATTGCTTCCATCATAGTGTCCTCCTTCGGATTTAAAAAACACTTTGAATGAAAAAGGAAGCCTCTCATGTCATGGGAAAAATCAAGGGCTTGGCGGTTCTTTTATAAAACTGATGTTGCACTTGGTCGGCTGACTTGCTTTCTTCAAGTGTGTTTGTATGATTTTTACCTTAAAATAATTGCTTAACCCATGCTTATGAAATTCTTCAGGGCCCTAGTAGACATAAAAGAATATTGTTGTTTTTTATTATAATGAAAATTATCATAGAATTGCGGTCCTGTACTAAGGATGTCTCTGGGTGGGACCCAAGTTGAAACCCCAGATCACGACCTGACACGTGTCCAATTTCTAGGACCCTGTTCCCATCTTGGACCCACTTAAAACCTAGGCATGTTATAATGTGATATTCTTAAATCTACTATATATATTTTTATTAGCTGCATTGGGGATTGGAACTCACTTACTCTACTAACCTACCCATGTCCCTAATCAGATGATGCATATATTATTGATTGTTAATTGATGTATTTATATAATACTCTTCTATGAAAGGACCGACCTGTCTATTTTATTCTTTTTGTTTAATATTTCAATCTTCTTAAAGTGCCAAGTCAGCTTTCCAATACATTTATTAAATGATGTATTAGTAGCACTACTCTTCTTTAATTAAATAGATTAAATTCATTTCCATTACAGTTCCACCTTTTATTTTTTCCACCCTCATTTTCTTCTCTTTTTTCCATTCAAAGGATGCGTTCAGGAGTTTTGACGAAAAAAAAGGTGCATGTAGACGGTGGGAGAAAAAAACTTTACATT
Organism: Litsea cubeba; assembly: GCA_012931725.1. Classification (NCBI taxonomy): domain Eukaryota; kingdom Viridiplantae; phylum Streptophyta; class Magnoliopsida; order Laurales; family Lauraceae; genus Litsea; species Litsea cubeba. The sequence continues at coordinate 100,289,661 of CM022945.1, forward strand.
CTAATTATTCTAATCATACTTGGGGATGTTTGTATCTCTATATTCTCTAATCCCAGTTTGACTCTCCATAGATTTTTTGTAGTTATCCAAACCAAAAAAAAAAAAAAAAATGCTTCCTATTGGGAATTAGAGAAATCTGTCCAACTAAAAATCCAGAGTTCAAGCAAAATCATATTGTCAATCCTTGTATGGCACCTTTAGAACAGGACAGCCATTTAGTAAGCACCTTTAGAATCAACTCAATGCGTCTGGGATCATTAATCAAGGTCTCTGCATTCTATTATATATATATATATATATAGAGTTGATCAAGAGAGATATCATATGCATCGTACTGTGAATCTACTCTTTGGAGTCCATCATTCATGAAGCTAACTGGTGGATTTTACATTCATCCACTCTAGTCAAACAGATATTCACCATTGGATTGAATTGCGAGTAGAAAATTTGGTTCATATCAACTAAAAAGATGAAAAACAACTTTTATATGATGTTAATAATTTTTTACGAGTTTAAGAAAATAGAAAATGGAAAACCTATAACAACTTTGAAGTTTGAATGGAGTAATGAGGGCTGGAACAACAAATTGTAGTGATAAGGATAATCTGGTTTTAGGACACATTTGTGTAGCAGTGTTACTCAGATATCTACTGCAGAATTATTTAAAAAAAATTTAGCAAGAAATCTATTATTTTAAGGATTTTGAAGTTTGAAGGTAGGAGTCAGTAGTGACTTTTTTTCATGGAATCTCGCTCCTTTCTCCAGTGATGCACCCAAAAAGAATTACAGATTCCACGGCATGGAATATACACCTGAAGATGTAGGATGAATAAGTAGGCCTTGAATTCTACAAGCTATAAAATCTATGACTGTCATTCGTAGAGTTGAGTGGAAAATTAGAACCCGCATAGCCAACTTTAGCTAGTGAGGTTAAGGTTTCGATGGTGATGATGATGCCGACTTTCTTCCCCATGATGAAAAACTAAGGAGATTAACAGTAAACCACAGAAGAAGTGAGGCTAAAGTCAAGATTTACGGAGGATACATGGGATACATGCATGTTATTTCTTCCATTGGTTTAGCCCTAGGCAGAAAAAACGAGTGACAGTGCTGTCGTGTGTTTTGAAAGTCCTCTTCAGTACCCCCACATGCATTCATTCATTCATTTGTTGAATTTCAATGACTTGCCGTTTCAGATTTAAAGTGATACATGTAGGCCAGGGCCAGCACTCTTCATGCCCTTGCCTGTGGCCGGCCGCATGGAGAGGGCCCGTACGGCCGCCCTTACCTGGCTCACCTGGGCCCTTAAGTCACACACCCAAGTTTTGACACCCATCGGAATGGGACCAATTGGACCGAAATCCTAAAAAACAATGTCTTCTTAAAATTGTTGAACTTAGGGCCATGGATTATGGGGTTATGATATTTTGGACTCGAAGTTCCACCAAACTAGGATTTTCGATTCCCCACTTTCTCCATAATTGTTGTGGCCTCCTATGGGCCCAATAAGGGAGCCTATATGGGGATCGCACAATGAAAATGTAGGAGAGTGCGGCCCATATATGTGTGCGCGCGCGCGTGGGGGGCATTTGTGCATAGTAGATATCTACTGCACACCTTTTTTTTCCCAACCATATACACCTCATAGTGGGGCATTATCCATGCACTCATTTTTTTCTTTTTATGCACACCATACACACATCATAGTGGGGTCCACCTGACGACCCATTCGAATGGACAACATACACGAGACATCTTTGAATTACACCAATCCCATTATTCACACCCATTTGAATGGTTTGTATTGTTGGTTGATAGGTCAATTATTAAACGGCTGAAAGTTGTTGGTCATTGATGAAAGGGTTACGATGATTAGATGGGGCCCATATTTTATATACAAGTAGACCCCAGCCAGATGAAGAGATCCCCTACTTCCATCCCCACGTTGAGTTGTGTATTTAAGCTTAAATACACGCCATATATACTGGATAACTAATGTATATATATATATATATATATGTATATGTCATTTTTATTTTTCATTAGACAACTTCCAACAAAAAGAAAGGGGAATGAGAGGAATGAAGAAGGCCAATCGCTTTCGAGAAATATTTGATAGAATCCATGGTTTTATGTTAGTTTGTTGGTTTTCTTTTGGAAGGGTAGCATAATAGAATAGGTTGGTAGCTGCCCACCTTTTATTTATTTTTTTCTTCTCATCATCTCCTTTCTTCTCCTTCTCTGACAGTGACAGATCCCATGAAATGGGTCTCAATTTCTCTTCAGTTGAGAAATTGATGGCAGAAATTCTTATCCCTGTAAGCCGAAAATGAATTAAAATTTTTTTTTTAATGCTGTCTCCTAATAAAGAAAGGAAGGTGTCATGCAGGAGTTCCCCAATTTGTAGTCTTTTCGTAGGTGTTTGCCCTTTTATGGTTAGATCATACAGTGCAAAAGTACAGTTCAGTTGGGTCCTGCGTGCTGTACAGCGCGGTTGGCTAGAGCGAAGGAGTGCGTGTTTGCTCTTTAATAAACCGAAAGGCTAAAATTTTCCAATGACAGTAAGATAGATGTTGAAGATTGCTGAACTGACAGAGCGAGCCCTCTTTTATTAAGGCAAGAACAGTGCATATGGTGGTGGAAGAAGTAGGCCTAGTTAGTTGGATCCGTTCATGATTCTTAAACTATGGTGGTGGTCATTGGAGGAATGGTCTTGAGGTGAAGGTCCTGAGTTAATTTAGTGTCCTACTGACTACTATAATCACACTCTTAAATATTCACTATTTCTTTGGCTTGTGTAATATGTTTCTCTCTTTTGCTCTATTTTTTAACGTGTGGCAGAACAGGTTTTATCATTCTAGTGGCCTCAAAAGGGCCCCTCTCTGGCACCCATAGTCTCTACAAAGGCACTTTTGGACACTACAAATTCCCAGCCTCCCCCCACCAATCTCCCATGCTTTTGAGCTCTCTACCCATCTCTCTCTCTCTCTCTCAAAATCCACTTCTCACTCCCTTTCATCTCCTTCACTGCCCCTTAATGCATACCAAACTTGGACATGGGCTATCAACAAAATTTTCTTCTCTTGACTAACAAACCGAGTTGTCTTGCGTTTTCTCTTTGCTAATGAAAAACCCAATTCCTCTGCCAAACTTCCTTCTCATCCTTACATCCTACTACTGCATTTTCTCTTCATTTTCCTTCCTTTTCTTCCTCAAGACCATGTCCTCCACAGTCTATCAAGGGCTCCAATCATGTTTTGATATGCGGCTTGTCGAGCAAAGGTCACTTTGCCTCAGGTTGGTCTCACCCAAGAAACAAGAAAATCCAACTGAAGATCCTGACATGGAGTCACCCCCAAGAAAATGCAGTGATAACCACACTGGCCCCGAAGAGTTAGGTTCCTTCAGCTCAATTACATCACTGACCGACACCCAGCAAGAGAAGAGCAACTACATCCACCCTCCTCTTCCTCTCAGTCGCTCTTCCTCATTACTCAGTGAGAAGAGCTTGGAACTGTGCACTGAGAATTTGGGTTGTGAGACAGGCAGCAACATTACTGAAAACAACTACTTTCCTTCGCCTCTGCCTTCGCCATCCGCCTCTTCTCATCAGTCAGAGGTTAATAAGAGTTGGGAAGGAAGAAGAAAAGCAAAGTCCAACATGAACAGAAGGGACAAGTGTGGAACATTTCCACCTCCTCTGACTTCAATTGCCGGTGGGGCTTGCATTCATGTAAAGCCCCACCGCGAAGAAGGGAGGTTAGTCCTTAAGGCCATCACCTCTCCCTCTCCTCGCGCTTACTTTCAAGCTGAAAGAAGTGAAGGCCGGCTACGCCTTCGCTTATTAAATAGAAGTTCTTCTTTGACTGCTCATTCCGAAGCAGACGAAGAAGAGGAAAAAGAACAACACGAGGATCAAGACTCAAAAGAAGTAGTTGAGAAAGAAGAAATGGGTGACATGGGCTACTTGGAGAGGAGTAGAAATGTGGAGGTTGGGAATGGGGTTGAAAGTTGTGGAGGTGAAATTGGGATTGAAAAGATTCAAAGGCCAATCAACATTAGGTGCAATGAAGGAGAGCATGGAAACAAGGGGATGTTGAGTTGGGAGCCCTTTTGGGTGGCTAGTTCCTAAAACATTGTCCCTTATTGAGCATTCTTTTGGAATGTATCCACACAATCCTACCATTTTAGTTTGTTCTTCTTCTCTTCTTTTATGTTCTAGGAACTTTTGCTTTTTAGATTTTTGTCAACTTTGGGTCTAGTGAAGAAATATGCTAATGTTAGTTATTATGGTTGTTGGTCATGAGTACAGGCATCTCTGCTGTGGATGTATGACTTTTCTTTGCACTGTTCCCAACAAACCCTCAAATAATTAACAAAAATCAGGACATATTTCCTCAAATTTAGCCCCCTTAATAAGTCAATAAATGCTGCTAGCAATGACCAGTTCAATTAGAATACTAATCACAAAAAGCTTACCCCATAAAAATTGTTTGAATCGGCACAGTCAGGCTGATCTACCGCCGGTTTTGACTCATTTGAACTGATTCTGAAAAACATTGCATCTAAACTTGACTTGTTACCCCAAAGAGGGGGCAATATGGGTGAAAATTGGCTTCTAATGAGTAAGGTTTAAGAAATAAACAGATAAGAAAACAATACAAGACTTGCTCAGGAAAAGAAAGCAAGAGAGCACTCACAGAAAGCTAAGTGAGGACCCTATAAATATTTTTCTTGTTGAAAAATCGAATGGATTCGCGCGGTCTTATCCATATGCCAAGAAAGTGAAAAAAGGATAAATTTTACAATACAAGTGAGGACATGTTCACATAACAAGTTTGTGTCTGATGGGACAGATGCAATTTCAAAAAAATGGATAAACCTTTGTTCTAAAACTTAGACTATCACTTGCAAGTGACTTGGGTGAGTTTGACAGAGTACATGGTAGGCTCAAGCTACACTCATCCGACTTGGTGAAGCCAAGCTTTGGAGCTATGGTCCAAACTTACCGCAAAAGTCGATTAACCAATGCATAATGACTTTCTAAGCTTTGATGGGTGAGGTTAATTTTGGTAGTTAATGGTGAAAATAGTTTCATGGGTGTCTTGGAAGTAAGCTGATGAGCTAAAAATGAGAAAAGCACTGGAGAGGGCATCTTGGCCATCAGATGTATTGATGACTAGAATGATTGTTGTTCAACAAAGGTGGTGTGGGACAAAATGATTCGAATCCAAATTCAAGGATTCTCCTACCAAAGTCTATGAAGAAAATTATATTCAAAGATTAAGACTTCTCTTTTAATTCCATGCAAAGGACGGACAAGGTTGAAAGTTGAAGATAATTCTGGAAATAATGAGACAAGAAGAAGGAATTGAGTAGCAATGGCTTTGGTTTGGTGGCAATCAAATCCTCATTAGACTCTTCTCTTTTGTGTCTTTGAAAATTTAAGAATGACCAAAATGCCATCTATCTATATGCACTTCTGGGGGAGAGATTGATGGCCTTAGGAAAACATACAATAACAGAAACAGAGCATTTAGATCACGTGTTTGTGTCGCCTTTTTTCTGTTGGAAAAAAATCCTGCCTCAATTGAGGAATTGGTATGGCAAAGACAAATGGGGTGTCTGGCCATTTCTCACTCTATCCACCCAAGTGGGCTGCTCTTCTTTATTTAGCACACCCTTATGGATATTGTGGTTTTCATGTATTTTTGTATGTGTTTACTGTTTATACATGTGAGGAATTATGTAGCCCTTAGACCAAGGGAATGGATAATGAACTTTTAGTCGAGTGGGCTTGGGTGGGGCATACTTCGAGTCGGGCTCCTGTGCTTTGCCCAAGGCTAAAGGCGCCATGACCTGGGGTGGGCCCAACTTCAACCTAACTGACCCGATTGGATCGAAACCTTAATTTGGGTTGGGCGTTTTTTAAGGTTCGGGTTGGGCTCGCTCCTGATGACCAAAGCACACTTTTAGTTTAAGCTTAATTATTCCAGTTGGCCTCTTTCAATTCTCTCGCCCAGGATACAACCCAGCCCAAGCTGTACCTTTCCAGGCCAGCCTGTTTTCAGCTGACCTTTCAACCAAGTGGACTTGTAGAATCAGGCCGATTTTCTGGTTGAATTTACTCCTCATATTTTATTGTATTTTGTGGGCTCTTTTCCTCCTTAGAAGCATATAGTTTGTACTGAGCATTCAAAATAAAAATCTTGGTAAAGATGACTAAATATACATTTCCCATTGAATTGCCAACCCTCAAAACAAACTGGCTTTACAATTACTAATGGACTGATCCTGGGCCTGACTCTTTAGAAAGAATTTGGATGTGGGGCTACGTCTTCGGCCCGAAAACTAAATGAATGGAATGAATCTATTAGAAGCTTCAGCCCAGCCCAAGCAGGTGTATTCTTAATCCTACTTTATTAGACAGAAAGAAATCATGCAGATTGCTATGCTTACATTGATCTGGACTGTCAAAATAATGCATCCTAAGAAATTGATGGATGGTACATAAAAGGATTATCCTTTCCTTCTGATCAATGGCTGATAAGTATGAATCCTAGGAAAAGTGATTGTGGTGACAAATAAATGGCCTTAGGTCCAATACATTGTGAATGGTAAAGATGTGCCCAAGTTCTCCATTTGAGTTCTGATTTGTGCCATGAGGTCCTTATTTGTTTTTATGTGTGTGCGTGAGAGAGAAAGAGAGAGAGATCCTATCATTTCAAAGGGCTTATACACACACATACAGTATTTCCTTGGAATATAAATAGCATTTCTGATGGAGGGGGCAATTCTGAAATTTGATGTTGATGGGAGGGCAACAAATTGCAGGGGGACAAGTGTACGGCTGCACGACTTGAGGGATGTAGCTATCACGGGTGGGTCCCATGCTGTCCAACAGGCACTGGCCTCAGCCTGTGGCCCACCTTGCTCTCCATGTGACTGCTCTTTTTTCTGTTCCTTTCCCTTTAATTATCCAAATTCACAGACAACATCCTCCCTAGTTGCAAAATATTACAGAAAGGTGCAAATCCTTTTATAGTTGGAGGAATAAGCTTTGACTCATCCGAGTTAGGACGAGTTGACTCAACTTACTAGACCATCAGGTCATGCAAACAGTTGGACTAACCCAAGTTGCTCAGACTCAGTGGCTATCCAAGTCAAGCTTACTGAGCTTTTAGTGATCATGAGTTGTGAAATGGCCAAGTATCTACATACATGGCCCGTGATTTGGTCATACATCAGATGGAATGATAGAATCCTCCTATTAGGAAGATAGTTTGGGCCCTCCCTTTTCATCTATATGAGGCCCATTAGGTCAACAGTCTAGATAACGAGCTTCACATCATACCCTTAGCAGATTTTAGATATGACCCTCCAAGATTTTTCTTTTTACATAGTGGTCCCTCTAAGGAAAATTTTCTAGGTCCGCCCCTGATTCACATCCACTTAATTTGGTCCCCTAGCCCACTCAGTCTCATAGGCATCCTATCAAATTGCCAAAATGAGGCAGGGAAGGGCGCAGGCTGTCGGCTGTCCTAGTCTTTTCTATCTCATATGGAGTAGAATTAACTTACTACAAACCTTTCACTAGGAATGATTCGTTAGTTTTCTGCATATAGATTCTAGATGCTTTTATTGTGAGTTGCCTCCAAGTGACTCAGTTTCAAATATGTTTGACAACTATTCATATACTCAAGGAAATATAGAAGAAAGCGAAATAAATTCAACTCCATTAAATCAAGTTGGCTGACTCAGTGAAAAAACTCGTTACTGTTAATTACTTGGACAATAGTCAATTGACTCAGTTAGAATTAATTCGATAGATTCATCAAGACCTAATGGTGTTTTTTTTATACAATGAGTTTCCATTTAGGGTTGCCTAGTTGGTTTGCTACCCCAACTTTTCTTCTCTTTTTACGGGAGCAGACTTCTTTCCATAGTTGTTGCTGCCCCACTTCTCAATCTTTTTCTATAGGGGCAGACTTCTTTCCCATAGCTGAAATTCTTTGATCTTATTATTAATGAATATTTGAAGGCAATATTTTTTTCACCCACTCAGAATACTTCAAGGATTGTTTTGGTAAATTTGTTCAGGAAGGGAGAGGCCTAGTTTGGGCCTCATCAGTTAACATTCCTTGGAAGAGGAGGGCAACAGATGATCGTGGAATGAGGGTAACCATTCATAGGGTTTCATGGGATTTGTCCATTTGCTATCATTGCGTCTCTCCTCCAACAACCTCTTCAAAACCATAATCCCTTAACCCCTTCTTTGGCCTAATGATTTGGGTCTTTTTTTTTTTTTTTTTTTGAAGAATAAAAATAAAACCCAACAGTGTTGAATAAATTTATGAGCCAGTCTAACTGACTTATACTTGTCTAATAAGCTAATTAAGGTGACATGTTAGTTTTCTATTAAGTTGAGATCAAGTTAGGCCCAACTCACCTCAGTCCAGCTTAAGTACGTAGTATGTGATTATAATGTCATCTAAATCTTTGTTTTTAGTCTCATAAAAAATTATTATTGCATCTAATGGTACATGATATCATAACTTATTAGAATTAAAACAAAGATTCATCGGTTAGTCTTTTTCATATATGTAAGATAGGAGACAGGGAGGACAGTCTTTTGACTCCAAAACATGGAGAGATTCCAATTGTTCTCTTATTATTAGATTTGACATATGAGGAATTTATAAGCACCCTCCAATTGTAATATTCCAAGTCCATTTAGTTAAATGCAACTCCATCATGATTGTCTCATTATATTAGCAACTTCCAATGAAAATTGAGAACCAATCCATTCTATCATCTCTTTCAAGTTTATTAAATCTTAAACGCCACAATGCAATCGATCTCCACGAGAACATAGAAATTCCACCAAAAACAGTCTTTGAAGTTGACAATGGAGCAAGTTTCCAGTACAAAGTATTAACTTATAAGAAAAGATGTTATTTTATTAAGTAGAGAAAATAAATATCAAAGTATGGTGATTATGAGTGATGGCAATCATGATGATGAAAATAACTAGTGCGTTGTGTGATAACTTCAACCACTATATTTGAGAAGCAAGTTCTTGTGAGTGAGACCCCTTTGAAAACAATTGAGTCTATAGCAAAGGTGGGTGTATGGAGCACCGGTTAATACGAATCATGGACACAGTGGAAGGTGGCCATTCAATTTAAAGGTTTTTGGTTCAAGTCATATTACCAATAAAATAAAATGGAGCATTACGATGGACTGTCCTTTAAATTTGTTTGGCAATGCATGAGCTACAAATTTTTTGTTTTTCTTTTTTATCATTGGAATAAAGGAAATGTGCCATATTTCATTTATTTATGACTTATTTGTTTGAATAGAATACATAGGAATTCATGCCCTCAGTAGTTAAAAATGAAGGTCAAAAGTGAATATTAAAAAAGCATCAAATAACATTTTTTTTTATGAAAATATAATCAAGGGAAGATGGAAAATGGTACTCGGCCATCACCTAGTACTTTAAGTCTTAGAAAAGTCAAGGTCCATCTACATTGCTACATTATATCATTCACCTCTCCCATCTTTAATAATTCCGAAGTCGAAGCCAATGTAATCATGAATCCTCCTATATATGCTAAGTAAATAAACAGCGCTAAGGTTTTAGGACTAAAGAGTTCTTTAAATCAAGTTTCAGGATGATTCAACATGAATCATTTTGGCACATCTTAAATTGTACCATCTAGGTAAACCCCATAAAACTACTTGAAAAAAAAAAAGAACTTCGAAACCGATTCTCACTAGAAAACTAGCAACATCACTAAGTACATGGGTTAAAATCATGGTTCAAAACAAATGGTGAGAAAAATAGCATCCTTTAGGTTTTTTGCATGCTTGAAAAGCACATCAAACGATTCAAACCACAAAATCATGGTCACGAGGCTCACATGGCCCATGGCGCCTCTAGATATTTTAGACAATTTTTGTTATAATGATCATCAATATCTTCTCTTCTTGGAAATTCCCTCTGCCCCAGCTTGATAGTTCCCACTGTCCGTCTAGACTTAGGGTTAGGATTTGGACAGCAAACTTGAAAAGCCACCTACAAACGCCATACTCAGTGCTAAACTAGGGAATAAAATGGAAGAAGCCAAATAGCTGACAAAAAAGCCTGTTTATATTGGGTCTACCGTCTACTATTCAAGCCAAACCCATGTATCCAAACAAACTCCATCTTTCTCTCATCCAAATCCAATCTGTTCCCATTCTCTCATGACGCCCACCACACTCTCTCATCCTCACAATCTTCCAAACGAAAGGCCAAGAATTTTGGAAATTTGAAGTAGACCTCTCTTGCTCTTTGGTTTAGATGACATGGATAGATGGATGCTTACACAACTAGCCCCTATTCCATGGTTGAGTGGAGGATATCAACCCACCCTTTGGTCAATTGTGCAAAAACAGTGGTGCGGTTGAATGAATAAATTAACTGTTAGGACTCCCGCCCTTTAAAAATATGATTATAGTAGTGCGATTTTACTGACATTTGGCTCACCTATTGTCCACGTTAAAGCTTTCATCTCATTATGTCCAAGTAATTGGTATTCATCGAGGTGGGCCCAATAATGTCACAAAAATTGAATTTTGGAGCCAGTTCATAATTGGATTTTCCTCTAAATAAAAAGGGGATTTTAGCGACGGTACGTTTCCTCAACATTTCACTTTATGGCGAAATGTCCACTATTTTTTGTCATAATTAAAGGCATAGGTCCTTTTTTCAAATTTAAGCACTTAAAAAGTCCAAAAAGCCCTTCCTGTATATATTTTGTATGTCCCCAAATTAAAAAGGCTCCAATTGAGCAACCGTCTCTAGAAAAACACATCATCTTCCTAAATTAACGAATTTGAGGAGAAGATAAGGAAAAGAGAGCGAAAACTGGTTGAATGAAGATGAAATTATCGGCGAAAATCAAAACATATTCTTGAAATCAAATCAATTTTCAGTCTTCTCATTGGCCCATTCTGTATCTTCACCTTTAATTCAGCACTTTTCATCTCTAACAAAGAGGCATTACTCCGATTGAAGCTGCCAACAAGGACAAACTCAACAAGTCTGAGTCGATGTCCATCATGCACTTTCAGTGCCCGGGCAACGTATAGGTCAAACACACTATGTCGAGCGACAAGTTCTTCCACTTAATACAAAGTTGCTTGGAAATGAGCATGAACTAAGAAGAAAATGGTAATGATAAATGAGCTAATAGATGGGAATTGAGCTAAAAACCAGGAATAAAAGGTGTGACATAGCTTGAGACGGTTACAAGGGTAAATCAGTCATGAAAAAAAAATGAGCCATCAATCAATTTTCATTCCCTCTTATTTGAATTTTGAAATTTGCTTGGAAATGAGCATGAACGAAGGAGAAAACAGCAATGATAAATGAGCTAATAAATGGATTTGAGCTAAAAATTAGGAACAAAAGGCGTGACACAACTTCAGCTGGTTAGAAGGGCAAATCAGTCATGAAAAAAGATGAGCCGGCCTCATTAAGGACCTCTGCCTGGAATAATTACAGGCGCAGGGGACTACAGGCATTAGACGAAGAAGTTATGGACCGCGCCTTCAATTTCGGTCATACTAAGGACCTCTGGCTAATTTTTCCAAATAAAAATCATGTTCATCGATCTTCGTATACTTCATGTGATTTGAAAAATCGAGCATGTACAAATTTAATTGATAATGAAGCTTCGTATACCTACATAATTATCATTTATGCATTACGCTATATTGGACTACATAGTTCTCATATGCAAGCTAGCTCATGGCTATCCTAGATGTACAACGAGGGTAGGAAATCGAAAGAACTCATCATGGATAAGCATTAGGTGAAAAATCAGCCCATTAGATTATTTTATGTCTTGATTTAATAGCTTTAAAGTTTAGAAGTATGCCTTAATTCAATTCATTGATTAGGTTAAATGAGTGACAAATTAGGCGTGGTGTCAAATCAAGAATTTCAATCTGTGTGGTCATGAGAATAAAAGGTACGCATTCCCTTTTGACAATGGGGTCTCTTTTTATATATTAATAACCTTGCTTACTCCTAACGAAATGGATTCTTTAATAAGGGTTATGTCTTGTTATTTTTTTCCAAAGAAAGGTAGAACCAGAAGATGACGATAATAAATGGAAGGTGCCCAATGGTGTGGTGTTTGTTTTCTTTAACAATGGCCAAAAGCATGTGGCCCACTATCTTTTCATGTCGTCCATTTTAAACAAAAGCAATGGCGATCATTGTACTACATGAAAGAGATGCCTATCATTTTGGGATATGTTTTTCTATTAAGTACAAAATAAGATTGGTGGGTGGAATGGGTTTGCTTGATCTGGTTTAGGAATGTCCTTGATAGTGGGAAGGTGGTGTGTTGTGCTTGGATGTCATATAACTTCTTGTGGTATTCTTTGGAATGGAAGGTATCACACACAATGAAACTATGTAAACTAAAAGAAAAGGATTGTGTGTTAGCAACTTTTATGGATGCCCCCACACATCACAATCCATATATTTTAATTAAGTATAGCACAATTTAAGAAATATAAATGGAACAGGATTAGCTCAACCTTGACTATATTTGTTTTCTTTTGTAGGATATTTATGGGGGATCTAGATTCGAAACTAACATGATCGAAGTCCAAACTCTCAATTGTCTTGATTTATTCATCTTATTAACATGCTTTACCTAGTTTGATTAGTTAAAACATTTCTCAAGTCCAACTACCTAAACATCCAGACATTTCAAATAAAAACAGATTGTTTGTCCAGCGAGGATTGGAAAGATCTACAAGTGGACTAAGAGTGGGTCATATTTCAATGCAAGCAAGTTTCTAGTGTGGAGACGGTCCAAAATTAAGGAGCTCACTTGCCTGTCCGACTCAAATGATCAATCTAAACCCTTCACACCCATTACCTCAAATTAACCAACTGAAATTTCACACTCCGTTCAATTGTATATGCCCTTCCATTGATCATTGTGAATTTCATGCACTTATTTCACAAATGATTCTCTCCCACAAACTTATGAACTTAAAATTAGTGTCATTCGTCACTCAAGACCTAATGAAATTCAGGGTAATGGGGCATTTTTGGTAACGGTTTGAATGTGCGGTAGAAAAGTTCCCCCCATCTCACTTTATCTAACAACTAAAATCTGACAATTTTGAAACCCTAAATCCACTGCCTATATTTTTTTTTTTTTCCTTCTTCTGCTTCTTTTTAATGTCATAAAGGTGACCTTGCAGACTTTTACAAGTAGACTAGATTGCCGTCGTGGTGGCCCCCAAAGTAGACCTTTCTACAGTTAGCACCTGCAAGGTGGGAACATAAATTAGAATGGTCCCTCGACAAGAAGGGTAGGTACTTTATGGTCTCTCTCTTTTATACAGTTGTGACCAACGAGAAAAGATTCTTAGGACTCCGTCCGTATACATATGGTTGAGGTTGAGGAGTGAGGAGTGAGAGGATCAAGGATGATATCCAAGTGGGGCCCACCTCCCCTCCATCTTCGCCGACTACCGAATCCTTGCCTTTGGTATTATGAGATTCTTGTCCACTTGCAATAATTTCTCTCATTTACAGTTATCGTACATCTATGGAAGCAAAAATTTGTGATCTAGGAAATCAAGGTAAGGTCCTGGTTAATAATAATAGGATTCTCCAAAATCTTGTTTGTTTAATCTCATCGGATTTCTAAGAATTCTAAGAAATATATTTTTAAAATTAAAAGAAATAAAAATGAATATCTCAAAATAATATTTTCTTTAATAAAAATAAATTAAAAGGAGCTGAAGAAGATTTACTACGGTGATAGCTGAATATTCATTTGCTCATTTTCTATTAAAGGGGTTATTATTATTATTATTATTAATTGTGCATAAGTATTCACCTTACATCCTTTAATATAAAACAATTCTGAGAATTCCTAAAAGGATTCAGTTTCATGTAAATAAAAAAAAAAAAATCAATTCTACAAGCTCTCAATTATCTTTGTCGATAACAGGTAGTCTCGCTTATACTTTCCTCGAGTAAATGGAGTTGAGCTCCCTAATGTGAACCTACTTACAAAAAATCTAAACCTCTTAAAATGAATGTCATTTCCTTAAAAAAAAACTTAAAAAAAAATATATTAAAGACAAACAACAAGAAGAGACACCATACAACCATACCCACAAGGAATCAAAACATCAACCGCAAAAACAACACCTAATACCCAAGATCCCTATCCCAAATAATATCCCAATCCAGAGTAGAGGTCAAGTTCTCTTTGTGTTCAGAAATCGTTAATATCCAAGTAATCAGGTTAATGGCCAAATCAAAGCCTCCATTTATAGCATGAACCACTTCCTTTGCATCAAATATTGTTTCTTTCAAAAGAGTGTCCTCTTTCTCGGCAAAAAACAAGGAAAAAGAGTGTCCCCTTTTTCTTAGCTTTCAAAAAGCTATGAACATCGCCCTTGTTACGGCCGAAATATGACCTTTGGTCCTTGAATTGTACATACATCAATAATAACTCCTTTGAGTTTTTTTTCTCTCTTTTTTTTATCAAGGGTATCCCTGAGGTTTTGACCCGATAGGACTAATGCCCCGAGTGATGCCCGCTAAACCCATGTAAACACACACTGGGTATATTTGAGGCGGGTTTCCATCCCCTCGATAAGATTTCTAACTAACTGAATAATCTAAAAATGCTATAGATGGTAACCCTTCAATAAGTTATTTTCATATTTTATTCAAAAAAGAGTAGGTACATCCTTCCGTAAGATTTAGTAATAATTTAACCACATGATCAATCTTATGGTGGGGCCAACTGCTATTATAGTAAATTAGGTGCCAAGTCCCTAAAGTGAAGGATGTTTATTTTGAGCAACTCAGATTATTAGTAGGTGGGCCACACTATGGAGTTTCACTCTACTCAATCGCAGGAAGCAATTAATTTTATGCTCGGTTAGACCAACTCCTAATTGGAGTGAAGTTTGGGGGCAGTCCACTGAAGGGGGGATGTTCATTTTCAATGGCTTAGATTTTTTTTAACATGTGGGCCCTATTGTGCAAATGTTTCTTCCAAACAAATACGGTGTTGTGTTTAAAATGTGTAACATATGTAAATCTCATTTACATATATCATGCGTAAAAAAATAAATGACCCCTTGGCAGTTTTCCCACCTATGATCAATGATCTTAGGGCTACAATAGCTACATCATACGACATCCAATCACTATGGTTTTCGACCACCCTCATTATGGGCAGAACTAGGGGGCCAAGTGGCCAACAAAATTTTTGAAAAAGGTCAAATTCTTAGTTTCACCCCTGCCCCTCATCGCGTATGACCTTGCGGTCCTTTTTTTTTTTCCATGTCTCTAACCCATGACCTAAATATTTGGTTTAAACCATTGGGCCAAAATAGAGATAGGCGACCTTGCAGTCCTTGATCCATGACCTTGGGGCTTATGTATCTATTATAAAATGTACAACATATTATTTATAACAATCTATTTATTAGTATAACAAGTGATTTGTATCTAGGTTCAATACAGTCCAGCAGGTCTGGTTCCAAATCAGAGCATGCCAATTAACAATCAGGTTAGGATCCAGGTGGTGCACTATGACCCAACCTGGACCAAGACCATTTTCTGCCAAAAGTGAAAAAGTGTAAAAACATCAGCCTCCTTTCTTTTCAAAATATCTCAAACTTCTGACAACATCTTGATTTCCAAATTCTCTTCAGGTGTGTGTTTGATATTTCTTTTTTATCTTCTTCTTCTTCTGTTAATTGGTCTTTTACTCGTTTATGTTCTTGAAGGGAAAATTCAAGTATTTGTCATTTCCTTCCTACTGTTCTGTTTCAAAAAAAATTCTTGCAACGCTGATTTTGTTGACCAAATTTATAATGTGGGCCCATTTATATTTCCATCCTCATCTAAAACATATGTATTCAGGGCACTTCAGGAATTATATTTATATAAATATGTCTTGACTCTTGTGGATGGAAATTTGTACAAGGTGACAGTTCCATAAATGTGTGGGGTAAAATCCTACTCGACGCGTGAATGTGACCCATGTACGTCGACCTGTATTCAATCTGCAAGTTTTTGTTCTATGACTCGGATTTTCACTTTCTTTTATACCACATGGGGGTTGGTTCCTGAGAGACTCGCACATTGAAGGAGAGAAATGGTACATGCAAGTAGTGGTAACTCACTAAAATACAAAAAGTTGGGCAGGCCCAGGTTCCTATTCAAATCCTCGACCTCCCAATGAGAACCAACCCCTGTGTCTTACCACTAGGGCAAGACGCTGTTGTGTGGATAAGCAAATCCTTACCAGCACTTATGTACTTGAGATTAGAATGGATCAGATATGGATTGAGCCTCCACCCTCAAATCCCTTCTCAATTCAACCCATTTGCCACAAGGGTACGTGGCAAAACTTAAACTGGCATGTGCTTAGTAACTAGGGCTATCAAAGGGAAGGGCCAAGGCTTGCCCTTACCTTACCTTCACATATGCAGGCTAGGACAAAGTCTTCAATGGGCCTACACAATTTAAGCACTTACCCTACCTTTAAGGGACAAGGTTGGGTAACGGCCGGAAGAAAATAATTTTTTTTAAATATGTTTAACATCTCCATCAACTTTCAACCTGATGGTAACCAATTCAAGTGTATCTCCACAATAAGTGATATGAGTCGATAAAGTAAATATTTTTATTTTGAAAGTAATGAAAATAATTTTTAAAAGAGAAATATGTTTAACATCACCATCGACTATCAACCTGATGGTAACCAATTCAAGTGTATCTCCACAATAAGCGATATGAGTCAATAAAAGAAATATTTTATTTTGAAAGTAATGACAATAGATTCAAAGCCAGAGATTCTTTGGGGTTGGTTGTTTGCACTTATTTACATATGTAAATGTTATAAATAGATAATACTATGCATGTACATGTATTTTTACACTCATTTACGTATTTAAATAATTTCTATGTGACGATTTTGGTGCATAAATGACCCACATAGCTACAAAGTCACAGTGATTAAGGCTTAAAGCGTAAATGACTTAGATTCAAAGTAGTCAAAGGAAGTGACGGGTCGTGTACTTTTACCTGATCAAATTGTCATAAAAATGATTTACATGTGCAAGGGATCTATGCAAATTCATTAACACATTCCTTTTGGTGTCAAAGCTGCATAGTGCAAGTTCATCTCCTATGTAGGCATTGCAACAGTGTATTTTCTCCCTCTTTTTTGTATTTAAATGGCCTTGCCAAATGGGGTCATTTATTTGTATGAGATTGGGATTTATGTGTTCAAATGGGCCCATATATTTGCATGGAATTGGATACAAGAGAATCATTGTCAAATGGGCTCCTTTTTCTTTTTTTTTGTTACTTGGGTTTAGAATATAGAAGAGTTTATTGTCAAATAGGCTTGTCCGTCTGCATGTAAATTATTAAACCTGTTTGTTCACATGAAAGTAATGGATTGAGATGGCCCTCTTTGTTTGCGTGGAATTGAAATGTACAAGAATTTATTGTCAAATAACCAGTTTGCTTATATGGAATTTGAATACATAGGAATTTCTTTGATGGAATAGGTATGTTTTCTTGTATGAAATTGGAAACATAGGAATTAATTAATTCAAATGGACCTATTTGTTCAAATGAAATTGGAATACATAGGTAGTCATTGATTATATGTTAATGAAAAATGTTCATATCTATTTAATATAATTATTAAAATCAGTCTCATACATTTGTACACAAACATATACATATATTATATACATAATAGACAAAGGGCATTTACACATATTATTATAATATTAATACATATATTATATCAACGGACAAAGGGCCGACTCGGGCTATGGCTTGTGGTGAGCTTTGCAAAATCAGGCCCTAACTTGCCTTCGACTTTAGGACAAGAAAAACACCCCACAGGCAGCCCCATGTTACAAGGCCGGATTGACAAGCCTATTCATAACTTATGGTTGGGGACTTGGGGTACACGTGAGAAGATCCTGACCTACTTATATGCAAATCAAATCGGGTTTTCACATGTCTAAAAAAGGGTATGCTCGAACTCAACATCCTCATCAGCTATTTGTGGGCATCATTGTACGTCCTTAATCAGCTGTATATGTAGCTAATTCGAGTATAATACACTTTAATGCATGAATGAATCATCATCATTGTCAATTATCATTGGCATTGAAGTCTTATGCCATCATTATACTTTTTCATTCAACCTTATAAAGGTTCATATTTTCATAACTCTACATTGATCATGTCCTTACCACTTTATTTAAGAATCTTATTGGTCTTTCATATATATGAATTTTCTAAAAAAAAATACACCTGTGCTATATCTTTCAGAAGACATAAGTTTTTGAAAACATCTTGTGATACAAACACTCATACCAATGACATAAGGCTAATATTTCTCTTTCCAAGAACATTTCATATAATTTAAGAAAAAAGAAAAATAAAATATATAATCTTTTGATTTGAATTTCAAATTCTTTTAGGAAATCATATATAAGAAATCGCGTAAACCTTATTTTATTTGAAAGAAAAAAAAAAAAAAAAACTCCCTTTTCCTTATCCAGCAAGACCTTATTATTCTTTGAACTGTTTTTGTATTTCACTGTATCTCTAACTCGATAAAAACATGCTATGGACAAGGACTAGGGCTAGACCGTGAGCCTCTTGGTTGGGGTCCTTCCATTAGACCATTTCCCTGCAAAACTCATTCTCCACAAGACCAGGGAACCGCCCAACCCCTTTAATAATTTCATCCACAATGCCCCCATGTGACCATGCATGCAATTGGGCAAGTAGCAGTCCCAAGTGCCAAATTACTCCAAAGGTGGGGTGGGTGTGGCCTCATCTTTATAGATTTCAAGACAGAGCAAATCACCACTTTTCATGGCTTTGGATGGCCAACCACCCCCATATTCTTCTTATTAAGACGAGGCAAATCCTCCTTGTTTGCAAATCTTCAATGAAGATGTTTATATGGTGTCCAAGAAAGGCAGGTCACCATGTCAGACATGTTGCACTCCTTTGTAGTGTTGTTTTGAGTCTGGGTCTCATATGACATTGAAAGAGAGGGGAGAGAGGGTTTGAATTTTGAAGATAGGGCAAAAAGAAGGCTTTTGTGTGGTTGGGATGCTTGAGGGTCTGATGGCATGATTCTCACTATCTTTTCTTTTTACTATGTTGATCTTCCACAATCTTGCCCTTTCACATCAACAAAATCTTTAACATGGAACTAAAGGGATTTGCCATCAGGGCTCTGCAGATCCTTGAGATCTAGTCGTCTGTAGATTGTCACCTGTGATGATAGTGCTGCCTGGACTCTCAATCATATTATTGGGCCCCTAGGATTTTGGAGTTTAGTGATTAACCTTTTGCAAGCATGTGGGGTCCGCACTGTGGTAATCCATACCAATAAAATGGACCCAATTACTATATATTATAGACATAGGAATTGATTTCGAAATTGAAGTCCGATTTGCAAACTGATTGCGAAATTGGCTTTTAATTTTGCAATTATTATATATTATAGACATAGGAATCGATTTCGAAATTGGAGTCCGATTTCCAAATTGATTGCGAAATTGGCTTTTAATTTTTCAATTGATTGATAAATTGGCTTCCCATCCTCTTGAATGAGAGATAAGCTATATCCAATTGATTGAGAAATTTTAATTTTGCAATAAGCTCTATCGATTCAATTGAAATTGATTGTAGTTTCAAAGACCAATCAAATTAGGAATTATTCTATCATATCAAATTAAATGAAGGAGTACTTCAAAATCAATCTTAATCTTAAGCTCCATATCCTAATTTCCAATGGAGACTGGATGGTGAAGGACTCCTAAAATCTTCACCTCTCATGTTTCTATATCAGTTGTAGATTCTAACATCTTTTTATTTAATTTTTATTGTTTGAAGATAAGGATTCACATATCTCAATAATCACCAATAAAACAGGTCAAAATCTGGAGCCCTCCTAATGGGGCCCATTTTTCCTCAATCCAACCTGTTAATAGAGGTTTCTTAATATGGGAAGATCTATCTAATTCCTACACAATATTCCTAAATCTATCTATGAGATAAAATAGGAAAATCTATGAGATTTGGAGATTATTATTTTGTAAAACCATAATCTCATGCGTGTAATCAGTCCTTCCATGGGATGGGAGCATACTTTGATTGGAGTGGAGTGCTTATTTTCAGAAGTTCATTATATACACTTATATGTTGATCTGGTTTTATTCACACATCTCCTTTTTGCATCTGAAACTATAAATTTCTTTATTTTCTCTTTTTGCTATAAGTTTATTATTATTTAGAGTATGGCAGTAAGGAGAATGGATTCACACAATATTCTAGATTTATCTCATCACATGACATTTAAGTTCAAAAGGCTTTTCCATCTTTATCCTTTCTTAAACCCCACTCCATGTATAGTTTTATAACTTTCATCTTTATCTAATCTGTTGATCATCTTAATTTATCCTTAAAATGTCTATTTTCTCTTTCTATGATTTCTCTAAACAAGATGAGAGAGGACCCTCTTTCAATATCTCTAGCCATAATAAATTACTAATCTCATATCCATTTATCATTTTTTCTTTCTGATCCCTTATCACGGGTCCTTAATATCAAATTGCTTCTTATAGTTCTTTAAAATGAATAATTCAGGTTCCTTTGCCAGTGGGCCCATGACCAACTTATTTTTACATGTTAAGTTTGGTGGGTTGCATTCAGTTTGGACCAGGGTCGATTTTGGCTGGTCGAGTCAAGTTTTTCCATCTCTAGATAAGATTCTAAGCCTTTTTATAATAGACCGATGGTTTTTATTTATTTGTTGAAAAAAAGTTTGTATTGAAAAAAGAAAAATGGCATGAACAGAATTAGCCTCCAAATGAATACTTCTGGAAGCAACTGTACCAGCTTCACAAGAGAAAGATCTTTTTATTTGAATAAGATATTCAATTATCATCATCATTACTTTATATATATATATAGATATATATAATTTTTTTATACTAATTCAAAAGCTAGATAACATTAGAGTTACAATATAACTTTTATAAATAAATTAATTTAGGTGTGAAACTAAGCTTGTGGTTTTCTTTTTTATAATAAATATTTATTTATTTTCAATTATTTTTATAATAACATTATTAAATACATTAATATTAAATATATTTTGATTTTCTTGGAACAGACCTTTGTTGCTAGTTATATTATATTAACGTAGAAGGTTTTAGATCCAATTTTGACTATAATTTCAATTTTGACTGTGAAGTTACTTTCAGTTTTTACAACCGCTAAGATACTCCTCCACTTTCCCACTAATATATTTCCTCCGCTTATGGATTCATCGTCTCCGTTTTTAACATTCGTAGAATCATAACTCTTCATGCATATCCGTGATTAGCATGGATTCTTGTGCCAGTTACTTGGTTATGCAAAGGAACCGATCAAAAATAATAATAATAATAAGGTAAGGTCTATGAGCCCATTTGGAGCCCCCACATAATCAATTCCAGGTCCTATAGGGTCCACACCCTATACACCATTGAGCGTAAGATGCGTTCGAGGGTAATTTCCACGTACGGGGTAGGCGACTTTAATTCAGATGGTCCTAGCAATATGATTGCTGGCTTGGTAATCCGGGGTTAAATGAAAAACACCGAGTTATGAATTGTCAGGTTTAGTCTTTACATGTAAATTTGGGTCTATACATATTGTGGCCCACTGGATATTGGTGGGTCGGAAGATTTCTTCCTCCATTTCACTCACATCTGCAAAGTTAGATGAGATGAGAATAGTTTCGTTTCAGGTCCAACCCATTGACTTAGACCACACCCAGTAATGAGGCCCAGCTATGACTCATGTATGTTGTACAGAGCCGGGCCTGCAGGTAATCGGGTAAAGCGTGATCCACTTCAACTTCCATGATTGTGCAAGGACCGGCGTCCATGGGTCGGGTTCAGGTCAGGTGAAGCTTTCCCATGTCTAGACATTTAGGGCCCATTTGTTTCATGAAATTGAATCTTAGGTCCAAAAATATATTTGTAATAGTGATAAAATTTAAGAAATAACCACCTATCTGTCTTAAATTTCAGCAACCTTTAGAAATACACTTCTTAAAATACCTAGGATTTCAATTTCATAAGAAAAACAGGGCCTTAATTACTATGCATGTCTTTTGATTGAGGTCTGGGAGTTGAACCAGTTTTTTTTATGAGGCCCAAACACTGAACCCAACAACCAAAATTTCATAAATTTACCTACCATTTGATCAAAGTGGTCGTCGAGTTAGGCTAGTTTAAAGTAAGCCGGGCGTATTTGTCATTGTTATTCAAGCTAATTAAAATCCATGACTCAAACAACCCACTAATATGCAGTCCAAATTAAAATTACAGATGAACTGGGCCAGACAGTATATTGGCCAATTCAATCCATTGACCCATGCTTCCTTTGGCTCCACAGTCCACTCCACTGGAAATGGGAAAAGGTAGGGAATGATATAATGGAATTCTGCTCCTGCTTCCTATGAAATGGTAATTTCTTTATCATTCTGAAAACTGTTTGGAATGTTGCCATTTTAGTGAGATGCCCTATTGGGCCTATTTAGATCAATGATTCAATGAAAATATTGCAGTGCATTCCCTGAAATAGGCACCAGAAAAAAAAAACATGGAAGGAAGAAATCACCCACTAGTGGATCATGAGCTCCATTTATAATGGATAACCGTGGTGAATTTGGCTTAAAATTTGGCAGAATGTGTCTGATTTGCTGGACTAGGTATCCCTTGGGCCTAGCCAACTTGGTCGAGTCAAGGAGAGTGGTCTAAATTTTTTTAAAAAAAGAACTAGTTTGTTTAATAATATCTATCTCTATTGCATTAACTGCTGTGCAATCTGCATTTTAACACTGCAAATAGGAATAAAATGCAGATGATCATATAAAACAAATCGATGGGACCCACCATTTAATATGCAATGCAAGGGGGCCATCTTAGTTGCAGAAGGGGCCCCACTTTTCATACATCAGATGACATTAACCGTCGATCAAGAGCCAAGAAAATGACTGTTCATAATCATAGCACAATCGATTTAACCTAGTAGTTAACATATGCTTACTAGTTAAGTTCATTGATGACCTTTTGCAGTGTGTTATCTGCTCCTATCTGATGGTTCTCATTTAGCAAAGGTGGGACTTTTTTGGTTCTAACTGTTGGACCATGAACTGGAGTGTACTGTAGTATCATGTTGATCAAAGTGAATTCTGTTGGACCATGAACAGTTATATGAATGGAGAAACGATTATGTTCATAACCATTCTATATAAATTTTGTTTCTCTATTCTAATTTATCCTTAGCCAAATTTTCCTATCAATAGCACTTCTTGTATATATATCTATATATATCCTTACAACTTCTATCATCGTCCTCCTTAATCAAAATAAGATTAGCGGCTAGATTTAAATATAGCTGGATGATGTGATTAAGTAGTAGCTCTTCGTTGCACATTCAATCAACGGGTGATTTATCAGAATCAAGTTGATACAAGTAAAGCGGGTATGAAGGTGGTGTTTGAAGCAGGTAACTTGTGTGTGGAATAGTAGAATTCCACCACATTTCAATCCCAACATACTCCCCAATGGGGATTGCTTTCCCATGTTAGTCGAGAAAGTTTCGCATAAAATCACTAAAAAGTAGCATGCATGGAAAAGCAAATCCTTTTTGTGGAATTGGTGTCATACAAACATGCGATTAGATGAAGTCCGCCCATGTAAATTTTAAAGAGAGTTATTAATGGGCTGGGCTGTGGAGCTTAAAAACTAGGTCTGACTTGAGGTCACTCAATCAACTCAACTCAGCTAGGTAAGTCACTGAGTTGAACAAGTAAAAGTAGTCTGGCCACTATGAATGAACCAACAACCCTTTTTACACCCAATCTTACAATGGGCCCGTTTGGCAATTATATATATTAAAGTAAAAGTAACGCAAAGCCTCCATTTTTCAAGGAAGGGTCACATCAAAAGTACACATTTTTAAAAAATTTTCATCCTTTATCCACTAAATTACAAAAAAAAAAAAAGTACTCTATCAATTTATTAAAGATAAAATACCATCATAACCCCTTTATATATTATATTCTCTTGATTTGATGCTTTACTTTACCTTGATTTTACGATAAAAAGGGTTGCAACTAGTCCAAGCGACTCCAAGGCTTATATTATTGTAATTAATCTTGGCAATTTCTCATCTCAGGTTAATATCAGGTTCTTTTTTTTTCTTTTCTTTTCTTTTTCATTTTTTTTCTTGTTTGTCCGAATTAAACACATACCTATTGTTCTTTTAAAATATTTGGGGACCCATTTTCATCCCTACCACTGTGACTCAAACCAGTGACCTTCTGAGTCAAGTTGAGTACTTAAATCTTTAAACTTGGATCAAACCAGAAAATGTTGGTCCCCACATGGCATTCTGTTTGTGGATGATATTGTGCATCCAACTTCCAAACAGATATTCACAGTAATATTGCATAGTCAGGTACTCATGTCCCAAGTCACAGGCATGTGATGAGGATCTGCAAATTATGGGCCTTGCAAGTTGCATCTATTTCACCATGTGCACTTGCAAATTGCATGCATGCCAATGTACTGGGACTGCATTTCTAATTTTCTATGCACTTTTCCAAGTTCACATATACACAAGCAAGGGGCCTGTCTGGGTGCAGATTTTAGGACAGCTGACCTACAAGATATAGCCAGGAAAGTGCAGGGGGTTGTGACTAGGAGCCTCAGCCAGGAATGTACTGTAAAAGCTGTGTATGCGAGGACCATGTTGCAGTGAACAGGGCACTAGGCTGGGATGCGTCCAGGGACCTAATTTGTGGGTTACATAAAAGGACCTGACCGGAGAAATCCGGTTTGGACTTTTCTGAGGTCTGATTGATGGACAGGTCTTGGTATACCTAGCTCAGTTCAGAATAATAAGGGTTTTTTTTTTTTTGGTAAATAGAATAATAATGGTCTTAGTAGAAGGATTTTGTAGCTCCTTTTTTTTCTTACTTTTGTATTCCTCTTTCAATCCTTTTAATTTATATTTGTACAAAAACCCATGCTAATCACGGGTTTACATGAAGAGATAATATTCTATGTATGTTAGAAAGAGGAAAGATAGAAGTCCATAAGTAGGGAAAGTATATTAGTGAAAAGTTAAGAAAAAATATGTTAGCATTTGAAAATAACTTGCTAGTAGTTGTAGTTTGGTCAAAATTAAAAAGTAAAGTAAAAAAATTAGATCCAAAACCCTCCAGACTAATATATTATAATTGTGTTGCTGATCGAAAAAAATATGTAATAGGCACCTTATTGATCAAGCAAGTCCGTGATGAGTGGCACGGGCTCTTTTTTCTTGAGTGTTGGGTAACTATGATGGGTTGGGCCCATGTGAAAGAACAAGAATCAAGTACAGGTCCACCAAGAGTCCAACTCCTTTACCTCATTATATGTTAACATGTAGAGTAGATGGAAGATTATCAAAACTTCTAGACACAAGCAATGTAATGCATAGAAACAGATAACACAAAACCAAAGTGGTATAAATTTGCTCGATTTGGTAATGGCAGATCATCTAGGCACAGTCAATGTCATGTATGGAGACAGATTACAAACCAAAGTAGTGTAAATTTTCTTGATGGTTGCTTCATATATCTTAGAGAAATTTAGTGGGTGGTTAATCACAAGTATTTTCTAAGGATTTTGAGAAATTTGTAACATTTTTATCAAAAGTTCTAGGAATAAAACCACATTTTTAATGGAAAAAATTTCAAAGAGACAGGGATCTAGCTACCTTGTTGACATCTAGAATTGTTTGACTTGTTGAACTTGAGATCTTAGTGGGAGGCTGACATTTGAGTAATTGCAAGAGAATAGACCGTTTGTTTCATGGAATTTAATTCAAGGAATTGTGAAAAGGTTATATTCTAAAGCGGTTAAGATTGAATAAATAAAGGTGAATATTTATAAATAGCTATTAATATTTTTTTAGGAAACATTAAGTAAGATAATATGGTGCTAGTCCCAAATGGGGCCGATATTGGATCAATTCCAAATATCTTTGTGCATTCTCAAGATCGCAATCAATGCAATCAGCCTACGAATCTTAAAAAAATTTAGATAATCCGAACTATAAACTCTCATAAGATCATAAATTAAGACCTTAGGCTAGAGTTTAACTTTTGTATCTACCAACCACTTAATCTGATGTACGCCTTGTCATTGGTGGATCACGCATAACTTTTTACACATGGCCCCAAGATTTTCAAAAAAGCCCTATTTATTTTGAAAACTACATGCATTCTTTTATACGTGGCCTTCCCAAGAATTTCTTTGTCTCATGGAAGAGTTCCTGGTCTACTCCTCCGCCTTGTCACAAGCAAGCCATGCAATTTCTTACGTATGGAAAATGATTTGCTAGGGTGATGCTAGATATTAATTTCCCATATGCCCTTTTAAGGGTTGTTTGGGTATGTTGGAAAGTCCAAGAAAATAATAGGTTGGTAAATATTATCTCCAATATTCTATCCCCATTCAAATGGCATGTTTGGAAAGTAAAAGAATACTAGGTCGTTTGTTTGCACTCATTTGTACTTATTTACACCAAAATTTTCACTCCTCGTTGGGTGCGAAAATGATTAACACCCTCACACCAAGAAGGCAGTGATGCAATTTACTATTGGGAAATTCACTTGATGGCACGAGAGTGGGCCCCATCAACTACCTTTGTTTATGTGGACCCCATGCTTATAATTAAACCATTCAAACCCCAATATGACCTGAAATATGACTGCCTTAGTAGATTATCAGCAATCTGTAAAAATGACACAAATCGATTAATCTAAAGTAGCTAAAACTTAGAAGAAAAAAAATTCTTAATTCTCCAAATATTTTGAGAAGTTTTTGAAGACACCCAAAAAACTGTGTAAACATTTAGATATAGTCAATAACACACATAAAAATGGTGATTTTTTACGAACATGGTAATACATTTGACATGTGTAATACTTTCATATATAAACCCCATTTTTCTATCACATGCTTATAAGGTAAACTAGCAAAACCCCGTGCATAACCACGAAACCACCAAATGCACGGACTGATATAAATTATTTTTAATAAATTTATTAATTAGTAAACTTGCCTTTTTTTTTTTTTGCTAATTTGATCTTTATGTTTTTTTCCACATGTTTTATTCTTTAGGTGAGGCATGAATTGATTAAGCAAGATCAAATGATCATAGACCTAACAAATTGACCTAATATATTTAAGTGGGACCAAGATAAATGGGGTCCATCATCTATATTCTAACCGTTCATAAAATCAAATGATGCGGGCTGGGACCCATTAATTGATTGATAAAGATCAAATGATCATAGACCTCTCAAATAGACCAAACCTAACCTATTTAAGTGGGACCCCCAAGATGAATGAGGTCCACCATCTATATTCTAACCGTCCATAAAACCATATTATGCGGGATGGGACCCATGAATTGATTTAAAAAGATCAAAGGATCAAATGATCGTAGACCTAACAAATTGACCTAATATATTTAAGTGGGACCCAGATGAATGGGGTCCACCATCTTTATTCTAACCGTCTATAAAATCAAATGATGCCGGCCGTGACCCATTAATATATTGATAAAGATCAAATGATCATATACCTCTCAAATTGACCAAACCTAATCTATTTAAGTGGGACCCCAAGATGAATGGGGTCCACCATCTATAATCTAACCATCCATAAAATCATATGATGTGGGCTAAGACACATGAATTGCTTGATAAAGATCAAAGGATCAAATGATCATATTTTCACAAATTGACCAAACCTAACCTAGTTAAGTGGAACCCCCCAGATGAATGGGGTCCACCATCTCTATTCTAACCGTCCATAAAACCATATTATGCGGGATGAGACCCATGAATTGATTAAGAAAGATCAAAGGATCAAATCATGATCGTAGACCTAACAAATTGACCAAATATTTTTAAGTGGGACCCAGATGAATGGGGTCCACCATCTTTATTCTAACCGTCCATAAAATCAAATGATGCTGGCTGGGACCCATGAATTGATTGATAAAGAGCAAATGATCAAATGATCATAGACCTCTCAAATTGACCAAACCTAACCTATTTAAGTGGGACCCCAAAGATGAATGGGGTCTACCATCTATATTCTAACCATCCATGAAATAATATGATGCAGGATGGACCTATGAATTACTTGATAAAGATCAAAGGATCAAATGATCATAGACCTCACAAATTGACCAAACCTAACCTATTTAAATAGAACCCCCCAGATGAATGGGGTCCACCATCTCTATTCTAACCGTCTATAAAGCCATATTATGAGGGATGGGACCCATGAATTGATTTAAAAAGATTAAAGGATCAAATGATCGTAGACCTAACAAATTGACCAAATATTTTTAAGTGGGACCCAGATGAATGGGGTCCACCATCTTTATTCTAACCGTCCATAAAATCAAATGATGCGGGCCGGGACCCATGAATTGATTGATAAAGAGCAAATGATCAAATGATCATAGACCTCTCATATTGACCAAACCTAACCTATTTAAGTGGGACCCCCAAGATGAATAGGGTCCACCATCTATATTCTAACCGTCCATGAAAGAATATGATGCAGGATGCATGGACCCATGAATTGCTTGATAAAGATCAAAAGATCAAATGATCATAGACCTCACAAATTGACCAAACCTAACCTATTTAAGTGGAACCCCCCAGATGAATGGGGTCCACCTTCTCTATTCTAACCGTCCATAAAACCATATTATGCGGGATGGGACCCATGAATTGATTTAAAAAGATCAAAGGATCAAATAATCGTAGACCTAACAAATTGACCAAATATTTTTAAGTGGGACCCAGATGAATGGGGTGAGACACATGAATTGCTTGATAAAGATCAAAGGATCAAATGATCATAGACCTCACAAATTGACCAAACATAACCTATTTAAGTGGAACCCCCCAGATGAATGGGGTCCACCATCTCTATTCTAACCGTCCATAAAATCATATTATGCGGGATGAGACCCATGAATTGATTAAAAAAGATCAATGGATCAAATGATCGTAGACCTAACAAATTGACCAAATGTTTTTAAGTGGGACCCAGATGAATGGGGTCCACCATCTTTATTCTAACTGTCCATAAAATCAAATGATGAGGGCCAGGACCCATGAATTAATTGATAAAGAGCAAATGATCAAATGATCATAAACCTCTCAAATTGACCAAACCTAACCTATTTAAGTGGGACCCCCAAGATGAATTGAGTTCACCATCTATATTCTAACCATCCATGAAACAATATGATGCGGGATGGACCCATGAATTGCTTGATAAGGATCAAATGATCATAGACCTCACAAATTGACCAAACCTAACCTATTTAAGTGGAACCCCCTAGATGAATGGGGTCCACCATCTATATTCTAACCGTCCATAAAACCATATTATGTGGGATGGGACCCATGAATTGATTTAAAAAGATCAAATGATCGTAGACCTAACAAATTGACCTAATATATTTAAGTGGGACCAAGATAAATAGGGTCCATCATCTATATTCTAACCGTTCATAAAATCATATGATGCGGGCTGGGACTCATTAATTGATTGATAAAGATCAAATGATCAAATGATCATAGACCTCTCAAATTGACCAAACCTAACCTATTTAAGTGGGACCCCCAAGATGAATAGGGTCCACCATCTATATTCTAACCGTCCATGAAACAATATGATGCGGGCTGGGACCTATGAATTGCTTGATAAAGATCAAATGATTAAATGATCATAGACCTCACAAATTGACCAAACCTAACCTATTTAAGTGGAACCCCCCAGATGAATGGGGTCCACCTTCTTTATTCTAACCGTCCATAAAACTATATTATGCGGGATGGGACCCATGAATTGATTTTAAAAGATCAAATGATCGTAGACCTAACAACTTGATCAAATATGTTTAAGTGAGACCCAGATGAATGGGGTCCACCATCTATATTCTAACTGTCCTTAAAATCATATGATGCAGGCCGGGACCCATGAATTGACTAATAAAGATCAAATGATCATAGACCTCATAAATTGACCAAACCTAATTTATTTAAGTGGGACCCCAAAGATGAATGGAGTCCACCATCTATATTCTAACCGTTCATAAAACCATATGATGCGGGCTGGGACCCATGAATTGCTTGATAAAAGTCAAAGGATCAAATGATCATAGACCTCACAAATTGACCAAACCTAACCTATTTAAGTGGAACCCCCCAAATGAATGGGGTCCACCATCTCTCTTCTAACCGTCTATAAAATCATATTATGCGGGATGGGACCCATGAATTGATTAAGAAAGAATAAAGGATCAAATGATCATAGACCTAACAAATTGACCAAATATTTTTAAGTGGGACCCAGATGAATGGGGTCCACCATCTTTATTCTAACCGTCCATAAAATCAAATGATACGGGCCGGGACCCATGATGGTGTGTTGGCTTATTTAGGGATCTCATGGAAAGATTTTAGGCTTTTGAGTGGAAGATGATTCTTCATCGAGAGATTTTAGGTCTTTTGAGTGTGTAATAGATATAGAGATTTTAGGGATAAGGGCAACTCCGGAAATGGCATTACAAAAAGTTTGAGGTTGCGTCAGGTGTCTTTATGTGAGGAAGAGTACATCCCTTTAGTAATATAGATGAGCCCTAAAGGAAAAGAGCATAATCTCTTAAAAAGTGGAGGATTCTTTCTTTCAACTCCCTCTTTTATATATTCTCTTAGGCGGTGTTTGGATAAAGGTATAACATAATATCATCAAATTTGAATATTATAATATTTTATTATCACAAAATAAGATTATGTCATATCATAGTATTATGTCACTTCTGGTATTTCATAATGGGAGATGCTCCTATGAGAACATCTCTCACTGTATTATGAGAGATATGGTGGAGGCCCTCACATCAATATCCAATGCCAACAACTTCAATGTGAGGGCCCCCACCTCTATCTCTCATATAAGGTAAGAGATATCTCTCACAGGAGCATCGCCCTTTAATAATTTCTATAAATCTCAATATACCTTTAAGGTGTTTGACAATTTATAAGATTCTCACTAGATGATGCCCTGAAATAAGAATTGAAGAGAGAAATATGGATGATTGACCCAGTGGGAATCCACTAACTAGTAGTTACAGTGGAGTGATTTAATAATGGTAATCATGGTAGGGCTCATCTAATTAGAAAATCATTGGAGTAAATGTTAAAAACCACAAGCAGTTCAAGGAAGAACACTATGCCATTTCCATCGTTTCTTAGAAAAATGATTACCCATGACCTTCCCTATCCTCTGTCATCTTTGAAGAATATCACACTTTGGGTCATCTCCAATAGTAATCATTTCTTTTGATCTTTAGAAATGATCTTGTTCAACCATCTCGTAAGGTCGGCTTTACCATAAAGCAAGGAAAGCCCTGCTTTAGGCCCTCAAAAAATAAGGCCCAAAAAAACTAATTGTCATCCCTTTTTTCAATCCCAAAAAATAAGGCCCTATTATTAATATTATATATATATTAAAGCAGCAGGGTTTTCGCGGGAGAGCGACACGTGGCGGGGGAGGCTTCCTGGGAGGAGGACACGTGGCGCGGCCCTCCCACTTTTGCGCTCCCACTTCCCGAATTGCCCTTCTCTCATTTTAATTTCCCTTTAAATCCCTATCCCTATGCAATCCAATCACTAAAATCTCTCATTCTCCCTAATATCTCTCTCCAACTCCCCTAAAATTCCTCCCATTCAATTTTAAAATTTCCTTTAATCAATCAATCTTTATCCTTGCCCACGATTTAAACTGTCCGTTTCCTCAAACTACTTGCAAAATTATGTGAAGTCTTTGCATCTTGGCTTTATAATATATGTTAGCTGTGGGCTACAACTTATGATCAAATGAGGTTCGTTGAGCATTAATGTTTTCTTTGTATTAGTGGTAGAGGAAGTTGCTGACCAATGAGGTTGGGCTGCTAAGTGTTTACTAGAAGTGAATTTTTCTGGTAAGAGGAGTCATAGATTATTCCTGAATTACATACTAAAAGTATAAGCATTGCTTTTGGGGCTGCAAAGTATGTCCCGCCTATCTTAAATCCTTCTTTCCTCTATCATGCTATATATATAAATATATATATATCTTGAACCAATAGTGACGTGAGAGATTTTCTTGCATAATCATCAATTGGTGAGGATTGAACCCGGTTTTGATCACGGAGGACAGGGCTTGATCATTGGGGAAAAGATTAGTGGTCTATTGTTGATGAGGTGTTAAACATCTTGTTATTATTATAATTTTTTGAACAGTTCAAGGCAAGTCATTTGGGGAAGGAACAACGATTCAGATCACTTGGGGTTGGATCTGGATAAGATGAGATCTTAACAAAATAGGTCTTTTAGGTATGGAATTTGGTAACTAGAGATTGAAGCAAACATATTATGTATCTCATGGTCAAATGAGGTTCGTTGAGTATTAATGTTTGGTAAGAGGAATTTTGAAAATTCTAACCTGGGGTGAATTATGAAATCTCCAAATGTTTCCCTCAAGTTGTTTCCAAAGTAGCATTTAAAAAGCTTAAGTTCTAATAATTCAAAAATGCTAAAAGTGACTTTTTAGAAGAATGTTGTTTAGAATTTTAGTATTTAAACGGATAATTCCAGATGCTCTGGGGACATTATGTGACTCCAGCATCAGAGATTCTCAATACTCTTTAAACAAGGCCCGTGTCCAGAATTGCCCTTCCCTCCTTTTATTTGTTCCTATCCAATCACTAAAATATGTCCTTCTTCCTAAAATCTCTCCTTCTCCATCTAAAATCTCTCCATCTCTCTTGTACACACACGTCTCTTCTCCTCCCCTAGCTTGCAATTATGTTTTTTTTTTCCCTGATCTCTCATGCAATTCTGAATGTTGGGTCCACGAAATTTGTGGGCACACTTGTGCGAGTGTTGGATTTTAAGAATCCGGGCCCAAAATAGTACGTTTTTTTTTTATCATTCGCATAACTTCTACGCTATATTTCCTTGAAGCCACTTCATGTGCCATTTTTATAATAATGTCATATAAATGTTTTAGCGGCTGAGTTAATGGCCCACATGTAATTCCTTGAATCATTAACGATGACTTAATCTCATTGATTTTTTTATTTTTTAGTTTTTGCACTCCCACTTGGTAGACATGATAGTTTCTTTAATGATACTTCTTTGGCTCTGTCAATTAAATTATTTATTATTATTAATTAAGTCCCAAGCTTAGCATGGGAAAAAGTGGGTCATATCTTCTTCTTTTTTCGCACGTGGAACTATATGGGTTCTTTGATTGGGTCATTTATACTGTTGATCACTACAAAATAATGTTCATTTTGGTTATTTAAACCTTAAAATAATTACTTTTAAATTATTTATTTTAACTATGATTGTGTAATGAATCATATGTTAATAGTCATTTACATTTCATTTAAATGAAATGAATACTATTATTTAAAATTTTAATAACTCTTTAAGCCCTGAAGCGCTAGTTATTATATAATAAAAGACAATAGGTTATTCTTTGGAAGAGCGACACGTGGCGGCCGGGGGCTTCTTGGGAGAGCGACACGTGGCAGCAGGAAATATCTCTCTCTATTCAATTGAAAATCTATATTACTAAAGGGATGTATAGAATTCCTGGAGGAGGACACCTGGCATGTCTTGGAGATTGACACGTGGCAGCAAAGGGATGTATACACTTAAACCAATCACACCCTAAATTCCGATCAATCTCATCTAATAAAAATTAATCTGTCATCTACAATTTCTCCATCTTTCCCTCCCTATAATCTCTCATTCTCCATTTATACACTTCATTTCATTCTCCATCTAAAATTTCCCCATGTCTCACTCCCTAAAATCTCTCCTTCTCATCACACCCTTCCATTCCTCCCTTCGATTTCCAATCATGCAGAAAAAATTCCATCCATATCTCTCCTTCCAATCACACCCTTCCATTCCTCCCTTCGGTTTCCAATCATGCAGAAAAAATTCCAACCACACCTCTCTATCTCTCCATCTAAAATTTCTCCATGTCTCACTCCCTAAAATCTTTCCTTCTCATCACACCCTTCCATTCCTCCCTCCGGTTTCCAATCATACAATATTTTTTTAGGAATTCATCACCATCATCGAGTTCTTGTGTGTATGGTTTAGTTTGTAGAGCACTGAGTCGTTGCTGCATCTTCTCTTCTTCTTCTCTTCTTCCCCATCTTCCTCTTCCTCACACGCTCTCACAATTCTGGGTGGTGCAGTGAATCACCGAATCAACATCCACCCCACATAAAAGAACACATGTTCTTCTTCTCCAATGGCCGCTGTCTACTATTTGTAGCAGACGCAGGCAAGAAGCTTTCATGGCGTTATCGGCAGCAAGAACCGCTTTGTTGAGACACATGAGAGTTAAAGTCGAATCCTTCTCTGCTCCTTCATGTTCATCCGGGCTTAACCCCTTCTTCTTTCGACGCCAATTCTCATCTGAAGACATCAAATGCTCTTTCCTCGACAAATCTGAAGTATCCGACCGCATCATCTCCGTCATCAAGAACATCCAGAAAGCCGATCCCTCCAAGGTATTCCATCCATCCCATCCAGAAAGTCGATCCCCCCAAGGTATTCAATCCATCTCTCTTTCTCCTCTATTCTTCTGCTTGCGACTCTCTTCTATTGATATGGTTTGGAATTCAGATAGAAAATTAAGTTTCTTATTTTAATATTGTCTGTGGAGTGTGTTTGGATGTACCCCAGATCTGTGTTTGTTTCAATGTCTCTTCAGAAGGGTTGGTTATTGTTTCTAATGTCTGGGTGTACTTGGGGCGTTGTAGAAAGCGGAAAAAAAAAACCCATTTGGGGTTCTAATATTGGGAAAGAATGAGATTGTCTAACCCTAAAATGGGTTTGAGCTGATTTGCGAGGCACCCTGATTAGGTGAAACTATGATTTGGAAGACCATCAATAGCTTTTTCAATGATGGTAGCTGCTCTCCTTTTGTAGCTCTGACCTGGATCCTGGCATACCTTATCTTTTCCACGGTGGCCAATCTAGATTCAAGGAGATATGAAACTCCTTTCCATGCATGGAGAGGCACCCCTTTCAGATTCATCTCTTAAATTTTTGAACAGACATTAGATAGAAAGAAGGGCTGGTGTCAAATATATTAATCGGATAAGATAATTAGGAGAAATTCAAACCAAGATCGTATTCTACATGTAAATGTTTTTTCAGGCGGGTCGGTTTTGGGCTCTATGCCATTGGATCCAAGCCTGGCATATTCATTAAACAGGCTGAAATAAATAGTTTGAACCCGATCCAAGTACCAAAAACTAAGGCTCAAGCCCAGGCCAAACCGAGATGGGCTGGGTTAGGCTGTCCTGATCCATGAACACCCCTAGGCCCAAATGGCACCTAAGTGATCTATAAAATTTCAAAATAATAAACACAAAGAACAAACCGAGATGGGCTGGGCTGGGCTGTCCTGATCCATGAACACCCCTAGGCCCAAATGGCACCTAAGTGATCTATAAAATTTCAAAATAATAAACACAAAGAAAGAATTAAACAGGCTGAAATAAATAGTTTGTATTCATTAAACAGGCTGAAATAAATAGTTTGAGCTCGATCCAAGTACCAAAAACTAAGGCTCAAGCCCATGCCAAACCGAGATGGGCTGGGCTGGGCTGGGCTAGGCTGTCCTGATCCATGAACACCCCTAGGCCCAAATGGCACCTAAGTGATCTATAAAATTTCAAAATAATAAACACAAAGAACAAACCGAGATGGGATGGGCTGGGCTGTCCTGATCCATGAACACCCCTAGGCCCAAATGGCACCTAAGTGATCTATAAAATTTCAAAATAATAAACACAAAGAAAGCATTAAACAGGCTGAAATAAATAGTTTGAGCCCGACCCAAGTACCAAAAAGCCCAAATGGCACCTAAGTGATCTATAAAATTTCAAAATAAGAAACACAAAGAACAAACTGAGATGGGCTGGGGCTGGGCTGTCCTAATCCATGAACACCCTTAGGCCCAAATGGCACCTAAGTGATCTATAAAATTTCAAAATAATAAATACAAAGAAAGCATTAAACAGGCTGAAATAAATAGTTTGAGCCCGACCCAAGTACCAAAAAGCCCAAATGGCACCTAAGTGATCTATAAAATCTCAAAATAAGAAACACAAAGAACAAACCGAGATGGGCTGGGCTGGGCTGTCCTGATCCATGAACACCCCTAGGCCCAAATGGCACCTAAGTGATCTATAAAACTTCAAAATAATAAACACAAAGAAAGCATTAAACAGGCTGAAATAAATAGTTTGAGCCCGACCCAAGTACCAAAAAGCCCAAATGGCACCTAAGTGATCTATAAAATTTCAAAATAGCCCAAATGGCACCTAAGTGATCTATAAAATTTCAAAATAAGAAACACAAAGAACAAACCGAGATGGGCTGGGCTGGGCCGTCCTGATCCATGAACACCCCTAGGCCCAAATGGCACCTAAGTGATCTATAAAATTTCAAAATAATAAACACAAAGAAAGCATTAAACAGGCTGAAATAAATAGTTTGAGCCCGACCCAAGTACCAAAAAGCCCAAATGGCACCTAAGTGAGATGGGCTGTCCTGATCCATGAACACAAAGAACAAATTGAGATGGGCTGGGCTGGGCTGTCCTGATCCATGAACGCCCCTAGGCCCAAATGGCACCTAAGTGATCTATAAAATTTCAAAATAATATACACAAAGAAAGCATTAAACAGGCTGAGATAAATAGTTTGAGCCCGACCCAAGTACCAAAAAGCCCAAATGGCACCTAAGTGATCTATAAAATTTCAAAATAGCCCAAATGGCACCTAAGTGATCTATAAAATTTCAAAATAAGAAACACAAAGAACAAACCGAGATGGGCTGGGCTGGATCGTCCTGATCCATGAACACCCCTAGGCCCAAATGGCACCTAAGTGATCTATAAAATTTCAAAATAATAAACACAAAGAAAGCATTAAACAGGCTGAAATAAATAGTTTGAGCCCGACCCAAGTACCAAAAAGCCTAAATGGCACCTAAGTGATCTATAAAATTTCAAAATAAGAAACACAAAGAATAAACCGAGATGGGCTGGGGCTGGGCTGTCCTGATCCATGAACACCCCTAGGCCCAAATGGCACCTAAGTGATCTATAAAATTTCAAAATAATAAACACAAAGAAAGCATTAAACAGGCTGAAATAAATAGTTTGAGCCCGACCCAAGTACCAAAAAGCCCAAATGGCACCTAAGTGATGGACCGCGCTCCTGCTCGAGTTCCTACCGAGGTCGGCGGACGTGGGAGTCCGTTTGGTTCCGACCCTTTCGTAACCGGGGGGCAGGGGCGTGCATCAACATTTCTTTTTTTGTGTGGGTGTGCCAGATTTTCTATTTTTACTTGGAATTGCAAGTGGTGATCCGGAGATCAACCTTCGCAAGTAAAAAGGAAATCAACTTCTTTCAAGTTTTACATTGCACATATATTTAAGAAAAGAGACATTTTTCTTGGATTGCCGTGAAAGGCGATTTTTTTTGGCATTTATAGCCGATTTTGGCGTTTATAGCCGATTTTTTGGCGTTTATAGCCGATTTACAATCCTTATCAATAATGAAAGACAAGAATTGTGATTTTTGTCTCTTTTAAAAAAATACAAACTACAATGAAAAGCAAGAAAAGGAGGATCTAACTTCTCAGGAGATTGTGGGGGACCCGTTTAGATTGACGGTCGCAAGCCATATGTGGGCTTCGCCATCATCCATGCAGATGAGAACAGAGGATGCTATTGATTCGCTTGGCTTGGCTATAACCTCGGGTTTTTAGAGGACAAAGACCAAAAGGAGGTCCTATGTCCAATAAAAAGCCGAGTAGACGGGCTGAAAAGCCACATCTAAGCCATTGGAGGCAGGAGGAGAAGGCAAGGACCTTGGGGGGGGTACCCCCCAAGGGACTTTTGTCACCTTGTTACGGTGGCCGGTGTAGAACTTCCGCAGAGTTTTCTCTCTTTTTCCTTTCTCTGGATTTCTGTGCTTCTGTCTGTCTGTGTGTTTGTGCTTTTTTCTGATGTCCTGTGACTATTCTTTCTTCTTGGAGAGCTCTCCTATTTATAGGCTTTTAGGTAGCCATTTAGGAGGGTTTATGAGCCTTGATTGTCATAAAGCTGCATAATGGGAGGAGTTACAAAATTGAATTGTTTATTTTGTAACTCCTTTTTCTTGGCTTCTGATTGGCCGGAGGAGATTGAGGGCATTTAATCGCCTTTAATCGCCTTTAATCGCAATGATGGGAGGAGTTTCATGGGTTAAATGCCATGAATCTCTTGACTTGTAACTCCCGAATGCTTGCTTCTGATTGGGCCGTCCAAAGAAATGGATTAATGACTGTAATAAAGCTAGTCAATTAATCGCATTAAGTGGTCGCCGAGCAGTTGAAGAGTCGCGGGCCGTGCCACGTCTTTTGGGATTCTTCTGTCGATGATCATCGATGGATCTTCATGTAGATCGACATCAGATGACCATGTAATTTCAGGTGTTTGTTGCCAACAGCGGGTCGGTGCCATCTGTCCTGTCGATTTCTCGATCGGTCGAGTAGAAAGCACACTTTTTTTTTGGTTGACCGGGTGGCGATCAATATTGTTTTCGATACTCTTGATGATTGACCCGTGTTTTGGACGGATGTCAGAGGACTTGGTGTCTCAAAAGCATGAATTTTGGAAAGTACCAGAGGCTGGGCTCTTCGAAACGCGAAAAAAACGGCGAAAACCGGGGTTTCCGGGGCCTTCCCGGCGACCCCGGGTTCCAAGGTCGCCGGCGACCCTGGCCCAGGGTCGCAGGGGTCTGCGACCCTGGGGGGGTTTTCCCCCTTTTGTGTCCCGTTTTGTGTCCGTTTTTGCTGTTTTTTCGATTCTTTTTTCTCCTGTACTTTTCCTTTACATTCTGACCATTTATTGGCCTAATTTCTTTGTAGGAAACCTGATGAGAATCCTTGCATTTTATTTTGCAAAGTTTCCAATTTCCTGAGAAAGCCGAAGACTTTGTCGCGCAGAGCTGCCGATTTTCCGTCAGAAGCTGAAACTGGGTCAAACGATGTCGGAATGACCTGAAATTTGGTGTGAAGCCTCCTGAGCAATAAATAAGACCAACCATAGGCTTTTGTTTGAGTTTTGAAGCCGTTTGGGGTCCTATCACTAGTAGACTTACTTTTTGTCGCGATGAAGATGTCGCGGTTTGATGTGCGGTCAACCGATGTCCGATTGACTTGAAATTTGACAGGGAACCTATTGGAGTCATTTTAAGATGATCCATAGGCTCTGTCTTGGAAACCATGGTCCCGGAGAGTTTTGCCGCCGAGAGGCCTGATTTAGCTTCCGAGCGTCAAACTATGATCAAATGTTGTGGAAATGACCTGAAATTTGACGTGTAGCCCTTTATAAGCATTTTGAAGCCGTCCATGTGCTCTATCTGATGAGTAATGGCCTCGGTGGTTCTCGCCGCCGAGAGGCTTGATTTAGCTGTTCGAGGGTTGATGTAAGGTCAAACGTTGTCGGTTTGACTCGGAACTTGACGTGGAGCCTTTTGGAAGTATTTTGAGACTATCCATCGGCCCTGATCGAAGATTTGGTGTCTCCGATGCTTTTGCCGCCGAGAGCTCCTTTTCGGCTGTCTGAGAAGCGAAGTTAGGCCAAATGATTTTGAAATGGCCTGAAACTTCTTGTGTACTCCTCTTTTGGCTGTCTGGAAGAATGTTGCAGTTTTTGTTTGATTCTGACAAGATTTGATTTTTGGAAGCAGCATTGCCTATTTATGGCAGGTTGCGACTTCATGTAGCTCTTTGGATTTTGAAGAGGCAAAGTGACATTTTTGGTGTCAACACTAAGTGATCTATAAAATTTCAAAATAAGAAACACAAAGAACAAACCGAGATAGGCTGGGCTGGGCTGTCCTGATCCATGAACACCCCTAGGCCCAAATAGCACCTAAGTGATCTATAAAATCTCAAAATAATAAACACAAATAAAGCATTAAACAGGCTGAAATAAATAGTTTGAGCCCGACCCAAGTACCAAAAAGCCCAAATGGCGGCACCTAAGTGATCTATAAAATTTCAAAATAAGAAACACAAAGAAAGCATTAAACAGGCTGCCGGGTCGGTTTGTTGGAAAGGGCTCGATCTTAATTTATGTTTGCAAACCGTCCGAGCAACAAATACATCACCTTCATATAATAAGGTAATCTTTTCTCCTACTCCATACAAGAATCTCAAATATATTATTTTTTTAATTTCATGCTTATATTTAAAAGAATCATCTTCCACTCAAGAGCCTAAAATCTCTCCATTAGATCCCTAAATGGGCTTGATTAACTATTCGTTAGTCAATCTTTGAGATTAACTATTTAAATGACTACATATTCTTTGCGATATAACAATTGGTGTGAATTTTTAATCATAGATATATCCATTACTGGTGGGTTTGTATTAATTTGATGATACCTCATATATTAAGCGGGCCTTTATTTTAAGTGACACATATTTATATATTTTCAGTATGGATAAACTTAACTATTCGTTAGTCAATCTTTGAGATTAACTATTTAAATGACTACATATTCTTTGCGATATAACAATTGGTGTGAATTTTTAATCATATGTATCCATTACTTGTGGGTTTGTATTAACTTGATGATACCTCATATATTAAGCGGGCCTTTATTTTAAGTGACACATATTTATATATGTTCTGGATGGATAAACTTACAACTATAGAAGATCATCAAAAAAGAATCAAGTATAAGATGTCTCGGTTCTTAAGGTTGTCGATTTTACGTCATAAACGAACTATGCAATTCGAGGGTATTCAGGAGGCCTCATATTCTCACAATGGATACCACTTCATGCATACAATAATCGGTAAAATATATACATCTTCAGCATCTACATAACTCGAAGTCATATCTTATTATATATACAAAAATAATAAATAATTGCTACCAATGAATTATAGGTGCAAATACAAATAATGTGAGTCACATCTGTCAACCGATCCAAAATGAACAAGATCAACCAGGCTATAGGAAAAGAGTCATGCAAATGGAGGCACGGCGTGTGAGATCCACAATCTTGCATCTTAGGCGGCAACATCATGGTCATTCAAATGGGCCGTCGGGCAGCAGACTAGCTTCAACATC
The DNA here is from genome assembly GCA_012931725.1 of Litsea cubeba. NCBI lineage: Eukaryota > Viridiplantae > Streptophyta > Magnoliopsida > Laurales > Lauraceae > Litsea > Litsea cubeba. The sequence continues at coordinate 100,331,122 of CM022945.1, forward strand.
TCATTCGAATCTAACGTCGGGCAAAACAATCGCTTCGACATCAAGTACTGAATTTTAATTTTAACTACTCACTATTTTTTTCCGAAAATAATGAGTTTTTAAAGGCTGATAGAATAATTTAATTACAGGAAGTAATATTTTCTTGAGCTCAAGGAGAAGAAATATCTCCACGCGTTGGAGCTTTGGTTCCAGAGTTGCAGTATGCTCACACTGTGGAGCTTTTATGTGGCTTGAAGAACGAATCAGGGACAGTTTAATTTCAAGACCAATGTTTAATCTATGTTGTCATCGAGGAAAGGTGATGCTGCCACTACTACCGAACACACCTGAATTTCTACAGAATCAATTCCTTCAATCTAGCTTCAGGGAGAAAATAAGAACATACAATTCAATGTTGTCCTTCACGTCAATGGGTGGTAAAATTGATCATTCTTTGCTCGATGGAAGAGGACCATATCATTTCCGAATAAGTGGAACGAATTTTCACAGGATCGGTTCGTTACTTCTTGCGCCTGGAGACATGCCTAAGTTTGCACAACTATATATATATGACACGGAACATGAAACATCCAATAGATTAAGGACTCTTCAAGGAAACGAAGATGCAAATGACTTTGACTTGATTGTATTGGAAGGCTTGCAGACAATGCTAAACGCTACTAACCCTTACGTACAATTGTTCCGTAACGCGAGGGATGCGCTCTCTGAAAATGGTAATCAAAATTTGCATGTCCGAATTCTGCATTCGCGTGAAGGAAGACAGTATGCTAGACCGACCACAAATGAGATTGCGGCCATCATTGTCGGAGATGAGTTTGAAATTACAGGAAATCGTGACATCATTGTTCGAAAGTTAGATGGTAGTCTCTGGAGGATTAACGAAACACACCCTTCATACATGCCGCTCCAATACCCATTGCTCTTTCCATATGGAACTAATGGATGGACGAAGTTCATAAAGTTCGCCCCTGGGTCTAACTATATGCGTGAGGGTGTATCGATCAGAAAGTTCTATGCATTTAGACTGATGTCTCGGGATGGTGAAGGCACTTCGCTGCTTCAAGGTGGCAGACTTTTCAAACAGTTTGTGGTTGATTGCTACGCGGCAATAGAGCAGGAAAGACTTAGTTTCATCATGAACAATCAGAATGCTTTGCGTGCAGATTTGTATAGGGGTTTACAGGATGTGGTCAACGCTGGTGATACGGATGCGACTGCAGTTGGTATGCGCTACATTATTCCTTCGTCGTTCACTGGTGGTCCAAGGAACATGATTCAACATTATCAGGATGCTATGGCGATTTTGTCGTACGATGGGATTCCCCGATCTATTTATAACGTTCACATGCAACCCAAGTTGGCCAGAGATTAAGCAACAACTATCACGATTCCCTGGTCAACGCACTGAGGACAGGCCAGATATAGTTGCAAGGGTATTTCATATTAGGCTGAAACAACTGATAGAGGACCTTAAAAAAAATAATTTTTTCGGCAAAGTCATTGCAGGTATACAAAATCGATTCTTAGCATGAGACTTCATTATCTATTCATAATTTTATTACTATGTTGGAATTATAATTTTTTTTATTAATTACAACATTCACACCAATCTTGAACAGATATTCATGTCATTGAGTTTCAAAAGCGAGGATTACCACATGCTCACATCATCCTCACTCTGACTGGTGAAGACAAATCACAGTTACCAGAAGAGATTGATGACATTATTTCGGCGGAAATACCAAGTGAGGTTGAAGATCCATTGGCATTCGAGACTGTGACGAGATGCATGTTACACGGGCCTTGTGGTTTTCAAAATATAAATGCTCCATGCATGGTAAATGGAAAGTGCTCGAAAGGTTATCCAAAACCATTTGTCGGTTCAACGACAATAGCGGAGAATGGATTCGTGCTATACAGACGTCGAAATAATAACATGACGTATAGAATCAATGGTTTTGATGTCGATAACCAATGGGTTATTCCATATAATCGTGATCTCATTGTAAGATATAATTCACACATAAATATTGAGCGGTGTGCCCACAGCAAGGTCATAAAATACTTATACAAGTACATTCATAAGGGTCCAGATCGTGCAACGATTGTGATCGAGGATAATATTGTACAATATGATCAGAATGGAGAACGTATGTACAGATGTGTGAATGAGATCAAGCAATTTCAAGACGGTCGATACATATATTCGATTGAAGCATGCTGAAGAATATTGGAATTCTACTTGCAAAAACAATATCCCTCTGTGCAGAGGTTACAATATCATTTACCAGGAGAACAGTTTGTTGTGTTTAGGGACACAGATGATGTTGCATCCGTGGTTAATCGGGATGGCATTCATGAAACAATATTCACGAAATGGTTCGAAGCAAATATAAACCACCCAGATGCCAATGAATTTACATACGTTGAGTTTCCAGCAAAGTGGGGGGTCTGGAACGCAAAGCAAAAAATGTGGACAAGACGAAAACAACGTATTAGTATTGGTAGGCTTGCTTATGCACATCCAAACTCAGGAGAACGTCATTATCTTGGTATCCTGCTAAACAAAGTTCGGGGGGCAAAATGCCATGAGGATATAAGAACCATTGGAGGGGTGGTGCACCCAACTTACAAATCGGCATGCTTTGCACTTGGCTTACTCGATCATGATGGTGAATGGCATGAAGCACTTAACGAGGCCTCGAAGTGGGCTACAGGTTCACAACTCAAAAACATGTTTTGTTCAATGCTCATGTTCTCAGAAATTACAAATCAGGCAGAATTATGGGAAAAACGCTGGGTAGACCTCACAGATGATTTACAAAGTCGAATGAGGAGAGAGCTTGGAGACAGAGATATACGTCTTGATGAAAGTGAATTGAGAAATTTAGGGCTGCTGGATATCGAGCGTATACTTAATAGGAATGGTAGGTCCTTGACAGAATTCCATCCTATGCCTATGCCATCTTCTCGGTTGGGCCAATTCGTTACAAACAAACTCATAAGGGAAGAACTCGATTATGATAGCACTGCAGAAAGCCATTTGTTTGAATCTTTACATGTCGGCTTAAATGATGATCAAAAGAGGGTCTTCAATACGATAATGGATGCGTACGAGAGACGGACGGGAGGTCTATTCTTTGTTTATGGTAGTGGAGGTATCTATGGAGGACTTTAATAGCAAAGGTAAGGTCACAAAATAAAATTGTTCTCTCGGTAGCGTCATCGAGCATTGCTGCTCTACTTTTGCCAAATGGAAGAACAGTGCACTCCCGTTTCAAAATACAATTAAACCTTCATCAATCGTCATGTTGTTACATCGCCCATCGAACCGATTTGGCACTGTTAATTTCCAAAGCGGAGTTAATCATTTGGGATGAAGCTCCAATGTTGGGTCGCTATGCCTTTGACGCAGTTGATCGAACATTTAGAGACATTCTTCAAAATACAAGTAACTGTTCTTCCAATAAGGTATTTGGAGGAAAATTATTCGTACTTGGAGGAGATTTTAGACAGATACTTCCAATTATAACAAAGGGGGGACGTGAACAGATAGTTGGAGCTTCATTACCAAGATCGAGTATTTGGAAATATTGCCAGGTTTTACATCTGCATATAAATATGTGTGTTACAGCAAACAATGTCTCCGAAGCTTTAAAATCTCGATTACATGATTTTACGGAGTGGATTAAGATGGTTGGCGAGGGAAAGATATCCAGTACGTCTTTTGAAAATGATAATGATGCGGACTGGATCAAAATCCCAAATGAGTTTCTCATACGAAATGATGAGGGGGGAGTACAACGGTTGATTGAATCAACTTATCCTGAAATGCTTAATAGATACATTAATTTGTCGTACTTAAATGAGCGTGCAATACTGGCTCTGAAAAACATCGATGTCGACAAGCTAAACTCTGTGATGTTATCGATGATTCCAGGTGAAAGGAGGGTATTTTATAGTGCAGATAAGCTATGTCCAATGTCCGGGGAATCTAATGATCATTTTTTGCATCCTCCAAAGTTTCTGAATTCTTTGGACTTTCCGGGATTACCAAGTCATACTCTTGAGTTAAAAGTTGGAGCTCCGATAATGTTGTTGAGAAGCTTGAATCAGTGTTTGGGATTGTGCAACGGTAACCGATTGGTTGTTGACAGGATGGGGGATAAAGTCATACAAGCTAAAGTCATAACAGGGTCCCGCATTGGAGAAATTGTATTGATAATTCGTGCTATCCTAACACCGACGTCTGTTGATTCACCATTCGCACTGAGTAGAAGACAATTTCCTATCAAGTTGGCATTTGCAATGACCATAAACAAGAGTCAAGGACAAACTCTAAAAAATATTGGGGTCTATCTACTGAATCCTGTGTTTTCACATGGCCAGCTATATGTAGCTTTGTCCTGTGCTACATCTCCGTCGGGTTTGAAGATGTTGCTGATCAATAAAGAAGGGATGCCAAATGATATCACAAAAAATATTGTGTACAGGGAAGTCTTCAACGATATCTCCCATTAAAATATGTTATGAGGTTTGAAATTTTGTTGAATTTAGTGTAATAGTTGGTTGGTTTTTTCTTCATTTGTCGATATTGTTAATTTATTCTGTGTTTGCTAATTTGTCGTTACGTTTATTTTACAAATATTTCATAATGTGTGCCAAGTTATTAAGTTGCTTCCTGTGTTATTACTAATTTGATTGATCTATTGTTGCTTTCAATTAAATTATAATTTATAATTTATTTTGGAAAAATCTAACCCAGATAATATGAGTACACCACTCGAATATCGTCGTGGAAAAGACTCTCTACGTGTCAGGGAATGGGCAAATGAGTTCGAAATTAAACCGTTTGAAAATGACACACCAATAGCAAGACACGGCTCCAGAAAAATACAGCTAGCTCAGTGGCTGAGAGTCTGTGGAGACTTCATCCCTGAAAGATATATAATGATCAAAATTGCTGAAAGTTTGCCACCAGCTTGGGATGCTGTAAAAAGGAGGATATTTGAGATTTTTCGACCATGGCATACAGTTGAGTTTGTCGACCTCTTGGAATCGTTTGAGAAGTATATTCATCCCTTATGGATACAGTTCAGGACAGAGAAAATGATTGAAGGAACGGGTGTCAGAGAACATTTGCTAACCAAGGAAAGGTTGTATTACGATCTAAAAAGGAAAGGGTTTGAACCAAATATTGCAGATCTGGTACGTTCCATAATAAGCACTCTACCACCTCCTTGGCCTGTACATGACATCCATGCTAAAGTCAAGACTAATTTCGTGGACATGAGGGAACTAGGAGAAATGCTGGAAGATATCGAGTTAGACCTTATAACAATAAGGGTTTTAGAAGATTTAGATGATGGACTGGAAAAAAACAACAATGAGATATGAAAGTCAATCTCCATATTCCAGGTAAAAATGTCCTCTTATGATGACTTCTGCGATATTTTCAATTGATTATTTACCATTAACATAATAATTTATTAATTATTAACATAGTTTTTATATGCCTACAGGTCTACCGCGAAGCACTTGAAAGATGGATTTACAATTACTCGGCATTAATATTTTGTTTAATATTGTTAGTGTCCTAATTTGCACATATTTATTGTCTTTTCATTTGTATAAATCGTACGAATGTATATATTGTGAACCCCGTGTTATTGAAGCTACATTTACTTGCTTTATTCTGTTGTTTTGTTGTTAATATGTTTTCAGATTAATATTTTTTACACGTGCTCGGGCTGCATCAAACTCAATATACAACTTGCGTAAAGAATAAGATATCTGGAAAAAAAAAATCAAATTAGCAACAAAAAGAAGGACACATAAAGGTTTACTAATTAATAAATTTAATAAAAATAATATGTATAAATCTGTGCATCTGATGTTTCTGTGGTCCGTGCATAGCACGGGAATTTACTAGTTTAAAATCTAATTAAACGTTTTCATTCTCTAAATATTAGGTGGGCCCATAACCATAGTTTCAAAAATCCCTACAATCTCTCTCTCGCTTTTATCAAGAGTTATGTTGTATCCTGTAAATCTCTTTTATCAACCGATTTCTTTGACACTTTTATTTCCTCTGCATGTCAAGACAAACCTAACCTATATAGCACTTGGGGTCAGAAAATAGGCTTCGGTTGCAGCCCACAATCCAAAATTCACTCCCACTTAAGGTTTAGGAGGCCCTTTTTCTGAGGATATCCCATTCATCATTGGCGTATCAAATTAACCATAAAGTTAACAAAAGAGGCCCAGCAAATGTCCATCAAGCACCATAAAGTTAACAGAAGAAGCCCAGCAAATGGTCCATCAAGCATATCCCATTCATCATCGGCCTATCAAATTAACCATAAAGTTCACAGAAGAGGCCCAGCAAATGCTCCATCAAGCATATCCCATTCATCATTGGCTATCAAATTAACCATAAAGTTAACAGAAGAGGCCCGGCAAATGGTCCATCAAGCATTGCATATGCAGCAGGTAGAGGGACAACAATTCCTAACGGACCCATCAACCCAAGCTGAACCGAACCAATTAATTCAGGGTTCGGGTTTGCATTTCCAAACCAATTATAGAAGATTGAGACTTAGGATGTAGATACTTTCACACAAACTGTGGTCAACCCGGCTTGACTAGTAGCCAGTGCCCGGTGTGGGCCTTCCATTTTTACAATCCTGAGTGAATGGGCTTTATTCTTTTGTGGCCTGGATAGATCTATTAGGTGGGCCCATAACCATAGTTTGAAAGATCCCTACAATCTCTCTCTCACTACATGTTTTCTCTCCTCTCTAAAATACCATAGTTTCAAAAATCTCCTTCTCTAATCAAAATCCTCATCTAAAATCTCTCATCCCCTAAAATTTCTCCCTAAACACACCTGTTTCTCCCCTAAAATCCTCACATGAAATCTCTCATTCTCCCCTAAAAGCTCTCCCTAAGTACACCAGTTTCTCCCCTAAAATCCTCACCCAAAATCTCTCCTTCTCTAATCACGTTCTTTTAATCACCCTCAAATCACACGCTCCTTTTCTAATCAAAATCCTCACCTAAAATCTCTCTCTAACCACACCGGTTTCTCCCCTAAAATCCTCACCTAAAATATCTCTCCTTCTCCACTAAAATCTCTCCCTCACACGGTTTCTCCCCAAAAATCCTCACCTAAAATCGCTCATTCTCTAATCAAAATCCTCACCTAAAATCGCTCATTCTCACCTAAAATCTCTCCCTAAGCACACCGGTTTCTCCCCTAAAATCTCTCCTACTCTAATCACGTTCTTTTAATCACCCTCAAATCACACCATTTAAATTACACTAAAATCTTTTAATCATGCATTTTTCCAAAGCATGAGCCCAATAACCTAGAAGACTTCAAAAACTTTTCTCAGTTGTATGTGTTTGAGTGTTAAGGTGCAGGGGTGTTTGAGTGTTAAGGTGCAGGGTCTCTTCTATCACATCATAAAGTCAAGACCACAATTTCTAAAGTGAGTGGAGATTGTCGTAATAGCCATAGAGAGTGGAGATTGTAGACCTTTGGATTGATTGATTGGGCTCCCCTTTCCTCTTTATCTTTTGGCTCTCGTGGGTTTAGTTGTGTGGATCATCAGGCAAGTCTTCCTTTAATCATACATTTATTTTTTACTTGATTCGTAATTGTAATGTCTAATATGTATTTTTTTCTATCACATGACTGCCCTTTCCTCTTTATCTTTTGTCTCTCATGGGTTTAGTTTGGTGGATCATCACGCAAGTCTCCCATTAATCACACATTTATTTTTTATTTGATTGGTAATTGTAATGTCTATTATGTATTTTTTCTATCTCATCCAATAATTACCTCTGTGAAATTGCTAAGATTCAATAAGCAAAAATAGTTTTGGCTTGCAATTCATGAACTAAGAAATGGTGCTTTTGGCAGGATGATGATGATGAAAAAAAAAACTATGGACACTATTTTATTGTCCCGCTGCTAAAAACCACCTTCTGAATTTTTTTTAATGGTTCCAGATCTTCCTTGTTTTTTTAATGGTTCCATACCTTCCTAATTGCTTTCTATCTTTTTTGGAAGAGATCTCATTTTAACATGATCTCATGTGATTATGAACAATGGTACTCAAGCTCAACTCAGTAGCAGTTGTTCAGAGTTTTTCTTTACTCAGTAGCAGATGTGTTACACCCCGACCCTAATTAATCTTGATTAGTGCTAATAAATTAAGTTTTAGCCAAATTAATTGTACTTAATTGCAAATTATGGTAAATTAGTGTTAATTAACATGATTGAGTTGAGTTGGTTGAGTCTCGAGCCATAGATAGATGAGTTAAGACCGATTTAACTCGGTTTAATAGGATTAGGGCTTTTTCGTAATTAATGACTTTCATATTTTGCATCATTTTTGTACCAACGCGTGTATCTCATAGAGCACACTAACTTTCATATTTGACTCGACCCCATTTGACCAACTGTTGAAAATGTGGACCCTCATTTGACTCATAATGGAAATAACCAAAGTTAGTGGGCTTATTTGCAAAAAGACTAACCTTATCCCTTTAATAAGCTAAACCCACCCCTTTCATTCATTCCTTTTTCTTCTTTTCTCTCTACAACTCTTCTTCTCCCATTCTCCTCACCTTTCTCTTTCCTCTAATCTCTACTAGAAGAATCCAAGGATTTTTGGAGCTAAGGGTGAATCCATCTTCCTCCCCTTCATCTTCCTCTTTGATTTAGTTGGCAAGAAGTCTTCCCATCTTCTCTATTCTCTCTCAAATTCAAAATAGTGTTCAAAAGGTAGGTAACAATCCACCATTTTAAAGATTTTGAGTTATATTAGAGTCAAAAGACTCCCTTCTACTCAAGCATATGTGTTTATTAGCTTTTCCATATGTATCTTGATTAGGGTTGGAATATTTTGGGGGTTTTGGTCTCTTGAGCTATTTAGAGTGAAGAAAAGGCTTGAAAGCTTGCATTGAGGCAAGTATAAGCTTTAAATGAGTTATACATATTGTATATGCATATTGATTCATATTAATCAAGTTTGATGATTTTAGTACATGTGTTTTCTTTGGATTTTGCTGGATTTGATTTAATGGAAAAGCATGGAACAATTTAATGTTATATTTGGGAGTATGGAGACTACATATTGCAGGTTTTAATGGTGGAGAAGAAGAAGAAAACTCGAAAATTCGAGTTCTGAAACCCTGGACAATTCGCTCGAACAAACCCTCTTCTGAACCCAACGCTCGAGCGACCCGCTCTCTGGATGGAGTCCGCTTTAGCGAACCCGAAACTAATTATTAGGCTTCTTTTAACATAAAATTAGAAATTTATTACTCTTAACCCTTATTAACCGACCCTAATCATCCTAATGGATACTTAGGGTGCACACCCACATTCCATAGGAAATTAGGCTCACATAGACTTCATGTCCTCAAAGTTTGGAACCCTTAACCTTATTAATTAGCCTAATGGATGTCACTAGCCAAATTACTAGGCCATGAAGATTAATTTAGAGTCTCAACGCATTTTCATAATAAATGACACCGAGTTAATAATAATATGTCGATTCATTGGTTTATCTTGTATTGGATAGTAATAGGCTATGTGAATGATTAAATTAGTTAATAAATGTCTTAATTCCTTTAAATATTTGTATTGTCCATTGAAAATAAAGATTTTATTTATATCAATTTTATTTGATAAATTAGCCATATTGTTTACTGTAATTGATTTTGTCATCTACTTTTCCAATTGTCATTCAATTATTATAAATATATTTGATATTGAGGATTTTACCAAAAAAAAAAAAAAAAAAACAGCCTAGATGTTCAGTGGGCTAAAAAAGGTAATTTTAAGCTCCATTGCACCAAATCAGTCATATTTCACGAAATGGTATTTTTTTTATCACTTTCAACTAGCGTCCCTAGCGACCCTTGTTTTATAACGTTAAGAGTCGCTAGGGACCTGCATCATATACTTCGTTCCGTAGAAAAGAGGGGTTTTCATATCTTTCGTTGTCAAGGTCTTCTTCGCTAATAAGTTGCGCCTTTGTCGACGCTATGGTCCCCTCTTATCAACCTCCTCTGCCTTCAGCGACGTTGTGGTTCCCTCCCTCGTCAACGTCCTCTTCCTCCTCCTCCTACCTACTATGGTCCCCTCCGACATCCTCTTTATCGAAGGTATGTGCTTTTGTATGCTTTTCTTTGTCGTCTAGGTCATGCCCTCATCGTTCAACATGCCTTTTGCTTTTGATAATGTTTCCTCGTGGCAGACATCTACTTTCCACTCGATAATCACCTCTCTTAAAGGGTTTCTTTGTCTTTCCTTTGTAGCATTACTTGATAGTAAGAAAATGCCCTAAAAATGGCTTTAGCCCTTTCTGGATGACAATGGGCAGAGAACCCTAAAGTGGTGGCTTTAGCCCTTTTTGTTTGAAGTTGCATTTTTATAGATTGCATTTTCTAAAGAATACTCTTATGGTAGTCATCAACCAGTCCAGTGCCCCACGATTTGATAAATAAGATCATACTGCCAACCCATAATATGAAGTCTAGATCTGGTGCCAAACATGAGGTGAGGAAAAGCTGACTTTTAAAAAAGGGAGCAGCTCCAGCGTGCGGATGGTGCGTGCGCGGGACTTAAGTCGTCGAAAATTCAAGAAGCCTGCCCCTTTTTTTATTTCCCCCCTTCTTATGATCAGAAGACCTAATCTCCCTCTCTTCTATGTGATTCCAGCGGCCAACCCCTCTCATTCTCGCTGCATCATCTTCACAGAACGACTCCCTCAATCTCTCGTCTCTCCCTCGCGGACGGCCAGGAGACCTAATCTCCCTCTCTCTGCTTGGCGATTCCAGCGGCCAACCACCCCCCCTCTCTCTCTCTCTCTGTGCATCATCTTCACCGGACGACTGACTCCCTCAATCTCTCGTCTCTCTCGCAGACGGCCACTTCTCCATCTCCCGGACGGGCCCTGCGTCCCTCTCACTGCGATCTCTCTCTCTCTGTCTCTCTCTCGGCCTCTCTGCATCGCCCTCCACAGAAAACCTTTGAGGCAGCTCATCATATTCACGCAAAACACCGGAGAAAGGGAAGAAGCAGCTCGCGCAGAACTCAGGAAAAGCCTCATTCACTGTACTAATCCCATTCTTTACTGTCCTCTCTTTAAAACCCTAATTGAAGCTTTAGATTTGCACCTTTTTTATTTGATATCGTTCGCTGGGGCTCTGTGTTTGAAATTGTTGCTGGGAACTTTGAAGTAATCCTAATGTGAGGTAGAAATCTAATCGAATTTTATGTTGGGGTGTCAATTGAGAAAAGGGGCGGTGTGATTTGCTTGAGATCGTGATAAGGAGAAGATTGAGAGGGTGAATGGCTTATTGGGGTATGTGGGTTGAATAGTTCTTTCAACTTATAGTTTTGTTTCATGCATTGCACCACTCATTCTTTATTCTTTCATTCTTTATTCTTTCCTCTGTTGTAATGGCACTCATTCCTTATTCTAACCACCATTTACTGATGTTAAAAAAGATTAAAAAAAAACTCTTTTAAGATTCATGTTTATATCCCCAAAAGGGTATTGCTTGACGGGTTTTCTTCCTGGATGTTCAGGAAGTGTGCCACATAGGATGACTGCAACCATCTTCCTAGTTTTTCTTACTTGTTTTTCTTCAACAGTGTTTCATCTGAAGATACTCGGTGGTGACTCTCTCTCCCTCATCTTCTCTTATTCTCGTCCTTATGGATACAATCTCAGAGTTGGGTTTCTTTTTAGTTATCTATTTATTGGTCAGATGCCTGGATTTGGGATTAAGGCTTGATTGCTTTGGTTTTGTGAAGGGATTGAAATTATGGTTTTGTAATGTCTGCTCTTGGAACTTGTTTGAGCCAATTGATTATTTTTTATTGTTTTCTTGTCCTTTTTATTAATCTGTGCATGCTCTGCTTTTGTTAGAAATGGATTGATTTGAAGGATGGAAGTTGTGATCCCTTTCTTGGGATGTAATCACCGGTTGCTCACCACTGACCCATCAATTCCAGATATATGATCAAACTTAAACTTATGTAGGATAGAGGGGTTAATAAAATTAGGGATGTTTATGCATGCACATATCAATGTTGTTTTCCACTCCAAGCTTAGATAGACCAACTCCATGGCTGATGTCTTTGCCACTCCCAACTTTTGTATTGGAGGGAGTACAATGCTCTTGCATACTGTTACAAAGATTCATATATGGTGAATTGTGATATTCCAAAACTGATAGATAACATCTTCTCCCTACTCTTCTCTGCCTGATTTGTTTGTACATTTTTTGATTGGAAATTGTGTATTCACTTTTTGATTGGAAATTGTGAATACTAGATCAAAAGTAACGAAATACTTATGTTGGTGTTATTTCAGTCATACTTCTGCCTTTCGTTTGGTTTGTTATTCATCATCAATTTTAATTATATGTGTCCAGATTGGATATGGATATGAGTCATATGACCTCCTCCTCAGCTGTTGTTATTTTGGCTTTATGGGTTTATGACTTACAATGGTAAGGTATTTATTCACAAAATCTCTTAGTTTTATTTTTGGCTAAACACAATCAAGTTATATCTTATCTTATATTGCATGCTTCAATTTATGACTCTGTTATTAAATTTATGCAGAGAAAGTCCAAAGATGAGTTCCATCAACAAGTGTATGCAAGTGAGGCGAAAAGCAGAATAGTGTGTGACAGTTTGCAATGGAATGGATGTGGGTGACATATTGTATGAAGAATGGATGTGGGATTTGATTTATTTTGCTTTATGTTGTGGGCTCGACATGTAAACAAATTGTAAGAACAGAATTAATGAAAGGATGTGAGATTTCATTCCTCTTATTGTTGTGAAATGGATGTGGGTGACTGCCTTTATGTTGTGAAATGGATGTGGTTGACTATCTTTTTGTTGTGAAATGGATGTTAGATTTGATTTTTATAGATCACTTCCATTCCAATATGAACATTTCCAAAACTTTTGATTCGGATTAGTCTCTGTATGACTTGTAAATAATCTCATGTCTCCACTCCCATAAGGGCATTTTGGAGCCTAATTGGATGACGACATTTTGTGTAATCACTTTTAACCTACCAAATTGAAAGAGAGAAAAGTACAGCATCCACAATTAGTGACAAATTCTGCAATGTACTGCAACAAAAATAAAATAAAAGGAGAGATTGTGTAATGGAGAAAGAAAGCCAAAATTGATGCAGATGTGGCCTATTTCTGCAGATGGATGGTTGCAGTCACGGAAAGAAAAAAAAATGCCTAGAGTATCTTCAGATGAAACACTGTGGAAGAAAAACAGGAAAAACCAGGAAGATGGTTGCAGTCATCCTATGTGGCGCACTTCCTGAACATCCAGTCCTATGTGGCACACTTCCTCAAGCAATACCCTTTTGGGGATATAAACATGAATCTTAGAAGAGTTTTTTTTAATCTTTTTTAACATCAGTAAATGGTGGTTAGAATAAGGAATGAGTGCCATTACAACAGAGGAAAGAATGAGTGGTGCAATGCATGAAACAAAACTATAAGTTGAAAGTGTCCTGCAGACCTGGACCCAATTTTGTTGAAAAAGTGCGCGAATGGAAAACTAACCAAACGAGTTCCATTCCTTCCGAAAAATAGCAGATTTGAAGTGTCCCATGTGGTCTTTAAGACCCCAAAATTTCACATTGAGACTCCCTATGGAAGTGGGCTAACCAGCCCCCTAAACAGGGCTACCTGGGTAAGTTTTCAGGTTCCTGCAGACCTGAACCCAGTTTTGTTGAAAAAGTACGCAGTTGGAAAACTAACCAAACGAGTTCCATTCCTTCCGAAAAATAGTAGATTCGAAGTGTCCCATGTGGTCTTTAAGACCCCAAAATTTCACATTGAAACTCCCTCGGGAAGTGGGCTAACCAGCCCCCTAAACAGGGCTACCCGGGTAAGTTTTCAGGTTCCTGCAGACCTGAACCCAGTTTTGTTGAAAAAGTGCGCGATTGGAAAACTAACCAAACGAGTTCCATTCCTTCCGAAAAATAGCAAATTCGAAGTGTCCCATGTGTTCTTTAAGACCCCAAAATTTCACATTGAAAATCCCTCGGAAAGTGGGCTAACCAGCCCCCTAAACAGGGCTACCTGGGTAAGTTTTCAGGTTCCTGCAGACCTGAACCCAGTTTTGTTGAAAAAGTACGCGATTGGAAAACTAACCAAACGCGTTCTAACATCCATTTCACAACAAAAAGACAGTCACCCACATCCATTCCATCAAATTTTACACAACAGAACTCACAACATAAAACAAGAGAAATGAAATCTCACATCCATTCCATCATTTTGTACATACAATTTGTGACTATGTCGAGCACACAACATAAATTAATCAGAATTTGCAATATGGCCATGGGGATAACATGTATTCAGAGAAGTGAAAAGCCACCATTTTAGTTACTATACTTGCATAAAACCATAAGAAGCACTTCAAAAGTCTTACACAACCACCAATTGTGGATATTTAAGTACCACTGATCATTTCCCATTGTTTCATTACATAAGAAGATACAACTCAAGTGTCCCATGTGAAGGAACTAAATTTAGACGGAGAATATGCGATTGTTTCAAAACCATGCTCTTTTTTGGATCTTCCTGCAAAATAGACTGAAGCAGCAGCACTTCCAATCAAATAGACTGAAGCAACAGCACCTCGAAACCCATGTCATCATCACTCTCTTCTTCTGGCAGCAACTGAAACAACAAAACCAATAAGAAAATATCATCTCAAATATCAAAACTGCAACAGCTGAGGAGGAGGTCATATCCATATCCAATCTGAACACATATAATGATAATTGGTCATGAATAAAAGACCAAACGAAAGGCAGGAGTACGACTGAAATAACACCAATAGAAGTATTTCATTACTTTTGATCTAGTATTCAAAAAAAAAAATTAATTGAATGGGTACAGGGCTGGGAATAGGAAATTGGGTGGACTTCTTGTGGAATTCAAGGCTCTCTGTTTTTAACATTGCCATGGGTATTACCACTGGATTAACATTGTTCTTAAATTCTTCACCCAAAAAAAAAAACATTAAATTGCACGTACCTATCTCATAGACATGCAAAATTAATCTTTTGCCATTAAAGCAAGGGTATTAAATGCATTTTCAATGAAAGATTAATTCATCAAAAATCACAAGCAACTCCTTGAGGTTGGGATCCCACCCATATCCCATCCTTCAACTCCTTGTTTCTGACTTTGCTTGCATTTGAATGGGTTCAAATGACTGAAGGAACTAAACCTTTGCAACCCAATTCCCCAGAAGATGCTGCTAAAATGATCTGTTTATAAGGAGCAAGACCTTCTTTCAAGCTCAAACCAAAATATTATCCTCCAGACTTAAAGGAGTAAGTGTTATTCCTAAATTTTAATCGACCTCTAGTTGGGGACTTTCTTTGAATAATAATTTTAGTACCGGGATTTTGTATCTATGATGCCCGAAGTCAAGTTCGGATTGAGATTTCCTTTTAATGCCAAATATGTGGCTACTTGCAATTTCTGAGATCCAAATCAAACCTGAAAATAAATTGCTACTACGGGCCCCAAAGTCCCAGTTTTATACTTTTATTTAATTCCAGAGGAGCAGTGGGGAGGAAACCTTCTCTATTGGAAAAAGTTTTTCAGCAAAGAGGGGAGGAATTAAATAAAAACAGATGAAAAAAAACCAACACATCAAAAACCATACACAGACCAGGTGTAAAAACAGATGAAAAAAAATTAAATAAACCATACACACCACTGGGCTGTTGGTCGAAAGGGGAGGAATCAAGTGGTTGCCCCGAGTCTGGAGAGAAGAAATACGTGCGCAGTCCGGTCGCTGATTCAGGGGAGAGAGCGAGTCGAGGGAGGAGTTGTACGAACACATAGGAACTCGTCGATGGAGATCCAGCAAGTATTGGAGCGCAGGCTCAGCAGAGACGAGAGAGGGAGAGATAAATGGGCTCAGTGAGACAGCAGCGAGATGGATGGGAGGGAGGGAGAGATCGCAAAGAGAGAGTCGCAGGGTTCGTCCGCTTCTGATCTCCGTCCGGGAGAGAAACGAGAACAAGAAATCCGCCCGGGAGAGGGAGACGAGACAGAGAGGGGGCCGTCCGCGAGAGAGAGACGAGAAAGAGGGAGCCGTCCGGTGAAGAACGCGAGCGAGAGAGAGAGACTTTGGAATCGCCTTGCAGAGAGAGAGGCACTGATTAGGTCAACTTGAGTGTAAGAAGGGGGAAAATGAAAAATTAGCGGGCTATTGAAATTTCGATGACTCAAACCGCAACTCACTCCCACACGAGCTACCCTCACACTTCAGCTGAAAGCTCCCCTAAGCTTCAGCTTAGGGGAGCTGCTCCCTTTAAAAAATTGAGTTTTTTACTTGTGGGTATATGGTTTGGTGACCGATATGGGGTGATGGCCATTGCCCCCAATATGCCAACTATTGCCAAGCATGAAAGATGGGAAAAAAGAGAGGAGACTATTCGATGGTCATCTATGTATCTTTACATTTCATCCATCAGTTTTAATTTTTCTGATATAAAGGCATTGTTTAGAATTTCACAGTATTGTCATAGATAAAGCATGCAGGCCTTGAATACATTTCTTTTCTTAAAATGCATTAGGAGCCCATATTTTCTGTGACCTTTTGAACTTGGTGGAATAATACCAACTCAATAACATATAAAACAAATATGATTGGACCCATTATACCCCAATGATAGACAATAAAATAGGGCCAATAGAAAGGTGACCCCACCAAATGACTCGATCATAATAGTGATGAAAATCACACTTAAGTTCACTTGCATGATGGAAACCATGATGTCCCACGAACTCCACAAATCAAGTTGGAATCACTTACCAATTCAATGATGGTCAAGCCTATCCAAAAATAAATAATTGATTTTCTCATCATCAATTGCCTTTCCATCTTCAAAGGTTGGATGTAACATCATCCCTTTTAATTGTTAGGCAAACCATATTACTTCCATCTATCAATCTCACCTCTATCAATCATCCATCATTATCATCATCAATTCATCATACCATATTGCTATTGCCATATTGTTGTTGTACTGGGTAAATCTTTCACATGATCAGATTGAATAAATCACACTAGTTGATTATTTATAACATGACATTAACTAAATAAAAAGCCAAAGGCACCAGATACAGATGGAATACTATCAGCAGGTTGAAGCCAGGGAGGGACCTCCTTATTTTGAATGTTCTGTTAATGTTGCAGTTATGGTGGTGGCGGCTTATTAGAAGCTACAAAACCCAACTCAATGGAGTCTATTTCTGAGGGACCTTCATCCCTTTTTCCTTTCTTGTGTCCTTTGTCTCTGTAGATAACATACAATATCAGCTGAATTGCCCCTAGTCGAGACCCAAAACCATTGGGCACCTACAATAATGCATTTATATGTTTATTAGAAATCCATACTACTTGGATAAATTAATAATCCTCTGAATTTTTTTTTTTTTTTTGAAATGGTGGGTTGACTAAGAATTTGGCTGATTCAGCTTGGTTTAATCATTCATTGGATGATTGAGTTGGGTTCAACTTGGTTTGGATGAGTTCTAGTTGAGACCTATTTTGATAACCTATGTATTTGTATATATTTAAAAATAAAACGTTTAAAATCAACTTACTAATCCACCTCATGGGCCCACCAAATATGCTAATGTACATGATCTAATCAGTTTTAGAGTTTGATCAACCCAACAAGTCAGGAAACTAGGATTATTTCACCATTTGATTTGAATAATACTTGTGATCCTTGACTTTAGGTTCAGGAATATATAATTCTATATTTTGTTTTATAAAAAATTCAAACAAAACATACAAAAGAAAGAGAGACAAAATTCTCACTGCAATGTAAGGGTCATGACCCAGTAGCCCGAAGATTAATTTCCAACTTGATGGTCAAAAAGAAGACTGCAAATGTCCGGCTTATATGTAGAAAGTATACTGAAAGTGGGTTGGCTAGAATCTCCTTACTTGCCTATTTTTCTACTTGTATTGTTAGGGAATCATCTCAATTGGGGTAGGCCCCACAAAAACAAATCTCAAGACTAACAGGTCCAGGACCATTTTATGCCCTCTGTTCTCTTGTCCAAAGCTGCATGAAACTGACTTTGGGGCTTGATAAAATTAGCTCTTGCTTTCGTCTGGCCAAGTCTACTTGAAAAGTTATCTGAGTTGAGCAAGTTGAATGTCTGACGGAGTCCAACTGGGTTTGATGATCCTTCAAGTAGTGTGAGTTTTCAATTTTTTAAGCATTGCATTAGGCCTCAGTAAGGTTTGGGTAATATAAATATATACACTGCATGAGCTTCAACTGAACCTATTCTCTCATGGGTCATGGGTGGAGCTCAAGAGATAGGAAAATGCTCTTAAAAAGTTGAATTGTAACCCATCCTTTGAATGTGTTATCTTTTGTCAGTGGAGGTTTATAGAGTGCAAGGGAAGCTACAATGTAAAGAAGTTGATAGATGCTTCTTCCATGCCATCCTCTTGGAGGGTGCATCACCTAATGTTTGGCTAATTTTCTCAAATATTTTTCAATCAACTTGCAAACCAATCAAGTACTCAGTTGACAATTTAAAGTTCAAAGTAGATATGATAAGTTCAGAACTTTCATCTTCTTACTCATTATTTAGCTCTATCCATCAATTATCAATATTTATATCAGTGGAATGCATGACAGACCAAGTGGTGGCTCACCTATTAAAAGAAGTCTTATATTAAGACCAATCCAAAATAAGAATTTGGATTAGTGTAAATTTGTGGGAATGAAACTTGATTAAATTGATCAATTCACCCACTCCAAAATAAGGTTTTTTATTGAGTTATTTTATGATATTGGCTGAGAAAACTGAAGTTCATATATTGTGCATTCCTCCTTGATCATTTGGACTTGTTGAATTATAAACTTGAAAATATATTGTGTATGGATAGAGACTTCAAATCTCTGCGACTTAAGTGTATCATAACCTCTGTGTGCTTGTCAATTAGTTATCTATATATGTGATGTAACTCTCGCCTGCAACCATTCAGCCATCCTCTATGTTGTCACTCTATTTGTGTACTTTTCAGCTAGTTATCATTTTATCTACTCCAATTTGTAGGCATTGCCCATATCTAAATTGATGCATGCAAGTACTAATGTTGTATGGTGTACATTTGACTTGTTTTATACCAATTTCAACTAATAAATTGCATCTTTTATTTTCTTTTTTCTAGAGTTGGTGGCAAGGGAATCAGAAGACCGGAGATGAAGCAGCGTTTGACCATAATGGATCCAAAGTTTGGGATGCAAAAGAGTGTAGGACCCTCGTTTACATCCTACACGCGCACAATCATTTCACTCTTCTCCTCAGTTACACGGACGAAAATCGCTGGGAACTCTACAATAGCTCGAAGAGCAACCATTATCATCAGAACATCTGCGATAGTTTCGTGAGTGATTTACCCACATGTGGTGCTCATGTTATTCATAGATTCCCCTTTTGCATGCTATTATTTATTGACTGCTTTTCTTGATCAATTTGTAAACAGAGACTGTGGTTGACATAGCGATTTGGAGATTACGGGTGGGGTGAGCCTTAGGTTTAGACTTCCGTGACAAAGACTGATATCCCTTATCAGCAGAATGGGACAGACTGTGGTTTCTTTGCGATTGCATACGCAGAGCACTGCATACACCGTCGCCCGATAAGGTTCACCCAAGCTGACATCCCGTATTACAGACGGAAGATATTGGTTGAGATTTTCAAGAGAAGCTGGCTACTGAATGCTGACAGGCTGCAACTCCCAAACCTCCCAACTTTGTAAAGTTCTGACAACGATGGTTGTAAAGCCCTTAACAATATATGTGTCGCTGAAATCGTTGTAATTAACTTATTCTTTTGGGATCAAATGCTGCAATGAACTTAATGTTTGGAGCAACAATTTTTTTTTTTATGTTGAAGTTCCAAATCGTTGTAATTAACTTGTTATTTTGGATGACTGTGATAAAATGAAATCGTTGTTTGGTTGGAATCGGTTTGTTGAAGTTGTGGTTGATGTATAATTTAATAAACTTATAGTATGCATAAGAATGGACATCACTATACAGGGCAAGCATGAATGAGAACATTTTCAAAAGAATGAATTATTGTTAATTCACTGTCATTTAAAAATAGATTTCCATACCAGCGTCCCAGAATACATATATTTGTTATAGATAAGGGTCCCATGAGACCCAAAAGAACACCATCGAGATCCTTTCCAGCGTCCCTAACGTATATTAGTAGCTAAGGGTCTCTAATGACCCATAAAACAATATTTTTTTCTTCCCAGCGTCCCTAGCGACCAACGTTAGTTATATATATGGGTCGCTAGGGGCCCTTATTCATACATCTGTATCCTCCTCAGCGTCCCTGGCGACCAACGTTAGTTATATATATGGGTCGCTAGGGACCCTTATCCAAACAAATAGATCCTTCACAGCGTCTCTAGCGACCAACGTTAGTTATATATATGTGGGTCGGTAGAGACCCATATCCAAACAAACAGATCATTCCCAGCGTCCCTAGCGACCTATATTACTTATAAATATTTTTTAAGTTAAAAAATGTCCATTCCAGCATAAATATATACAGAGGGATATCCAACTTGAATTGGATTAATTTATTGGATATCCAATGAAGTGAGGGAAATGATATAGTTAACAAGAAAGAAGAAGCCAGATAGATCATTACATATGAAAAAAAATCAAAATGTCATTGACACGTCATTACATCTCTTCTGATTACATTGCTATTTGTATGCATAGAGAAGCCATAAAAAAACATGTGGAACAAAATGTCAATTACATGTCATATACAATTAGTCTTCTTCCTATGGATAATGGGGGGACCCATCAAATTACATGTGACATCAAAGTACATTGCTATTGTGTCCCCTCTATTTACAGTTGGAGCAGGTTACAACCATTCTGACGCAGGTTACAACCCAACCACATATCCCTTACTGAATCAACTCCCTCCTCGGATATGATTGTTTCGGGCACCATCTTGTCCACTGTTGTGAAGTCTACCTTGGTGGTTGCATCGTTCAACCCGCTAGTAATCCACTCTTCCAGACCATGAGATTGTTGGTCCTTGTTTGAAATATGTTCTTCCATGTGTCTTGAAATGGAGGGTATACTCGAAGAACAATGAACATCCTCAGAACGACCCATACTTGCATCATTGTCCAAAGCAAGAATAATTGGTTCCTCCTTTGCTATCATACTATTCAGCGCTGATGGAAAATTGAAATCACAATCCTCATTCAAGTCGACAGTGGGAAATTCTTCGTCTGTACCCCGTTCACCAACACTTTGTCTTGTCTTTGATTAACCTAGTTTCATTGATTAAGACTTCCCGTTGATGTTGATTTGTTTGCCTCTTTTGCTTCTTGCATAATAAACACATGGATCAATTAACTTTGGATTTATATAAACACACTTGTTCGTACGTAGTGACATTTATTTTTAATCCACAAGTGTGTTTATATAAATCCAAAGTTAATTGATCCATGTCTTTATTATGCAGGAAACATAAGAGGCAAACAAATCAACATCAATGGGAAGCCTTGATCAATGAAACTAGATTAATCAAAGACAAAGTGTTGGTGAACAGGGCACAGACGAAAGAATTTCCCACTATCAACTTGAATGAGGATTGCGATTTCAATTTTCCATCAGCGCCGAATGGTATGATAGCAGAGGAGGAACCAATTATTTTTGCTTTGGACAATGATGCAAGTATGGCTCGTTCTGAGGATGTTCATTGCTCTGCGAGTATACATTCCATTTCAAGACACATGGAAGAACATAGTTCAAACAAGGAGCAACAATCTCATGGTCCAGAAGAGTGGATTACCAGTGGGTTGAACGGTGCAACCACCAAGATAGACTTCACAACAGTGGACACGATGGTTCCCGAGGCAATCTTATCCGAAGAGGGAGTTGATTCAGCAAGGGATATGTGGTTGGGTCGCGAGTTTAATGATCGTGAAGCATTCAGAAGATGCATTGCAAAGTTTTTAATTTACAGTCACTTCACGTTGGAGCACGTGCGCACCAACATGAGGCAAGTAACTGCGCGTTGCAAAGATGCAAACTATCCTTGGAGAATACATGCGTCCATGGTTGAGTCAGGACCACATTTCAAGGTGCAGAAGTATATAGCAATTCATTCTTGCTCGAAGCCTATGATGGGGACATCTCATCCACAGGCATCTGCGAGGCTTATAGTAGATTTCATTGAAGATAAGGTAAGGTGCAATAATGATATAAGACCAAAAGAGATAATCAGTGAATATCAAATGGAGTTTGGTACTCAAATCAGCTACAGGAAGGCACACATGGCTAAGGAAGTCGCACGAAGAGTCGTTTCAGATTCTTCCACTGTATTGTAATGAGCTTAAAAGGACAAACCCAGGCATAGTGACCAACATTGACATCACATCTGATGATCGTTTCAGACGTTTCTTCTGGGCCTTTGGCCCATGCATTCGAGCTTTTCAAAACTCTCTGCAACCATTGATAGCAGTAGATGGGTCACATCTTCGTGGCAAATATCCTAGAGTTCTACTAGTAGCTGTGACGCATGATGCAAACCATCAGCTATTTCCAATTGCTTTCGCCTTTGCCGAATCAGAGCGTCGTGACAGCTAGGAGTGGTTCCTTGCAAACTTGTATATGTCATTGAGTGAACCGAATAACCTCACCATTATTTCAGACCGTCAAAAGGGCCTAATCCTCACACTTTAAAGCATAATTCCTAGTGCACACCACTGTTTTTGCTGTCATCATATAGCTGAAAATATTAAGGCGGCCTTCAATGATGTTGGTATTTTGAGGAGATTTTGGAAAGCTGCGCGGGCTTATAGACCTTACGAACACGATGTGTATATGAATGACGTACTGTCGGTTGATCAGAGTGCTTATAATTACATCAACACAATCGGGCGTCAGAATTGGGCAACGGCGTTTGCACATGGATGCCGTTATGACATGCTAACTAGCAACGCCGCGGAGTGCACAAATAGCCTTCTTAAGGACATGAGGGTTCTACCAATTACAAAGCAAGTTGAAGAAATACGTGCAAAACTTATGGAAGTTTTTGAAAGATGGCATGTGCAAACGCAGAAGATTACGTCACTTCTTACTCCTTATGCAGAAAAGTACTTGTGTAGCGAAATGGAAGATTCTCGCAGGCTGCACGTTCGTGTCGCAGGTTTGGTAGAGTTTCAGGTGCAATCAGCTAAGTACGTCGATGTCGTCAATCTCGAGAGCAGATCATGCTCGTGCCGCAGATGGGAAGTGATGGGAATCCCATGCTCACATGCTATGGCTGCAATGAAAGTTCGAAATCTCAATCCATATGATTACTGTGAACATTGGTACCACACATCCATGTATCAGATGACCTACAGCGAGGTTTTACATGCCACCCGTGATAGAAAGCAGTGGGAATCGTGCTCTTGCGAACGCGTTCTTCCCCCATCAGCAAGTAAGCAGCCGGGCCGGCCAAAGAAGAATAGGGTCCGGGTGGAAGATCGCAACCGCGTCAAAAGGGTTGTAACCTGCTCTAACTGTAAACAGAGAGGACACATTAGGGGGACCTGCCGTAATCCACCCACTGTTCAGTAGAGGAATCGGTTTTTTATTTTTTGATGTCTTATGCCACATGTAATTTGATGGATCCCATTATCCATATGAAGAAGACAAATTGTATGACATGTAATTGACATTTTGTTTGACATGTTCTTTTATGGCTTCTTTATGCATACGAATAGCAATGTAATCAGAAGAAATGTAATGACATGTCAATGACATTTTGATTTTTTTTTTCATAAGTAATGATCTATCTAGCTTCTTGCTTGTTGTTAACAACATAATTTCCCTCAGCTTTGGATATCCAATTCATGTTGGAATGGACATTTTTTTGTCATAAAAAAAATTTCTGGTCTGCACTATGTATTATGTAAAGGTCGCTAAGGAATTATAAGTAATATAGGTCGCTAGGGACGCTGGGAAGAAAACAGATGTTTGGATAAGGGTCCCTAGCGACCCATGTATATAACTACCGTTGGTCGCTAGGGACGCTGGGAAGGAAACAGATGTTTGGATAAGGGTCCCTAGCGACCCATGTATATAACTAACGTTTGTCCCTAAGGACGCTGGGAAGGAAACAGATGTTTGGATAAGGGTTCCTAGCGACCCATGTATATAACTAATGTTGGTCCCTAGGGACGCTGGGAAGGAAATAGATGTTTGGATAAGGGTCCCTAGCGACCCATGTATATAACTAACATTGGTCCCTAGGGACGCTGGGAAGGAAACAGATGTTTGGATAAGGGTCCCTAACGACCCTGGGTAGGAATTCTATTTTTAAAACAATTGTTTGGGACGCTTGTAAGGAATTTTATTTTCAAATGACAGTAAATTAACATTAAGTAATTATTTTGAAAATGTTCTCATTCATTCTTCCAAAACGACAAGTTTATTAAATCATACATCAAGCCTTTTCTTCAACAAACAGGTTCCAACCAAACAACGATTTCATTATATCACTTTCACCCAAAACAACAAGTTAATTACAACGATTTGGAACTTCAACATAAAAAAAAATGATGTTCCAAACAATAAGTTCATTACGGCATTTTCACCCAAAATAATAAGTTAATTACAACGATTTCAGGACACATATTGTGAAGTGCTTTACAATCATCATTGCCAGAAGTTTACAAAGCTGGGAGGCTTGGGAGATGCAGCCCGTCAGCATTCAGCAACCAACTTCTCTTGAAGATCTCAACCAATATCTTCCGTCGGTAATACAAAATGTCAGCTTGGGTGAACCTTATCAGGCGACGGTGTATGCAGTGCTCTGCGTATCCAATCGCAAAGAAACCACAGTCCGTCCCATGCTGCTGATATGGGATATCAGTCTTTGTTACGGAAGTCCAAACCCAAGGCTCACTCCATCCGTAATCTTCAAATCACTGTGTCAACCACAATCTCTGTTTACAAATTGAACAAGAAAAACAATCAATAAATTATAGCATACGAAAGGGCAATTCATTTATAATTAAAGAGACACCACATGTGGGTATTGTACTCACGAAACTATCGCAAATGTTCTGATGATAATGGTCACTTTTCGAGCTATTGTAGAATTCCCAGTGATTTTCGTCTGTATAACCGACAAGAAGAGTGAAATGATTGTGCGCATGTAGGATTTAAACGAGGGTCCTACACTCTTTTGCATCCCATACTCTTGAACCATCCGGGCCAAACGCGGCATCATCTCCGGTTTTTTGTTTCTCTTGCCACCAACTCTATAAATGAAAATGGTTAAAGATGTAGACAGTCAGAATATGTAGATAGTGTAAGATGTAGACAGTCATGACATATACAAAAAATGGTTGAAGATGTCCAGAAGTTATCCAACTGATTTAAGACAATAATAAGTTTGGAAAATAGAGCAAGATGAGGTCATGACTTAAACTTTGTTTGTTCTCATGTATTAGTTAATCAAATCACCACAACTGCCGGCTTCTTTACTTTCTATATTAATATAGAGTTAAAAAAAGGATGAAGACTATAGTTAATCATCACATTCATCAATGTACAAATACTTGTATATTTCAAAATGTAACGATGGGACTTACACATATGCTTGGGTCAGCCAAATATGCATCTTTGCAGCTGCTCCTAATACAATCGAAGTAATAATAAATGACGTTCGTGTCCAGCAGCGTGTCCTCCTCCAATAGTGCATACAGTGTGTCGCTCTTGACCATCGAGCATATAGCATCCAGTTCTGTCTTCCTGTAATCCAAAATGGAAAAGCAATAAGGGTAGTAATAGAATTATAGTACTTGTCTATAATTGTTAATGCGTGCATATCTACCTTGAATTGTAGTATTTGTAGAAACCATCGAGTATCTCCTTGTCCAGCTCCGACAAAACATATTCAGACTGAGTTATGGAATGCTGAAATCCTATTAACTTGTCTGGAATTTTTCGTGTCCTACGTAAATGTATAAGCCTCCACACAAGCGACTCCATGGTTACAGGCGAACGGACAACCACAATGGATCGCTGCTCTACCGGTGGTGGAGTTGTGAACAATTCAGGACAAGGCGAAGTGGAGAACAGATCCTCGATTGGTACATTGTTAACATCTTCATCAGGTGGGGTAATGTAAACAAACTGATCATGCAACTTGGGTTCTTCAAGATGGTTCTTGGGGGTTGATGCATTCAAAGGAGAATCATCAATGTTCAGTGGTTGTGGCTGTGGCTATGGCTGTGGCATTCGTCCTCGCTTTTTCTTCTTCGCCGGAGTCTTCGAAGCAGGCTTCTTTGATACGGCATGCCTAGGACTGGGGACCTGTGTAACACAACATTTAATTACATATTAAAGAAAGAAGTGCATATTAAATACATTTTATAATATTAAACAAAGAATTTCAAGCCTAGTTCCGCCCCTGTTAAACGATTCAAAAGCAACACATGAAAAGAAAAACCAAAGTAAGAAAATGAAGAACCATGTCAGTAATCTATGAAAAGTATAAGAAAAAGGCTGTGCCATTAACTAGAGTATTATTATAAAGGTTGTCCAGAACATGAATCCAAAATAATCATCTGGTGGGCCACCAAAAGCTTGTATTGATCCAAACAGCCCATTTTTCTCATGTACAAGGAATTGAAACAAATTTTTGAATATTGAGAACATGACATCAGGAAAGCAATTTGTCCTTGCTTTTAGCTGGCAATATGTGCTATTCAGGCTTACAGCAGGAGGTGTATTAGAATGTAATACATGGTAGTTGTGTTGAATGAGCTAATGCATGACTGTGCAACGAAAGGATTACCAAGGCTGTACGAGTTTGATAGAAAATTATTTTTTTCGCTTCCCAGCTAGCTTCTGGAACTTAGATTTCAACTTTGATTCAGTTGATAGAATGAATAATCTTTCTGAATTGATATGTGAACGACATTCTGCATTTGTGTTTAAATTGATTTGGTATTCCCATGTTTTTGTGTGTTGGACACATTTTAAGGTCTCCTGGCTTATGGCCTCAGTGCATCTGTCTCATTACCTGCTTAACATGTATATCCACTTTCCACCTGAAGGATATTCCTTTCTGATTCAAACACTTTTTTTTTTAGTGGCGTTATATCAAAGCAAAAATAGGGACCAGCTTCCATCGTGCCACAGGTTCGTTCCATGAAAAGGAATTTCATCAAGATAAATATGGCAGTTACATAGGCCAGATGATAGTTAAAGGTGGAGACAACTGGAACCACCAGCTTAGTTATATATTCAGCAATGTGCTTTGCCAATCTTCAACAAAGACTCAATATGCCAGTAGTGCAGTAATGCTAATGTTTCCATAAGACCTCAGGTCCCACAATAAATGCCTTGCTTTGTTGTAAAGCATCACCACTATCAATGAGTCTCCTTCGATTAGAGTTATGTTAATCCCTATAGGTAACATAAAAAATGCCTTGAAGTGATTCCTGATGTCATTCTCATTTGTGTGTTTTTTGTATAATTTAATTTTTGAATGAAATTAATGCTATAGAAGAAGATAACTATCTTATATGGAAAACTGACATGCATCTTTCAATTTATTTTTTGAATTGGATATTGACCTATATTTTATTCTTGAATGAAATTATTGCTTGATATCATGGGGTCTATTCTATCTTTTACAGGGGTTTTGCACGCTATACTAACAGATCAGAACAAACTGGTGGTAACTGTTGGGGGAATAACAGCTCTTGCAGTAGGGATTTACACAACTAGGTGACACAAACAAATATTTAGAAACAGTATATTCTTTCATTTCCAACTTTTTTAAGCCAAGCCTAAGATACATGTTTGCATGCTCTGAGCTCCGAGGTTATGGCATTTGTCAAATCTCCTCTGTGTCTCTTCCATATCAAACTTTTTGCCGACTACTTCCACTTGAGACTAGATTGTGAGGCTGATTTTGGATATAGTCTAGTGTAAAACCATAAAATATTAAGTTCTGAATATATCACTGGTTGTCATCAATGAATGGTTAACAAGGGAAACAATATATTTGGTTAGAACATGCTTAGAAGTTACAATATATTTTGCCAACGTACCAATTGCTTTTCCTCATCCGATTGGGAACTGCTGCAGGTCTCCGTGTATTGATCGAACGTAGCCTCAACAGCAGATTTGAATTTCCTAATCTTTCCATGCAATGAACTGATGAATCTCTCCATGGACGATGCCGGTTTCTTCTCCATTGCTAGACCGCACGACCGCTCAATGTGATCAAATAATTCTAACACCTTGTACACACACATAGCACTTGTCATTTAAAAAATAGTCCCAATATTAAACTTTGAAATTCAAAATAAATGTCATACTCACTTTTTTCTGCATGACAAAGGGCTCATGTTCCGCAGTTTGTTCTGGAACTGCTTCATTTGGTGCATCGTCTGTCCTTGGTTGACCGATGTGCATTATAGTATTCAAAGAATACCATGCCATATATTCTTCGGTGTGCTTCATGACCGATGACTTCTTCCCATGCAAATACATTGTGATACCTCTTTTCCCATAGCTCTATCTCTGATGAGTGTACAATACTATAGTTTGTCACGACTTTTTCTATCCTCTCTTTTTTTGGTAACGGCGCTACGAAGGGCGGAGGAACAACCTGCCTTAGACCGAACTGTTTCATGACCCGACCGGTGTTGTGCCTCTCTAGCATCCAAAAGAATATAAGAGGTGCGAAACATGTGAATAAATATCGGTCTTCCTTGAGCACTCGTTTCAGGAACTGCTTGCCAAGCCTCTTATATGGTTGCCAGTCAAACTGTGGAAACGCGATACATAATGTGTTAGTTAGAATATAAAAGCGGTGCATAAAAATCTCCAAAACAAGGAATAAAGTGCTAATTAACTCAATCACCTGCCCGACTGTAAGGTTGTTGAGTTGTTCGCGTACAGTTCTCAGCCTTGTAACGTGGTGGATTCCTTCTAGCCTGCTGTGCCATGTGACCATCAAGGGGAACTGAATGTCATTGTTGGGCCATGCCCAAGGCTTTATCGATCGACCGATTGCCATCCTCGAATAAGCCCATATCTGCAAAATTTTCAAAAACATATTGTTGTTAGTGCGTACCAACTTTGTAAAAGACTAAGGAATTCAGCAATACACATTCATTAATGAGAACCTGGAGCAACTGGAGAGGGCCTGACAAAGTCTTGAATGTATGTTCGAACGCATCACTCTCGTCTGTTGGGTCGATGCCAATAGGTTTGCCATCCGGACCAACCTCCATTTTTTTAAGCCCAGCCCACCTCACTCCTTTGTTCAACATTCTATATAGGTTGGCCAAACATGCGGGGGCCCATGCATAGGGTTTGAAATCCCTAAATAATTCAAGTGCATATGCGGGCCCCCTAGAAGAAGAAGCGTTTGAATTAATCTATCCCGAAACCAAGAAAAATAGATAGGCTCTAGTATTGTAAACCTCCTGCTCTGGACTGAGTTTTTTTTTTTTTTTTCTTCTTCTTATTTCCTTCATCATCTTGGATCCGGAAGTGTTGCTGCAACCATGTGTACTTAATGGATATTCCATTAAAATCTACACCAATCTGGGGTCAAACGCCTAGTAATTCTTCACACACATCTGCAACGTTTCCTTGAGGAAATGTTTTACCGGTGACAGCTGCTCCATTGATCGGTAGTCCGTAGATATATGCAACATCCTCAAGTGTCACTGTTGCCTCACCGGTGGGGAAGTGAAATGTGTTTGTTTCCGGGCGCCACCTTTCCACCAAACTAGTAATCAATGCGTGATCTATCCTAATCCACCTCATCTGTGCAAGGTGGTATAGTCCGGACATACGAACATATTCCAGCTGCCTCTCGTTTAGATGCCATGTCCCGTAATCAGGGTTGGTCGGAATGCATCTGTAAGTAACAAGCTCTTGTCAAAATGTAAAAGATAAAATGTAAAAAAAACATGCATTGATATTCAATTGAAAGATGGAAGGTGGTTTAGCAATGTACAATCCCATTATGTATGGCGGATGAGATGTGTGTTTCCTGTTCAAAAAGAAGTTGAACTGGGGCATTTTTTTTCGCATTGCTGCTCTCTGCTTTAGACATCTGTAAGTTACAATCAAAAGCAACAATATTAACACATAACAATATTACCTCAATCATTGCTAATTCTTTCCTTCCTTTGACAAAAAAAAAGAGTATATGCATACAAAATCCTAAATGATAAACTAAAAGAAAGGTAATCATCATCATTACAAATAACCCACAACAGATTTATATTGCCATAAACTCTTAGAGGGTCGGGCTCAATATATGTGTACACTCTTTTTTTTATATGGGTCTATATTGAATGGTCTTTAAGAAATAGAGTATTGGTCCCAAACATGGACATAGATGCGGCAGTTTTTCTCTAATTGAATAGCCACATGGTCCAAAACAATTACCCACTCTTCAACCATCTTAGTTGCATGACTTTTGTCATTCATTTTTCCAACTTCAACCATTTCAGACCCTTCTGGTAGGTTATCTATCAGATCAACTTAATTTATTTCATTCATCAAATCTGAAGAAATCATAAGGAAAAACTTTTCTTATGTAGCTGTCGCAGGACCCAGAAAACATGATCAGGAACTAGTCCCAACAATTAGGTAATTTCATCAAATGCTAAAGATTTGATAGTTTCATGACTATCTTAAGAGGAATAGTAACTATAACCTCATCAAGCCTTTTCTTTGGACACTTTGAGTTCAATGTTAAATATAGACGAAGCAAAAGCCTCGATCATGGAAAAATATACCGCTATGTATAGAATCAGACACTAGATGTGAATATTTGAGATTGTCTACTAGAAATCAATCTAGACTATTTCACTTCACATGATCCAAGGGCAAATATGTACACCCTTGTCATGAAGTGAGATGATGAACAACTCGAATTGAACAAATCAGAGTCATGAAATAGAAATTCCAATAAAAAAAATTATCCTTTTCCTTTCCCTCAATCACATTAGCTTATTTATTTAAAAGTGAAAATGACAAATATACTATAGGTCATCCAAAGTCACATCAGAGCAAATATAAAACCAAATAACAGAATGCAAATAAAAAGCCAAAACCAAGTTCCAAAATGGGGTCATTTGGATGTAAAGACTACAGCTTCTGGAAATTCCTCTCCAACTTTTTCCCTACAACCAAATATACTTTAAATATAATTTTTTTCTTTTTAATCATGAGCACCTTATAGTGTCTTTTCAATTATGAGCACCTTCTACTGCTGTGTCAGGGGCTCAATATCCAAATATACCTTTGAAGTTATTTATTTTACTAAAGATACTTCAAGAGAATGTCCAAACTAGAGATCTTTTAACCTGCATGGGAGGATGCTAATCCTCATTTATGCAGAGAATTCCCACACACAGAATAGACATGGTTATGCTTAACCTGTTTGGCAGACTTTTATCTAACTCTATGCACCATTTTAAGCAGTGGGTGCACATTGAGTGGACAATGTAGGGCACATGTCTCTGTCCATAAAAGGAAAGATGGTGTGATTATGTCATCTGGAACCATCTCCAAGTGATCTGCCTACCTATAAAGCTCCTACTTCTTGTGACCATTCCCTAATTCCCAAGCACCTTGCTCTCATTTAATTGCAAGTGTACATCTGGACAAGTACAGTGCTTGGTCTATTTATGACTTTTAATTTTCACGGGCTATTATCATTTATAAATCACTGAAGAGAAAAGGAATTATCGCAAGCCTTCATAGCAGTTTGCCTCCAGATGCCACAGTGACAGTGTATTGTTGTTCAAACATGGTAAATTTTTTTTTTTTTAGGATCATGTAAGCACTGAAGTTGATTTCACTGTTAATTTGTAAAAATGCAACTTTTAACAATCAATCACAACTCTTAAGCATAAATCACTACACAATAATACACCACACATTTACAGATGATATTAGATTAGAATGGATTGTCATTTACACACTATGTATCAATGAGATAGGAGATTCCACAGCAACTTAAGAAAAGAACTTCATTTTAAAATAATCAGTTTGAATGGAGATTAGAGTGATGAACATGAAGACCTAATTAAAAAATTTGATTTATATGTGCATTTGTCTTTTGCAAGCGATTCAAAACCGATAATAATAGAATCTACCACTCTAGGCTTCTCTGCCCATTGTCATCTAGAAAGGGCTAAAGCCATTTTTAGGGCATTTTTCTTGCTATCAATTAATGCTACACAAGGATGACAAAGAAACCCTTTTAGAGAGGCGATTCTCAAGTGGAGAGTAGATGTCTGCCACGAGGAAACATTATACAAAGCTAAAGGCATGTTGAACGATGAGGGCATGACCTAGACGACAAAGGAAAGCATACAAAAGCAAATACCTTCGACAAAGTTGGAGGGGACCACAGTTGATAGGAGGGCGAGGAAGACGACGTTGACGAGGGAGGGGACCACGGTGTCGCCCAAGGCAGAGGACAGACGAGGAAGGGACCACAGCGTCGCACAAGAGGCAAACCAGGCTTGGCGAGGAAGACATTGACAACGAAAGAGGGAAAAAAATACTTTTTTCGTTGTACTTAGTATACAGCTCAGGGTCCCTAGCGACCCTTAACGCTATAAAAATAGGGACGCTAGTTGAAAGTGCTAAAAAAAAAAAACAACATCTCGTGAAAAATGACTGATATGGTGCAATGGAGGTTAAAATTACTCTTTTAGCCCACTGGACATGTAATGTGTTTTTTTTGGTAAAATCATTTTTGATCATTGATTAATGGGGTTCAAATAAATAAATAAATAAATATTTATGCATTGTTTAGAACGAATGTAAAAGTGACCTGAATCCTGATGTGGGCACCTTGCGTCAGTTTTGTAAAACAAAACAAAATAAAACAAAACAAAAAAAAAAAAAAAAAAGAGAGACAATTATAGCCCTATATGAGTGAAATCTAATGCATTCATTGCTTCTATCAAACTTTCAGAAGGTTTCTTTAAACTCAACTGTGATGAGTTACATTACAAAAATAAAAATAAAATCAACTCAACTATTAGTCGGACTGATTGCCTTCATTGTGGATGCGGTAAGTCTATTTATGCAAACTCCACAACAGCCGTAGTTGGCCTTAATTATTTATCGATAGAATTCTAAGGTACATTAAGTCCTCACTTGCAAAAGTGGTTTTGTATTCTAGAAACAAGAATCTCAATGAGGAAATTGAGCTAGATGACAGACAGACTAATAGAAGGTCTACTACATGTTTTTTGTTTTTGGTAAAAGAAGGTCTACTACATGTTATAAGTTCATAATAAAGTAAGAGACATCATTTCAAGATGAGGTAATGTGTGTAGGCAAAGTATTAAGCAATTCTAAAGGTGATCATAATATTTAAAGAAAAAAAAACATGGGCAGATGCCTATAATATGAATATGTATTTGCTATATATTAAGAGCCACTTGGTATGCAGGCCAGCCTAATTTTTACTAACGGAAGATTGTACCCACTTAACCAAGACCTTCGATCTTGAATTGTAAAAACATTACAAAAAAAAAAAAAAAAAAAGAATCGGCATTTTTGTTGGCGGAAATTGAAAAATGTAAGTTTTATTAAGACATATTCAGCACTGTTCTATGAAATACCATTAACATTTCCTAATTCATGTGAAAATTTAACATGCAGTATCAAACAAGAAAAAAATTGGGACAATTGAAGATGCTGGAGCAAATACTTTGGAAGCAATAACAAATAGAAATAATATTGTTGAGACAAGCGCAAGTGTTAAGACCAACAATTACTTCTTATTTATATTTAGATTTACATTCAACTAACGTCTCTCTCCATCAATTATGCACGCCACATGGATCGGAAGGCATAAAGGTATATGGGGTTCTCCAAAAGATAGTGACTATTCTTGAATTTTCTATATAATTATATTAAATGTAGTTTGTTTGTTTATTCTATGTTTACTTTCAATTTAAATTGGGTTTTCCTCTAATGAATTAAAAACTCGCGGTTGGACGCGGGCCCAATAAGGAGGTGTGCCCTGGAGTGCGCCATGTCATTTGTCTCGTTTTTTTTTTTTTTTTTTTTTTTTTTTTTTTTGTTTTGTCATATAAAGCATTCTAAAAGTCGGCACGTGGCGTCCCAAAATCCCAAATGCTCCTTCCATACATTTTTCCTAGAATCCCTCGTTCTATCATTAAATTATTCCTTTTTTTCTCCTAAAAACTTTTCCTCTATCCACCATTTCTATTAATTTAAATCTCAAATTCTAATGGTAAGCAGATGACACTGCCATCTTTCAAATTCACACCTGGCCATGATAAGTAGATGACACTGCAACCAATCAAATTCACACCTGGCTCCTTCCATTGGGATGGGTAGTGTGACATGGCCCAGAAACAAATCTCTATTAATTTAAATCTCAAAATCTAATGGTAAGTAGATGACACTGCAATCTTTCAAATTCACACTTGGCTCCTTCCTTGGAAATTGGAATGGGTAGTTTAGAATTGAACTTCACTGGATCAGGCACGGGGGCCAAACTGATTGACATGATCAGATGATCTCTACGCATCTCTACTCCAAAATGTTTAAACTTTAATAACAAACTAGTCAATACCCAAAGTATGAGAAATTAGTAGCCCCACTTTATAAAAATATTGACTTTATGTTTTGCACGGAAAATGAAATCTTAATACTAATTAATGCTAATTGATATTTTATTTCTAAAATTTAATACAAAACACATGGCACATAAGAAATGTCAAGTGTCAATTTTCAATAAAAATTTTAGATTTTTCTGAATGAGACACATGACAGGATGGTTTTTGTCTTATAATAGATATTGATTAATAGATAGAACTGTCCAAATATGTTATTTTTTATCTGAGTGAGACTTTTTTTACCTTCAAAGATATCCCAAGATAAAGTGCATGGAACTCCATGGTGGGGCCACCTTATTGAAAGTTGAAGTCATTAAATGCTACCGTAAGATTGATCATTTGATTAGTAATGAGATTGACACAATTTTATGCACCATTAAGAATATTTATTAGTTATATGATTTAATTATGCGGACAATGCGGACAATCTAATGGTGGGTCCTAATAAAATCTCATAAATAAAACCCATCCATTCGGAATTTTCCAAAAATCAAAAAATTTAAAATGATAAATCATCTTTGGAGATAACTCATGCAGTTAGATAACCCATCCATTCAAATGTTATCTCATAAACAAAACCCATCCTCAAATTTAATCAAAATCAAATCTTTGAGACGACAAATCATCTTGGGATCTACTGAATTTATATTCATTTTAAATACTCCTCATTCGATATCAACGCACTCTGATCCCTTCCTCTCATCGGTAGGTTTCTTTATCTTTTCACACATCTCTCTATAATTTTGTAAAGATGATTTTTATCAACAGCTTAGATGCTTATTTATGATGCAGTTGTGTAGATATGTGATTGTCAAAAAAAATGGATATATCCTTGGGTTGAGATTAGTGGGTCCACGTTCTAGTGATCTGGACCGTTGAAGTGATGATATCTTGATAATTGTAGACGGATAAAGCAATCCTAACCATCTCTAGAAGATTTTTATAATAATGTCATATAAATGTTTTAGTGGCTGACTTAATAGCCCACATGTAATTCCTTGAATCATCAAGGATGACTTTTTTTAAAGAAAAAATCATCAAGGATAACTTAATCTGAACATAGAACAAATATTAATAATGATTGATAATATATTTGTTTCTTTTAGATTTATCGTTTCTAAAAATAATTTAAAAAAATTAAATTTGATGTGTTTGGATTCATAGTTTTTGTTTTTAAACATCATTACAAATGTTTTATTAGTTTCTTTTGGGATTCAATTATGAACAATGAAATAAATTTACTTATGTGAGTTTTAAGGTTGCATTTGCTTCTATGTCTAGAAAATTAAAAATTAAAACTAAAATTTTATGTAAGTTTACTTCATTTTTTCTCTTTATATTTTGATGCATAGAATAAATATTAATACCGATGGATAGTATATTTCTTTATTTTAGATTTATTTTTTCCTAGAAAGATATTTTTAAAAATCTTAAATTTTAATATATTCTCATTTTTCGCGTTGGTTGTTTTTTTTGCCTCATCTTACTCTTTCTCTTTCCCTATTAAGGCATCAGTGCTTGGATCTCGTGCACATGTTCTATGTTCCGGAAGCACTCCAATCGTATAATCATTGTGAAGTACCACAACTCCAAAATAAAGGGATAGCCTAGTAATTGGGTGTCCGTCCCTTTCTCATCCTACAACCTAGAGTTCAATTCCGAAGTCCTCTCTCCTGCATTGTGTTTGCTGGTTTTTCCCCAACATGCGTTGAGGTTTACTCGAGCGCCAATTAGATCTCTCAAGGGACCAGCCACCTTGGATGGTAAAAAAACATACCACAACTCGGGTCACTAGCTGCAGCTTGTGCCCCAACAATTCCTTTCCCTTGTTTTAATCACCACTCAAAAAGCTGATATCATGGCCCACTTTAGTAGAGAGATGAACCTGAGAGTTTTAGGGTTCGAGATCTCTAGATTGGTCCACTCAATAAATCAACTCACTGGTGTGCAAAAAACAATAATCTACGCAGCGGAAATAAAATCACAAGCACACACCACAAGGACACCAAATTTAAGGTGGAAAACCCAAACTGGGTAAAAAACCACCGATCCGTACTGGATCTAATCAAACACTATGAATCTCGCAATTACAAGAAACTTAGATTTCTTCCCTAGATATCCCCTATCTAAAGACTGAAGTTACCTTGTGTCGCATTACGCTTCAACGACATCACACCGTTGATTGCAACAGATCCAGCACTTGACTCCTCAAATCTTCTACGCAAGAAGATGATCTTCTACAATGGATGCAGAAGAAACTTGCTCTCTAGAGTACTTGGCAGCACAACTCTTCAAAAATCTCTAGAGAAAATTTCTCTCAATCAGATCATTAATTCAGAACTTGAGAGATGATCTGTGTCTTTTCTCTTACATTTGGGTTATGAGAAACACCCAATATATAGCCCAAAATTCGTGCTTAAGACTCCTTGTAAGTATCCACTTAGAAAAGAAGTTCATCTCAAACACTTCATAAGAGTCCGGAATCAACTGGGCATTGTTCGCCGTTCTCGCTATACCGAGACCACTTACTGTCTCTGCCTCGGTTTGGGCTCTGACAAGCCTTTTGCTAACTTTTTTCCTAACAATGGGCTTTTTATGATTAGCCACCCACACTTTTGTAGTTTGAACTTTCAGCAGAGTGTGAGCAAACTCCTTCGGCAAATTAGATTTTCTAACCCATATTGGAGTTGTCTTGGGTGGAGAAAAATTCTTCCGCCATTGCTTGATCTTGGGTAAACTTTGCAGCTTCTTGCAATGGGGACGAATGTGTCCTTTCTTTCCACAGTGGTGACAAGTGGATGTGCGTGCAGTGCGTGACACATTCTTTTTCTTGATACTACTCGACACATTATTTGAAAGTACAGTAACTGGAGTAGCATGTTCAACACTTGAAACAAAAATTGTTTTACCTTTAGCTTTTGAAGTGGATGCACCATGATCATAACCGAGACCGCTTCTGTCAAACTGAGACTTCTGACTACACAAGATATTTGTAAGAATCTTCGAACCAGTGTTCATCTTGTTTAGTGAAGCTTGTTTGATTTCTAACTCAGACAAAGTGATCTTCAGTCGTCCTTGTAAATCTTCCTTTTCAGATTTAACAGTCTGCAACTCCGTCTTCATATTCTCAATCTCTTGTTCAGCCTTTTCAAGTTTTTGACTATCAGTGGTCAAATTTTCATCCGTCCAGATCTTCTGACTTTCCAAGAGATGAATCTTTTCAAGTGCTTGCTCTAATTCAATTTTCAATGCAGAATTTTCTTCTTGAGCAGCTTTAAACTTGATAGAGATCTTGTAGCCATACTTGGACATCTTAACACAATCAGCATATGTTTTATGATACAATGCTTCATAATCTTTCTCTTGATCTGACATCTCATCAGCATGATCTTCATCAGTATCATTGTCAGATAGAGAATTAGTTATGAAAGCCACAAACTTGCCATTCACAGTTTCTGAAGTTTCAGTTGAAGGATTTTGTTCTTCTTCTGATGACTGTTCCTCCCAAGTTGTATTGAGAACCTTTTTCAATGCACCCTTTTTCTTGTTGGCACACTCACTAGCATAGTGACCATAGCCGTGGCACTCAAAACACTTAGTTCTTTTTGCAGAATTCTTTTTCGCAAAATTAGAACTCTTCCACTTGACTTGTTTTGACTTCATGTAGTCCTTGAAGCAATTTAACATTTCAGTCAAATCATCTTCAGCCTCAGATTCAGAATCAGACGCAATTTTCTTTTCAGGCTTCTTTCTTGATTCGGAGTTGGCTTTGAAAGCAATACATTTCTCTTTTGATTTTCCTTTATCCAAACGGTTTGCTTCAAAGGTTTGAAGATCTCCAACCAACTGGTTTACCTTGAGGGTATCAAGATTCTTGTTTTCTTCAATAGCATCAACTTTAGAATCAAACCTCGAAGGTAGAGACCTCAAAATTTTCTTGACAATCTTGTTTTCTTAAATTTCCTCACCCAGATTGAAAACAGAATTGATAATATCATTCAGCTTTGCATAAAATTGATCAAAGGTCTCATCTTCTTCCATCACGATGGTTTCAAATTCTTTAGTCAGCCTTTGCAATTTAGATTGCTTCACCGTGTCTGTACCCTCATACATTGTCTGTAAGACTTCCCACGCTTCTTTTGTAGTTTTACAAGTGGAAATCCTACGAAACTCTTCAGCAGATACTCCATTGTATATACTATTCACTGCCTTGTTATTACAATTGGAGGCATGCTTCTCATCCTTAGTCCATTCAGCTTTTGGTTTAGGAACAGTTTGTCCACTAACCACAATTGTTGGTCTGGAGTAGCCCTCCTCAACAATATCCCAAACATCATCATCAATGGACTTAAGAAACTCAATCATCATTTGCTTCCAATATGCATAATTAGAACCATCTAGCAAAGGGGGCTTAGTAGTTGATGTCCCTTCTCGATTGAACACCATTCTAGAAATCTCTTATGATCAAACACAGCAAATTAGTGTAACCTGCTCTGATACCAATTGAGAGTTTTAGGGTTCGAGATCTCTAGATTGGTCCACTCAATAAATCAACCCACTGGTGTGCAAAAAATAATAATCTACGCAGCGGAAATAAAATCACAAGCACACACCACAAGGACACCAAATTTAAGGTGGAAAACCCAAACTGGGTAAAAAACCACAGATCCGTACTGGATCTAATCAAACACTATGAATCTCGCAATTACAAGAAACTTAGATTTCTTCCCTAGATATCCCCTATCTAAAGACTGAAGTTACCTTGTGTCGCATCACGCTTCAACGACATCACACCGTTGATTGCAACAGATCCAGCGCTTGACTCCTCAAATCTTCTACGCAAGAAGATGATCTTCTACAATGGATGCAGAAGAAACTTGCTCTCTAGAGTACTTGGCAGCACAACTCTTCAAAAATCTCTAGAGAAAATTTCTCTCAATCAGATCATTAATTCAGAACTTGAGAGATGATCTGTGTCTTTTCTCTTACCTTTGGGTTGTGAGAAACACCCAATATATAGCCCAAAATTCGTGCTTAAGACTCCTTGTAAGTATCCACTTAGAAAAGAAGTCCATCTCAAACACTTCATAAGAGTCCGGAATCAACTGGGCATTGTTCGCCGTTCTCGCTATACCGAGACCACTTACTGTCTCTGCCTCGGTTTGGGCTCTGACAAGCCTTTTGCTAACTTTTTTCCTAACAGAACCAAACACTATTACTTAAACTAGCGCCTGTGGGCCCACGCCCAACGCGGGCCTTTCATTCATAATGGGAAAATCCAATTTAAGTTAAAAGTAAACACCAAGTACATGTGAAACTACATATTTTGGAAAATTAATAAGGGGTAGCAAAATGATAAAATCTCGGGACAATTTAAAACAATATAAATGTTGAAAAAAAATGACAACTTATACAAAATAAAAAATGAAAGAAATAAACTTCTCCAAATGACCCATTTAATAGATGAATTCAGTTTTTTTAGGTATTTCTACCAAACTAACCCAAAGACTATACAAAATGACTAACTTTATTACTATGACCCACCAACCTAACCTGAACTTCCATGTTACATCCACTTCATTATTATGACCCACCAACCTTACATAAAATTCCATGCTACATCGATAATAGTGTTTACATTTTCAATTGTATTAATAAATGGGCAAGCATTAGGTTAGTAAAGTTATTTGGAATTATGACCAAAATTAAACCTAGCATGGGTCGTTAGAAACTATAAACCTAAACATACCCTTTAATATATGGGTGAGGCTTAGGTTAGTAAAGAATAAACTTAAACCTAAGCATTAGACCTGACTTTCTATAGAATTTAGTAATTATATACAAAGGAAAAAAATAATTTTCAAAATAATAAGCGGAACTTTAAAAAAAGTACGAAAACTATAGGTTTTTTTTTTCAAGAAAGTACAATCTATTGTAAAATGACAAAATCTCAGAACATATTAAACAAAACATAACAGAAGAAAATAAATTAAAAATGGAAAAAAATTCATTTTAGTTTATTTTAAAAACTGCATGGACCACCATATCCTATGTTTTCCTATATTCATATCCATCATGCAACGATGGTTGTTTCTTCATAATTATGGAGTCTATAGACCATGTGCAATGATTATTATTTCTCTTTTTTATTACTTTTCTATTTTTTCAAAGAGAAGAAGTGTATTTACAAAGGACCAGCCATATAGCTTTATTTTGACATGATGATTGTGAAGAGAAGAAGATTCCCGTTCCTGTCTAATTTTTTTGCAATTTGTGAGAAAAATGTGGCATTCTTTTAAAGCTTTGATTGGCCCCTCTACAAATGAGATAATCAAAACTTCACCAACCATCAGATGGCTAAAATCTCTTTTCTTTTTTTTCTTTTTTTTTGTGTGTGTGTGTGTGTGTGTGAGCCGTTTGCATTGATACAAATTACAAATGGACCTTTTTGTTTAGATGGCTGGATCACGGGACATTTGGCATCTAAATGGAAAATGGGTTAGGTTGGGTCACCCTGAACTCGATGTGGGTCACCCGCCAGCTTGACCCACAACTTAAGTAGATTAATACGAATTATCCAGTATAATAGGTTAGCCAACCTAACCCAATCCGACTTGTACACATGAGATCCATTACCAAGTTTTTTGTTAGTAAAAAGTTAGACCAAGGTCCATTGTTTGACATTTTTCTAGCCCATTTGTAAATGCTTACCCTAACTCCAACTCCGTATTAATTATATGAATTGAGTTCAAATATGAACCTCGTGGTTTAAGCAAGTTAGCCCTAATTTGATCCATTTTTATGGATGTCAATAAAACATTATTCGAATAGTGTGCAATATTTTTTGAAAAGTAAAAGATAATGATTAATTTTACATTCAGATTCAAAATTCAAAATTAGAGAGTTGGCTTTTGGAGATTCTTAAGAACCTATTTTGTAAGGAAAGTTAGAGAATAGTAATTTAGACTTTTTTTTTAATCAAGATCCGATTTGATTTATTTTAATGTGCTTGATTAATTGGATAGAATCAGATTTGGGTTCTCAACCTGGGCCAGCCCAGGTCAATTGGTCACATGATTTAGACTTTTTTTTATCAGGATTTGATTTGATTTATTTTAATGTGCTTGATTAATTAGATAGAATCAGATTTGAGTTCTCAACCTGGGCCAGCCCAGGTGAAATCAAGTTCAGGTCAGGCTGATCTGATCCATTATTCAGTAGTCCAAGCCCATCGCACCACATGTTTCCTTCTTCTATTATATTATGTATTCAAACATATATGATGTGATTGATTGATATTAGTGATCATGTTCATTGATCTCATGTCATTGATATGGCATTGATCATATGCCATTGGGTTTTTTTTAATAAATTTATTCGATGAATTGATGCCATTGATCACAAAGTCTGGATTTCTCTTCAAAAATTTATTTGATGAATTGATTCCATTGGTCACATGATTTGGACTTTTTTTTTTATCAACATCCGATTTGATTTATTTTAATGTGCGATGATTGGCAGCCACCCATGTTGAAATTAACCAGATTCAAAATAAAAGTTTTATATGGAACCACTGTTGAAATTGGTCAAAATGATCATTTGACTGTGGACCCAAATAATAAAAGAAATGTACAATCAAAAGGACAAATCCCATCCATTGGATGGGTTCATGGCCAATCCAAACAATATCCCGTCCCCACAATATTCGTACACCATATAAATTGGCGAGAGTGGGACCACCATGTAATTGACCAATCCATACAAATTTCATGGCCATAATAATCGTATGCAAGCAAATCCTGTTATTAGTGCCAAAGTTTCACAGATTTTTCAATTTAATGGATGGGTGGGCCCGTTTGGATCTGGATATTCCAATTTTGTTTTCTATCCAAGCACGGGACCATTTCGGATTTCACAGATGGGTAAGCCCCACTGATTTATTTATTTATTTTCTCAGTTTCATTGGTAATTCTTTCTTAGTTTTTTATTCCCCACCCTTACATGACCCCACACGACCCCACACATATAATCAATAATGAAAACATAAGGTGCTTGGAATGACAAATAAAAAAATGGGGATTGTCTTGAGAATGCAAATTTTGAATTTGAACTTTTTAATTGGATTGATTAGGCTCCATGGGAATGAGAGAACCAATGAAGTTAACCTTTGGTAATTGGATCTTAAAGATAAGATTATGATGAAGCTATTTGTTTAGTAACCAATCCGAATTTAATCTTCTAATGGAACTGTTTAATCAATTGAAAAAATAGCAAAATGTGCTCTTATCAATTGATGGAGAGATATTAGAAGAAGATTTGCTTTCAATATTCTTTAGATAATAAAATTGGACTCTTTCAAAGAATTCCAAGAATGGGATGTGTGGAAATCCAACGTTGGGCCCACTATTGTTAAAGTGTCATGTCCAATATGAATGTCATCCTTTGGTTAACATATATTCAAATTTTACTTTAGTAAAAGTCGGCCCCAGATACGCGTGTGATTGATAAATTGAAGATGGAGAGATTAGATACGCCTGTGATTGATAAATTAAAGATGGAGAGATTTTAGGGGTTTTGTTGCATTGCATACACGTATGTAAATGGAGAAGGAGAGATTTTAGGGAGAATGAGAGATTTTAGGGATTGAATAGGGATAGGGATTCAAGGGAAATAAAAGGAGGGAAGGGCAATTAGGGAAATGGGAGGGCAAAAAGTGCGAGGGCGCGCCACGTGTCCTCCTCCCGGGCAGCCTCCCCCGCCACGTGTCGCTCCGCCAGGAAAAAACCTGCTGCCTTTTATTATATAACTAGCGCTTCAGGGCCCGCGCCCAACGCGAGCCTTGTTTAAAGAGTTATTAAAATTATAGATATTAGTATTCATTTCTTTTAAATGAAACCTGAATACGAACTGAAGATGATCTTATCTACATTTACTAAAGAACTGGCAATGGAAAGTAGACACATAGCAATTGTTGCAATGAAAAAGGTGACTCTTCAGCTAAATGCCTAAGTCA
Organism: Litsea cubeba; assembly: GCA_012931725.1. Classification (NCBI taxonomy): domain Eukaryota; kingdom Viridiplantae; phylum Streptophyta; class Magnoliopsida; order Laurales; family Lauraceae; genus Litsea; species Litsea cubeba. The sequence goes on from CM022945.1 coordinate 100,374,964, forward strand.
TCATCATGATAAAGAACCAATTGTTGCAAGCAATGAAGTTATACTTCACACATCATAGAATAATTTTAGAATTGATCTAATATAACTCATATTTGAAGCAGATATCCATGCATCAATTATACTGTATCAATGAAAAGATAAACACACATTCTTTTCAATGTAAAAAAAAATTGCACTAAATTTCAAATTTCCACTTGTTTAATAATTGTCACATTTTTTTAAGTAGAAAATAAAATTACTAAGCTCACACTGATGGGATCATGAGAGGAAATTTGGGAAAAGAAATTGGTTTTAATTAAAACTTAAAATTAGGTGAAAACTTTGAGGTTTTATGGTTATGATTGGATATCCAAGTAAGTATTCTAATGGGGGAGTTCTGTTGTTCACGGTGTTAAATGCGCCTTATAAAATTGAGAAAGAAAAAGAAAAATGCAGAGCAGAAATAAAAAAAATAAAAAAAAATAAAAAGCAAATATCTTAAAAATCAAGTAAATAGAATGAGTATATAAAAAAAACACATAAAAAAACTAAGACATGAGGTGTCAATTTATTAAAATAAAAGATAAATATTTTTTTTAAGTCTCCATCATTCAGTTCATTCTAATTGACACCTCAGGTCTAATTTCTGCTTTATTTCCAAAGAGAAGAAAATCATTCTAATTTCATAAGATCCAAATCATTTATTTTAGTTTATTTTAAAAACTGCTTGGAATAACGACAATAAGCCCTAGGATATGCGACATTTCGGGTCCAGGGCCCCAAAGGGATTTTTGTCATCCCTATATATAATGCATTAAAGATGAATCATTCTAATTTCATAAGATCCAAATCATTCATTTTAGTTTATTTTAAAAACTGCTTGGAATAACGACAATAAGCCCTAGGATATGGACATTTCGGGTCCAGGGGCCCGCAAGGATTTTTGCTATCCCTATATATAATGCATTAAAGATGAACCACAAACAGAATTCTGTAGAAAGCGAAAAAATCTTAATTACATAAAAAATCTACGAAAAGAAGAAATTCCAACTTTTACAACGAAGAACATTGCCTATGCCCAAAAAAGATCAACCAAGAATCAACTTCTGTGAATGACAGGCCCGTGCCCAACACGGTCCATAAAAGAAAAAAAATATTCCATTATAAAAGTAATATTTATGCATATATATCAAATAAAAATGTAAACAAAAATATTGAAATATGGATAAAAAAAGATATGTGAAGGAAGCAATATAAGGGAAGGAATAAGGGAAAGATAAATAGTTGGATTGATTAGGTGGGCCCATAATGATATATTGCTCTAGTCCAAGCTATCATATATTAAATAATAATAATAATAATAATAATAATTGTACTCATGTCTATATCCCTAATTTAATAATTGAGTACAGTCAATGGTCAAATGTGTGGGGTTTGGTATGCTTTTCAAATGATTTTTTATTTCTTAATTTCTTTTAACCCTCAACCTTAATTATTCTTAATTAAGGATTAATAATGTATGATATAGGGTTGGCCCTTTTTGTTGGTATAATAATTTATGGGGTTGTTTCACATTTGATTGGTGGGACCCATCTATTAAACCCAAATAAATCAAATAAAAACTATATACTTCTATCTTATTCCAATTGAAGAAAGTACATTGATCACTAAAGGTATGTATTTTATTTTAATCCAAACCACTGAAGATAAATTATATTGATGAAATTTAAAATGGGAAAATGTGAACTATTTATAAGTGGGTCCATTTGAGGAGTGTCATGAACATGTCACTCACTGTTAGATTTTAGGATACTTGTTGGTAATAGTGCTCTTATGTAGAGATTTTAGGATACTTGTTGTTGGTAATAGGCATCTCATTGAGAGATTTTAGGATAATTCAAAGGAAGTAATTTCCTTGAAGAACACCATTGTTTAGATTTGTCTTGAGATATTTTAATTGATGAGATTAGATTAGAAGGGCAGTTCCGAAATCAAGCGGTGCAACATGGGCCTTGTTTAAAGAGTTATTAAGATTTTACATAGTATTATTCATTTCATTAGAGGAAATTTGGAAAAATAAATTGGTTTTATTTGAAACTTAGAATTAAGTGAAAACTTTTAGATTTTATGGCTATGACTGGGTATCCATATAATAAAAATTGGAGGAACCATCATTGAATTTTCATCAACATACAAAAAAACTTCAAACATGAAAAGGAAATGTTTACAACAATGAATCACAAACAATATCAACTATCAACCCTACAATGCACCACTACCTTGGCCCTGAGACTGTTTACAACAATGAATCACAAACAATATCAACCATCAACCCTACAATGCACCACTACCTTGGCCCTAAGACCACCTGCGAAGATAAGTAGGACCAGGTTGCATGCGTCCCATTAGAAGAACTCGTCAAAGTAGTACCAACCCTATACAAGAACCCATTCTCCCCACCACCCTCACCCATTGCCGGCTCAGTAAACCTCCTCCCATAGAACCTCAAACAGTTCAAAGACTCGACCCTGGGCTCACCCAAAGGCATCCCACCTTCCAACATTGCCACCACAGTAGCCATACTCGGTCTTAGGATTGGCTCCTCATGGACGCAACAAAGCGCAATTCGCACCAACTTCTCCACTTGCTCGCTCGTCACCCGACCTTCCAGTCTCGGATCCGCCAGCTCCAAATACTTCCCTTGCTCGTGCATCTCCAAAGCAAACGGAGGAAAGTAATCAGTCTCAGACCCAGAGGAGGAAGATGACCCACCACTCTCCTCTCCATGGCTTCTGCCCTGGCCCTGGCCATGGCGAGAACAATTCTTCCTTCCCCGTGTAATCTCCAGCAGAACCATTCCATAACTGTACACATCGGTCCGGTCGGAAATAGCCGAATTGGTTAGCCATTCGGGTGCGAGATACCCACGAGTTCCTCTCATGGTGGTGAATAGATTGGATTGCTCCGGAGTCATTAACTTGGACAGCCCAAAATCAGATATCTTCACGTGGGAATGATCATGCAGCAGAATGTTTTCTGGCTTGATGTCGCAATGGATGATATTGTGCTCGCACCCACCATGCAAATAGGCTAATCCTCTTGCTGTTCCAAGCACGAAAAAAAAAAACAAACAGAAATAGATAAAATGAAAACAATCAACACAGATTGATGTGTATGTGAATGTGGGTGTAGTGTGCAAGGGAGGAGAAGAAGAGGAAAAAAGAAAGAAAGAGAATGGAAGATGATGGATGGGGCGCAGGGGATGTGAAGGTTTGTTGGTGAGTGTGGTGCGCAGGGGAAGAGAAGAAATTGAAAAAAGAAAAGAAAGAGAAAGGAAGATGATGGATGGGGCGCAGGGGCTGTGGCAGGTGGGTGCTGTGGCTGTGCGGTGGTTTAGGTGTAGGGAGAAGAAGAAGGAGGGAGAAGAGAAAGAAAGGAAAAAAAGAAAAAGAAGATGGGGCGTGCAGGTGGGTACGGTCGCAATGGGTGTGAAGTGAAGAAGAAGGAGGAGGAAGAGAAAGAAAAGAGAAAAGAAATAAGGGTGTGCAGTGCAGGGAAAGGGGAAGAAGACGGAGAGAAGCAAGAAAGAGGAGGAAGAAAAAAAAAAGAAATAGATCAAATGAAAACAAACAACACAGATTGATGTGTGTGTGAAGGTGGGTGTAGTGTGCAGGGGAGGAGAAGAAAAGGAAAAAAGAAAGAAAGAGAATGGAAGATGATGGATGGGGCGCAGGGGATGTGAAGGTGTGTTGGTGAGTGTGGTTCGCACGGGAGGAGAAGAAAATGAAAAAAGAAAAGAAAGAGAAAGGAAGATGATGGATGGGGCGCAGGGGCTGTGGCAGGTGGGTGCTGTGCATGGTTGTGCATGGGTTTAGGTGTAGGGAGAAGAAGAAGGAGGGAGAAGAGAAAGAAAGGAAAAAAATAAAAAGAAGATGACCTGTGTCATCAACCGGGTCTTCACCCCATCTAGTGGTGTGGTCAGGGACGCCGAAATGGCCCCGCAAGCGCCCCACAACACACGTTCTGGAAAGGCTCTAGATGATCCTTTCCAGTCCTACCCAACACAGCCGATTTCAAGTACTTCCGGGGAGATGATGGTGAGACCGAGAGAGGGGCTGCCACGTGAGGGAGATGGGTCCGCGTGAGGGAGATGATGGTCGATTCATGATGTATGTAAGGAAGGGGATAAAGAGATACAATGAGCGAGAGAGTTGGATGAGATTGGAAACTCAAAAGAGATGGAGAGATTTTAGATGGAGAAGGAGAGATTTTTGGGAGGAGAGATTTTAGTGATTGCATAGGGATAGGGATTTAAAGGGAATTAAAGAGGAGGGAAGGGTGATTTCGGAAGGGGCAGCGCAAAAAGACCAAGGGCGCGCCACGTGTCCTCCTCCCAAGAACCCTCCCCCGCCACGTGTCGCTCCCCGAAGAAAAAACCTGCTGCTATACAATATATAACTAGCGCTTCGGGGCCCACGCCCAACGCGGGCCTTTAATTCATCGAAGGAAAGAGTTATTAAAATTTTAAATAGTAGTATTCATTTCATTTAAATGAAATGTGAATGACTATTAACATATGATTCATTAAACAATCATAGTTAAAATAAATAATTTAAAAGCAATTATTTTAAGGATTAAATAACCAAAATGAACATTATTTTGTAATTGGATAATATAAATTGGGTACTAACTTGTCCATAGTTGACCTGTAGTGATCAATAGTATAAATGACCCAATCAAAGAACCCATATAGTTCCACGTGAAAAAAAAACTACACATTTTGGAAAATTATTAAGGGGTAGCAAAATGATAAAATATCAGGACAATTTAAACAAATATAAATGATGATAAAAATGACAAGTTATAAACAAATAAAAAGGGAAGGAAATAAACTTCTCCAAATGATCCATTTAATAGATGAATTCAATTTTTTTCGATATTTTTGCCAAACTAACCCAAAGACTATACAAAATAACTAACTTTATTACTATGACCGAACAACCTAACCTGAACTTACATGTTACATCCACTTCATTATGATATGTAATATAAGCCTAACTAAAGATATTGGATTTCCGTTTTTTATGAAACCCATTTAAGAATGTGAGGTTCTGGGTTAGCTCAACCCAATCAGTCACCTTTCTAGGAAATTATATGTCATATTTCTCACTGCTACCAATACGATCAATTAGATAAAAAATAAATTTAAAAGGAACATACAAAGTTTGAAATCCATTCAACAACGTAAAAAAAAAAAGGCTAAACCATATTTAGAAAAGTAATGTTATACCAACTACATACCTGATGATGCTTGATCTGGGGTAGATCCAAACAATGTCTCAAGACACCTATAAAAAATCATTGTGAGAAGATCTTTAGTGTAAGATAAAATATATTTAAAAAAAAGAAGTTGTTAAAATTACATATGAACTCAGTATTGTCTTCTCACAGACACAACATTCGATCAAAAGATTTTACACACAGTCACCATAAAAAATTGCAAGTTAATATAAATAAATCATCAAAAAGTAAAAAAAGAATATAACAACTTTAAAATCACAATCTGATTTCATCCATCATGAGATAGGATTTCAAGATGCCGAAAAATTAAAAAAAAAAAGATCACATACATTTGACCTAATTAATCTAAATGTGGGCCACAGCAAGCATACATGTGTCAAAACCATCATCTTTACAATTATATATATTATAACACCATCATCTTTACTCCTCCTTACTCAAACTCCAAGCACAAAACCGAGCCCACCAACATATTTAATAGGCGCCCATCTATCCAACCAAACAGTACTTCACCCAATCTTCACCATCTACCTATATACATAGTTCCACATCTTCACAATCATCTCTGGCTGGTGGTGAGTTATTTGCCCGGTTTTTTTCTACTAAAGTATCTAATAAGCCATTAGACTGGCTTTTTGCAGGTGGAAGTGCAGGGAAGGAGGAAAAAGAAGAAGAAGGAGAATGAGAGGGATGGGTTCTGCGTGATGCAGTGTGTGAGGTGGTGATGCAAGTGGAAGGTAAGGAAAACTCAATATTTTAACAAAAGAGAGAAGAAAAAAAAAACAAATAGAAATAGATCAAATGAAAACAATCAACACAGATTGATGTGTGTGTGAAGGTGGGTGTAGTGTGCAGGGGAGGAGAAGAAAAGGAAAAAAGAAAGAAAGAGAATGGAAGATGATGGATGGGGCGCAGGGGCTGTGAAGGTTTGTTGGTGAGTGTGGTGCGCAGGGGAGGAGAAGAAAATGAAAAAAGAAAAGAAAGAGAAAGGAAGATGATGGATGGGGAGCAGGGGCTGTGGCAGGTGGGTGCTGTGGCTGTGCGTGGGTTTAGGTGTAGGGAGAAGAAGAAGGAGGGAGAAGAGAAAAAAAGGAAAAACTAAACAATCAACACATACTGATGTGTGTGTGAAGGTGGGTGTAGTGTGCTGGGGAGGAGTGAAGGAAGGTGCTGGTTGTTTAAAGGCTGGTCGATTGGACTTAGGCCATAAGAGTTGAAGTGGGTTCGTGTATGATGCAGTAAAGAAAGTGAAATGAAAGAGAGATGGCTGTGATGGAGAGGTTGAATGGTAGAGGTTTGGTTTGCACAGGTAGCTAGGTTCAGTATGTGGTGGTTGTTAATGTAGGCAGGCCGTGAGTTTGCTATTTGGTTATGGGAATAAGATGTGAAGAAGATAATGATGCAAATATGAAGGGAGGTTATGTGTTTGGAAGGTGGGTCGTGGGAAGATATGCAATGGCAGTGAAGTTAGATGGGTGAGAAATAGCAGAGACGAATGAAGTAAAACATGGAACTTGAAACAAAAATTGAAACAGAGAATGTGAGAAGAGAACTTGAGATATAGCAGAGCAGTGAAGAAGGAGGAGGAGGGAGAGAAAAAAGAGAAAGAAAGAGGATGATGAGTGCAACGGCTGGGGAAGAAGAAGATAGAGAAGAAGATAAGATGATGCATGGGCGCAGGTGGGTGCAGGTGAAAGAAGAAGAGTACCAGCACCGCGGTCTCCAATAGAGCTAGAGCTCCTACCGCCACGATGTGCAGCACCATCTCTGCCACTGCTGACACGCAGGTGATGAAGATGGGTTTGATGAAGATGGGTCCTGCAGGTGAGATGATTGGTGAGGTGGAGGTGTAACAGGTGCTGTGTGCAGGGGACTGATGGGATCGAGAGGGAGGTGAGGCTAAGGGAAGAGATGGTGAGGCCGAAGGGATGTGCAGTGGGGTGCGTGCATTGCAGGAAGGAGGGAGAAAAGAAAGGAGAGAAGGAAGAGAGAGATAGTGTGTGCAGAGAGAGTGCAGCGGTGAGAGATTGGTGCGTGAGTGTAGGGGGGGAGCAGAGGAAGGAGAAGAGGAAAGGAGGAAGGAAAGAGAGGGAGAAGGAGGAGGTGGAGAAAGAAGAAGATGGAAGAATGAGAGAGGAAGGAAGAAAGAAAAGGAGATGGGTTCAGGTGTGCAGGTGGGTGCAGGTGGTTGCAGGGAAGGAAAAGAAGTGCAGGTGTGTGCAGGGAGGGTGATGGGTGCCTGCACAATGGGCTGGGCAGGGCGTGGGAGCGAGAAAGGGAGGAGGGAGAGCAGAGGAGGGAGAAGAGGAAAGGAGGAAGGAAAGAGAGGGAGAAGGAGGAGGTGGAGAAAGAAGAAGATGGAGAAGGAGGGAAAAAAGAGAAGAGAAAAAAAAAGAAAAATGTGATGGTGCTGTGTGTGATGCTGGGCAGATGTGTGCGTGTGTGCAGGTGTGGGTTGGAGTGAGAGAAGAACAGAGAGGGACATAAGAAAGAAGAGGAAGGGGAAAGAAAGAGAAGAGAAAAAAAGAAAAATGTGATGGTGCTGTGTGTGATGCTGGGCAGATGTGTGCGTGTGTGCAGGTGTGGGTTGGAGTGAGAGAAGAACAGAGAGGGAGAGAAGAAAGAAGAGGAATGGAAGAAAGAAAAAAGAGGAAAGAAGAGGAAGAGATGGGTGTTGATGCATATGCAATATTGGCTGCAAGGAGAGGAGGAGGGCCTACCTGCGCGTGTGATGGCTGCTGCGGAGTGCTCTGCGCGCTGGTGAGATGGGATAGGGGGTTGGCGTGAGATGATGATGAAGAAGAGAGGATAATGTGGGAGAGAGAGTTGTTTAGGTAGGATATGAGTAGGAGATAAGAGGGGGAGAGACGATGTTTAAGGGGGGTTTGAGGGAGTCCAGAGATCTGGGACTCCTTTCTCCCTTATCCAATTGATGGGATTGCATGGGGATTTAAATTTAAAGGGAATTAAAAAGGAGGGAAGGGCAATTGGGGAAGCCACATTGCAAAAAGCACCAGGGCGCGCCACTTGTCCTCCTCCCGGGCAGCCTCCCCCTCCACGTGTCGCTCCCCAAGGAAAACACTGCTGCTTTACTATATATAACTAGCGCTTCGGGGCCCACGCCCAACGTGGGCCTTGTTTAAAGAGTTATTAAGATTTTAGATAGTATTATTCATTTCATAAGAGGAAATTTGGAAAAAGAAATTGGTTTTATATGCATCCCAATCAACCCTCCTAAATAATAGGAAAAATCTTTGGGTTTTGAGTTGGTTGTTTGTATCCCTTCGTACCATGAAAGGATGCATCCCATTCTCTCATTTAATGCTTATAAACCAAATCCCTTAAAATTGGGACTTATCTTTAAGAGTCTAGCTCATTTAAAAAAATTTCCAAATGGATAGGGATAGGGATTTTAGGGGAATAAAAAAGAGGCTGATAAATTGATAATCCTAGCAAGGATTGAAACATCCCATTGCACAGGCAGCGTCAAACGGGAAAAGACCATAAAAAATCAAAATTAATTAAAAAAAGAATAACAATCCCAAGAAATGGGGAATAAGTACATCAAAAAAAGAAACGGGCAATTTCTACGTGGTCTCAATCAAAACTAAAACTAAAAAGATGAACGGTCCTAATAAATGTACAACCACCTTTTTTTGGGATGAACGGTCGAGATCCCCATCCAATTGTCCCCACTTGTTTAGGTTCCAAAGGAAATGGCTGTATATTTATTGTTTATTGGGACCGGTAATGGAAGAAGGAGCTTTTAGGGCCCACCCTCTTTTTTTTTTTGGCTGTACCCAACTCGCCTGGTCCCGCCCAGTCGATGCAATTGCAAACCCCTAGCAAGGAAATTTAAAAGGGTTTGGATGGGACCCTTTTAATTTTAGAAGTGGGTATCGTTTACATTTTATTTATAATCCTCTGACCTGGATTTTTTTAAGGCAGTTTTTACCATCAAAGTGAGATCATTTGAAATTTCATCCATTATTCAATCCTATCCACATATGAATATATGCCACAATTAGAAACATGGTGTGTATGATCGAATTCTGCCACAATAATACCTGGTTGCTTTAATTTCAGAATCAAAAAGTCCCAAATAGACATATCTGTTTAATTTTACATGAAGAATAAATTGAATTAGAAACAAATCAGAACCCATTAGACAGTTCCTACTTTGACAAGAAGTAAGAGAAATAAACTAAGAATTGACTAAACTCCAGAGCTTTATAATGAAAAACCAAGAGAGGAAGAAGAAAAGAAGCAGATAGGGAGAGGGAGAGTACTTCTCCCCAAGAACTGGCGAATTCTAGCCTCCCATTTGCACCAAGTAACCCCTCGGCTTATTATTTTGCACAAACAACTGTATCATACACAAACATAAATTTCTAATATGGCTAACGCCTCTCTCTCTCACACACACACCTGTTTAAGATCTTCCTCATAATCATCGAGGCTAAAATTGATGTCTGCATCCACTCCATGGAACTTGATGGCTACTCTGTCTGGAAAATTAAAAATCAAAATGCGCCTATACAGATCACATGATTTCGAAATGGTGTGCTGCAAAAACATGCGATTATATGGAAATCATAAGGATAACATGATTTTAGCTCTAGTTGGTGAGCTTGAAATAGAATAGAAAATCAAAATTACAATAGGCAGTTACAGATCAATAGGATTTTTGGACTGTGTCGTTCCCTTCATAATTGCACAAAGCAGATGAAATGGCTTAGATTGTCAGAACAATGCAACACATGTCCAATTCTTTTCTAGAACAGACAGGGTATCAGCCAAAGCACTCCATCAGATTACAAAACCCCACAAAAGAAAATGCCTTGTCCTTTTACGCTCGGCAAAGAAAACAAAAAACATTCTAAAGAAAACTGACAGAGGAGAAGAACCCAAGTGTATGCATTTAACAGACAATATCTAAGCCAATCTTTTAAAGAAAAGACCAAACCTACAGACTTCAAATTAAAGAAAAATAAATTGATCAGTTATTGTTGAATAAAATATTCGAAATGCAAAAGAAAACTAACTTAAAAATGACAAAGAAGAGTATTTTGGGTTGTTTTTAAAAAAATATGATTATGCACAGATAATTAGAAAGTCTATTATTATCAACAGAAATTCTAGGAAAGAAATCTCAATTTCTTTTATCAGATGAGAAAAAAAAAAACCCAACTCTCCCCTGAAGAATAATAAAATTATTATGGAGAACATTTTATAGGCCAATTCCAAACAAAAGTAAACACCGTGTCCTTGATCCACAAAGTTATATGAGGACTATGTAGAGGAGATCCAGAACTTTCATCAGGTGGGTCCTAATCTGTTGAGCAGTAGGTCACAAGGCACAGAGTTCATTAAATCCAAACCATCCTACAGGTGCCCCACAAATGGATACTGGAAGAAAACCAGACAAGATTTATCCAATCAGACTGTAAAAACTTTCCAATCAGTAACAATCTATGGAGCCTTAGGTTAGGTTACATGTGATGAATGGTGCAGATCTCTTTCGCAAAAGCAACATGTGAGCCACACCCAACGCCTTCTTTACCTCTTCCTTATTCAGAAGAACACTGACCATTTGTGATTGGTAAGGTTTCTTCTTGGTCAAATCATAAAGTGTAGCCAAGCCTGTGGCATTCTCCAACCAACGCAATACCCGGTTCCGTGTATTCGTGGCCTCGCTCCAGTTTCCCTATCAAGTCAGCCTCACCGCCACAGCCTGAAGGAAAGAGAGGGAGATGGCAGAGAGGTAGAATTCATTCAGCCTGTGGTTATGTTGCAGTATATATAGAGGAAAATGGTTGTGGTGGAAAACGATGGTGCAGGTGAGGTTGAAGTGCAGGGTGCAGCAGGTGGGTGCAGGTGCAGGTGAGGGTGCAGTGATAGAAGAAAAGAGAGAGAGAGAAGAAGGGTGGAGAAAAGAGGGTGAGGTGCTGCGCAGGGAGGAGGAAGAGGAGAGGCGGAGGTGGTGGCAATGGGAGATTGGTCCGTGCAAGGCTGGGGCGTAGGGATCTGCACGTGGGTGATAAGATTGAAAGAGGGAGATGGAGATGGTGGAATGGGTCTGGGTTGATGCGCAGGGAGAAGAGGAAAGGAGGAAGGAAAGAGAGGGAGAAGGAGGAGGTGGACAAAGAAGAAGATGGAAGAATGAGAAGAAGATGGGGAAGGAGAGAAGATGATGCAGGAGCAGGCGCAGGTGGAAGTGGTGCAGGTGGTTGCAGGGAAGGAAAAGAAGTGCAAGTGTGTGCAGGGAGGGTGATGGGCGCCTTCGCAATGGGCTGGGCAGGGCGTGGGAGCGAGAAAGGGAGGAGGGAGAGCAGAGGAGGGAGAAGAGGAAAGGAGGAAGGAAAGAGAGGGAGAAGGAGGAGGTGGAGAAAGAAGAAGATGGAAGAATGAGAGAGGAAGGAAGAAAAAAAAAGAGATGGGTTCAGGTGGTGCGCAGGTGGAGAAAGAAGAAGTGCAGGTGGGTGCAGGTGGTTGCAGGGAAGGAAAAGAAGTGCATGTGTGTGCAGGGAGGGTGATGGGCGCCTGCGCAAAGGGCTGAGCCGAGAAAGGGAGGAGGGAGAGCAGAGGAGGGAGAAGAGGAAAGGAGGAAGGAAAGAGGGAGGAGGAGGAGGTGGAGAAAGAAGAAGATGGAAGAATGAGAGAGGAAGGAAGAAAGAAAAAGAGATGGGTTCAGGTGGTGCGCAGGTGGAGAAAGGAGAAGTGCAGGTGGGTGCAGGTGGTTGCAGGGAAGGAAAAAAAGATACAGGTGATGATGTTTGCAGGTGATGATGGTATGGATCCCATTCTATGAAGGTGTTGATAGGTTGTTTGTTTGAGGGAATAGGGACGGGTAAGAGAGATGGGCTCAGTATTGTTGAGATGAGAGTTGGCTTGAAACCTTGGTGAGAGGGTAAGAAGGTGGTGAAGCAGTGGGGTCCGTTTGGGTTGATTTGCTAATGATGATAATGCCTGATCTAGTTTCACATAAGGCCTGGTTGCGATGACGATGAATAACAGTTAGGTCTGGCTGTGTTGGATTTGGTGAGGTAGGAAGATGCCATGCTGATGGTGATGATGATATTGGCATGGGCGTGATTCTGGGATGAGAAAATAATGGAGTGGTTTTCTTTTTGGTTCTGATTGAGTAGAGATGGAGAGTTTAGATGGAGATGGTCGGTTCGAGTTAGTGATGTGTTGCAGACGAGGAAGAAGAAGTGGGCGATGATGATGGTGGAGTGAGATGGAGAGAGAGATATCAGGGGGGTGATGGATGGTTGATGGAGGATGGTTGTTGAGAGGGAGAGCCTGGGAGATGGGATCGCTCCAGAGTTTAGCGCATATCCCCGGGATTGAGACGAGGGAGAGGACCAACGTATAGAAATGAGCACACTTGAAAATGCCCAGGCAACATAGCTGGATGCGCAGGCCAGGGGGAGAAGGAAGAGTTGGAAAGAGATTAGAAATTTTGAATTTTAAAATTCAAAATTTTATTTAAAGAGATGGAAGGGTTTCGTTTCTACATAGATAAAGATAAGAAAGGCTGTTAACTGGGATCTAATGGATCGAGAGACTTTAGGATAAAATAGATAGATAAAGATAAGAAAGGTTGTCATTGCAATTGATAAAAAAAGAGTAAAAGGAGGGAAGGGCAATTGGGGAAGCCACATTGCAAAAAGCACGAGGGCGCGCCACTTGTCGTCCTCCCGGGCAGCCTCCCCCGCCACGTGTCGCTCCCCGGAGAAAAAACCTGCTGCTATACAATATATAACTAGCGCTTCAGGGCCCACGCCCAACGCGGGCCTTGTTTAAAGAGTTATTAAAATTTTAAATAATAGTATTCATTTCATTTAAATGAAATGTAAATGACTATTAACATATGATTCATTACACAATCATAGTTAAAATAAATAATTTAAAAGTAATTATTTTAAGGTTTAAATAACCAAAATGAACATTATTTTGTAGTGATCAACAATATAAATGACCCAATCAAAGAACCCATATAGTTCCACGTGCGAAAAAAAAAAAAAAGATATGACCCACTTTTTCCCATGCTAAGCTTGGGACTTAATTAATAATAATAAATAATTTAATTGACAGAGCCAAAGAAGTATCATTAAAGAAACTATCATGTCTACCAAGTGGGAGTGCAAAAACTAAAAAATAAAAAAATCAATGAGATTAAGTCATCGTTAATGATTCAAGGAATTACATGTGGGCCATTAACTCAGCCGTTAAAACATTTATATGACATTATTATAAAAATGGCACATGAAGTGGCTTCAAGGAAATATAGCGTAGAAGTTATGCGAATGATAAAAAAAACGTACTGTTTTGGGCCCGGATTCTTAAAATCCAACACTCGCACAAGTGTGCCCACAAATTTCGTGGACCCAACATTCAGAATTGCATGAGAGATCAGGGAAAAAAAAAAACATAATTGCAAGCTAGGGGAGGAGAAGAGACGTGTGTGTACAAGAGAGATGGAGAGATTTTAGATGGAGAAGGAGAGATTTTAGGAAGAAGGACATATTTTAGTGATTGGATAGGGACAAATAAAAGGAGGGAAGGGCAATTCTGGACACGGGCCTTGTTTAAAGAGTATTGAGAATCTCTGATGCTGGAGTCACATAATGTCCCCAGAGCATCTGGAATTATCCGTTTAAATACTAAAATTCTAAACAACATTCTTCTAAAAAGTCACTTTTAGCATTTTTGAATTATTAGAACTTAAGCTTTTTAAATGCTACTTTGGAAACAACTTGAGGGAAACATTTGGAGATTTCATAATTCACCCCAGGTTAGAATTTTCAAAATTCCTCTTACCAAACATTAATACTCAACGAACCTCATTTGACCATGAGATACATAATATGTTTGCTTCAATCTCTAGTTACCAAATTCCATACCTAAAAGACCTATTTTGTTAAGATCTCATCTTATCCAGATCCAACCCCAAGTGATCTGAATCTTTGTTCCTTCCCCAAATGACTTGCCTTGAACTGTTCAAAAAATTATAATAATAACAAGATGTTTAACACCTCATCAACAATAGACCACTAATCTTTTCCCCAATGATCAAGCCCTGTCCTCCGTGATCAAAACCGGGTTCAATCCTCACCAATTGATGATTATGCAAGAAAGTCTCTCACGTCACTATTGGTTCAAGATATATATATAGCATGATAGAGGAAAGAAGGATTTAAGATAGGCGGGACATACTTTGCAGCCCCAAAAGCAATGCTTATACTTTTAGTATGTAATTCAGGAATAATCTATGACTCCTCTTACCAGAAAAATTCACTTCTAGTAAACACTTAGCAGCCCAACCTCATTGGTCAGCAACTTCCTCTACCACTAATACAAAGAAAACATTAATGCTCAACGAACCTCATTTGATCATAAGTTGTAGCCCACAGCTAACATATATTATAAAGCCAAGATGCAAAGACTTCGCATAATTTTGCAAGTAGTTTGAGGAAACGGACAGTTTAAATCGTGGGCAAGGATAAAGATTGATTGATTAAAGGAAATTTTAAAATTGAATGGGAGGAATTTTAGGGGAGTTGGAGAGAGATATTAGGGAGAATGAGAGATTTTAGTGATTGGATTGCATAGGGATAGGGATTTAAAGGGAAATTAAAATGAGAGAAGGGCAATTCGGGAAGTGGGAGCGCAAAAAGCATGAGGCCGCGCCACGTGTCCTCCTCCCAGGAAGCCTCCCCCGCCACGTGTCGCTCTCCCGCGAAAACCCTGCTGCTTTAATTGGCACATAAGTTCCATTTTTTCTTCTACTAACACTGAGACGCAAATCATCTTATTCCGATTTCAGGATAACTGGAGACATAACAAAGACAAGGATGTCATAAAACACAAACAACAGAAGTCCATTGAGAAGTTTATTTGTAGCTTAGACACATAAAAAGTAGACCACCTTAGCCCACAATGAGAACCAGAGCTTAGGCATATGCTCTTGGATTTGCAAGGAGATAGCCTTCTTGATGCAGGACAAGCCCATGGCCCCCCATTGGTCGACCCTCCAACGGGCCAACCCAATTATCATGTCCAAGTCTTTTGGCCCAGCCCATTTCTTTTATGTTATTTAGGCCTTTAATTATGTTTTAAGTTGCTTATTAGGATGTTTTAATATGGGCCATCAGTGTGTTTGAATGGTCCAGATTAGTCTTAGGGTTATTTATTTTCCTATATAATGATGTAAAGCCTCTTTGGCTAAAGGATGATCGATGATTAATGAAAATGAGTTTTCTTCGAGTTCTCCTCCAAGAAATCCCTAATGCCTCCTGGATTGGAGTTTGGTGAGAGCCCAATTTCTGAGTCTCTTGAGCCCTATCTGCTCATTAGACGTAACGCCTCCGAATTGGAGTTTGGTGAGAGCTCAAGAAAAGATATCATCTTTCTTATCTTTTTCTATCTTCATCGCCCTCTCGCATCTCTACCTCCGCTGTCCGCATCAATTGGTATCAGAGCCGTAGATCGATCCATCCCCGATTCGATTATCGACAATCCATAGCCACTTTCGATTCAACACCATCACCGTTCAATAGTCTCACGTACATCGTCTTGCCCCCGGTGGCCATTCAACGCCTCGGATCCTCTCCAACAAAATCCAGCCATATCAGGTTACCATCATCATCTCCATTACCCTAAATCCATGTTGGCCAAATGCCCTATAATCCAAATCTCATCAGTGCGAACTACAAATCACAGGGCTGAAATTCCCATCCATCAAATCTGATCTCCAGCGGCCTAGCCCCATCACACTTAACCCGATCCCATCTCATCATCAAACACCAGCAAGCCCATAATCCCTTTCCAAACTCAGAAAACTCGTGCCCAAACCAAAAAAAAAAAAAAAACACAGAGAGGAGAACAGAAAGAAGAAAAGAAAAGAAAAGAAAAAAAAGACGAAGAAAGAGACGACGATAGCATAAACAAAGAGGTGCGTACCTGGCTACAGTCGTTTCTGCACCATCGCCTCCCAGCAGATCACCCTTCACCTTTCCGGCAGCCCGATCACCTCACAGCACCAGCATAGTCGTCGTCTATGCATCGTACCATCAGCAACTTCTCCGTTTCCACCGAACAGTAGCAGTGACGTTGCAGGCGGGGTCCACTTCGACGTCGTCGTCGTCGTCGTCGTCGTCGTCGTCGTCTCCGCGGTTTCATGGTCTTCGTTGCCCCTTTCCGTTTCGTGGAAGCAACACTCTTTTCTCTCTTTTCATACGAGGGCAAGGCAAACAGAAGTCAAAGGAAGTTCTTCCTCCTCTCCCACGTGGCCCCATTCCACACAAGTCAAGCCCAAGTGTTTTGGGCCTGATTCTAGCCGTGTTTGAATTCGGGCCCAGATTTGGATCAAAAGACCTGTTCAACATATCAGACCTGATCCACAACAGGTCAGCCTTACCCATCACAGTACAATCTAGTCTGCTGAATTCAAACAACAGAGAAAAACAAAAACAAAAACAAAAAAAAAAAAGCATCAGCCCAGTTCAATGAACAAGCAGCAAGCAGTGGTGACATCAACACCCAATCAAAGTGCAGCGTTAACCAATCTGAAGGCTGGAAATCATTTTTGTTGATATCTTCACCATCTCGGCACTGATTGACAATCCGTCTTCACCTGTAAATTCCAATCAATGGGATCTACACATCTGGTCAGTCTGATTTTAATTTTGAAGAGCATTAAAATTTTTAGTCTTCGCATCAAATAAATATAGAATTACAGGACAATATCACATTGCAAATCTACAATGATATGCAAAGAATCATCTATGCATGTAAATATGGGAATTGGTATTTATGAAAATAAAGACTACTTTGATCATTTCCTTAATTTGAGACAAGGAAAGTTGACTGTTGATGAATATTCTGATTAGTTTTCAAGGCTACAAGCACAAGGTGCATTAGTAGAAGATGATGAACATTATGTCACTATCTTTACTAGAGGTTTGAGACCAAGTATACGGAATAATATGAAAAAGGAATGCAAAGATATGTACGAAGCATTTTGGGAATCTATCCGTGTTGAGCACTTGATAAAACGCTATCGCCTCCGAAAAGCTAAGATGCAAGAAGAAAAATCTCTGCAAACCACAGACGCTCATATTGTGGAATCAATGGTTGAAAATGTCAGGGTTGATATTGAGGTACAAGATCAAGTAAAAAGGGAAGTTGTTGCATCTTTTAAAGAAAACATCGAAGTTGACATGGAAATACAAGTAAAAGAAAATAGAGGAATTGACGGTGTTGATCAGCCAGTGCAGGTCGAACAAGAAGAGACAAATAGTGCAGGAATCAACAAGGAGTTTGATCATATGATGGATCTCATTACAAGTCCACTTCCAGAAAATCCAATCAGACCATTAGATGAAAAGGACATCGATCAAGAGGTTGCAAATGAAAATCAAGTGATTGACGTTCCACATATTGATTTCGTCTTTGGAGATTGATCATTAATGCATGGAGATTGTGTGCAGCCAGTTGAAATTCAGAAGTTGATGCATCAAGTGGTTAGATCTCACTAAAAAGCAAGTTCCCGATTTAAGAAGCAATGGATTCCCCAATTAAAAGTATCGATTCCAGCCTCCAAGTCATGCCAAGAAGTTGAAGACCAAGAAGCACATCGAGGATTTGTACGCTTGATATTTGATCCCGGAGGACTTCTATAAAACTCGATGTCGAGTTTTCTCCAAGAAGAGGAGAAATTGATGCAGGACAAGCCCATGGCCCCCCATGGGTCGACCCTCCAACGGGCCCAACCCAATTATCATGTCCAAGCCTTTGGGCCCAGCCCATTTATTTTATGTTATTTAGGCCTTTAATTATATTTTAGGTTGCTTATTAGGATGTTTTAATCCTGGCCATCAGTGTGTTTGAATGGTCCAGATTAGTCTTAGGGTTATTTATTTTCCTATATAATGATATAAAGCCTCTTTGGCTAAAGGATGATCGATGATTAATGAAAATGAGTTTTCTTCGAGTTCTCCTCAAAGAAATCCATAACGCCTCCTGGATTGGAGTTTGGTGAGAGCCCAATTTCTGAGCGCCTCCGGATTGGAGTTTGGTGAGAGCCCAAGAAAAGGTATCATCTTTCTTATCTTTTTCTATCTTCATCGCCCTCTCGCATCTCTACCTCCGCTGTCCGCATCACTTCTATTGCCTTGAACATTCCTGTCATGCCACCCATGATCTCCTTGGTTACTTCTTCAGTAGGTAGGCTATCTTCCATGGGCTCAAAATTTGCATTAAACTTACATACACTCCCACCATCAGTAGCAGCCTAGCAGGTTCGAACTTGAGCTCGAACGAAGTGGATTTCACTTTCTTTCCAATGAGACCGCCTTCAATCACAGAGTAGTTGAAAACACGCTTTTGATCATCAATTGCATTTCACACGATCCTTCCAATAGGTGAAGTCCTTGGCGATTGCATATTTGAAGAAACAAATTATTTATCAACAAAGTACATGGTGACAACTCAGTGGGCCTGGCCCAATGAAGTAGCTGTAAATTTATCAAAAGGTAGCCCAAGCAATTTCTAAGTGGCCCACCCTCAGGTTTGTGCTCATTGCCCCTGTTGAGTTAGGTTGTACCGGGGCTTGATAAAAATCTCTTTGGGCAAGTCCAATTTCAGGCCCGCGCTCGCTTGGGTAGGGCTTTACTCACCAATGTGCTTACAGGATTCTCCAAAAGCAAGCTAAAGTTGGGTCAAGCTGCTCATATTTCATTCATTTATGGCCTATACACCAAAGGATGCCCTAATATACAGAGCCACAAATGTAACCTACCTTTTTTTTTTATAGAAATTTGGACCTACATCCGGGTATTAGACATCTAGATCTACTAATTCAAATAGATAACAGATCTATACCTTTAGAGTTTCGTTGTGCTCTAATCAAGAACTTGATCTATATGAAAAATTCTTTTTCGCAAACTTTGATCTCCCTTGCCTTTGTGTTCTTCCACGGTATGACTCTCTTAGAGAACTTCTAAAGGAGAATAGTGGATCTCCAAGTAGAAGAAAATCCTATATCTCTAGTAAAAAACCAGGGGATAGAGGAGGAAGAGATAGAGGAACTTGAGATATAATTGCTGTGTGTAGAGATCTTAAACCCTTACCTCTTATTTATAGTTTATGGCACACCTCCTCTTTTGACCAATATTAGAAGTCTCACTTCTATTCTGAGTAAGTATCATACTCCTCCTTTCCTTAAGGTAGCGTTTGGTTCGCTACAATGAAAGTCGGAATGAAATGATCATTCCTACCGCGTTTGGTTCGCCAAAAAGTGACGGAATGACCATTACCTCCGGAATCCTCATTCGCTTATGTAGAAGAATAGTCATTCCACTGGGGAGACAGAGGAATGGCCATTCCATTCATTTGTAACTTTTATTGAGATCAAAATACTCTTGCTTCACATCCTCTACTATTATAAAAGAGAGCAAGATGCAAACTTTTTTTCACTACACCATTGTGGGACCCACCTCCAAATATTATAATGTATTTTTTTCACTACACCATTGTGGGGCCCACCCCCAAATATTATAATATAATATAATAATATATTATTAAGAAAAATTATAAACTTTTTCATTACACCTATGTGGGGCCACCCCCAAAATATTATAATTAGGGGTGTACAAAAATTCCGTCAATCCGTGAATCCGATCAGATCCGATCATCGGATTTAATCCGATCCGAAGGCTAACGGATTGGTGACGGATTGAAAATCCTGTAATCCGTTAGCAACAGATCAGTGGCGGATTTCATTCTCAATCTGCGGATTCGATCCGATCCGATCCGTTGAAATTAAATATAAATAAAAAAAATTTAAGGGATCCATATATAAATTAAGATGTCTAAATATAAAATAAGAGAAAATTTTAAGGGTCCAAATGTAAACAAATCTTTATCCCCCAAAAGGCCAAAAGGCCCAAAACCTTTCCCTCTCATCATTCATCTCCCAAACCCTAGCCGCCAGCGAGAAAACCCTTCCCTCTCCCATCTCTTCGATCTCTCTCTATCCCTCGTGTTTTCTTCATCTCCCAAGAACAAGAAGAACCCCAGCCGCGACAAGAAGAAGATGAAGGAACCCCAACCGTGTTTTCTTCATCTCTTTTGAGGTAAGATCGATTCAAGCTCTTTTTTTTTTTTCCCGATGCTATTTTCATCTGTTTCGGTTTTTCCGAATTTTTCAACATCATAATCTCTGCATCTTTTTTGCATTTTCTTCATGTTCTCTCATAGCATTTGATTGTTGTAGTATTTGCAAAGAGGAAAAGGGGGAAATGGGGTTCTTTTATTTTGGGTTTTAGTTATTTGGGTCTTTTGGGTTTCCCCCTACAATTTGGTTACAGGATTTGGTTGTTGTAGTATGTGTAAGAGGGAAATGGGGCTCTTTAAATTCTTTTTTTTTTTTTTGGGTTTTATGTATATGAGTTGGAGAGATTGGATACTGCAATGGTTGAATCTGGTTTTGAGCCTTTCTTGGGTTCTTTATCTAAATTTCTTTTTATTTATTTGTTTTCTCTTCTCTTTGTATTCAACATTAGAATGTGGTTCTGTGATAGTGATTGTTGATTTTTGTTTGCTTTGTTTTACAGCGTTTTAGTTGTTATACTGTTTCTATGGAGAAACTGGAGAGATTAGATACTGATTTCGAGCTTATCTGGGATTTTTTTTATATCTATCTCTTTGTTGTTATTATTATTATTTTTGTTTATTTGTTTCATTGTCAGTGTCTGGGTTCGACATTGGAATGTGTTTTTCTTATGTAGTGCTTATTGATTTCCCCCTTTGTTCAGCTCTCTCTCTCTCTCTCTCTCTCTCTCTCTCTCTCTCTCTCTGTTTTTTTCTTCCTTTTGCATTTGACTGTGGAAAGAGAAGGAAGAATTTTCATTTGGAATGTCACATGCAATTTTTTTGTAGAGGTTTTCGAATCTTTTAATTTTTACTAGCCTATCAGGTTTCATTTTTCTTTTACTCTTAGTAATCTTTTCTCTATTTTGTTTTAGGTTTGTATTGGTGTCTCATTCATTTTGATGCTTTATATGTTAGATAGATGTTTGTTTATGTAGTGGATTTTCACTATCTGTGTTCTCTGTTTTTCAGAGTTCATTTAAAAAATTTGTATCTCTCATTCTGAATCTTTTTAGTTACAATGAATCTTAATTTGTGTCTTTTTTCTCAGATGTCTAGCACTGGTGAGCACGTTACTCCTAATCTTTCTATAACAGTGACACAACCTCAGCTGGAGTCAATTGAACCGTAGACATCAAATCCTCCTCTTCCTCCTACAGGGGATTCCAGTATTGTATTTGGTGAGGTAAATCCTTCCAAAAAAAGGGGTAGAGTATCTGAGGTCTGGGCACATTTTAAAAGGCCTAAAGATTATGACCCTAAGCTTCCGATTACTGTCAACTGTTTATATTGTGATGCTGCTTATACTTGGATTAGTTCTAATGGGATTACTACTTTGAATAATCATTTGAAAATATGTATCAAGAATCCTTTAAATGAAGCAGCAGCCAAAAAACAAAAGCGGGTATCATCATTTCAACCTGTAAAAGACGGTGAGACTATCAATAACATGGCTATTTGGAAATTTAGTCAGCCTGCATTAGATTGGCACTCGCTGGAATGATAATTTCTGATGAGTTACCTTTTACCTTTGTGGAGCGTGAAGGGTTTCGTTACTTTTGTAGCACCATGCAACCAGGTTTTAAACATGTGTCACGTGTTACAATTGCCAGAGATTGTTTGGAGTTGTATGGTGAACAAAAACAAAATTGAGGGACATGTTGACAAACCAAAGGGTTTGTCTCACTACAGATTGTTGGAACTCAGTCCAAAACCTTTCTTATATGTGCCTTACTGTTCATTTTATTGATAAAGATTGGAAATTGCACAAAAGAATCCTGAACTTTTGTGTCATTTCTAGTCATAAAGGTCAGTCCATTGGTCGAGCTGTGGAGGAATGCTCAGTTGACTGGGGTATTAAGAAAATTTATACTCTTACTGTTGATAATGCGTCTTCCAATGATACTGCCATTGCATTTTTAAAGAGAAAGTTTGCTAAAAAATGTGACAGTTTTTATTTTAGGTGGAAAATATTTTCACATGAGGTGTGTTGCACATGTTCTTAATTTGATTGTGAGAGATGGGTTAAATGAATTGAAAGGTGCTATAACAAAAGTTCGTGCTGCGGTTAAGTATGTGAGGAGTTCTCCACAAAGACAAAAACATCTTAAAGCATGTGCGAAAAAAGAGGGAATAGAAAGTATTAGTTTGTTGTCTTTAGATGTTCCAACTAGGTGGAACTCTAGATTCCTCATGCTAGAAACAACAATTAAGTTTCAAAAAGCTTTTGACAAATCGGATGAAGAAGATGATAAATTCAGCAAGGAATTTGATGAATTAGAATTAGATGGACCTCCTTCTCCTATGGATTGGGATGATTGTAAGCTAATAACAAGATTTCTGAATAAATTTTATGATACTACTAATCGATTGTCTGCTTATTTGCATGTGAGTTCAAATATATACTTTACTGAAGTTTTGTGATATTGTTGGATCTTTAAATGAATTGTCTATGATGGGGGATTCTTCTTTGAGGAGTATGTCTGTTAAAATGAGATTGAAATTTGATAAGTATTGGGAACCCATTGATAAAATGAATATGATGTTATTGGTTGCGGTTGTGTTGGATCCCCGATATAAGTTGAAATGTGTGAAGTTTTGTTATGGCAAATATTTCAAGCTTGAAGTATCTCATGTGATTGAGCTAACCCAAAAGCCAAGAAATGCAGTAAATGGTGTTTATGAGGAGTATGAACAATATGGGTTAGCCAGTGCATCATCTTCAAGTCTGACATGTGAAATGGAGGTTGGCCAATCAAGTTTGCAAGCAAGTGACCCTTCATCACAGTTTGAGAAACATTTGGAAGAAGAAGAATGTGAAGGAGATAAGTCAGAAGTGGACACGTATTTGGAGGAAGCTCATGATGAAAAGATACATGGAAACACAAAGTTTGAAATTTTGAGTTGGTGGAAAACAAATTCAGCTAGGTATCATGTTCTTTCTCAAGTTGTACGGGATATTTTCACCATTCCTGTATCTACTATTGCTTCTGAGGCTGCCTTTAGTACCGGAGCTCGTGTCCTAGATCGATTTCGTAGTTCTCTTTCCCCTAAACTTGTGGGATGCCTAATTTGTACACAAGATTGGTTGAGAGTTTAAATACATCAATTCCTGATGTGGAAGAACTTATGGAGGAGTTTGCTGATCTAGAGACTCTGGACTCAGGTAATTTTATTTTTATAAAATTATGTTTAAGTTATCTTCAATGTTTAATTAAATTTATTCTAATATAGTACTTGATGTTCGTAGGTTTCACAAGTTGATATCAAGTGTGAAGTTGAAGCTGGTGAATGCTAATGACTGATGGATACTGATAGACTGTTGTTTGTTTTTGTGTGTTTGTAATAATTAGATCTCTTTGTATTAACAATTAAATGACTACTGTGTTTTTGTGTGTTCTCTGAGTTGAATGGTGGATACAAGATCTGGCCAGTACATGAGTCGGGCATAAATTGTTCAGTGCCGTCTCATTGTCATTTATGTTTTTTGTGTTTGATTTCACCGATATATTTTGTTAGTTAATTCTTGACAGGTAACATGTAACCACATTCTCATCATGGTTGTCTTTGTTTACAGAGGAAACATTTTCATGAAAATTTCCACCCTCTGGCAGCTATTTATTTTATTATGAAGCAACCATGCCAATGGCAGATGCCCCCTTCAATGATGTCAGCTGCTGATCGCATGCCCTCAACCGATTCAAATCCCTATGAATAGAATTAACATAAATGCTAGATAATTCCCATCTCTCTGGAGAAGCTCTTAATTTGTGAGGTTACAATTGGGTGGAAGGTCAAGTGTTCCTCTCCTCAGAGCTGGGACTGGAACATTTATATGCTTGAAAACCTTACTGGGACCGAATGATATGGATATAAATTATGGGATTTTTTAGTGGGTATGAAAATTATGAAAATTTACGGATTGAACGGATTAATCCGATCCGATCTGGTCCTCCACGGATCGGATCGAATTTTAACCTCCATAGATTGGTGACGGATTCCAAATCCGTCAATTCGTAAGTAATGAATTGGTGACGGATTTGGCCCAATCCGCACCAATCCGATCCGTGTATACCCCTAATTATAATGCAAGCTTTTTCACTACACCATTATGGAGCCCACTCCCAAATATTATAATATAATAATATTATGAGAAATTGTAAACTTTTTCATTACACCTTTGTGGGGCCCACTCCCAAATATTATAATGTAAACTTTTTCACTACACCATTGTGGGCCCACCCCAAATATTATAATATAATATAATAATATATTATTATGAGAAATTGTAAACTTTTTCATTACACCTTTGTGGCGCTTACCCCCAAATATTATAATGCAAACTTTTTCACTACACCATTGTGGGGCCCACCCCCAAATATTATAATATAGTATAATATAATAATATATTATTATGAGAAAGTATAAACTTTTTCATTACACCTTTGTGGGCCCACCCCCAAATATTAAGATGTCCACTTAGTAATATATATATATATATATTGGTGGTTCATAATGAATTGAAGTATGGTCTGGGGACCATAGTTAATAGTCTTGGGTGTAGTACTGTAACTTTAACTAAGTCAAAGATAAAAATCTAATAAGGGTATTTTGGTCGGTCTTATGTAAATTTTATTCCATTCCGGGCATCATTCCAGCGTACCAAATGCAGGAACAGGAATCAAGATTTTATTACTGGTTTGATTCCTCAGCGTACCAAACGCTGGAATGAAAATGACTATTCCTGCCTCATTCCATTCCAGACACATTCCGGTCTCCATTCCATTCCCGCCTACAACCATTCAAGCGAACCAAACGCTATCTAAGAGTTTTAATGAGATTAGTAACATGTTTTAATGAGATTAGTAACATTCTCTTATTAGGGTTAGCATGGAGACCACTAGGGATTCCTTAGAATCTAGCTTCAGTTAGAAATCTAGACATCACATTCCGGACCCACAGTTAATTGCAAATAAGTCTACTAATTAAATGCAATTGCGCTCCAGTATTATGAATAATTACAAGGAGTGTTAGGATTTTTGTATGTTGCTAATTTGATGGATGCATGTCACTTTCACCGTCATCTGATCACGCAGTCATGCATTAATGTTAGGACCTTGAAATATGAAACTTAGACATGCATATGCATTTTGATTTTCAAAAACACTATCCTGCGTGTTTTCGATCTTAAAATAAAGCTTTGAAAGCAATGTCTTTTATTCTCCCTGTAACTTCCCCAAAATCCACACTTTTCCTAGAAGAAAGAAGAAAAGATTGCAAAACCTATAACATTACATAGATTATTAGATTGGGCTAAAATCTCTTTGGTCTCTACTTCTCGTCTTCTTGATTCATCATCGAAAAGGTCTGTGGGTCTCCCAATCTTACCAATTTCACTCATTTCTCACTCGAATGCACAAGCAAATCATGGCAGCCCAGCAAAAGAAAATGAGAAAAAGGAAAGAAATAGAAAAAAAAATAATGAGACAAATTGAATACTGAAATATATGATTTATAATTGCATAAACCCAATCATCATCATGGGGAAAAAGGAAGTTGCAATTGAATCTTAACCCATTTTGGTTGGTTTTGGATACATCTGTTCGAGCCTAATTCGTTTTAGGACACTGATTCCTGGGTAAATGAGCAGACAAAGAAAACACCTTATATGAGTTAATCTCCACAGATCTTTGAAAAATCCATCTTTCCCTAGTAAGGCTGTTTTGAGGTTGGGCTTTTAGGTACGGACTTGGTCTAGACCGATATCTTGGCCCGATAAGTAAATGGATTGAGCCTAAGCACATCTCCCTTAAAGACCCAATAATTACCCTAAACTGGAAAATTGTATAAGAAAATTAATTATGTCCCTTATATTTTACAAATGAACCGGGAGCCGAGACCTGACTATCAGGCTTACATCATCACAATTCCAAATACCAAGCCTAGTAAGTGTATGGGTTGAAGTTGGACAGGCTTCAGCCAAGCCCAACCCTAATGCCAACTGCAATGCTATGAATCCATAGAAACAATGCTGTGAATGCATAGAGTTTCTATGGAGCTGGATTCAATAAGAGAAAGCATGTTGAAGCTTAACTGAATTAGCAATAGGTTAAATATTCAAGACCTGATTCAATACATGGGCCTAAAAATAAGGGGGAACCATAGAGAAATCCAGAGAAATTTGCATGACTCTAAAAGGAAGAAAAACACTCCAATTTATCAAGTGCATCTTTGTTTGGAACCTTTTTGAACTATATCACAAGGTTTGAATAGTAGCTATGAATCACACTTCAAATATTTCTTGATCTATTTCATAGCCAAACTTTATCCTAGGGGAGTATGCAGGAGACTCTTTGCACAAGAATACATCCATGCACTTAATGTAGGGTGGGCCCTACTGTATTAAAGTAAGATAAGGTGTTTTACTTACAAAGATTTCGGCTGTGGCCGTCAGCATGAGAAAATCGTTTAAGGAATTTATGGGGAAGAACCCCATAGGATACCATATGTCGGATGAGGACTTAGTTGGAGGTTGGACACGGGAGGGATCCTTTGTCCTCAATTCATCTTTTTTTTTTTTTACTTTTTTTTGGGATGGTCGATATCGACCATCAACCATAATGAACAAGGAAAATCTCCATCTCTTCATATTCCCTTTCCCCCAAATCCCCTCCCGCTTCATCTCCATAAACCGTAAGTGTATGGGACATGGAAAATCTCCATCTCTCCATCCAATCCCCATGTCCAGCGGCTTCATGCAAGGCTCCCCGCAGGAGTGTGATGTCAAATAAAAATCTATCGGTGGATCCTGCCTCCTACCACAGAAGCAAGTATATTGAATATCCTTTGACGAAATAAGCTGCACCGCCTGACATCCGGGGCACCAACAATTCAGACCCTAGTTCTTCTCAACTAAGAGATCGAGCGCCCACTTCTTGATGCAATTCATGTGGAAGATTGAGTAGCAACTAGAACATGACCAGATTGCAGCAGACCTCCGGACCATATCATAACAGATCATGCACTCAACAGCCCCCTTTGTGAGCATGTCCTGGATTTCCTGGACAAGTTGCGGCACCACATTCGACTCGGCACCCATTCCTGCCGGCCTGTGCCTGCTGTGCGACCGGAAGATTGCCGATTATGGCGGGAATGAGAACTCTCTGCTACAGATTTCATCATCCAAGATTCAAAGAGAAAAACAGGATCAGAGTCACCGATCGTGGATGATAAAACCCTAATTAATCCCCAAGCCGAAAGGACTTTTACCTCCCCCTCTCCTCCCTCCTCCCCCCTCCTCCCCTCTTCTCCATCCTGAAAAACTCAATTTTTTTTGGGTTCTGCAGAATGGTCGATATCAACCATAAAACTCCCCTCTTCTCCATCCTGAATAACCCAGTTTTTATTTGGGTTTCCGCAAAATGGTCGATATCGACCACTTTTATTGTCGATATCGACAACATAACTGAAACAAAAAAATACAGTCATTGTCAGTATCGACCACTTTTATTGTCGATATCGACCACTGTAAAACAAATGGAAAAAAAAGGATAATGGCAGATATTAGTGCTTCGTTCGGGGATACAAAACCTGTAAATTAAGAAAGAAA
This sequence comes from Litsea cubeba, assembly GCA_012931725.1. NCBI lineage: Eukaryota > Viridiplantae > Streptophyta > Magnoliopsida > Laurales > Lauraceae > Litsea > Litsea cubeba. The sequence goes on from CM022945.1 coordinate 100,403,012, forward strand.
AATTCCCTCTCCTCCCTCCTCCTTCTCCTCTCCTCTTCTTCATCCTGAAAAACCCAGTTTTTTTTTATTCCCGCAGAATGGTCGATATCGATCATAAAAGTGGTCGATATCGACCATTCGCTAAACAACAAAAAAAAAAAAAAAAGAACCTTGGGGACCTTTTTCATATATATGGTGTTTTCAACTCCTCCAAAGTAGTATGAGGTCCTATGGAGTCCTCTCGGGTAAATTCCTCAAATCTTTTCTTATTTGATATATTTCACTCCCAAAACTCGAATACGTACAATCAGACCAATTATAATAAGTCCCATGCTCATTTTTAGAAATGAATAAACAATGGAGTTCCATGGTCCATTCCAACTACCATAATGGACTTTAAGAGTTCATTCTATTAATTATATATACTAGTGTAGCGTCTAGACTCTAGATAGAGGTAACTGTGAGGATTGAGGAATAAGCGGCTCAGATTAAAGCTAGGTCAGGTTTTCTCTTCCCCTTTGACCTTCATTTTAAAGCTATGTATAGTTCAATCGTTTGATGAATAGGATGTTTATGGGACTGTAATCAACCATGGACAATATGATTAGGAAGCCAAAGCCCGTTCCTTTGCATGAGAGGAGGTGAAATGAAATAAAATTAAGGCTTAAATTAAAAGTAAGAGAAAAGGAGGGAGTTGAGAGTAAAATCAATACAATATAAATATAGTTCAACAATGTTTGGATAACATTATAATATATCATCAACAAGTTTAAATCTTCTAAGTTTTCATTATCATAGAACAAAAAGTGTCATATTATTATATTATGTCACTTATTTTCACAAATTTCATTATACCTTTGAATTGTTTGGCAAATTATAAAAAACTCACAAGATGATAAACTGAATAAGAAATAGAATGAAAGTAATCAATTGACCCAATGCAGGACTCACTAATTTGTAATTACATGTGTTAACAATCATAGTAGGACCCACTATTATTAAAAAATTGCATGATTAAATGTTAAAACCTTGAGATCCAAGCAATGATGTCTAATTAAGGTAAGCCCACCGAATATTTTTTTTTAATATAAGTCCACCAAATGTCGATCGCCATAGTGAAATACTTCTAATGGTGATTATCACAAATGAGCCTATCTAGTTGTTTTTTTTTTTTTTTTTTTTTTTTTTTTTTGAAATTTTATCTAATGTCAAACATCATTGATGAATCCATCAATGAGAAATCATTATGGGACCCATTTGATATTGGTTGTCATATTAACACAAGGGGAGCTATCAAATAGTGGGACCCATTTAATGATGACAAATTGATAATTTCAATCACACAATTCAATCTTGGTAATTAATAAGAAACCCTGCTAATTTTGGTAGTATGTGACCCACCTAATTTTTTGTAATAACAATGAAGGCTCCCTAGTGTGACATTAGTAAGACCCACCTAATATTGATAATTAACAATGGCTATTTAATTGTGATATGGTTATAGGACTCCACATTAAATTTGTAAGCATTTTGTATCAAATCTAATATTACGAGTCATAGTTGCATTCCTATAAGGATCATTGATGTTAAAACTTATATGGTAGGCTGCTAAATTCAATGATTGCCCGTGAACTCTTTTGTATATAGGAAAGATTTTGTAATAAAAGATTATTTTATGCAACATATCCTTGAATAATGTAATATGAAGATTTTTAGAAGAAAATGAGATTGTAATATACTTTTTAAGTAATCCAAATACCTCCATTTGTTGTGTATATATTATATTCTAAGTGGCTATTTGGAAACCATATATTTCTAAAGATTTTGCCATATTATCTCATACTTTAATATGACACTATTTTATTATGTGATAATGAAATCTTACAATATTAAAATTTGGTTATATTATGTTATGGCAGCTATGCCTAGTAGATAATATAACAAAACCTTTTAAAATATCTTCTTTCCAAACGCCCACTTAAGTTTTTTTATATACTTCCTAACAGTTTAAGATTTATAAATGGGCCCATGTGATTTTAGTATTTGCAAATAGGTCATTTCTTTCTTATTTTAATTTGCCTATCTCTTTATCCTTATTTGTATAATTTAAAAGCTTTATAATATTAACAATTAATATAGTACATTTAATAGAGAACAATCATACATAAATCCATTTTTATAAATACATAGCTCATCTCATTAAATCGAGATCTATCATAATACTTATGACGATTAACGCCTATACAAAAGTGGATTGGTTATAATTGATCCAATTCATGTACGACCCCCTATTAGATTGATGAAAGTTTTAAAATACATGATTATACTTTATATACATGAAAGAGTTATTGCAAATAGAAAGTATCATGACTAGAAAAAATAGTAATATTTTTATAAATAATGACATACTCATTTTTATTTAATGGATGTAAAGGCAAATCCTGATGGTGGTTTCTCATTCTGATAATTACGTTGATATAGGATGTATTGAAAAAATAAAAAAGGAAGGGGCGTATTTACAAATACTAAAATTACGTGAGCTTATTAACAAACTCCAAAAACCCTAGGGGGTAAATAAAAAAACTCAAAAAAGTTTGATGCATTCCTGAGTGGACTGACCCTCCCTTTCCCTTATTTTCCTCCTCTCCATATTTCTGCTCCTTGTTCTTCAAACAGCAACAGCAGCAGCCGCGCCCTCAGACTAGGGGCATCATCAACCGTCCAAAAAACACCACCACCTCTCTCTCTCTCCCGTGCTCCTCTTCCCTACCCAAAAATCATACTCTCTCTCTTCTTTTTTTCCTCACAAAACCTACTCTTGTATCTTCCCGTCTATACACTTCAAACCCTAACCCTAATCCGGACTTCCTCTTCTTCTTTTCTTCCCTTGGAACTTCTCATGGCAGCTGCCGCGAGCTACGGCGGACGCACGAGCGTCCGCGTGGTGGTCGCCGGCGACCCCCGCACCGGAAAATCCAGCCTCATCGCCACAGTCGCCGCCGAGTCCTTTCCCTCCAATGTGCCGGCGGTGTTACCGCCTACACGCCTCCCCTCCGACTTCTATCCCGATCGCGTGCCCATCACGATCATCGACACCTCTGCAAGGTACACACATGGATAGATAGATAGATGAATAGAGAGAATTCCTGATTTCATGTTTTTGTTCGTTGTCAATTGCTGTATTTTTTTAATTGTTCATTTTTTGAATGGTTAGTGTGGATTATTGGCAGATGATTGAATAGATAGATAGATAGATATTGAGATGATTTCTGATTTCATGCCTGTTTTGAGGTTCAACTTTTCAATTGCTATAGTTTTGTTTAGTTGATTTGAGTTGTTGGTAGTGCGGATTATCCATAGATGGGGAAATGTATTCCTGATTTGATGTCTCTGGTGGATTTCAATTGCTGAAGTTTTGTTTAATTGTCAATTTTATTTAGTATTGATGTGGATTATTGATAGATATAGAGAGAGATTCCTTATTTATAGTTTTTTATCAGGATGCAGCTGGTATAGTATTACTTAATTTAATTTCATTTATTGGCACTGTTGATTATTGAAAGATAGATGGATGAGGCATTGTTGTCGGGATCCAAACTATTCATACACCGAATCCTACTATTCATATCGAATGTATCGAATCCTAAGGAAAAAGATTTGTATCTATGCAATGAATCCCTTTTCCGAGTGAATCTTTGGATTTGATACTTGTTTTTATCGAAACTAACGATTCAAGCGATTCTTCTAGGTGAGAATAGCTACAGCTGAATGGCTAATATCATAGGGCCTATTTTGATGCCTACCAATCAAGTAAAGTAATAGGTCAAACCGGTCCAAACGGTAAAAAAATGAACTTTCCCATGTTTGGATGGGTTTTAAGTGAGAAGAAGTAAAATCACAAATGGTCAAATATTTATCATTACTTTCAGCCAACGTCGGACCATATCTCGTCATTTCTCCATGCCAAACCCGCTTGTGCTACCAAAGTATCTCTCAACATCGTCTTCCTCATGGTGAAGACAAATGAACCAGCAAAAATCTCTTCCCCATGGCGAGGACGACAAGGAACCAGCAGAAAAGGGAAACTTTTCCTCATATCATGTATATCTTCTCGTCTTCTCCATGAACCTTATCATCTTCATCCTCTGCTTGTGGTGAAGCATCTTCTCATTAGTTACCCTAAGCATAGATTGACACTGCATATGTATTTTCCTCAGATTTCTGAACCCTAAGCACAGATCTCTGTTCATTACCATAAGTTTTTTTACTTCCTCTTTTGTTTTGTTCTTTTTTTTTTTTAGCTTCACAGATCCCAACTGAGATTTTTCTTCAGATTTCTTCATGGCCTAAATGGCGTGAGCATCCATGTGACCTGAACCAGATCAAATCAAATTTGGGGATCTAATTGATTTTCTCTGATTGCCAGTCCTTGCTGCATATATCTCTTTGTAATGGATGTTTGATAGTTTTGAAGGAGTGAATTTGTGTTTTACATGTGGACAATTAGGTGAACAGCTAGAGGAATGGAACAGGGGTGGGATGATCTTAGTCATGTGATTTGCTGGCTGATGTGAAGGTGGGGATTTGTTAATTAAGAAAATTACGTGATTGTTTTTAAAAAAGTACAAATAAATTTATCAATTATCGATTGATTTTAATGACCTAGGTTTTATATGAACCATGGATTACAGCCATCAATGTGGGGCCAATGATCAAACCAGCTGTATACGATATCGTGATTAATGTTTATGATACACAATCTTTGGTTTTTTTTTTTTTAAACCAAAAAATTTATTAAAAAGAACTGGTTGAGTTTTTCCAACTCCAGCTATGTTCAATATCGTACGAGAAAAAATTATTGACACTGTACGATATCATACACAGACACATTGTACAAAAATTGCAGTTTTGAATAAAAAAGACCACCAAGTTTATAAATATTTTTTGGTCAACACCCTAGCTACTAGAATTAGAGTCTCAGGTCTAGTGTACGTCAAATGCCCAAAAAAATTCTATGGTAAATATGAGAACTTATTTTTCCCCACTATTTTTTTTTAACTTTACCCCTGTTGAGTTATCCAAACGCTATAAAGTAAAACTCAATTTCCATTGCCACAAACATCCAAACACCTTTTTCATTTAACCAAAAAGTCAACTCCACTTTCAAACCACCTCTAATTTCTAATGATGTGACATTTAACGTTCTCCTACCATACAAGTAAATTTACCGAACAGCCCTTAAAGGGATGTTGTGCTACTTTTTTTTTAGCCACGCCCAATTGACTAAATGGACAGGCTTGGGCCTGATATTTATGGCCCAGCAGGCTTGGACTAGGTATGGACCTATGTTTCTAAAGTTGGGCCAGTCCTGGATATGCTTCAGCCTGGAACGGCCTGGCCCATGAACCCTACTCAGCATGTTGTTAAATAATAAAAGATCGAAATGACATCAACAAAGTCATTCATCTTAGGCCCGTCGAACTAGGACCCAACCCATCCTTCATTTGGATGAAAACCAGTAAGCTGCTCTCATTGGGTGATGGTGCAACCCAGCTTCCCATTAATTTCCAATGATGTGACATTTAACTTCCTCCTACTATACAAGTAAATTTACCAAACAGCCCCTAAGGGAAGTTGTGCTACTTTTTTTTTCTTCATATGATCTTCTTTAATTGCGAGAATAATGTTGGTGATTTAGATTTTATTTTTATTTTAAAAATAAAATAAATGCAATTCATTTATTTTTTCTAGGAATATTAATATCTTTAACATATTTAGCTTCCAAACATATATTCATTTGTTATATATTAATGTATGTCTATGATGTTTTTCGTATGCTTGTACTGATCTTATATAGCACTCTGATGTTATTACTATAGATGGAACATGGATGGATTATGAATAGATAATTTTCTTACTTATTTTAAGCTCTTTTTTTTTTTTTTCAATTTTGTACAAGAAAACAGAAAGTCCTTATTTTTTCATTTTGTACAAGAAAATAAAAATCCTCCGATTGGTGATATGATTCACGATATGATTTGATTCAACCCCTTGAACGATTGCGATTTCAATTTTCAGAACAATTGATGAGTTATGGGTTTGCTAATTTCATTTACTCTAATGCAGTCTAACCATGGATAGATAAGTACAAATTGGGATTCCTGCTTTCATACCTTAGTTGGATGTCAATTGTTGTAGTTTTAATTTAATTGTTAGTTTTATTTATTGGTAGCGTGTTGTTGTTAGAATCCTATGATTTGTATCCCAAATCCTACTATTTGTATTGAATCATACGGAAATGATTCATATCTATGCCATGAATCCCATTTCATGTTGAGTTTTAAGATTCCGGTGTGAGTGTGAATCTTACGATTCGAGACATTCTACATCAATTCTTACGATTCAAGCAATTTGGCTGAGTGATAAATGAATAGCCACAGCCAAGAAGTTAATGTTAGGAATATTTTTCTTTTTATTAATTTTTTCCATTCCTTTTTTAATTAGCATTTCTATTTTTAAAAGGTTATTTAGTGGTTAAGAAAACCTCTTATTAAGGGATTTTTTTTTGCGATTTTGGACCCAAATAGAGATCATTAGGGGCCAATTATTCAACTAAAGGGTTCGATTGTACATTTGGGGTTTTGTCCTATATTCTCTTGTTTTGGTCTGTTTTATTCATGGACACTTTTTTTAAGAGACATCCTAACTTGTAAGGTTGATTATTTGGTTTATTTTTTATTTTTTATTTAAAGAGAACAAGTTGCCATAGTTCTTGTTCCTAATAACATTGATATCTTAAACATATTTTACTATTTACACATAACATTTATGAGATATTAATATATGTTAATGATGTTCTTCATATGATTGTGTTATAGTCTTGTTCAGTTGTTTGTCATTGACTCATTGTATTTATGTTTCCATGGATGGAAAATGGATGGTTAGCGAATAACTACTATTGTCTTTTTTTCCTCATTTTTTCATAAGATTTTTAAATTAGTATTATTTTTATATGAGAAAGAAAAAACCTATTATTTTCATATGAGAAATAAAAAACCCTATGTCTTGCAATATGGTTCACAATATGATTTGATTCATCCCCTTGAATGGTTTGCAGTATGATTTTGATTTTTCTGAACAATGGTAGTGCGGATTATGGAGGGACAGATTCCTGATTTCATGCCTTTATTGGGTACTATGGATTTATATATTGCTCTGCTTTTACTTAATTGAATTTCGCAAGTTGGTACTATTGATTTTTTTATATTTAGATATATAGATGGATGGATAGAAGAGTGATGAATTCTTGATTTCATGTCTTAATTGGGTTTTAACCTTCAGTTGTTGTTTTATACTTTTATTTAGTTTCTTTCCATTTGAGCATGGATTATATCCGTAGATAGATGGATTTCATGATTCTTGATTTCACGTCTTTCTTGAGTTCCAATTGCTGCAGTTTTATTTAATTTAATTTCATTTATTGCCAGTTTGGATTATCGAAGTAGGCTGGCTACAGAATTGAAGCTGGCGGATGTTGTGGTGCTGACGTATGCATGCGATCATCCGGTGACACTCGATCGGCTGAGTACCTTCTGGTTGCCTGAGCTTCGGCGGCTTGAGGTTTGTGTGTTTGCCTTATTTTTTATTTCCTCCTTTTCTTGGAACGGTTTGTTTTATTTTATTCATGTGTTTGGATGGGCAGGTGAAGGTGCCAGTGATCGTGGTTGGTTGCAGGTTGGATTTGAGAGATGACCAGCAGGTGAGTCTGGATTTGGTGATGTCACCAATCATGCAGAAATTCCGGGAAATTGAAACTTGTATCGAGTGCTCAGCACTGAGGCAGATTCAGGTATTTCATGACATCTAGCTTCTTAGTTCTTGACATCCGTTTTTGGACTTTGAATGTATCATATGGGTCACTAGCAGTTTTTGAGTGTTTTATGGATGAATTTGGTCTCTCTCTCTCTCTCTCAATATTCTATGTATCTCATTGATAAAAGCTTATGTTATTGATTAGCGAAAGAGGCCCAAAATAAAGATATAAAGGAAATGTAGATTTTCTCTAAGATAGTATATTAGAGGGAAAACAAATATGATATCTAAAAATACACAACTCTTACCGTTGTAGCAAAAAATATGGTCAAGAGCATCATGCCCATCTTATAGAGTGAATTGCATCTGTGGGTTATCTAAAACACCGAGACCTATCACCAGACGACCATAGAATTAATGGTCCAAATGGTTATCTAACAAAACCTAATTGAGATTTTAGTTGGTCCTAATATCTGCTGAATTGCAATTTTGTTTCAACATTGGCATTGTATAACCCCTTCTATTAAAAATGGGGACAGTATCAAGAAGAAATACATGTAAGACTTGGAATTAGAGACATGCATGATCCGAAGAAGAAGAAGAAGAAGAAAAACCTTGTCACATTTGTGTACACGCATGCTTGAAAATATATCACTCACAAAAAGTAAAGTAACCACAACCCCTCTACTCACTACTAAGAGATCAGCTATTAATTAGTTTCAACTTTAATTTGAGTCCAACTACAATAGTATTAATATAATAAGTAGTGAATAATACATTGCATATATATTAACATTAACAAAACATATATTAATAGTATGAATAGGGGCGGAACTAGATATGGGGGTTGGCCCCCCCACCCCCTACAATAGTATTAATATAATAAGTAGTGAATAATACATTGCATATATATTAACATTAACAAAACATATATTAATAGTATGAATAGGGGCGGAACTAGATATGGGGGTTCCCCCCCCTCTCTTCCACCCACCCAAAAAAGCGAAATTTGGAAAAACCCCTTGGTGTAATGAAAAACCTCATTTTTCCATACAAAAAATTGGAAAACCCCCTTATGTCATAGAAAATTTTAGTTTTTCTTTTATAGTGCCCCCTTCAAGGTTTTTTTTCCTGTACATAGTGCCCCCATCCCCCACCATGCAGGATCGACCTCAAAGGCCATATGTGTACGGCCCAAGATTGTTTAGGGATATTCCTACTTTATTTAATTAATTGTTTTAATGAGTTGTAATTAGGATAGGATTCTAGTTTGATTAGTTTCCTAGTTTGTTTAGGTTTCTTAGCCCCTAAGATTTGTTTTCTTATTTATATGGCATTATACACATGAAATATTCAGAAAGTTGATTAATAGAAAGGGGTGTTTCCTTTTGAGGTTCGTCCTTTTTTTGTCTTTCCGGAGACATTTTGAAGTGTCTGCGGACATGTGATTCGACACCTCCACGCAAGCACTAATCAGTTTGGTATCAAAGCCAAATATGGAAATTGAACTTCAAAGAGCCAAATGTGCACTTAAATATGGAAAATTCTATTATGAGAATGAGGACTATTTTTGGCAATTTCTTGATTTGAAACAAGGAGAGTTGTCCGCTGTTGAATACTCTGACCAATTTTCAAAGCTCCAAAATAATTGTGGATTAGAGGATGATAAGGAGCATGATTTAATTAGTTTTCTTAGAGGTTTGAGATCGGATATAGTGGAGAGAATGAATGACTGCAAGACCATTCATGAGGCATATTGAGAAGCAGTTCGTGTGGAGCACATGCCTAAACGGTCTCATTTGAGAAGAGTTATGCCTCAAGAAGGAAAGACATCGCGAATAATAACAGGCCATAATTTGGAACTAGTGGCGGATGATATGTTGATTGAGAAACGAGAACAAGATATAGAAGTTTCCATGCCTACATGTGGGCCCGAATTTCATCTTCTGGATAATGGTGATTATAGGCAACACGGAAAGACAAACAAGTTATTGAAGTTCCCCACATTGATTTTATCCTCGGGGGATCAACAATGGAAACTTTGAAATTGCGATTTGATGGTGCAAATTCTATATACATGAAGTCTTGAATTGTTCAATTGCACATCCACACAAAATCCAGTTGTCAAAAGAAACAAAGTGTCAGGCCCAATTCAAATTGGAGGAAACAACCAAATACAATTTTGATGATGTGCACATAAACTAAAGTTCAACCAACGGATCAGAAGTTCATCCGATTGATCTTCGACCCAGGTGGACATTTACTGAGTCGAAGACATTTACCAACCTCGAGGTTAAGTTCTTTCCAAGCAAGGGATAATGATGCAGAATAGACCTCAAAGGCCGCATGTGTAGGGCCCAAGATAGTTTAGAGATACTCCTATTTTATTTAATTAATTGTTTTAATGAGTTGTAATTAATGAGCCTAACTGGGAAACTTATGGAAGTGGTGGATACAATGGAAAGGAGACGAATCGCAATTGCTTGCTTGCAAGAGACAAGATGGGTGGGACACAAAGCTAAAGAGATTGAGAGGACCGGGTATAAGTTATGGTATACGGGACTTAATAGATCGAGGAATGGGGTCGGCATAGTGGTAAACAAGGACTTAAAGGAAGATGTAGTGAATGTAAAGCACTATGGAGATAGGATTATTGCAATTAAGTTAGTGTTAGGAGAAGAGATAGTGAACGTAATTAGTGCTTATGCCCCCCAGGTGGGCTTAGGAGATGGACATAAGGAGAAGTTTTGGGAAGACTTGGAAGGAGTGCTACAAGAGATACCCCAAGGAGAGATGGTCTTCATAGGAGGTGATTTGAATGGTCATGTAGGACGTGACGTAGATGGATACATAGGAGTACACGGGGGACATGGGTACGGTAATAGAAATGAAGAAGGGAAGGATATCTTGGAGTTTTCAGTGGCTTATGATCTCATGGTAACTAACACATTTTTTAGAAAGAGAGAGGAGCATTTGGTGACTTATAAGAGTGGCTCATCGAGGACACAAATTGACTTCTTCTTAACTAGGAAAAGAGACCGTTTAGCTTGTAAAGATTGTAAGGTTATACCGGGGGAGAGCTTGACTTCCCAACATAGGTTGTTGATCATAGATGTGCAGTTACAAAGGTGGACTAGAAAAAAGAAGTTGTATAGATGCTCAAGGACTAAATGGTGGAACTTGAAAGGTGATAAGCAACTAGCTTTAAGAGAAAGAGTACTAGAGGAAGACGTTTGGGGGACAGAAGAGAGTGTAAATAATATGTGGGATAAGGTAGCAGAGTGTATTAGGAGGGTAGGGAAAGAAGTCTTAGGAGAATCTAAAGGGGGTGCTCCGGTACAGAAAGAGGCATGGTGGTGGAGCGAAGCCGTCCAAGACAAGATAAGAGTTAAAAGAGAGTGCTTTAAAACTTGGCAAAATGATCGAATTGAAGCGAACTTGGAGAGGTATAAAGAAGCAAAAAGAGAAACCAAAAAGGCAGTTAGTGAGGCCAAGGCAAAGGCATTTGAGGAGCTATATAGGCGACTTGACACTAAGGAAGGCGAAAGAGAGATATTCAAGCTTGCTAAAACTAGAGATCGGCGGACCAAGGACTTAAACCAAGTTAAATGCATTAAGGATGAGGATGAAAATGTATTAGTAAAGGAAGAGGAGATAAAGGAGCGTTGGAAGAGCTACTTCTACAACTTATTTAACGAAAGCAGTAGTAGTGACATACAATTTGGGCAGCTTACCATTTCTAGAGAAGAAGCGAATCATATGTTCTATAGGAGAATTAGTAGGGAAGAAGTTAAAGAAGTATTGAAAAGAATGAAGAATGGGAAAGCGGTTGGGCCAGATGGTATCTCTATTGAGGTCTGGAGGTGCTTGGGGGAGGATGGTATTAGTTGGTTGACAAAGCTTTTTAATGTAGTGCTAAAGAGCAAGAAGATGCCTAATGCATGGAGGAAAAGTATTCTTATACCCATATACAAGAACAAAGGAGATATTCAGAACTGTGCGAACTACCGCGGGATTAAATTGATGAGCCATACGATGAAATTATGGGAGAGAGTTATTGAGAGAAGACTAAGAAGAACAACAAATATTTCAGAGAATCAATTTGGTTTCATGCCTGGGAGATCAACCATGGAGGCTATCTTTCTCCTGAGGAGGTTAATGGAACAGTATAGAGAAGGTAAGAGAGATTTACATATGGTGTTCATTGACTTGGAGAAAGCCTACTTTGGAAAGTTCTGGAAAAGAAAAGAGTTTGTGTCGCTTATATTGAGGCGATAAAGGATATGTATGATAGAGTCGTGACATCTATAAGGACGACTGGCGGCGAAACTAAGGAGTTTCCTATCACGATTGGTCTACACCAAGGCTCAGCGTTAAGCCTGTACTTGTTTGCCCTAGTTATGGATGAGATTACAAGACATATCCAGGATGAGGTGCCGTGGTGTATGCTATTTGCAGATGACATTGTTTTAGTGGATGAGACGAGAGAAGGAGTGAATGCTAAACTTGAATTGTGGCGGAAAACATTAGAGACAAAAGGGTTTAGGCTAAGTCGATGCAAAACGGAATATATGGAATGCAAGTTTAGTCAAAGTAGGACACCTGGTAACATAGCAGTAAGTTTGGGCACACAAAAGATAGTAGAGAAAGAAAACTTTAGGTACCTTGGATCTATGGTGCAACAGGATGGAGGGATTGATACTGATGTAAGTCACAGGATTCAAGCCGGGTGGACCAAATGGAGGAGTGCTTCGGGGGTCTTGTGTGATCGGAAAGTCCCCCTCAAGGTTAAATGAAAGTATTATAAGGTGGCGGTACGGCCAGCGTTGTTATATGGATCAGAGTGTTGGGCAGTAAAGCATAATCATGTCAAGAAGATGGAAGTTGCGGAGATGAGAATGCTAAGATGGATGTGCGGGATCACAAGGAGAGATAGGATTAGGAATGAGGAGATTAGGGGCATAGTAGGAATTGCACCGATTGGAGATAAAATGAGAGAAAATCGACTGAGATGGTTCGGCCATGTTAGAAGGCGTCCAACAGAGGCACCTGTTAAAAGGTGTGAAAGCATGGAGTTTGCCAAGAGTAGGAGAGGGAGAGGGAGACCCAAGAGAAGTTGGAAAGAAACTATTAAACATGATCTTGCCTACATGGATCTAACGGAGGACATGGCCCTAAACAGATTTGATTGGCGTTGTCAAATCCATATAGCCGACCCCACCTAGTGGGAAAAGGCTTGGTTTGGTTTGGTTTGGTAATGAGTTGTAATTAAGATAGGATTCTAGTTTGATTAGTTTCCTAGTTTGTTTAGGTTTCTTAGCCTTGGAGATTTGTTTTCTTATTTATATGGCATTGTAGACATAAAATATTTAAAAAGTTGATTAATAGAATTGGGTTTTCCCTTTTGAGGCGCATCCTCGTTTATGGTCCTTGTAGAGATGTGTTGAAGTGTCTGCGGACACGTGCTTCGGCACATTCCACGCAAGCTCTAACCCTAGGCCTCCCACCCACCTACACGCGCGCACACAACATCCAAAAAAAAAAACAACAATATACACCCAAAAAAGGCAAATTTCCTGGTCTACCCCTGTTTATGAATAATATATTAGATAAATATATTGACATTTGTAATATTATTACTAGTAGTACAAAAGATAATATTACATTAGATTGAAAGAGCCCACAAAAGAAAGGAAGATGTGCATTTTTGTTGTACTCCAATCCAACTGATGCATAGCTCAAAAATAAATAAATAGAACACTAATTATATCTTCGGGTTGCCGAAGATGACAAAATTCCTCGTGAAATAATTCGAAAACATGTGAAGAACAATCACGAAACCAAATTGCATGTATGGGAGGGGCCATACTTCACAATCCAATCACCATATCTACTTCCGGACCGTAGGAGGCACTGCTAAAAAATTGTGGCTTTCTATACTATTTAAGGGACATTTATAGGTGAGATAATTTTATTGAAAATGTATGTTCTTTTGCAAGAGACTTTTAGGAGAGTTATGGTGTGTGTTTTCTATATGCACTGCAAGATGTTTGAAGGTTTAAGATGTGTATAGTATACAATTGTAATCCTTATTCTTCTTTTGGCACTGTGAATTAGTTAAGCTGTCTTATTCCTCTTCTAGGACTGGAGAATGAAGTGGATTTGGGGTTTATTGTCTCGGATTTAAAATATGGGTCCCACATGGCCATGATGTTAAATGTTTGTCTGACGACCTCTTACGGCCCAAGTTTAATGTATCTCCTTGTGATTGACATGAACCAAAGTGGCCACACGGTCAGGAACAACAACTTTAAAAGATGTAACCCGACTCATGATATCATATAGGTAATTGAAGGCCCAAGTAATGAAAATCAAAGCTGCTCAACAAGGTTGCCTTTATTAGGAGGTGGTTTACAATTAGGAGAGAGATTTTAGGGGAGTGCATAGGTCGTTAGAGATCATCCCATGAAGTAAGAAAGTTTTAGGGGAATCTTATTGGGATAGGTAATTGGAGATAATTTCCTAGATTTATGGGCGATGTTAGATCACCCTCACCCCTACTGCTTTACTATATAATAATAATAATATTTAGCAAAGGAGGCCCATGCGGCTATGCCTAGCTTAGGCCTGAAAAAAAAAAATAAAGAGAACATAAATAGAATATTAATATTAGTGGTACAATACTACAATGTATAATATATTATAATATAAGTTGGAAAGTTGTAGAAAAAAAAAGCAGTGCTGCTGATATATAATACGTATACATATACATATACGTATGCATGTTTTATGAGTTAAGAGTAAGACTTTTGTAAACTTCAAAGGAGTTTTTATGTAATTTGGGAAAATCTTTGTGTTTTTTTATTTCTAATTTTGAAAGATTGAATAAGTAATTGATAGAAGTGGTCGCCCAACCCTAGAGAGTAGGACCATCTCTTCCTTTTTCTCTCGATTCCTTTCCTTCTCTATTTTTTTTTTTTTTAGTCTAGTTTTTTTTCCTGACACTTCTGGGAAAGAAACCTAGATTCCTGAGCAACAAGGAATCCAACCATATATTTTATATATATATATATATGTTTGTGAATGATAACTATATTAAAACCAGCCAAATACTGCTAATATTCTTCTTGATCTACTTTTGTTCTGTGCTGCCCTCAAGCTGAAGCTCTCTGCATCTATAATTGTAAGATCAACGTCCTCAGAAATTGAAAGGCAATTATTTTTTCTCCTTCTTCAGGTCCCTGAAGTTTTCTATTATGCGCAAAAGGCTGTGCTTCATCCTACAGGCCCACTATTTGACCAAGAAACACAGACGCTGAAGAATAGATGTGTGAGGGCTTTGAAACGCATATTCATTCTGTGTGATCATGACCGGGATGGTGCTCTCAGTAATGCAGAATTGAATGATTTCCAGGTTTGCTTGTGACACTGTCTGTGTGGGAATTGATTGATCTTTTCCCCTCTTTAATTGTGATTTAGTTAGTTTTATTAAGTGAAAGTTTGTCAAACTCATGTCTTCAAGTTTGCATGCTAGCATTGGATTTGCTTGCCTGCAGTAATTGCTCTTTTGGAATAACTTCAAAATTCATGTATGCAGGTTAAGTGCTTTAATGCACCACTTCAGCCTTCGGAAATAGTGGGTGTTAAAAAGGTTGTTCAAGAGAAGCTTCCTGAGGGGGTTAATGAACTTGGTCTTACCTTGGCTGGGTTTCTTTTTCTACATGCACTTTTCATAGAAAAAGGGCGCCTTGAAACAACATGGACAGTCTTGAGGAAATTTGGATACGATAATGAAATTAAACTCAGGGATGATCTCATTCCAGTTGCGTTAAAACGAGCTCCTGATCAGGTATGCTTCTAATTGAGTAAGCTTGAAAACTCATTGGAAGATTACAAAGCTTTTAAAATGGCTCATATCTTCTGCTGATTGGAAGACAATGGAAGATTCTTTCAAAGCATGTGCTCTATTCTAAAAAAAATCTTTCTGATATTAGATTAGCTAAACATTCATGATTTGGCGCATAGAGGACTTTTTTGTTTCCCTGACATCTTTGTGATGGTAATGGCATGTCACATTGGTTGGCCCACTAGGGTGCTAATTGTTCTGCTTTGTAGTATGAGGTCTGTTTTTGCTTTTTTTTTTTTCTTCCTATTAGTCATTTTCTTTGAACGATTTTCAGTTACTATCTAAAACAATTATCTGGTAATCCTTTTTATTTTGAACAGATATGGGTTTGTATTTCTGAAACATTAGAGCATATATTGCATGGGTATATGGTCTAAACTATGTTGACTCTTCTTTGATTGCTTTGATCATTCAGTCTGTTTCAACGTCATTAGACATAGACAATAGCAAATATGGAATACATTATTCAGTTCATTTCTGAGCTCTGACTTCTGACCCGAGATGGAGGAGATAATGCTTACCTAATGTTTGTCATGGTTCGTTTGAACACATTATTCAGGTCATTTGAACATGTTCTTGCTCTGTATTTCTACTGTCTAATCTTTATATCTAATCCATACTCATTTTTTCCCTTACTAAACTTTAAGCCAGAAAAAGATTTAGTTCATTTGAGCAAGTACTTCATAGCGAGGTAGATATAGAATTGTTATGATGAGATGACAGTATCATATGGGCATGTGTTTGTAGTATGAACAAAGAGAAAGGATGTATAGGGAAAACTAGGTGTAGATAGATGTGCTATGCTTGTACTTTAAATCCTTTAATTTGATTGGATTTATCTGTTTTTTGCATAATGGGGCTAATTGTTCTACAATGACATACATTTTTCTTATTGAAAAAAAAAAAAAAAAACCCAACAAATAAAAAGAAAAAAAGGTAAGGATTTAGATGATGAATGAGCTTAGTATGTCTTTGTGGTTCTAAAATTTTTGTCTGAAGTTCTTCATGATAATCCTTGATTTCATATTGTAGACTGTGGAGCTAACAAATGATGTTGCGGAGTTCTTGAAAGGGATCTTCTTCATGTTTGACATTGATGGTGTATGTAATCCTTTTACCATTCTCAATGATGTCTCTGATAGCATTTATGTTAATGCAAATGGAGTCATATTGCATATTAGGAAAGAAAAGAATCATGTTTGTTCCATCTCTCTCTTGGTTTGCATTCATCTAGTATTCCAGTTAACATTGTCTTGTTCTTTCCTGATCCTTTTTTATTACATGAAAAAAAATTTTTTTTCTCTTCCTGTTTCTGGCTACTAATTGGTTTTGTGCAACCATGGTGGAACTAATCATCATTCATGAAGGACAACAACCTGTAGTCTTCTAGTATGGAATAATAAGCCCAACCCTCAAATCAGCAAAAGGAGATAAAGCAAAAATTTAGCCGGCTAATTTAATTTACAAAGATAGAGATTATTTGCTCATAATTAACCTGCTTATGGATTAGCACCGGTGGTGCAGGCCCTAGGGTAAGGGCTTGTGTGGGCGCAGAAGCACATGTCCATTGACACTTCAAATGTCTCTGGAGAGACTTCAACACGAAGGACGCACCTCCGAGGGATGGAAACCCACAATTCTATTCAATAATCCAGTTTGAGAAAAAGAGTTCTACAATGCAGTATAAATAGGAAAAACAAACTTAGGGCCTAGATAACCTAAACCAATAATTGAAACTATCCTAATTACAATTTGAAACTTGCTAACTAGTGATTGGGGAAAATAAAAGGAAATAAAAATATATTCCTAAACTATCTTGGGCAGGACCACTTGTTGGCCCGTTCTGCATCATTTCCCCCAGGTTGAAAGAAGAGTCTGATTTCGAACTCGGTTCTGCATCTTGTTGCCTCTGTAGACATGGTGTACGCGAAGCAAGCACTTTGTGGCATGGGCCCTTGATTTCTTCTTCGATGATTCTGGTTTCTTTGGAGGGTGTAACTTTCTTTCCACCGTGCATGAATGTGTATGTGTTGTCGCGTATACCATGAGTGCCATTTTTGTCATTCGTCCATGGTCAGCCTAACAAGTTATCACCACCATCCATTGGAAGCACATCGCACCAAATTGTATCCGTATAGTCTTCACCAATGGCAAAAGTGACTTGACATGTATGTCGCACTTGTACTTCATGACCTGTCATTAGCCATTTGACAAAATAATGGCAATTATGCTTATAAACCTTCAGCTTCAGGCGATCAACAAGAGTTTGAGAGATGATATTTTCACAGCTTCCGCCATCGATCACAACCGTACATTTGTGCCCATGTACTGTACCTTTTGAGTGAAATATTTTTCCGCAACCATCTCTTCTCAACAATGGGGAGGACCAAAAGCGCTTCGCCATCCTTTTCGGCTTTTATTTCCTCCACTTCCTCTGATTCTTAGTCTTTAGGATCATCTTGTGTGTCCGGTTCTCAAGTGCATCTTCCATTAAGTTTATTTGTTTTGGACATTCAAACGAACGGTGCCCCTTTTGCTTACAATGAAAACATGTGAACCTATTATGATCTTCAGACTTGGGAGAAAAAATTTTCTGAGCAACTAGCACTTGGATTAGAATCTGGCTTTGATGGGGTCTTTTGTGCAGGCCATTTTTACACACTAAATTTTTGAGCTTGATAATTGCAATGTGTTTGGCCTTGATGGCATGCTAGATGATCTCATCAACATTATCAAAATTCTTAAATGCAAGGATATGTTGTATGTCAATTCTCAACCTAGGAAAACATCGGTCAACCAATATATCATCATCCTCATTTAAGCCACAATGAACTTGCATTGTCATAAACTCTTCAGAATATTCAACCACCGTCCTTGATACTTATTTCAAGTCTTGAAAGCTTGAATGTAGATCTCTGGAGTAGTCGACAGGAAGGAACTTTTACTTCAACAGATTTTTTTTCTCAATCCATGTTTCAACAGGATCTGTGTTTTGGTTTCTTCTTTTCTTTTGCAACTCTTCCCACCATATCGCAGCATAATTGCGAAATCGAGTTACCACCAAGGTAACTTTATGGCCATCTATCGTTGACTTGGGTGCAAAAATATTCTCCACACACTAAGCAATCCACAAAAAATTCATTTGGCTTCAATTTCCCATCATATTAAGGAATCACGAGTTTAATCCCTAAATCTGATCAACATTATTTACAGGATAAAGAGGGAGTGCGCTGTCCTGCTTTTGTTTTTTCTCTTCATGTAGGGCTTTCTTAGCCACCTGTGTGGTTTGGGTGCTTTTGGGGTCTCATGGTATATTCCTCTTGTACTGTTTGTGTGCTTTCCTTAGCAAAATTTGTTATCATTGAAGGAGAGAGAGAGAGAGAGAGAGAGAGAGAGAGAGAGAGAGAGAGAGAGAGAGAGAGAGAGAGAGAGAGAGAGAGAGAGAGAGAGAGAGAGAGAGAGAGAGAGAGAGAGAGAGAGAGAGAGCTAAAAAGCAAATAAATAGCCTGAGCATGCTGTATCTGTTGTATCAGCGCATATCAGTACATATTGATGATGCATATTGGTGCATCGGTGATTTGAATTCTGTATCAATTTCTTGAAAAACAGATTCATATAGGCCGATATTTCAAAAAGGCTAAAAGTACCAGTACCCATCTAATTTATCTTTTCTTTGTAGTGAAACTCTGCATTTTGTACATTTCCGAAAAAACAAAAAGGGAGGATGTAGGATATCAGTATGAATTTATCTTGTGTCGTAGGATATCTGTAATTGATTTTAGAGCGTTACTATTTTTCCTCCTTCCATTACTGACCTCCTTTTCCTCATTGTCACAGTTTAGTCCTGTAGTCCCTTAATAACTCTTTCAAGTTTCAATCACCACTTGCAACCTACGTAGTAGCTGGTATCTTTGTCATCATTAGCTTATCTTTTGCCCTATTTCTCATTTTAAGCTAACCCCAGCTTAGTAGGGCAAGGCGATGATGATGACAATGGGTAAAGTCTATGATGGCTGGATCATAGTTGTTAATATTGTTTCGGACCTCATTTTGCTCTGGTCTACAAAATGAAAAGTTTCGGCCGATTCGGGATTTCGGCGAAACTTTTCGGAATTACATTTCGGGGAAAATATAACATAATATATATACATATATAAGTAAAAAAAATAGAAAAAGTAATAAATATAGATTTAATCCATTATAGTAATTTTTTTGGAATTATATATTTGTGACAATATAAGAAATACAAAATACAAGTGTAAAAAAAGTAAAAAAAAATTAATTATGTAAAGTTCCATTTTGGCTGAAAAGTCACATTTCGGCCGAAATCCCGAATTTTGGCCGAAATTCTTGACCGAAACGAAAAATTTCGGCCATTTCGGCCGAAACGAAACGAAATTAATAACTATGGGCTGAATACTTCAAATTAGGCAGTGTATGTCTTTAGGCAGTGATGTCCCTAAGGTATCCGTGGTGTGCCCCTGCTGTATCCAGTTGCATCTTAGCATCATCGGTGAAAATTTTATTGTGCTTTGGCTTTAAGTGAACATCCATGATAGAGTAGTTATGGATGTTGATCCTCTGTAAGGGGTCGTTTGTCTACGCACATTTACATATGTAAATTGAGAATATGTGTAACACTTACGCATCAGTCATGTTTGTGTACAATTATTTACGCATCTTGTGTGTAAATGTGATGTGTAAATGGTGTGAAAATGGACTCATTTTCACACAAAAATTTGAACACCTGTTGAGATGGGAAAATAAAGAATACCAAAATGGGTGGGATTTGAAAGAACACCCGTTGGAAGCGGACGGTGTTTCCGTCAAACAAGTTTTGGTTTCAAGACCTCCCAAACGCATGAAAAAAAAAAAGAAGTTCAGAGTCGACAACTCTCATGAAACCACCAATAGTGCATCTTTCTCCCTGCGCCTTTCTCCTCCTTACGTCAAAAACCCATACTGCATCTTTCTCCCCACCCTGCGTCTCTCTCCTTGCGTGGCTGCATCTCTCTCCCTACATGGTCACCCAAGCTTCTCGTCTTCGTGTGAAGGTAATACAACTGTCTGCTATTGAACAAATGGGTTTATAAGCATTTCTTCTAGCAAGAGAACCATCATGATCTTGAGCACAAATACTGTTTCTTTACCAATATTTTTGACAAGGCATCATGATCTTGAGCACAAATGGGTTCTTGACTTCATATTAGGATAAATGGGGTAGTAGTCGAATACCACGAATCCTTCCATTCGTATACACTTCGTAACGAGAAAGAACAAGTTGTGTATGCCTTCAGGTTTATACAAGTTGTTGTACTGAGAGATCATCCCACACAGAGCAATGCGACCCTGGACTCTCGTGTTCAAGAGAACTGCATCGAGCATTGAGCCACCAACATTATCGAAGTAGATGTCGATGCCTTCTGGAAAATACCTGACAACAGTGCAGGATGCCATAAAACAAAATGCTAAGTAGAATACGTGATAGATTGATATTTAAATTACAAAGTAATAGTAGTGATTTGTCAAATGCAGATATATACCTTTTTGTAGCTGCATTCAAGTCCTGTTCTTCTTTATAGTTGAAAGCATCATTGAACCCAAGTTTATTTTTCAATAGATCAACCTGAATGATTGTGGCATCAGTGATTTTTTCAGTGATTTTTTTAATCAGTAAAAACATTTAGCTGAATCTCATCAATGTATATGATATTTGGGTATATATTTTCTTTTATTGTAATGGTGCTTTTGTTTGAGATCTTAATGGCCAACATATGTGTTTTACACTGTATGATGGTTCGTTGATTCATGTATGATGGTTTGATGTATTCTACATTTGTTTGTAAAAAATCATGTGTTTCATTTATTCAAGTATGATGGTTTGATGTGTTCTTTTTGGGTTTTTCTAACATGTAGTCCTCTAAGGTCCACTGTTTTGCTGAATTCAGTTTTTTACGATGTTCACTACTCATCACAAAATGAGGAACGCATGCTGCCTTTTAAGTGTTTGATGAAATTCCTGTTAGAAGAAATTAAAGAGTAGTTATATTTAGAAGAACTGGATGTGAGCTGAAAGTTTAATTACTCATCATTTCACTTTCATAATTGGAGTGATGATTTCATACTTCAACAAACAAGTGTAGACCCAGTTGATTTCTTAAGTTGGGTCACCTAATGAAAGGCTTGGATGGGTATGTACATGCCAATGAGCATGTGTAAGTAATGAAAGGCTTGGATGGGTATGTAGACCCTGGACTCTCATGTTTTGGTATCATGTGTATAGGGCTTTCTAACACCTTTCACATTTACCTTGTTATATGATATATAATGGAGAGGTCCTAAAATTTGAAATGATTGAAGATGCTAGCATTTTAGCATTTAGCTGACTTATTCTTATGGCAAGCTGTAGCATTTAGATATTTGATTTTGCTTCCATTTCAGAAGCCGCTGCCAACATTCATAAGAATGTTTGATTCATTGGTTACCTTGACATGCAAGAAGATAGAAGGGATGAATGGATTGATATGGTTTGGGCGGACATTTTGTTGAAAAGATGATAGTGCCACAAGTTATTTGACCTGATACATTGGGCTTACAGAAATGGTTGTGTTGGTGTATGAGGCAGGGACTGTTATTTCTGACTGTAGCTTGAGATGGTGTGCTCCCTCTTTTTTCACTCATTACTTGTGTGTGCATGTCTAGTAGGAGACTGTAGTAGTGCTCTAATGCTTCCCTTAACGCACAGTAGATACTCCATGGTTTATGAAAGGGACCATTCCATTTGATGGTCGTCATATTGAGTAAGAGTGGTGCCCAAAAGTTATCAAATCTCAGACATCCAAACCACTCAAATCATTATACTTCTCTTGGACTGTTGTTCCAGATTTTTCTGTAGAGCATGTATGTCATTTTTCCTATGTTATACATTTGGAAGTACATTGATCATGGGGTGGGGAGTGAAGGATCAATGAGAAAGGTTCTCTCGCCTTTTGCACTTTGGGGATTGAAATGATTTGACACACCATTACATATGAATGAATTTTAACACTTCTTTTTACCAAGATTAGGTGGTGATGGGAGGTGGACCTTTATTGCTTTTGGCTCAATGGTTTGGTAGGTCTGCCTGCTGTCTCATCATATTGTATGACAATAACATTTACTTGCTGCAATCTGTCAATATGAAGGTCACTGGGTCATTTTGCTTTTGCTTTTCAGATAGATCACTTTGATGATGTACTATTTATTTAGTCAATTTGCTCATTGTAGCACCCATTGGCACCAAATCGTCCATTGTTCTGAAACTCTCTATTTACAAACAATGCAAAAATTAGATTGAAGCATGGTTTAAAATCTCGGTCTCGGTCGCGGTATCGGCCGGGCCGAAAAACCGATATCGTCGCGGATATCGGTCCGTCGCGGTGTGAATTTTTTTTTAATCCAAGAAAATTCGCAAAAATATCCAAAAAATCCAGAATATTAGAAAATGCTGGAAAACAATATTTTTTTCCATTAGTAACAACAATAAATCAAAATCTCGGTCACCTTAAGTTATGAGTCCTGTTTGTGTCGCTGTTCGCTTTCTTCTCCAGTATTTTATATAATGCAACCATTATTAATGCTCATGATCAATAAGATGAAATATCATAAATTTGACATAATGCAACCACAATTTTGGGCAAAAACTCACACATTTTTGTTCCAAAAGTATAGATCTATTTTAAACTAACACATTATCAATGCATTTGAACAGTATTGTGGAAAAATGTAATTGATTTCAAGAAAAGCCCCAAATTTTGGAAATAAAAAAATTTAGATCTACACTTTAAAATACTAGATCTAGGGAAAAATAAGTGAGTAACATCAAATCTAACTCAATATAAAGCCTTTTGGTTCATGAATTAGTGTATTACACAATCTTTATTACTATATCATTCCAAACATAATTAAATAGGTTTAATATCTTATCTAGCAAGTTAAAGTACAAAAATGGAAAGACAACCAGCAAAAGAGTCTTAGCTATCATGGTCAAGTATGATCATTTTGTCTTCTTGATTGCCACTTCTCTAAAACATGCGCTTCGCAGAGGGGGTCCAGGGGTATCCCCCGGCGGGGATCGAGCGCCCCCGGACCAAATTTTTTTTATGAAGTTCTTCATTTGAAAATAAATGTCCCTTCTTGAGAACATGTGTCCCTTTTTATATAGTCCTGTAACTCCCGTTACTTATATGGGCGCTGCTGCTCTAAGGAATATGGAGATAAGAGGAGAGGGGAAGAAGATAAAGATGGGGAAAAAGTTAAAAAAATAAGGTTTTGGGGGTATTTTATATAATATCGGCCGATATTTTGAAAATATCGGCCGATATCTCGTTACGGCCGAGATGAACTTCATATCGGCCGAAATATCGCGATATGGAGGCCGATATAACCGAGACCGATATCTCAGTGAGATATCGGCTCGGTACCGGCCGATACCCGTTCATATTGGCCGATATGAACCGGTATCGGCCGATTTTTAAAACCATGGATTGAAGGTTAGGATTATAGTTAGGTTCTTTAGTTGAGAGAAACAATATACAGACACATTGCAGTTGGTTGTTACTAAGTCAAGTGAAGATTTACAATATGGGATTCCTGTGTGAAACTTTTTTCTCCGGAGACACTTGGGTGTGACCCAACTTCCTGGAGGTGGATGTGAAGCCTGTTCTCTTCCTATATCATCTTGCCTCCTTCATCCTTATCTCCAATATTTCTTCCTTGCTACTGTTTGCACTTTCACTATTGCTGTTATCTCAAGAAAATGATGTGTTAAATCTCCAATCGACCGTGATTGGATTTTGGAGGAATTAAGTGATGATATCTAGTAGTGTTATGTTGGACCAAGTGTGATGTTTTTTTTTTACTATAGTAGTTTTATTGCATTTTGGATGGTATTTAATATTGTAGTGTTATGTTGGACCAAGTGTGACTTCTCTATTTAATTTTATTAAATTTTGGCACTCTTTTATATTTTATTGTTATGTTTTTATTATTTGACTTTTATTTCTTATCCATTGTTGTGTGTGCTATTCTTTTAGATGGACAATGTTGATTTATAATGTGACAATAATGTTTCTATGAATGAGCTAAAATAGTTACTCACTTTTTTATGTGTGAATTGATTATGAAGCAGTATAATGTAATGGACATAAAGAAGAAGATCGTTTTTTGGTGGTTGGTAGCACTATCAACGGTCGTCCTTATGCTTGTAGACCATCATTGTAAACAGAAGAGGGTCAAAAGGAGGAGAGTTCATAATTTAGCTTTAACTGGCCATGACTTCACACAGTACCTCATTCATGGTCATGAGCGTTTAACATAGGATTTACTTGGAATGCATCAGTAAATAGAAGAGCAAGTGCAACGCAAATGATGCAGTGAATTCAGTTAAATGAGTACTAGATGCAATGAATCTTCTTTTTCATGAGTGGACATTCTATCATTTTTTGAAATGAAATCCGAAATATATATTTTGTGAAGATGGAGTTCTTCTATTTTGTAAGGTAGAGTACCAAAAATGGTGGAATGCATTTTGTGAAGTTGATCATTCATAGAAATTTATATTTTTGAAAAGTATATTTCATGTTGAAAGACATGTTCCTTTTGAAGGATCTAAAATGCAGATGAAAACTATGATATAAAATGGGCCTTTTTGTCTCTCGTTCTTACTATTATAGTAGAGTTTAATTTAATGATTAATAACTATTGTTTACAAGATCATCTAATAAATTTATGCATGTCATTGAAACAAACATGGTAAAATGAATCACATGTGTAAATGGTGTGAAAATGATGTTATTAGACAAACGTTGTCAAAATAAACGCATGTGTAAACTTTACGTACTTAAAATTTGAATATTCATCAGTTACATGTGTAAATTATATTTACATACCCCACGCGTAAAAGACAAACGACCCCTAAGTTGAGTTCCCAGGTTTAATGGATCACTTAAGACATCAGTGGAAATCCCTACTTGATTAGGCTTGAGGTACAATAAAATAACTACTGCCTTTTATTAAGATTTTGTCTCTATCGTTGATGTGATTAGGATTTCTAGTTATAGGCTTGTCTATAAGCCTACTATAATCCTACCCATTTGGGTTAGGTTGCTATAAAAATGTTAGCTGGTCCATCCTTCTGCAACATTCTGATTTATTGAAACTGTGGCATCCAGGATGGGGCCCTACGGCCGGTTGAGCTTGACGATCTTTTCTCAACTGCACCAGAGAAGTGAGTTTTTTTTTTTCTTAGTTGCCTTATTTACTTTTTTTTTTAATTTTTTTTATAAAATGAGTTGCCTGTTAGCGTGTTCCCTTTATTTTTTAAAAGATGTCATTCTCATGTTATTTACTGTATGAAGACATTTTTTTATTGGTTTATGTATGGATGAGAAGATAAGAAGTCATTAGTCATTCAATTAAGCAACAGACACAATCTTTTGCTGCTATAGCTCTGTTGCAGTTGGAAAATGTTTAGATTGGATGGCTTTATGGAATCTGGTATTGGGTGGTAAGCTGGTAATTTTATAAATTGTAAAAATCAATTTATGTGTATTTACTGTTAATGCATGCATATTTCTGTAGGCCGGAGTAATGAGTTTCTGGGATATGGATGTTGCTGACTCACTAAATTATACCAGTGAGATAAATTTGTATGCTTTCATGAATGTGGTCATTGCTGGTTAACTATTTAAAGTAAATTTTTTATTTTTTTTATCTAATATAACTATGTAAATAGCTCACAAATGGGGTGGAGTGGGTCAGGGCTACCAATACCCCAACCTGTCCCAAATCTGACCCGGGTCGCAATCTTTAAAGCCATATCTAATGTGAACCTTGACAAAACCACTGCCAAACTTGCCCCTGACAGGAGTGAGTCGGGTTGTCTCACCCTTCTAACTCATCTCATTGTCATTTCTTTCACCCACATGGCTAAATGTGTAGTTGTTGAGCATCCATGTCCATTCGGGCCATGCAATAGGTAGACCTTTGTTTAGATTACCTGTCCCTCACTTTTTCAATAGGTGGGCATGCTTATTTTTGGGCTAGATTATACAAATCATGGTGCCACTTTGATGTAGAACTTGTATGGGTCACATGTGTGATGCAGTCATACTCATGGGTATCAACAGAACCTGTAGACAGTAATCCAACTGTAAATGACTCCTGTAAAGCTACTGTATCAGGAGCATTGTAGGCAATTCCTCCTTTATATTGATTGAAACAATCGGCAATGTTTTCATTCCGAGAGATGGGAAAGATAGAAGGATTTGTATTGCTTCTGGTGATGGCATGTTCTTGGTGTCTTCCTTATTTCTGTCTATGACCAGAGATGCGGTGGTGAGTCACCATCATTTGGCCAGCCTTTGGAGTATGAAAGCCCCTGCGATTCTTGGGGGTATTCTGACTATGTACTACTTACAGCACCGTCGAGTCCTTATTGTTGACGCTTGCCCCAGGTGCCTGGCAGATGAGGAATCCATTAATTGTCTGTTGTTGAACTGTTCTGTTGCTCATTACCTGTGAAAGTCAATCTTTAGTTGGTTCCATGTGCTCGGTCCAATCCCCCATTCCCTTCCATCTCTATTTGCAGTTTGGAGGTTAGGTGTGGTATCCAAGAGGTTAAGGATGATGTGGAATGTCTCCCTTCTTGGCGACTATAAGGACTATTTGGAAAGAGAGACATTTGAGGTGTTTTCAAGGAAAATCTTCTGAAGATAGTAAATTAGTCGTGAAAGTGAGGTATTTAGTGGCTCTTTGGGTCTTTCCTTTTCCTCTTTTCAAAGGTATCTTAGTAAATTTCATTATTCATAACTGGAAGGAAGTAGCCTTTTCTAACCCTCACCACCCGCAGATTTCCCCTAGATGGTGCCCTCCCTCTCCAGGTGCTCTCAACCTTTATTTTGATGGTAGTGCTTCTGGGAATCTTGGTTTGGCATGTTTGGTGGGTGTTATCCTTGATGAGGAAGGAACTGTCCTTTCTTTCTTACTCGAGTCCAGCTGGTTTCTGCTCAATTAACAAAGCTGAATTGCTACCACTTAACATCGGCCTCTGAGAAGCGTCTAGCCTTCATCCTCAGCGGTTACTTGTTGAAAGGGACGCCTATTGTGTCATTCAATGGTCGACTCAGTTTTCTGCACCTCCCTGGTGCCTTTCAGATATCACTGAAGAGTTGATCCAGCTTTTTGGGGATTTGAATGTCTCCTTTCAGCAGATCAAGCGTTCGGGCAATGAAGAAGCTGATAAGCTTGCTAAAGAGGGAGTTCTTAAAACGGCTCTGACCTTTTTTGTTCAATGGTCTTTGTAATTAGTTTTTGGGGGCTGTTGCCCGCGTTTTTGGGGGCTTAGCTCCATTCTTTTTTTTTTTTTGGTTGCTCTCCCCTCATTTGTTTGGGGTTTTTGAGTCCAATATCTCTGTCTTATACTGTACAGTTCCTTTCAGCAATGAAATACAGTCTCCATTTAAAAAAAAAAAAAGATTTGAAAAAATAAATAAAGAGATATAATCATCCAAAAATCTCTAACCTCATGCACTATCACTACACCATGATAGATTCTCACACTCCTTCGCAATCCGCATCAACATGCTACTCTATAATCATGCACCTCCACGGGGTTAAGGTCTCAGGATAAGATTGATGAACGTAAGATTCATTTCCGTACTCAGTTTATCCCTACAATGAGATTCTGAGAGCACCACACAAAAGGTCTTCTTTAAGAAAACTGTACTCTGCTTTTATAAAGGAGAAATTGAAAACATCCGGACAGGATGCTTTATCCCCAATGCACTTAGCCAAACATATATAAATTTTATCTGCTTCAGATTCCCTTTTCAACCTCACCAAATGATCAGGCAAAATGGCTGGAAATGCCACCCAATCTCACGTTTGTCTCTGGAACTTCTCTCCCGCATACAAATTTTCTAAATATTTTACTGTCTCCTTCACTTTCCCTGCCTTACCAATGAAACTTTGGCCCCTCCTAACTTTCCCAATATGATTAACTCTATTCCTCACATTCGTCATCTTATGAAAAAATCTAGTGCTCATGTCCCCTTAAGCCAAACTGTTCTAGATTTTTGTCTTCATATGTCTTTTATTCTGTCCAAGGCCCACAACTTGCTTACCACGGCATGCCTAGCCACTAACTCCTCTTGATTCAACCTCTTTCCTTCTCTGGTCTGTCCCACTCCACAACCTCCCCAGGTAACGCTCTGTGAGAAGTATTAATTCTGTTAAAGGCATCCCTATTCCATTCCTTCATCTTTCTTTTAAGACCCCCTTAAGCTTCTTGGAGAGTTTGAATCCTGCATACCTGTGAACCTCCATTTGAGACCACCATTCTTGCGCCTTTGCCTAGAATTCCTAATGTAAAAGCCAACAGCTTTTGACTCTGGAGGGCTTTGGCCCCAATGTTACCTTATCGAAGAGGGATAATCGAGCAATGATTGGATAGCTGTCTAGAGAGGGGCATCTGCACAGTTCCTGCAAACCTTTGATTCCATTACTACAAAAGGGAAGCCGGTCAATTCCGCTCAGAGCTGCTCTATTGAAAAAAAAAAAAAACTAATTTACTGCTGTACGAAGAACTGCTCACAATCAATTTACTGTGGTGCAAAAAACTTCATAAAGAAAAAAAATATTATTGCATTGAAGAGTTCATCGACCTGATTTACTGTAGCACAGAAAACTGTATCAAATTAGCATCTTAATTAGTGTAAAATCACTCCATGATCACTGTGGAACTTTACTTGACAGATCCACCAAAAATGATACCTGATGAAGGCACTAACATGAACCTTGGGAAATTGGGGAAAAAAAACTGAAGAGTGAAAATTCCCCTACTGTTCTAGATCAAGTCTCTTTGAAGTCGCAAGTACTTGTTTGACACCCTTAGCTGGCTGCAATGATCCTCCACCTCTGCCCTATCTGGCCTGGAAATGGAAATCCCCTCCCCCTCTGATATCACAGGGAAAAAAAAAGGAAAATAAACTAGCCACCTTCACTACTATCCTCCTTCCTCCAAACTGCTGCCATGTTTCTGGCTTCTACATCTCTCATGGCCATCCTCCTATTCCCGAACTTCACGAAACCAAAACAGCTTCCCATGTCTCTCCTGCTAGAATAATGGATAAAATAATTTAAAGACCTTCCCAGAGAAAGAGAGAGGTCCTCACAGCCAATACGCAAAAGTGCATTCCAGCATATTATCTTTGAAAACAGAGATTAATTCTTACCATTTGTTTACAAAAAAATAAATAAATAAAAACCATCCCATTTGTTGGCCTGCTGCTCCTACGTTCAACTTGAATCCAGAATCCACTTCTGGACTTCTATCTATCGCGTAGGTTGAGTTTGGTTTATAACTTGTCCATCATCGTTCTACTTAAAAAGTGTATAATTCTATATGCATTATAGAATGTAGTATAGTATATTATACATCGACATAGTAATATTGATAGTTTGATACTGGTATGGTTTAATGCTAATGGGAGTAGAGTTGTCTGTTGGTTTCATTGGAGATGTGATCTTTTATGTTTATGTTCGGGTTGTGTGCACATGTGGGGAGGCATGTGAAAGTGCAAAATTTGTGTTAATCAGGGGCGGGGAGGGCCCATCAATTTAGTGGATAAAACAAGAAAGTAATATGAGAGGGATGGAGGGGAGTCGACTTTTCCATCAACTGAGTGGAGAAAACAAGAATGGAATATAGAGAAAACAAGGAGGGAGGGAGGGATTAAAGAATCTGGATCCTCTGAATGTCTCACTCATGCTTCCGGTGAGTGATGGTAGTATAAGTCCACAGATGGGCCCATCTATTGAAAATTCGAAGCACTCAAGATGAATGTCCTCACCTTCTATGGGATGTCCCCAAAATTTACTGAAATAGGAGTTAGGGAGGGAGGGAGGGAAGGAGGGAGGTATTATAGAGTCTGGATCCTTTGAATGTCTCACTCATGCTTCTGGGGGTTACCAAGGGCCTGTTTGTTTGCATTAAAATACATAGGAACTGAATACATAGGATTTTCTGCCATAAGTGGTTAAAAAAATGATTGTATCCATTTCTAAGAAAAAGTGGTTAAAAGTGATCAAAGGTGAATTTCCAAAAATGAGTAAACCGTTCCTTTTTATTTTTTATTTTGAATAGAAATAGAATCAAGGGAAGATGGAAAATGAATACCCGGCCATCACTCTAGTAATTCAATACATAGAAAATGAAGGTCCTCTCTACATCTCCAGCTTATATCCTTCACCATGAATTCCTTTGTAGTCAATTCCTTCGTATTTTGATGCAAACAAACAAGCCCTATATGATCTTTTGAAAATATAGTTTCTCATTTCAATGATGATGTTGTGAGTCAATGATTAAAATGTTTCTCCATGATAAGTGCTTCATAGAGATGGTTTTAGCTACCATTCTCTTTTTGATTACCTAGTTTCAGGTATGGATGTATGGTTTTTTGGTGTCATCTTGGACTAAATTATGTATGATGTTTACTTAATTTGTGTTTATTGGTTTGCAGTTATTTAATGGCCATGCACAACATTGTTATTGATATGATATTTATATGCATTGCCAGCACATAGTTACATTTTATTCTAATATTGTTAATTTTTTTTTTCCAAAATATAGTCCTTGGACCGAAGATCCCTACAAGGATGCTGCTGAAAAGAATGCGTTGGGAGGATTATCACTTGATGGGTTTTTGTCAGAGGTATGTATTTTTATATGTGCTTTGTCTGCTTACACTTAATTTTCATGGATTGTTGGCATTAATTCGTTTCTTCCAATTTTAAAATCTCAAATCATTTGATAGTGCAATGTTGATGTGTCCAATTTCATGTTTTCCAAAACAATGTAGTAGTTCCAAGTTTAACTAGTCAACGTCATCATTGAGTTTGAACATGGTTTTCCTTATTTGTGAGATAATCTCCCATCTAACCTTGAGAAATTCTCATCTAGTCATTGTATCTTGGATTCGCGAGTTGTGACAGTGGTTTTTCACTTCAGTTTCATTGAATCACTCTTGTGTGAGTCTGTTTCATTTGTGATGAACGAGGGAACCGAGAATGTGTATGCCAATTGCTCTGAGTTTTGCAAATCAACTCATGAAGTCCCAACTCTTGAATGTTGCTAGTTTCTCTTGTCGGTTCAAATCTACTAATTTGTAATTTACACAAAAGTGACTCAACTTCTTGTTGATTCCTTTTATTTTCTTTTCTTCCAAAAGTGAAAAAACACATTTCAAAGAAACTAGTAATTGGATTTCGGTATGGGACTAACCTTTTAAAGAGCTTTCGGAGTAACTTTGGTCTTTCTGCTATTATTAGCTGTTGAGGGTTTAATCAAAATGCCGTTCTTTGGTGCGATATTTGCAGGGATTCTAATGAGGTGGTTTATGGGTATTAAAGGAAAGGATAGATGCTTAATAATATTAAATTGATACAAAGTATCCAAACCAACTTTTAAAAGGTGGACAGGACTTGACTAAGTTAACTCAAATGGCTGTTGAGACTGTCGACCCCCATACATCCTTATATAATGCTGTAACCCTCCATAAAGTGATGAAACCCTAAGAAAGCTTCTTAAAGACTCCTAATACAACTCTTCTTTCCTACTATTGCTAACAGGACTGTCAATCATAATTAAATGTTCAAAAACAAAGCGAAATTGAAGTTGCTGGATGTCCCAGAGAGCCAGCACAAAAACTGTCGGTGGGCGGTGGGCCCCACATGGTCTATGCTATGATGTCATGCACCCAATGAATTGAAAAGGGGGCCTTGGGCGACCCTTATGGTGTAACTCTTTCATGGGCTAACCCTATTTGGCCCACGAAACTTCAGCCCCACAGTTCCTGCCCTGTTTGAGGTTGGAGAATTTCTGAAATTTAAAAAAATGGCCTCTGTTTTTTCTTTGTTTTTCCAAAACTGCCCCTGAAATCACACTCCTTTATATTGGAGACTGTTTTGCTCCCAGATCTTCATCAATTATGGTTTGAACCGTTGCTGGCCTTGATGCTCAATTTGCTCCACATAGTCTTTGGCCACTTTAAAAAGTCAAAATAAAAAATCCATTCTACATCATTCTCATCCGGTCGAAAAGAACTCGCCTTCAAGTTTGTGTCGTAAACTCTTAATTATGCAATTCATTCCGTTGCTCTCCCTTCTTGCAACGCTTCTGTTGTGGAGCTTGAATTTCCAACCTTCTCTTTAAATTGTTATCCCAATTGCCAAAATTGAGCTCTCAATTTGACTCGCAACTTTTTGAACCCGCTTGGATGCTACTTGTTACCGTTGTACCGCTTCCCAAAATGGATCAACGTATTCAGACTTAGGAGAAGCTTCTAGAGTCACACCTATGGGTTTTGCATCAATGTTATGAGATTCGTTTCGGTTCGAACGAAATCTTTGAACAATTTCGGTTTGAACATGAAAACGAACCGAACTGCCCTTTGAGAAATATTCGGTCCAGATTTCTCCCCAACTGTCCAAAATCTAGAATTTTGACCAGAAATTAAAAAAAGAAAAAGATACGAAGGGGCTGGCCACTGGTTGCAGGGAAAAAATAAAAAAGAAGAGAGAGAGAGAGAGAGAGAGAGAGAGAGAGAGAGAGAGAGAGAGAGAGAGAGAGAGAGAGTACCTGGTTCGAAGCCCTAGCCATCACTGTCGCTGTTGCTGCTAGGGAATCTTCTCGAAAGGCACCTTCACCTCTTATATTTATCGAGTTCATCCTTCGGACCCTCGAAGCCCACATGAGAAACACATCATTTAGTTGATAAATGGGCCACCAAGGCACCAACACTTGTGGTTGAGTACATATTCTGGGTCCCCATGTTTAATAATTATCACTCCCTAGCCAGTAACCTTGTGTAGGGAAAAAAAAATGGCTCTAGCCATTTCGTAGCAAAAACACATGCACACATATATATAAAATAAAAAAATGGGTCTAGCCATAGTTTATAGAAGAAATTAAATGTATTACTTTATCTATTATTTAAAGTTTTAATATTTAGTTTATTTTTTTTACGCAAGAAGTATTTTTTTATATTTTTTTGAAACATTTCACTGAATTTCTGAATCAGCTGAAATATTTCGGTTTGGCCACCAAACCAAAACAGGCACCGAAACAAATTTCTCAACACTGGTTTGCATTCTAGCTTGGGCACAAGTTCTGGCGCAACTTGATTCTCAGCCACCTCCACTTGCTCAACTGTGTCTTTATTTGAATTTTGAATTTATTTCATGACATTCATCTTCTACATATTCGTCAAATAAGGTTTATTCAGAAAATCTTCTTTGACATTCTCATCATCAGTGGCTCCTTTAATTCCATCGCGGTATGATGGAAAAATGATATGATGCAACGTCCAGATGCGATTTGCATCCATCGCTATCTGTCGCAACGTGAGTTTTTTTTTTTTACCCCAAAAAAATTGGAAAAAAAAAACTAGAATATTGGGAAATGCTAGAATACAATGTTGTTAACTTTCATTAATGCACACTATAAACCAAAATAACAGTCTTGTTAGAAACTGTTTGAAGTTTGTTCTAATTTAATGATAGATTTACATGAATGTGTTGAAAGTAGCATAAATATCTTAAATTATTATTTAACTTAAGTAACAAGTAGTTAAGTACTCAAGTATCAAGTAAGTCATGACTTGCAAACAAGTTACAAGTTACAACGGTGAACTTACAAGAAAATTAAATTACACTATGAGAGAGCAATGAACATTTTCCAGGATTGGAGTATACTTGGTTGGAGGCTTAAGTGCTCAATACCATGTGGAGTGTCGCTGAGGCTTGATAAGATCTTCATCATCATTTCTGGAAGGAGAGTTATAGTAATCAAACTCTGCTCTAGCCAATCCACTGGTAGCTTAGTTGGTGAGGGTCGTGAGGCACTTTCCTTCCACAGGAACAACCAGGAATCAATCCCTGACTATAGCAATGATGGTTTGTGTGCGTGAGTACTTACTTACCTTTTTGGGGAAAAAACCCTCCTTTGCTTTACATCCTTCTGCGTATGGTGGTGGAAATAAGAACTAAAATGATAATGAGTTCTCCATAGATTGAGATGATATGGGTTGTCATAATAATATTGTGGGGGTTCATAGTTGTAGGCGGTCGGTAGCTGTAATAAACACCCTACCCCCCAAACCCACCCAACAAGTTGTGGTGCTGCATATTGCAGCTGCCAATCATAGTACATATGCGTGGCCTACATCTGGTCGGCATCACCCCCAGTAGTACCTTCTCCCCCCCATAGCTATTAGCACTATTTTCTATTTCGTATACTCATTGTGAGGATTTAGTCTGTGGGACATGTCTTTGGCAGCCACGGCTCAGGTCGAGATCAACAGCATCAATAAACGGCTCCATTGGCTTGCAGGATCTACAGGAGAGTCACGAGACAGTCCTTTGATGAATTGTGAGAGTTGCCTCTCCTCACTAGCATCCTGCACTTCCTAAGGGCAGTGTCGGACCCAGGATTTTTGATTGAGGGGGGCTGACGATGGTCTATTGAAAAGTCAATCATCATTTCACTGTACATTCTTCACACTAGCAATGACAAAAGAGAAAATGTATTGCATTTACCAAAAAACCAATTACATCAAATGACATTCTCTCATCAAAAGTCGTATTTACAAATGCCCTCGACGGTTGTGGGAGCTTATCAAATAATCAAAATCCTCCCATGCCACCAAAAAATACCCAAAATTCATGAAGGTGTACATACCTTCTTGTCTTTGTTTTCTTTAATATTCCTATATACAAACAACCCATATGAATCAATTGCTTCCTCCATACAGTAAATCAAACTAAATCAGTACTTCATATGGGTTCCAATTTCATACGAACAAGCATGGCTATTTGAATAAATTACTTATATGTATAATGTATTCAAATTGTGTGTGAACAAATACACCCATGACCCATCCATCAACGAATCCTATGTGTATTCAAGTTCCATACAAACAAATAGGTACATAAATCCATGTAAACAAACATGCCCACTCAAATCGCCCAATCTGAATCACTGAATCAGTTACTTTAACAAAATTAAATGGTTGCAAAATCATTCAAGAAGATGGACATCATCACATCAACAAAATTAAAAGGTTGGAATCTACAGACATAGAAAGATTCATCTACAATTACAAAACCCTAATAAAAAACCACTCTCATTCAAACTTACATCATGACACATTACTACCTCAATCCCAAATCCCAATTTTATTTCAATAATATTTTCTATTTTGAAAATAAAAGATTTTCTATTTTGAAAAAAAAGAAGGGAGAAACCCCGCCCTAAAGGAGACCGCGAGAGAGTGTGTTGGGGGGAGAGGGATACCCGCCGGAGAAGATGGCAGCAGCGCATGTTGTCGGTGTCGATGCCGGAGACGATTTGGGATTTCTACCAATTTAGGGAAGTTTTGAAAGAGAGAAAGGAGTAGTCTTGTTTTTGTGTTTTTTCTCTCTTTAGAAATCGTGGAAGGAGGGTGAGGGGACTTGAAGGGTTTTTTAATTGGGGGCTGGGCCAAACGGGCTTTAAGGCCCTATGGGCTTTTTACAAGTTATGGAGGTTTTTTTTTTTTTTTTGGGGTGGGGGGGTGGGGCGGGGTTTCATCCCCTAGGTAATTACAAGTGGGTCCACCCCAGCCTAAGGGTCAGGCCTTTGCCTCCGTTCATATGTTTGATGTATCTCCCGTTGCCGTTCTGAGGCTCTCACCGGCTCTGGCCTTTCTCCAGTCAAATTCTCTATCTGTGTAGCGAGCTGTGAATCACCATCTAGTACCGACTCTTCTGCGTCCTCCAGCCACTCTGCGAGTACGTCATCCTCTTATGAAAAAAAAAGTAGTTCAAATTAATTGTTCAGAAGTTAAATCCTGCTAATCCTCAAACTCTCTTCTTCTTCATTGTTGGCTCTTGATGCATCATATACCCATAAACCAATGGGTCGACGTGGCCCCATTGCGCCCAAACCCCAGACCCAATAGGACCAGCTGTTTATTATGGAAATTGTGAGTCAATTAGGAGTTTAGTTTGATTGTTTCAGCAAGTTTCTAGTGTAGGAGACCTAATAAATCAAGTGGCCTTAAAAATGAATAAAAAATAGAGATATAATATCCTTTCTTGTTGGAGAGGATTTTGGAATTTGAATCAAATTAGAATCCTTGAGTGATTGTATTATTTGAAGGAGCCAATGTTTGGAGGGATCCTTCCACTAATCTGACTGCATCTGATCAGTATCAGATCCAAATCTTTGGTGGATCGTTCTTTGGGTCAAGTTGATCTTCTTCTTCTTTCAGCTTATCTATTTTCCTTTTCTTGCTTTTTTTTCCAAATTTTCTTGTTATATTTTCTTCACTTCATAAAACCCCAAAACCCAACTCTCTAAAACTCATCAAAACCTTCAGTTATTTGTCCCAAATTAACCCAACCCATACCTAACTCGTAAGTTTTCCCCACAAAATCCCTTCAAGCTGGGCTCCAATCCAACCCTAAATTTGACCTTAAACCTCCAAAAATACTTATAGTTTTTCCCCCATCAATTTCAGTCCCAGCAAACCCTAAATCCTTCCCAAAGTCAAACCCTCATCTTTACCCATAATTCCCCTTCAAATTTTACCTCAAACCCTAATCAATCCTGCCCCTATTCAAGTTGATCTTCTTCCTCTTCCCTTTTTTCTATTTTTTCCTGATTTTCCTTCAATTTTCGCCACTCTAGAAAAAACCCCAAATCCTAACCACAAAAACACATCAGAGCCCTCCACTTTCCATTCCAAATCAACCTAAACCCATACCCAACCAAAAGCCTCAAAATTTCTCACAAACTCTCTTTAAATTGAGGCTCAAATCACCGCCAATTTTGGACTTAAATGCTAAATCTGAAAATACTCCAATTTTTTTCCATAACGGACTAGAAAAAAAACTGTAGAAATTCTGAATCAGGAGCAAGAAGAATCAATGAAAGAGCAAAAGAAAGAACTAAAGGAAGTCGTGAATCTACCAAAAGAGCTGAAAAGCATGGCAGAAGATATTGAGGATGACATAGAAAAGACCAAAGGGAAGACGATTTCATGACAAAATCAGATGAAACATGTAGAACCCTATGATCGATCGTACTTCAGAACTAGAAGACAAACAGGCCAAATTTTCTATGGACAGTGTTGATCAAAAGATACACATGACAAAGGAAGAAAAGGGGAAAGGGACATCTTGAATCTAGTTAGCAACAACCCTGATCATCCAATGGATCTGACTGTAATGACAATTTCAGAAGAGCCATATGGATCATCAAAGAACAAATCAGTTGTTCCAGGGGTTTCACAAGAAGATCCATTTGTTGAAGTCCCTCACATTGACTTCATCTTTGGGGAGAATGATAGATAGTTAAAATTTGTGATCTGATGGTAAAATTTTACAATTGGAACATCCAATGGTTCGATTTTGTATCCATGCAAACTTTGACCATTAAAACAAGTGACGCCTCCAATCTACTTCTAGTTTGAGGAAAAGATCAAGTAAAGTTTTCAAACCGTGCAAAGAGAATGAAGATCAACAAGAAAATTGAAGGTTTGTACAGTAGATCTTCGACCCAAGAGGACATCTATGGAACTCCAGCCCAGACCCATAACCAATCGGTCGACCCAGTCTCATTGGGCCCAGCCTGTAGGCCCAATAGGACCAGCTGCTTACTGTGGGAATTTTCAGTTTACTAGGAGTTTAGTCAATTTTCAACAAGTTTCTAGTGAGGGAGACCTAATAAATCAAGCACCTTATAATTTGAAGACTTCTTTTCTTGTTGAAAAGATTTTGGAATTTTAATCAAACTAGGAAAGGGAAAGAAAAAAGAAGGGAGAAAGAGGGTTTTTTTTTTTTTTTTTTTCGGTTTGGGGGTGGGGTGTGTGTGTGTGTGTGTGTTGGGGATTTTCAAATGGGTATCCTGAGTCTCCAAATTTGAATAAAGCGGTGGCTCTTATCCTATTCTTGAAGGAGATTCTTTTTCAACAATTCAGTGGGCTTCTGGTAAGTTAAGCTATCCATGGAGGATTGCGGATTGGGTAGAGGGGGTGCAAGATATTTCTAAAAAGATTGGTGCTTCTTTTCGTCACATTGTTCGGGACTCAATGGCGGACGGTCTTGCTAGGGAAGGACTTTCTCGTTCTTCAATCGTTTTTGTTGTTTAGTTTGTTTTAGTTGCTTTATTTTTGTTTTTCGGTAATTGTCTGAATTACCGTTATCAAGAATTTTTGTTCTTTTCTTGGTTTGGTGGAATAAAATTTAATCGTTATAAAAAAAAAAAAGATCCGGGAGAATCTCGGTTCCGGATCCATGCATATAGGATCCAAAACCGGATCCTAGTATGCTCCGACCCTAGGTTTCGAATACATGAAGATTGCAATTACATGTAAAAACTCATGTAGGTTTTAAGGGCCTACGAGGTTTGAGTTATATTTATATTTGAGAGTCTACTTAAGTTTAATTGTATATCATTTATTAGACCTACTTTTATTTTTAATAATTTATTTTAAGCTTTTTTATCCAATTATACTAATGCAATATACATCTGATTTTGGATCCAGATTCAGAACTGGATTCGTGTTTTAAGTTGAATTCGAAATTGGATACAAAAAGATGTTCCATGTCGGATCCAGATCCAGATTATAAAATGGATCCAAGTCCGGATCCACCATGTTTCTGCCCGAGATCTGACCCATTTGCATCCATGGGGAGGACGTCCAGACCCCACTATCTATCTTATGGAATTCAATAAAATTCTTATTAGGTAGAACGCTTGAGTGCTTGTTTTATTTAAAGGTGCCTATCTTTGGGTGGGTCCTTCCACTAATCTGGCTGCGTTGGCTCTAGAGCTTGAGGTTGTAGTGGATACAGACAAACTTGTTTTACTTTTGCACCCTCAGCCAGTTCCTTGGTCTAGTGTGAATTAAGGAGAAAGTGCTCCAATTCCTCTCACAATTTGACACTGCTGCTATTTGACTAAGGACCTTTATTGCTATTTTTTTTCTGTGTTCGGAGCACTTTCTTTGTAGTTCATCCAGCACTCAGCTGAAATCTTATAAAAAATGAAGTTATTATTTCATATTCATTAATGGAATATGATTTCGTGATAGCTCTTCTAGCAACGGGTTGCCCAAAAACCTCTCCATTCCTTTATTGTATATATCAATCTTATAAGAATACACGAGCTTTACCTTTAATTATTATTCATTATCTTAATAACACTAAAAATTTGTTCACTTGGTTGATGGTCTCACATGCCTCATCGTTATTTGCTGCAAGCCTTTGAATAACATTCTTTAGACCCAGACGTGCCTCATCAGATATATCTTTTTTTTTTCTTTTTCTGAAAGATTTACTGAAATCCATTAAAAAAAGAGAGGAGTCACAGACTCTGTACAGTATAAGAGCACTATACTGAACCAAAAAAGACTCAGCAACAAAAACAAGCTAGGTCATGCAAAAACAGCACCTATACAAGACTGAAAGAAAACCCAAAATCAGGAAGGCAAGGCGAAGTCGAAGAAAGGATCAAGTCTGGCTTCCCAATTCCTTCTTTAGCCAGCCATCTGCCTCCCCATTAGCACTGCGGTTAATATGATTGAAGGAAGCTCTTAATCTTATAGATAGGTCCTTTACTCCCTCAAAAGTGTCTGCCAACTGCCATGGAGGATTTGCCTTTCCGGAAGCCCTTCGAATGGTACAAGAAGAATCACCTTCCACCCTCAAGCCAAGTAAGCTGCGACAAGAGGCTTCTCTAAGGCCGGTCAAGAGGGCAAACAACTCATCTTTATTAACGGTACAAAGGCCGGCAGGACCCGAGTTATATCTTGATTTCCTTCCATGTATCGGAACTGTGGATTGAGGAGGTAACCCACATATTATATTATGCAATAGTTTCACTTCAGTTGAATAGACAATATAGCAATGCATAATTTATTAATTGGGAAAGAAGAAGGTACAAGTTACCTGCAATGTGCAAGTCATGACATATGAGAAGCATGCAGTCTGCTCTTAGGAGAAAAAAACATTCCCCACATATATTTTGATTTATGAATGCTATTTTTTTTATTTAAATTCACAAAAAGATCATGTTGTGTTATTATCTTTGTTGTTAAATGTTTATTGGCCTCATGTGCGACATAGGTC
This sequence comes from Litsea cubeba, assembly GCA_012931725.1. Taxonomy (NCBI): domain Eukaryota; kingdom Viridiplantae; phylum Streptophyta; class Magnoliopsida; order Laurales; family Lauraceae; genus Litsea; species Litsea cubeba. Next base: position 100,443,921 of record CM022945.1, read on the forward strand.
TCTCTCTCTCTCTCTCTCTCTCTCTCTCTCTCTCTCTCTCTCTCTCTCTCTCTCTCTCTCTCTCTCTCTCTCTCTCTCTCTCTCTCTCTCTCTCTCTCTCTCTCTCTCTCAATATTGTAATTCTGTCATAAATTTTTCCCCTACTCTTCTATATATTTAAGAGTGGTCTACTCCTGCTTACTTTGTTGGCTGAAATGAATTTTTCTTCTGTTTAAACTGGATTGGCATGTAGACCTGAGAAAATGCCTGTTATTGCAGTGGGCTCTCATGACATTGTTAGATCCAGCTGCTAGTCTAGCTAATTTGATCTACATTGGATATGCTGGTGACCCTGCTTCAGCACTCCATGTAACCAGGCGAAGGAGGTTGGATCGCAACAAACAACAGTCACAGAGGAATGTTCTCCAGTGCTATGTATTTGGCCCTAGAAAAGGCGGAAAGTCTGCTTTGCTGAATGCTTTCATTGGAAGGTGTGGTGCTTTTGGTTCTTATACATGTCAGCTTGATTGTTTCAGTTCAACTCCGATCTATTTACAAATGTTGCTTCTATCGTAAATATCATGAACACTATCTGAGCTGACCTTTTCCTACGTCTTAGTTATGGACATTTCTCTATTGTTCTGTTTCTGGTTATCTTTCACATTGGCTTAAATGCCTTTGTCATGGATGCTGATACCTTTTCTTTTAATAAATCATGATTCTAATTATTTTTTATTTGAAATGCAGGCCCTTCTCTGAAAGACATACTGCAACAACTACCGAGCGGTTTGCTGCGAATGTTGTTGAGCAGCAAGGGGTAAGTTGCATGTGAAGAAGCATACAATACTCTCTCTCTCTCTCTCTCTCTCTCTCTCTCTCTCTCTCTCTCTCTCTCTCTCTCTCTGTGTCCCTCTCTCTCTCTCGCTATATATATATTGTGCCTGTAAGAGACAGCATGGCTGTATATTCACATGCCATATATGTCTGTTTGTGTGCATGTGCATGTGAGAGGCTGCATGGGAGTGTATCCAAATGCCCAAATTACATTTAAATGCACAAAAGTTGAGACTAATAATCTGTGCTTTATACTTTTTTTTTTTCAGATCAGTAATGGTCTTTATACTAACATTTGATTTCCTAATTCTGGTTGTATTCCCCCAGATTCTGGAAGGGCTGTAGTGGATTTGAAGTTAAGATGGTAGAAACAAAATTCTTTGCTAGAAAATAGTTTGCTGATTTTAGTGGCAAGGCTATCTTTTTTTTTTTTTTTTTGTTTGATCTGTATGGGAAGATTTACCTGAACTGTAAAAAAAGATTGTGAATGTTTATTTAGAGAATTTTTTGGTGGTTTGATCTGAAACTCTTAACCATGTTGTTAGTGGTTCCTTTGTTGATTCTATCATATCTAGCAGGACATGTTCTATTAAACCTGTCTTGTTCTTGTCACTCAGCCTTTAATATTACTTTATTGAATTATATTATCAGTAATTTGGCTTGCCCTTTTTACCTTTTAACTAAACATTCTTTCACTCCTTGTTAATTCCTTTTCTTGGGGTTAAGTGTATGTTTTTACCTTTTTTTTTAATGGTATGTTTTTACCTTGTCTATGAAGGGTACAAGAAAAAACATCCTTATAATGCGTGAGGTGCCTGAAGACAGTGTTGAAAGGCTGCTGTCTACTAAAGAGTCCTTGGCAGCTTGTGACATAGCTGTATTTGTCTATGACAGGTACTAGCTAGGAAGTTCCTGTATACTTGGCTATTTTGTATGGTTAGACACTTCCAGTCTCCAAAAGTAAATTTTCTTTTAAAGATTTTTGTTGTTTCCTCTATTTTTATTTTTGTTTTGATTGATGAGAGGGAGTTTTGTTAATTAAGTGCTATGGATTGTATGGGACAAAAAACATTCCTCTCATCATGGAAATGGATGGACACTAAAATATGGCATAAAAATATGTGTAAAATGCTCGAAGCAGAAAGGAGTTGCTGATATATAATGATGCCTCTGCTGGTTAGTGGGCAAGCGGGTCTACCTCTCTGTCAATGTTATAGAAGGTCACATCTTATCTCCAATCTGAGACTGGGAATCTAGTAAACTGTGGAAATGACCTTCCACGTTTGCTTTGAATTTCGGCTCTTATTTAGAATTTCTGTCAACAATCAATTTGCCATCAAGTTATTCCTTCTAGTGTAGCTATCCAACAATACATTATCATGATTAACGATTCTTTTGGTTAATTATATTGTGTTTTCCATTAATTATATTTAGTTCCTGAGTTATTCTATCTAGTATGTATTGGGAAAGTGTGAATGGAAAACTAGGAGGAAAGGGTCTCCCGAAAATCTGTAGGCATTGAACTCAAAATACTCACAACTACCATTAAAGCTAATTTCCTCATAGCGAATCTGCGTCAATTTTTTTTTTTTTTTTTTTGGGATTATTTCAAGTATCCCCCCTTAGTTTTCGCCCTTTTCATAGAGGATCCCTTTGAATTGAGAATATTTAGTTATTTACCATTAAAAAAAAAGGAATTGAGAATATCAAGAACACCATTATGTTTTCTATTTTGATTTCAATTAGGGGAAAATTTTTTCCTGCGGAAGAACTCCATTTTTAGATAAGCACTAGTAAGGATATCAAACTAAATCATTGGGTTAATTTCGGGTCTTAGGAATTTGACACAGGAGCGGATGGCCTGGATTTGATGGATCAAGTGGTTGATTGATCCCTTGTTTGTTTGGATCAGTTTGATTGATCAAGAGGTCTCTTGATCTAGCTCAATCGAGGCCCAATCAAGAGGTTCAAACCAAGTTTTTGAAGGCCAAGATGGATATAGATCAGTTATGAAACTTTGTTTCCCTTTCCTATTCAACTTGTTTATACTGTTGGAATGGGATTCTTTACGTTGAAAATTGTTAACCAAGGAAAGTACAAGGGGCTGCTGGGGTTTGCTCCGCTAATGAGGCAGAATTTTTGGCCATCAGAACTGGCCTTAGAGAAGCGCTCCGTTTGAATCTCACTAACCTTATTGTGGAAGGGGACTCTTTTTGTGCAATCCAATGGGCCAAAGCTTCTGCTAAATCCCCTTGGAAGCTGGCAGGTGTGGATGAGATATTGGATCTTTCTAGAAGCCTCCAATTTACCTTTTCCCACATTCTTCGTAGTGCTAATTCAGAAGCTGATCATCTTGTTAAGGAGGGCGCCTGTTGTCATATTCTTTCTGTTAAGATGTTCCCCTTGTAGTTTTGTCTTGTTTCTGGTTTTGGGGTTGGGGTCCTTTGTTTTGGTGGGGCCTGGCTTCGTGCCTTTTTTATTGCAGTATACCTCTCCTATACTGTATAATCTTTTAAAATAAAAAAAGTACAAGGGGCTAATATTAAGAAGAATCATATAGAGACCTTAAATCTGCAAGGAAGGGGACGGCCAAGTCATCTTGGGTTAATTTAGCAACTTTCCATATATTTTTTATTCTTTGATTTGTTTTATTTTTGTAATAATTAAGTAAAATTTCTTTCCTTAGGGATTACGATTGCTTGAATTTGGGTAGTAGTTTTGGGTGTTTTTTAATGTGAAAACCTAAAAGTATTCATGTACAATGGACGTCCATCACTAGCTTTGTTTTCTTTCATATTGTTTCAATATAATTGCTTGGTTTGGAATTGTTACCTCATTCTCCATTGATTTGAGTGTGTCTCTCCCAAGGGATTGAACATTATTAAAGTGGTGGATTAGCAATTTCTACAACTTTTCTCCTTGTGATTCCTTGAGTTGCTGTTTATTCAGGTTAGGGATTGGAACTGGGTTTTCAGTTAATTGGGGCTTACCCTTTCGACCTCCATTCAAATTGGAGGTGGGTCTGACTTCAGGTTTGAATCTTAGATTGAAGGTCAGGTTGGTTTTGGGTTTGGAGTTATTGTTTGATTGGGGTAAACTCAACTCAAGTTGCACATTCACATGTGCAACTTTGGAGTTCCCATGCATGTTCCCTAGTTTGGTTGCAAGTCTTGTACTATGTTATTTGCATCTGGGTGTTGGGTCCTTGTACACGTTTGAGTCTGGTTATGAGGTTTGATCTGACCAAAATGTAGGATACAAGTACACGGATGATATTTAATATTTTATTTTTTACCACTAAAATATTAGTTCTTTTGCTTCTGAAACATCTTATATACTAATTATTTTTTCTCTGTTTCATATTTTGAACTGTGAGAATATAACATATTTATACAGCTGAACCATGTCTGACATAGATATCACGCCCTAAAAATAAGGTGGTAGTGTGAGACATGTTATTCTTTGGGCTTAGTTCTGTTTATTCATTTAAGACCATACATGGTAACTATGCCCAAAAAAAAAGGGAAGAAAACACCAATCCACGGTCACTTTAAAAACTTGGCGTGTTTCATTTCGGTTGGTTACCTTGTACTAAATCCAAGACCTCATGGACACAATTGACACCCTGTGGAGTGCTCAGCCTTGACACACTTATCATGTAAACACAATTAAACACGAGAAGCTTTTGGATGTGATCTTCCCCTTTGGTAAACCCTGGGTATTTATAGCTTATAAAGAATGAATGAATGAGGGGCATTATCAATTACACGCCCAATCAGTGGCTGTCACAATCTGGAAAGGATATGAGTTTATCTAATCAATGTAGAATACTTCTATTCTACAGAATTGCGATGGTCCCTCATGGCTTGGTATGGTAATCCATGGGACTACGTAACAACACTTTTATTGTACTTTTCTATTACAAAAACTTCTTTTCACTCTTTTTGGCAGCTGATATTTCATATTGCTGATTTTATGCTGATATGATTCAATGATATAACTCCTCTCATTTGTAGTTCCGATGAAAGTTCATGGCACAGAGCAAGGGAATTGCTTATGAAAGTAGCTACTCGTGGAGAAGACACTGGTTTTGAGGTGCCTTGCCTTATAGTACCAGCTAAAGATGACCTCGATCCATCTCCAATGGCGGTACAAGAATCCACAAGGGTATCTACTTTATCCTTGAAACTTCCTGCTACCATTTCTCACTGACATATGAAAGTTACAAGCTTATTACGTCATTGCTGTTGTTTATACAGTTTTCTTGAATTTAACATGTTCCTTCCTGTATGAAAATTTCTTTTTTCTTAAATTGATATTTATGTGAAAATTTTGATTAAAAAAAGCTGAAAATATTTGCCCTATATTCATTTGGATTAACTATCATGGAAGGAGCTTTGTCCTCAACCATCCAACTCTTATAATATTCATTAGATCCCTGTGGTCCATATTGTGGAGCTGTGGTCTATTCATGAAATTTTAATCTCTTTCAAATGTATTTTGACTGTGTGCCCGTTTAAGTTGATGATGTTGATTTTTTGCTTAGTGAACACTCATGGTCATCTTTGTCAAAACCTCCACTTATTGTTGTGGCTGAAGTTTGTTTCAATATGATTTTTCCATTTGGGGCAAAAACCACAAAAAACAAGCGAAGACCATGGATGTATGAATGTGGAAGTAAAGGGCCTATGAATAGACAAACGTGGAACATCTCCTGCATCCTGTAAGCACAAAATGGATACAATGACAATAAACATGTTGCTGCACCTTCTCAGTTGATGGGTTGTTAAGATCTTTGAGAGGTTCTGTTTAACCAAAAAAAAATATAACAACATGTGTTGGGTGTTATTCCTCAAATACAAAATGCCATCCGGAAGCACAAATTGCATACATTAACAATAAAAATATTGTTGTACCTTCGCAGTTGATTGGTTGTTAAGATCTTTGAGAGATTCTGTATAAGAAAAAGAAAATAAAACCTAACATGTGTTGGGGTCTTATTCTGCCACAAGTACAAAATGCCATCTGTGCAGACAACCCCATTGGTAATATAGCCATAAAATGACTTGAGTTGAAAACTTGCCTCATGTATTGAGTGACCAAATGCAAAAGTAACACCCTTCTTCTGGAATGGACACCCTCTGAATAGCAATTGAAAAATCTGATATGGAATAATCTCATCTTCAATTAAGGCTTATGAATTATGATTCCATTTTGGTATAACATAATTATCCCTTCCAAGGAAGCTTACATGATAATATGAGGGCAAAGGAGGAATACTGGATAATCCATACAGCTGGGCCAAGGAAGAGAAATGCTGCACACGATCTTTCTATCTACATCTACTTTGCTTGGCAAGCTGTGCGTGGTGCTTCTCTGGTGCATAATCATCAATGTGCATTTTGTTACTTTCAGTGTGTCTGGATCATTTTCAGACTTCCCATCAAGTTGATGTGGAACATTGGTGAGCCTCAATTTGAGAACCAAGAACTGGTGCCAAACCGTAGTTATTGCTTTTCCAAGTATATCTGAAATTTAGAGGTTCAGAGATATAAGGTAAGGTAATTGTGCTTTTTTCATAGTATATTTCCATATAGAGTGGCATATTCGACCTCTGTGTTTGATTCTTTTGTGAAATTCTGGATTGGTAATCTAAATTAGTAAATTGAACTGATGTTGACATCACGAGTGGAAGGTGGTGGTGGCCCAGGTTCCTGAAGCAGTTCTCATACAACTATGAACCGCCACATTGCATATTGATGCAAGGGCATCCTACACAGTCAGCATCTACCTAAGTAGAGAGGTGAAGTTGTGGATCTTTTTAGGGAATAAATACACCTGTGAGTAACAAAATATCCAACTAACCACTGTGATTCAGGCTAGACACATGGGTCGGCCAATCCATTGGGCCAAGTCCATTGACCCAACTGGACATCCATTTAATTAGAGAGTTTAAGTTACAGTTAGGAGTCTTATTTGAGAGTTTTGCTTTATTTAGAAATCTTTACATTAGGAGTTTTATTTTATTTGGACTGTTAAGCAAGTTAATGATTAATTTCCTTTATTGTTTAGGAAAGCAGAGTCCTACTAGGAAAGGGGATGCCCAACCCTTCATATAAATATGTAATCCCTTCATTAGGAGAATAGTTCATGATTATTCAATAAAGATTGTTATGTTTGGTTTGGTGTTTCTCTTCCTTCAATGGAAAGAGCGCTCGTAGGTGTTGAGTTCTGAGAGGAATTCGGCCAATTCCCATATGCGGAGTTGGTCCTAATTGGAATCCATCTAGGATTCGGATCCGTAAAGTTTGTCTACACCCATTCCATCACCATTCCATCACCGCTTGCGGATCCGAGGCTGCTTCACATTGTCCAGTGAAGGTGTAAAGGGTTTGACATAAATCGTCTTACAATCTGCAATGCATAAGATTTTTCTGGACGACTCATTGTAAGATCTTATACCAACCTCCTGATATAGGTCAAACCACTGATAGATCAGAGGCAAGGCACATTAGTTCAAGGTGACAACAAGGGATCAATCTCTGGTCCTTACATTTGAAGTATCAATGTCCTACCACTGAGCCAATATAGTGAAAATAGAAAGAAAATAAAAAACAAACTTCCTGATATGGAATGGGATCTTTGGAATGCTCCACTGCCCCTGCTATATTTGAAAACTGAGTTCGATTGTGGTTTTTATGGGATGAGCAATGGTTAACTTTGCTGTGTTAATGATCTCATGTGTGGAGAGAGAGAGAAGAGGCCGCTTTTCTCTTTTCCACAGAAAAGCACAAAAATGAGCTAAATTTTCTCCGATTCCACATAAAAACTTTCCTATATTCTGGAAGAAACCATATACCAACCCAATAGCTTAGGCTGATAGGTGGAAGGCTCATACAAGAATATTAAGACATGTCAAGCCTATTACTTAGGCGATGTGGGATGTGGGACTGCCCAACATGTTCGTGTGTGCGCATGTTTGGGAGGGGTGCCCTAAATTATCTCCTATTGACTTTCAATTGAGTCTCCACTGCCTCAATAATATCTCACTCCATTTTATATCTTACTAAAGCAAAATCAGTGTCTTCCTGTAGGTTTATGCATTGGGATGAACATCAACTACAGGACCTGCTTCTTTAAGAACCGCATAGAGATAGGCTCTCGTGTCTTCTCAGGAAGGTTTCTATCAAAGAGACACCATAAGCCCCTTCGCCATTTCAGTGTACCCACCATCAAAATAGCCGGATCTGCTCCCCCCCCCCCACCCCCCCATCATAACAGCTGCACCCCCGCGCCCCCACCCACCCACCCACCATTCACTGTTTGTCTGCCACTCTAGAGAAACCTGTTTGCGGGATTGTGGCAACTAAGTTTAATTTAGATTTTGTGAAATAGAGTCCTTTTGTGCATCGACTTGAGTAATCTTCCAATAAGCTAGAAATACCCCTTTTGCTGTATTGGTGCTAACCTCCCAGCCGAACAGAATGGCTCTACTACTTTTCTTGTAGATTTTTTTGGTAAACAGTTTTCTTGTATATGGGAAATCATTTTCTATCCTGTCATTTCTCTTTCAATTTCATAGTTAATTATCTTGAAATATGATGGGTGGATGTATGCCTGAATTGTTAACATTCTGCATTTTCTTTTATACCCGTGTTGTAGGTCAGCCAAGATTTGGGAATAGAACCACCCATACCTATTAGCATGAAATTAGGAGACTCAAACAATGTGTTCCGTAGAATTGTGGCTGCAGCACAACAACCTCATTTGAGCGTTCCTGAAACTGAAGCAGGAAGAAACCGCAAGCATTATAAGCAGCTTGTGAATCGATCTCTCATGTTTGCATCAGGTATGCATTTTGACTTCTCTTTTCTGTTTTTAGTTTTAGACATGGATGCTGTTTCTTGTATTTGTGTAATAAATATGGGTGCAGATTGAGTGGCTTGTTCTTTATTAACTATACAAACCTTGCAACTTGTGCTCTTGATTTGTTGCAAGCAAATTTGCCACTTTTGTGTTTCTTAATGGTGACACGAATGTTCATGCAAGACAAACCGTAGAGTCTGTCCAAAGTTGAAACATAACATGTTGGTTGGGCCAGTGGTCATACCAGATGTATGTTGTTCAATATCTTTTGAGCTGTGGTTCTCATTATTCATTAATGATGAATGCGCGGCCCAGAACACATTACACTACATATGCCACAATACCAGATACATTTGGTGGTTGAGGATTAGACTTATATAATCTACCAAGATTTGTGCCATCGAGCTTTTGTAGCCATCTAATCCATTGCATTGTAATATACCAGCATAAAAATAATGATCATAAACGTCCCACAATCATTGCCATAATTTTGATGGATAGCAATCTTGGACAACAGATTCATCGATTTTCTTGGACAGATAAATGAATGTCCCACCATCAATGTCACATGTCCATCTTGGACCGATTCATCTAACTTTTTTTTTTTATTCCGTGCATGCATGCATCCCATGGCGTCTTGTTTCGCTGAGACCCACACCGATGCATCTGTGTTAAGGTCGATGCATTTTCATTACCAGTAACTCCTGAAAAACTTGGTCCTCCATGGGGCCAGGCCTTATTATAATCAAGTATGCATGTATTTAGATGTGTGCAAATACTATTATCGTACTCATCCTTCCCTGTAATTTACGCTATTATGTGTCGCTTTCTTTTTCGGAATAAACTTTCTTGGCCACTGACTACTGTTTGGCTTTGACATTACAGTTGGTGCTGCAGTTGCAATTGTTGGACTTGCGGCTTATCGTGTATATGTGGCTCGGAGAAATGCATCGAGTTAGGATCTATGCTACTATTTATTGAATATGGGTTGGAATTGCTTGCTTCATTTTTTGTGTCACCCTCTCATCTCTCTGGGTGTTCATCGAGGTAGTATGTACTATGTAGAAGAGCAGTTGCAATTGTTATTGAGGCCAGGGGAAGTTTGTTTTTCTGGCACTGGTAATCACTGTAATTACTCTCCCCCTTATTTAATGTTCTTTTCTCCCCTTTATGGTGCCAGCTTTGAAATGGTATCCTAAAACTGAGAAAGCGAGCTCATCAGGCGAGGAGAGTTTCTTGACAGAGTGAATTAGGCGAGGATAATTTTAAACAATCAGATGCATTGGTCCCGTCATCTTCGTTGTAATATATGCTTTTGCTAATTGAAATTGATGAAGAGTTCTTCCATCTTTAAGTTAGAACCAGGAAAGCACGTCCATATATGATTTTTGGGCAGAAATGGTATTTTACATAATTTGTGTTTCTTATATTTTCTCAAAATGTAATTCCAAATTTTTTTTTTTTTACTAGAATGGATTAAATCTATATTTTTTTTTATTTTTGTACATATATATGTATATATATTATTTTATATTTCTCCTGAAATGAAATTTCCAAAAGTTTCGTTGAAATCCCGAATCGGACGAATCTTTTCATTTTGTAGGTCATATCGAAATGGGGTCTGAAACGATATTGACAACTATGGCTGCAAATCTAAAAGAGAAAAATAAAAGGGCAAAACACGTTTTCTGATTTTAGAATCTTTTTATATACTTTTATTTTGGATGGCTTGAATAAGAGTAGAAATTACAAGATCAATATTTTCTACATCTGTGTTGCCAAAGCATGACCATATCAATGGAAAAAAAAAAGATTCTAAAGATTTTAGGGAAAATGAAAAGAGACATGATTCTCTTAATCAATGGGTGGAATAATAGAAAGTGATGATTCTGAGATGCGAAAGGTCAAGTGATCTAATTGTAACGGCCTATTTACTTTACAATTATTCTACAGCAAGAAAAAGGAGGGGAAACAATATTAGATGATCAATTCTGAATCAATAGCCGGCGACTTCCAGGCAAAATAATAATAATGATGATGATGATAACAGGCGACCTATGTGACAGGTGTGAACGGTTAGATTGATGCAACTCACTAGTCCTGGCAGTGTACAGTACATAACTATGTTTATTAAGTATTGAGATGAAATTCGAGGTGGTTCTAATTCTCATGCATTTAAGATTGTGCAATTTCAAATCACTCTACTATGTTATTAGTTATTACAATCGAAGTGAAATTTGAGAAACTCCTAACCTATGCATTCAGTGATTGTGCGAAAAGGGTAGGCCTCATCATGTAGCTCAATTTTTGACATGGTAGATATGGTCTGGATGCGACTTATCATTTTGCCTTTAGTACCCTGTTTTCCCTATATTCAAGTTAATGATGACTGGAGTGGTATTAGGGTTTTAGATGATTGGTAGGTTCACATTCACAGTAGGAATTATATTATACATCTTTTTTCTGAAATTAGGTAGTCAATTGTGCAGCAGTTTTCCTTGGAAAACAACAATTGGAAAGCAGTTTCCTGGAGGAAATTAGATAGAGTAGTATGGTGCAGCTCCTCCTGCTCCTGCGACCTTTGTTTTTGCAGAGACGATTTTGAGTTCCCCTGCCCGGTCCTGCAGAATAAATCTCTGCTGCCAAATTGGTGTCGGTCCATATATTACTTTGATAATTTGTGTCATAGGATCTCTATGTTTAGTAACTGGAGGTTTCCCTCCCCGCTCTTCGATTCCGCTATGCGGATCTGCTCTCAGAGCGCGGTTCAACTATTTTTGGAGTGTGGTTTGAAGATGCTCCGAGCGTGAGTTAAACCCGTCGTGAGTCAGGTCGGATGAGACAGTTAGGTAAGGCCAAGGCCGTAATGGCAGATTTAATTTAGGCCATTGATATTGGCACTCTCCCCCTCATGATTTAGGCACTTCCAAAAAGAAATAAGTGCCTATATCAAAAATGAGAAAAAAACGAGTGCATTTATCAGTTTCCTTGATTTATCGCAATACGATATCAAGACCCGATCCGTCACAATCTTTTGGCTCATTTCAACATTCTCGTGTCGGGTAGGAATTGGTGACAGATTTCTCTTTTGGTGGGACAGTGAGGTCTCTCCCTTCGCTTTCTTCTTCGATGACGCGGAAAATCCGAATCGCAATCGCACCTTCCAAATGGATAATAACTACATCATCGCAACTGCCAACTACCGGTCATATTCCCTACTCGTCCGCCACTTCACCCTGAACTCAACAGCCTCCCCCGTACCATCTCAACCGGTAACCATTCTATCAACAAAGCGCCAGTCCAGCCTTCTCCCAAGTAGACTCTCTCACTCTCTCTCTCTCTCTCTCTCGGATCGAGAGATCTGAGCCGTATGATCCTTGATCTGGCCCATCAACGACTGGAATCCGGAAGATCCTGGCCGTAGATCATGTTCCTTTTTGACTGGATCTACGGCGTTCTTGCCTCGCTCGGATTATGGCAGAAGGAAGCCAAGATCCTCTTTCTAGGGCTCGACAACGCCGGAAAAACTACGCTTCTTCATATGCTCAAAGATGAGGTCTTTTCTCTCCTCTCTCTCTCTCTCTGTGTTTTTGTTGTTGTTGAGATTCTCAGCTCGTTTTTGTGATTTTTTTTTTGGTTGGGGTTGGACTTGGATTTGTGTTGGGTAGAGATTAGTTCAGCATCAACCGACGCAGTATCCGACTTCGGAGGAGCTGAGTATTGGAAAGATCAAGTTCAAGGCTTTTGATTTGGGCGGGCATCGGATCGCTCGCAGAGTCTGGAAGGATTACTATGCAAAGGTCGTTCGGATTCCCATTTCCTTTGCTTCTTTTTGTTTTTACCCCTCAGATCTTTCTTGGTTTAGTTTGGTTTTGTTTTGTTTTGTTAATCATTGCATGTTGCCTGATTTCATACTGCGAGCTATTTTATGCCTGCGCCTATATTTGATTGTTGCCACCGAATTGACGATTGCACTCGGATTTGCATTGTTTCACTTGGAATTGATAGTTGCATTACCACTATTGTCCCAAGAGGCCTATATTGGGGTTGGATACATGAATTCTGTTCTCCATTCTGATCTATTCGGGGTGAAATCCTTGGATAGATTGCACTTCTTCAGATTTAACCTTACTAAGGTTCATCCATTCCCCTTCGAACTATCCAAGAGGCGTGCTCCTTGGAGAGAAAGAAAGTGGGTTGTGATGAAATCCGGAATTGATTCTGGAAGGTGTAAATGGATGAAGGATCGATTGTGCTGATTGAGTAGTTGGTGCCTTGAGGTTTTGGGGCTGTTTTACTCGGCTGCTTGGTGCCTTGGATAGAGAGAGCGGTGTGGTGAGTAAATGTATGGGGCAATCGTGAGTGGCCAGGCAAGATGAAGATGGTGGTGTGTTGTGTGATGAAGGAAGGTGTTAGTGATGAGAGAAGATATGAGATGGCAGAGAGGTGTGGGAAGAGAAAGGCAGGGGCTGTTGGCTGGGTTAGCTGTGTGAACGAGAGACCAGTTGTGATAAAAAAGAAATGAAGAAGAGAGTTGCAGGGAGATGGTGCTGGGAGTTGAGAGAAGTGAAAAAGAATGTGTGGGAGATGAGAGAAATATAATAGGGGGTTTCACTCAGACCTGGACCCAACTGATTTACCTCGATGAATATGATGCAGGAAACTGAATGATATTGAGAAGAGAATGAGACAATATGATAATCGCGAAGAATGAAAAAAAATAGACTAAGCAACAAACAGTATCACTTGATAATCATAAAATCCACAATTCTAAGAGCTAGGGAACAACCTAAAAAACAAATTAAAAAAAAAAAAGACAACAAAATACAAAAGCATTAAAAAGAAAAACAAAAAAGAAAAAGGCAAAAACAAAAGCAAGAAAGAAAAACAGAAAAAGAGAATCAACAGAAAATAGCAATCATGTCAGATGAGCCATTAAAGGTGCGAGGGACTACAGGGAGCAAGAAATTCAACATATACATATATGCATGATGAATCCAGAATTGCTCAGACCTCGGGTTCCTGAGGTCCGAACCCGCAATTTTCTTATTATTGAAAAGTTTCCACAATACTCCACAATTTTCAAAAATTTCAAACAGTCCCCCGCAATTTTGAGAATTGCAAATGAATGCCCACAATTTTAGAAACTGACCCCCACGGTCTAAAAAAATTTGCATCTAGATCCCCATAATTTTGAAAAATTGTAAATGACCTCCACAATATTAAAAGAAAAAATAGGATGACTGTTTGGAGAGATGTTACCAGATTAGTTGATGTGGGACAAAAGGAAGTGCAAATGAAGTGGGATTAAAATAACAATTGATTTTGGAAAGTTTTGAGAAGTGAAACACTGAAACTTCCCCTCCAATTTTTTCACACCAAATTCAAACTATCTGAACTAATTTTTTAACTGATGAAACAATAAAAACTATCTGAATCGACACTACTATCAACAGTCACTTGGATTAGGCTGGTTTCTCTTTGCGACCTTAAGTATATACACCATTTACTTACTGTTGGTTGGGTTCTAGGCTTCTAGCGCCTGTTCTGAATTGACACTAGTGGCAACAGTCACTTGGATGATGCACCCTTTGGTAGAAAATGTCCAGGCTACTACAGATCAACCCTAGCCACCAGCCCTACTTGGCTGGCTCAATGAGTGGAGTGAACCTGGGTTGACTTAATGCAAGAATCAAGTCAACACTGGCAGACTCAACAGTTGCAATAACGTTTTCCTTTGCTTCTTCCAACTAATGTGTACGTGCTTACTGCAAGTGTGCCTAAAGCACCATTGTCCAATTCCCAAGCCTTCACATGCACTGAGCGACTAACATGTACCTAAACCGCCATTTTGACCAATGCATTGCCTATGCCATGAGCAACATCCACTCTCAAGTAGGAAACTTAGTATGGGAGTTGTGGAGAGAGATATATACGTTACAAGATTCCAAATTAGTTGATGTGGGACAAGAGGAAGTGCAACTGAAGTGGGGTTAAAAGACCAATTGATTCTGGAAGGTTTTGAGAAGTGTGAAACTTGCTTTCCCTCCAATTTTTCACACCAAATTAAAACTATTTGGAATAGTTTCTTCTTCTTCTTCATCTTCTTCAATTTTTTTTTACTAAACTATGAATAGCTATTTGGAACTCATCCATTAATCATTGATCTGACCATCATCCATCATCGGATTGAATCACAAAAAATACTGCTCTTCTATAATCAGTAAAATTTTAGGTCCAAAATCAAGGGTTTATGATCATCTAATCAAAGTGATATTTTTGTAGATATTGTTGGAGTGTTAATTGGATATGCCTAATCCACACCAAACCCCACTTTCTTTTCCAGTAGGATGGGATCCATAACTTTAAATGTTCTCAGAACTAATATGAGTTGGGCTTGATAATCTTTGCTGCCATACATATAATATACATCTCGCATACTGTGCAGCTTTCTTGTCTTGCAATTGGCTCTATAGACAAAATTTGTGTTTTTGGAATGAAAAAAGGAAAAAGAGAGACCAAGAAAACAGTGAATGAGATAGGGTCAAGTTTTCAAAATTGGACGTAGGAGGGTATAAATTTTTTTCAGGGACAAGATTTCAAAACTACTGCTCTTTTCAAAACTTGCATGCAGAGCAGTAGTTTTGGGTTAGAATTGTCTTTTTAGTGTGCCCCCTTGAACAAGGGGAAGCATTGTTGTTAAAATCTTAGGATTCATATCCTGAACCCTATGATTCATATTGATCTAAAGGAAAAGAATTTGTATCTATACAATGGATCCCATTTATACTTACATTTTATGATTCCGGTGTGAATCTTACAACTCAATACATGCTTTATCGAAGCGTGCAATTCAGACAATTCGTCTACATGGGAATAGCAAACAGCCAGTTTGTTAATATTAGTATTTTTTACTTTTCGTTTGTTTTTAATGTTTTATCTTTAAGAGGTATTTTAGTAATCAACGAAACTCTCAAGAATTGTGGGATTTGGGTGAGGTTTTAGAGATAAATAAGAAAAAGTTATACGACAAAGGCGTTCGATTGCAGGTAAAAAATATACCAGCAAAATCTAGGAGATCACCATATCATGCAAATATTTGATGTATAAACTGTGGCCTATTAATTTGACCTTTAACAGGGAAGAGTGCACCAAACTGAGAAAAGCATGTCCTGATGCCAATAGTTTGAGCTGGCTATGTGTTTTTAGAAAGATGTTGACATCCTTGATGCTTCTACATGCATTTACACTCGCGTCAGAGTCGTTTTGTCATCTATGTGTCTGATGCAGTTGTCATGTGTTAGAAGAAGAATGAACTTTTCTAGGTATATGTTAAACTGTCTAATGTAGTATTTCTTTAGGTATATGTTTTCCCTTGTTTTGTTTACTGAGCTGGATGTATGTGATTTTGCAGGTGGATGCTGTGGTTTACCTAGTGGATGCTTTTGACAGGGACAGATTTGCTGAGTCAAAGAAAGAGCTAGATGCTCTCCTTTCGGATGACTCACTGGCCAATGTCCCGTTCCTCATACTTGGAAACAAGATCGATATCCCATATGCTGCCTCTGAAGAGCAGCTCCGATACCACCTTGGTCTGACCAACTTCACCACGGGGAAGGGGAAGGTGAGCTACAAGGACTCCGACGTTCGGCCACTCGAGGTTTTCATGTGCAGCATTGTTCGCAAGATGGGTTATGGTGATGGCTTTAAGTGGCTCTCTCAGTACGTCAAGTAGGCTGTGTTACTTTTTCAACAGTTCCTAACGTGCTTTTAGTCTCTCTCTCTCTCTCTCTCTCTCTCTCTCTCTCTCTCATATTGCTGTTATAGGATCAAAGCCTGAAATAGTATTTAGCATCACTTGTGTGAAGTATTGTTCTTAATCAGGTTATGAGGATCTCACTCATTAGAGGGGTGGGGCCTGTTGCTTCACATGTTTGCAGCCTGTTTCTATTACCTTTTTGGCGTAGGATTTTGGTTTGCTAACGAAAATTAGAATTTTTTTTCTTCAGCAGTAATAATGGGAAGGTAGTGGTGATAAATTTTTGGATTTGTAGGCTGTGTTGCCTGTCTACTTGAACCGATCGTTGTACATCACTGGAGGTAATTTTCTTTTTCCACTTGTGAAATATGAGCATTCAGCCATTTTTGTTTGATAGTCTACAGAATCTCAATTATGTTTGAATATGCATCAGAGTTTGTCTGGAGAGTATAACCAAACCCTTTCCAAGGGGGTGGTGGCCCCATTTGGATCCTTCCTAAACGCTCAGGTTTGAACGGATGAAGGTTCATGTGTTTGGATGACCAAACAGTTCTTTTGTAATTGGTTCATGCCATGACCATTGCATATAGTTACCAGGGAAACAATCATAGTCTTACTCATCCAAAATGCTGCCCAGAGCACTTTTGCCTTCTACAAAACCTGCCATGGAGAATTTTCTCATGTACAGCTCTATGGCACTCACTTGGTCATCTCCCATCTGCGATCAGTGTAGATCCTTTCATTCTTATACCCCCCATGATTTGGTAGCTTGCTCATTTTTATGCTCATCAAAGCTCTACTTACTGTTTGGATTTAATCTATAAAAAAATCCATAGTTAAATAACCATTGAACTTTTAAGGCTGTTAAATCGAGTGCTATGATAATCTGATGGGGCTGTCATTTTCCAATAACCCTCTTTATCTTTTAAGAGAACCTTCCATCTACCCCAATGATAGGAATGCATCCAAGTCAACCTCACAAGCTAGACATTAGGCTTTTGGCTTTTTATTCATGTAGAAAGCAGGGGCCCGATTGGCACAGTTAAATTGTACTCGTTTGTTTGGAGGGCATTTTTGGGTTTAGTTGTTTTTATGGAATTACTTTGATTTCCTATGATCTGAATTAATGTGTATTCATTTTCCATCTTCTTTTGATACATATTTGCTCAAAGGAGATTATTTGATAGACATTTTGGGATATTTATCAATTTTTATTGTAATTTTAACCGCTTTTAGGAAAACAAAGTCCTGCCAGCAATTCAACTAAAATGAAACAAACGGGCCTTTTATAAATAGTTGTCTCTTTTCTGTCTGTCCATTTCTGTAACAGATTGTGGTGTGTGTGTGAGAGAGAGAGAGAGAGAGAGAGAGAGTTTTTGGTATTTTCCCTTCTAGTAGTGAACCTCCAATGCATTAGTCAAATAAAAGTTCAAACACGGCCCTTTCAAGTGATTCCTGGTGGGAATGCCTTGAGTGTACGCTTTATTTTTCCTTTGATCATCCATGCAACCCACCAGAACATTTCAAAGAAGACAAAGCACGAAGGGATGAATACGGCCAAGTAAGTAAAATTTTCAACAGGTTTTTTTATATACCCCCTAAGGTTTATGGAATATATAAAAAGGCCCCTACGGTTTCAATATTTGTATATATCCCTTCTGTGTATCCAAGATTAGTGATCATAATGAGATGAGCAACCACGAAGAGGTTTGTGTTAAATTTTTATATACATGACAGCTTTGCCCTTATAACCATTAAACAGAAAATGAGTATGTCATTATTTACAAAAATAAAATATTGCTATATTATCTCAAGCCTCAGTGGCCTCTCTAAAATTTTCTCATGCACATGAAGCCTAATCACGTACTAAAAACTTTCATTAAGCCAACAATGGGTCGTACTTGGATTGAGTTAATTATAACTAATTATCAGTATAGGTTATTTAAATGAAATGGACCTCTTTTTGGTAAAAATGAGTTTATATAAGGTTACTCTCCTCCACTAAATGTACTATGGTAACGGTCAATTTTACGAGTTTTATAGAAAAAAAAAATCCAAGCTTTTGAAATTGTGCATATAGGGATAAAGAGATGAGCAAATGTGCTATTCCACTTCAAAAACTTATGGTAGTTGACAATATTAAAATGAAAAAGCACGGGGTATGTACAAAAGTTGAAACCACATGAGCCTATTTATAAAGAGCAAGGCTCTTCTAAGCTCGAGCTTAGGAAGAAAATTTCGTAAGCTTGTACTTGTGGGGCCCACTTTTAGTCCATTCAAATGGACTAAATACATGACCCCCTTAAATTGCATATGTCCACCTACTTTCGGTAAGATTCGAATTTACTGGACCGTTGGATTGACTATATATCAATCCGAATGGATTGTTGACCATTAAACTCTTGGGCCCATTTGGAGATGATAGAAATTACGGTTGGGAAGGAGGAAGATCCTAGGGAGTCCTTGAAATCCCCTCCCCACACCCCCCATCCCCATGTGCCCCCCCCCCCCCCCCCCCCCCCCCCCCCCCAAAGAAAAACATACTTGAGCTTTCCTTATCCTAAGCTTGAGCTTAGGGGAGCCTTACTCATTTATAAATTGTAAAATCTTTAGGGGATAACATACAAAAAGTTCAGTTTTTAATCCATTTATGAAAAAGAGAAAACAATTCTTAAATAAGAAATTTCTGTGAAGAACCTTACTGTTTTTACACCAATAGCGATAGGAGCACCAATTTTATTGCATTCTTTTTGCCCCAGTTGTCCATGCCTCTGAGGGGATAAACTTGGAACTGAGATAAAGGTGTAGTTATTAATGATTTGAGATGGATGGACTTTGGTTTTATCCATTAATATTAGAAATCTGGAA
This sequence comes from Litsea cubeba, assembly GCA_012931725.1. Classification (NCBI taxonomy): domain Eukaryota; kingdom Viridiplantae; phylum Streptophyta; class Magnoliopsida; order Laurales; family Lauraceae; genus Litsea; species Litsea cubeba. Next base: position 100,463,227 of record CM022945.1, read on the forward strand.
ATTATAGCAATATGCTTTCTAACACCCAAAAGAGAAAACACGTCACTGGTTTAATTTCCCCTAGTAATGTAAATTAAGTAAATAGGAATCTGGTTAAAGTGGGAGTAGGGAAAGTTAACAGAGGGTAAATCTGCAAAAATAATATAATATATTATATATGTATGGAACATAACAAAACAAAACTCATCTTCCGTAATGCCCTACTATGGTAAGATAGAACCAATGAATTTGATTTTCAGGAAAAGATTGAGGCCTTCTAACTCCAGAAGTTGAGTCTGAATCATGGTTTGACATTTTTAATTACAATCTTCACCGTATGCTACTTCTTTTTAAACTTAGAAATAATGGTATTGCGTAGATAAAAAGTGCTTTTTATTTGCACCATCCTCTGACCTTTACTAAACTACATATAATCGAAATAAATTTTGAGAAGTGATATTGGCACTCCTTTTTTTTTTCATGGAGGCACTCATTTTCCTTCACAAAATTTTGGAGTGCTTCCATCAAAAAAGGGGGAAAAGGGAGTGTCAATATCAATTACCTAAAATTTTTATTTTCTTGTATTTGACGTTTATTTTTTCATGATGTGGCATTCAATTTACCTTTTATCATACCACACATGTAAACAAACATTTAAAATCTATTTTTATTATCATTCTCATGAGATTTAAATTCATCTTCTTTCCTTATTTACATTACCCACTTTTAATAAATAAAAAAGGACCCGTTAAATATATAGAACCAGAGTGAGAAAAAAAAAATCCTGGATTAGCTTTTCAAGAGTGAGTCTTATCTACTAAGGTTGTAAAACTCATAATTCAAGACTCTAACTTCTCTTTATGTCCGGCTCTAAAACACTCTCTTCAAATAAGTTAACTTGACAACTCGTTTTTAAAAGTAGATTAAGTACTTATAAAACTTAGACATTCATATATTAATAATAATAAATCCAAACTACTAAATTATTATATTTTAATCAATTATTTTTAAATTACAAACTCCAAGTCTCAATAATTAATTACTTATATTTGACGTGGGCTAAATCTATCTTATATTTAACTCAGAGTCAAGAGTGGACTCGTGAAGTTTTAAACCATTTATTATATCAACTTTGCATTTTCTTTATTATACAAAGCTTAAATACTCCCTCCCGTCATAGTTAGTCCCTCCCGAGACGAAAATCTGGGAAGTGCGAACACCTACACCTATCATGTTGGACAATTGCAGTGGGCCCCACCTTTGACTGCTCTTGCCGTACTCACTCTTCCAACGTCATATGTTTCATGCCCAGCCCCCAGGACCAGGTCTATGACGGTGCAGCTCTTCTTAATTTATTTTTGACCCAGAATGTGGACGCCACCCACTGTTCTATTGACCTCCTGAGTCTGACCACCTTTGCTGATTTCTTGACCCAGGGGTCAATTGCAGAGGCCTTGCTCTGTTCAAGTGGGCCGGCCCTTCTGTCCCTCGTTTTACACGGACCGTTGACTAAGTCGCTTTCCGTGGCCCACCCAACGAGCAACAAAGTTGATGGCTATGATCACATCAATATGCGTAGGGAGGGGACTTCAAGGGGTAGTTCAATTAGATTAGGACCACGGCTTGCGCCCGAAGGTTGTAGGTTCGAAACTGCATTACCACATGGGGCTAAAGGCGAGCTTACCTGGCTTCCCTCTAGGTCTGGAGGAATTAGTACAACCTAAACGGTTGGGAACCTTCCAATAGCCAAAAAAAAAAAAAAAAATAGAGAGAAAAATAATACGTAGGGGGGCTTTTATGAGAAATTGGGTGTTGGTTCTCCGAATGATACCTAGAGACAAGTAGTCCGGATCCTGTGAGTGAGTCTCTGATTAGTTCATCTACGGCGGAACCATGGTAGATCTGAACTCGGATCCAGTTTCCACATACATGGAACGGAACCTATTCTCTTGTATTCGGTTTCCATCTTCAATCAACTTAATAAGATGTATATTGCATTAGTAAATTAGATAAGAGGACTTAAAAATAAACTTTTTTAGATATGAAATACTACTAACAAATAGAATGTGATTATTAAAGTTAAGTGGAATTCTCAAAATTTGAATATAGCTTAAGCTATGCAAGGCCTTCCAACCTATATAAATCTTTATATGTAAATGTAATCTTTATGCATCTAAAACTTTGGGTTGAAACATAATTAGAATTCGGTTTGTGATCTAAATATGTTCTGAATCCTCTACACATGATTTTGAATCTTTATTTCATATAAATCCAAAAATAAATTCCAATACCCGAGACCAAAATTCCCTCACGTCCCCTCATATATGAGGAGAGAACCCACAAATGTGAATGTAAGGAGTCATAAGTCACATATGCGAAAAGAATAAGCTCGCACATACAAAGAGAGCGAGAAGGCCGGTAAGAAACTAGGGGTGCAAAAAAAAATCCGTCGATCCGTAAAACTGAATCGATCCAATCCGATCCACAGATTTTTAATCGAGCCGAAGGTAAACGGATTGGTGACGAATTGAAAATCTTGTAATCCGTTAGCAACGGATCGGTGACGGATCTCACCCTCAATCCGCGGATTTAATCCGATCCGATCCATTGACATTAAATATAAATAATTAAGGGGTCTAAATATAAGTTAAGAGATCTAAATATAAAAGAAGAAAAAACTTCAGGGGCCAAAATGTAAGAGTTCAAGGTTTCAATAGATTTAGTGTGATTTTTACAAATTTAACATGTTTGGCTTTATTTGTTGATTGGATCTCTTTCGGTTGTAATGTAGATAAAATCAGCTCTTTGTATTGATCAATTGGGTAGCTTATGGGATAAATATATATATATTTGTAATTTATATTTTTTTGTGAATTGTTAGCTTGTATGTTGAAACTCTTTACAACATGTTTGATGTCTTTTTTTAACATTAAATTCAACGGATTAAACGGATTAAACCAATCTGATCGGGCCTCCATGAATCGGATCAAATCGATTTTTAACTGCTACAAGTTGATGATGAATTTTAAATCTATCAATAATTTAGCTTAATCCACACCAATCGAATTCGTATATACAAAGAAACTAATGCATCTTACCACTCGATAACCTGGAAAAAAATTGTTGTTGAAAGAAAAGGGAGAATAAACATTTCGAAATCTCCCATTTTGCTGAAAATGTGAAATTGCCGGGGCGAGATGCGTGAGAATATCGTGAGAAATACTTTCACATTTTCCCAACTTTCCAAATCCCAATCCATCCCCAATCCCCTGTATCTGTTTGCGTCACTTTCATTTCTTGTCTTTTTTTCTCTCTTGTCAGAGTTTCTCAATGTTTCTTTCTTTCTTGCTTTCCAGTTCCATGCCTACAACATCAAGGCTTTTGTAGTTTCTGTTTTTCTTTCAGAAACTCTCGTAACAGCTCTTCTTGCTTCTTCTTCTTTTCTTTTTCTGCTGTGGTGGTTGTGAGATTGAAGAGATAATCATGGGCGTAGATCTGGATGCTCTTGCGGAGGCCACATCAGGAGCCGTTGGTTCTCTGATCAGCACAACCTTTCTCTATCCCCTCGACACTTGCAAGACCAAGTACCAGGCCGAAGTCCAAGCTCAAGGTCACCAAAAATACAGGTGGGTCTCACTCTTTTTTGTCTCTCTCCTCTGATCGTTTCTCATGTTGGCTTCTTCTTGTAAATGCATTTTCTTTGACTTTGAGTTGGTTTTGATCGTGGGCACGCTTTCCTTTTTCTATTTGCTGGGGATTGTCTTGTTTGATTATTTAGACGGGTTTCTGCATGATTGGAATCCTATGTTTTTAATTGGGATTTTTTTGGTATAGATTGTTTTTTTTTTTTTTTTTTCATGATAATAATCTCATGTTGGGTTTTTCTTATAAATGCATTCTCTGTTTTTTTTTTTTTGGGTGGTAGTGGTATTCTTCTCTTTCTTTATTTGATTTGATGGGTATGTGCTCTGTTTCAATATTATTAATGATTGTGTTGTTGGATTACTTGGGAGGGTTGATTATTTTATTTACAGATTGGGTTTTTGGATGATCAGAACCCCATGTTGAGTTTTTCTTGTATGATCATGGATACTTTTCTCTTTATCTATTTGCTTTGATGGGTATGTGTAGTGTTTCAGTATTGTCAATGATCTAGTTGTTTCATTAATGGAAGTTTTTTTTTTCCATCATTTTCTACATCATCAGAATCCTTTTTTTTTTTTTTTTTTTCTGTAGATTGGGTTTTTGCATGGTAGGAATCCCATGTCGTGTTTTGTAAATGCATTCTTTTTGGTTTTGAATTGGTTTTGTCCATGAGCACCCTTCTCTTTCTCTATATCCTCTGATGAGTGTGTTTTGTGTTTCAGCATTATCGGTGTTTGTGCAGTTTGATTACTTGGAAGGGTCTTATATGGAATCCTATGTTTTATTTGATTTTGTATTTATAGTTTAGGTTTTTGAATGATCAGAATTCCATGTTGAGTTTTCTTGTAAATGCATTCCCTTTGGTTTTAAATTGGATTTGATTTGTTTCAGTAATATTCATTATTGTGTTGTTTGGCTACTTGAAGGGGTATGCATAATAGGAGTCCTATGTTTTTTACTTAAAGAATATTAGAATGCGTGTGTTTTTATTTCTTTTTTTGGAATTGTAATTTAACCTACCCTGTAAAAGAATTGATTCCTCTTTCTCATGAAGTTTTGTATGGAGTTATATTCTGGTGCCTGTCAATTCATGGGTGGTGAGTTTGAATAATAGAGTTAGTTTCATGAAATGTGCCCTACACGCCCCTACACTAGATCATTTCTACCTCAATTGGACCATCCTAACCTTGTGGTTTGAAGTCCAGAATTCCTGGGTTCTGGTCCTCAAATTTTGGTTCTGGTTTATTCATACAAAGTAACCATATTTTGAAATGTTTGCCAAACAAAAATAATTCCAGATTGGAACGTCATACTTTGAGAAAGTGAAGTGCCAAGTGAGCTTATCAGTTTCTTGCCTATGGCAGGCTATGATGCATAGATCAGATACTGATGCCAGTGCAGCGATGGAAATCAGGAGTTAGAGATGCATCAGTCCATTTCCCAAAATCCAAGACAAGGATATGGGTGTGGGTATCCTATTTAAAACTTACTCTATAGTATCAGTATAGTGTTAGTTTTATTAATTTTACTTGAAACATTTATCCGTATTTTTAGTTTTATTAATTATGGTAGTCCTAAACATAGTTGGGACAAGGCTTTGATGATGATGATGATATTTAATTCTGGCAGTCCTCATAGCATGCTAAATTTAAGTCTAGCAACTTAGATCAAGTTTTTTCTTTGCAGTAAGTCATCCTATGGCATTACATATTTGTGTTTAACAAATATTATGTAAGAGGATTGGGTTGAAAGAATGAAAATCTGGTACTTATATGTGTATTGCATCATTTCCAACATGATATTTTTAGCATCTACAGTTATCCATGTATCTTGGGAAGAAGATATTTTGAAACATTTTGGTTTTGTGGCATATTGGGTTTTTTGTTTCTCTGATAGGTGACATTACTAGAACCTGCAACCTCATGGTTGTGATAATGATTGCCTTCCAACTGTGCTACTGGCTTGGCCATATAGGGGTATTGTTCCTTCTCCCCTTATAAAAATATTGGGTTGTTGCACTGTTTGGGTGAAGTTGCTACAGGACATCATGTATTAGGATGGGTTGAGACAGAGATTATCTATCGCAACAGTTAATTAACCTCTATTTCACTTACTCGTGTAGGAACCTTTCAGATGTTATGTGGGAAGCAATTTCTACCCGTCAGGTTCTTTCATTGTACCAGGGTCTTGGAACGAAAAACTTGCAATCATTTATAGCCCAGTTTGTCTATTTTTATGGTTATAGCTATTTCAAACGGTTATATTTGGAGAAGAGTGGAAGCAAATCCATGGGAACAAAGGCAAACCTCGTTCTTGCCGCTGCTGCTGGTGCTTGCACTGCCATAGTGACACAGGTAAAATATAAGTTGCCCCAACTCACAGGACATGGTCAGCATCTGCTACACAAGCTTGATACTACAAGGGTCATCCCTTTCTCTTTTTTCTCTTATATATATATTGTTTCCGACAGTGCTAATTTATTTATTTTATACTGTTAAAATTTGAATTAAATGTAGTTTCACGAGACCCTGCATTGCAAGTGTACAGTTTGAGGGGGACCATGATGCAGTGGTCCATGGACTCCATGCTCCATAGTGTTGATACATGGGCCCAGAAGGGCAAAGGGCAGAAATCCGAAAATCCCCCTTAACAAAGTTTTTAGTCGTTTGATCTTTGACCCATTTTTTCCGCTTTTGGAGAATGCACCCTAATTCTTTTTCTTTTCTCGACCATCTATATTCCAATAATCAATTATTTATATTCATTGAATCTGGTATATTTGGGTGTCTGTCATTCAAATGTGGGTCCCGTCAGCTCAACAGTTTCATAACCAAACCATGGTCCCACTTTTAAGGAATTGGCATGTATCCAGCTGTATGATTGCTGATACTAATGAGACAATAATTCTTATTCTAGCGTTCTTATTCCAGAGATCTAACTTATGTTATAAATTTGTAGCCATTGGATACAGCATCATCTAGGATGCAAACAAGTGCTTTTGGTAGATCCAAAGGACTTTGGGAGACCCTTTCAGAGGGCTCATGGAGTCAAGCATTTGATGGCCTTGGTGTGTCTCTTCTTCTGACATCTAATCCTGCTATTCAGGTACTCAATCATGTCCCCTGCTACTGAGGCTATTTATATATTAATGCTGCTAGGATTTAACTATTTTTGTTATGACCTTTTTCTATTATTTTGACCTTAGGTTGCAGCTTCTCAGAAGTTGCTTTCTTATTTAGTCACTTGATCCAATACAAGTATTAATAATTTTAGAAAAGGAAAATGGGATACTTGCTAATGTAGATTTCCACCTTTTTCAGTTTATTGTTGTTTGTTTTTACTTTCTTTTCATCTTACTGAAAAAAGATCTCATAATCATATTTGATGAGAGAGAGTTTATATTTCGCAAACACCTGCACTGGGAAAATTGTGATTATTATCTACTTGTTTAAAAATGTAACAAAAAATCTCAGTTTATTTTTGTTATTATCTACTCGTAACCAAAATTGTGGTGGGTACAAAGTAGACCACATGTTTTCATTTTATGTTTTTTTTTTTTTTTTTTAAATAACAATTGTACAATAGAAAAGATATATACAAAAAAGCCTGAGCCAACACAAAAAAAAAAAAAAAAACTATGTCCTGAATGCTACGAGAAAACAAAAATGTACAGAAAGAAAAGGAAGGAACAAGTCTGACTAAGATTTTTAAAGAGGAGTAATTGGATCCATGTTGAAGATTAAAGCTTGAAGAGTGACTTCTTCCTTAGGCAGATGAAAAGCCTCCTTCTTTGCACTTTTGATTGACATGAGAGGAGGTTGCCTGGATACATCTAGTAGACATGCTTTCTATCACTTCCTCCAACACATCCACTAACCCCCAAGGACATTGGCCACGAGTGCAATTGATAGAAAATGAACAGACCTTCCACAACAACATGAGATATGTGAGAGGCCTCATGAAGTCCAATTCTTAAAGCCATCATCTCATCCACGTTAACAGATTCATGCCACTGGAAGGAAATGATTTTCATGGCGACATCATCCATAATGATCCCACCCTCTCCTACTAGCTCTGGATTGCCCCTTGATGTCATTGAAATTAAGCTTTAGGGCCTGTTTAGTTAGAGGAGTTCTGAAAACTCTTGTCTGGGGAGAATTATAAATTTTCCAAATGCTGTCCCCCTAGTGGTTTCCAAAATGCCCGAGTATAATCTAGCATTCAGGAAGTTGGAATTCTGAGAATTCTGAAGGCCAAAGTGTTGTAGGTGCTGGAGCACAATCTGAGGTTTCCACAAAAACAATCACACGAAGAGAACACTTTCCAACGATAAATCCCACGAGGGAATAATTCTTTTAACTCAAATCTGAGATTATCAATCTCTACAATGCCATATATATATATATATATATATATAGTAAAGAAACTGAGGGACTAAGAAACAACCTAATCAAACTAGGAAACAAGATTAGATAAAATTAGAAACCTAATCCTAATTTAAACTCTTCACTAAGATTAGAAACACTAAAAAATAAGAATATCTCTAGATTTCTTTGGGACCAAGATATGGCCCACGAGTTTGCTGCTGCTGCATCACAAATTAAAATACTTTTCAGGATGTTGCTTTTCAGAATTCTAGCGTTGAACTGAGAATCACCAATTCTCTAAAGATATGATTTGACGCTAGTGTCGAAATTCCCAACACTTGGCAATTCTCGTTAGAGATACCTCCAAACAAACAGGTCCTTAAGCAACTTGGCAGGAGGAAGAATCCACCTAGGCATCATAGGCATGGATGTTAAATAGGAGAAAGCCATTTCATGCTGACATCTAATTATTATAGCTATGGGCAAGTCAGAGAAGGAAGGCATTGAGAAGCCCACAAAGCGGCATAGCATGTGACGTTGCTCACCACCATCTCCCGCTGAAATGGTGTGCCCTTGAACCAGTGCAGATTCCTCTTTGTAGATAGCCAAATGGCCTCCAGAACAAGACCTTCCAAATTAGTCCTTCCTAGAAGTTCGACAAGTAAATCCCAGGCCTAACAGCCAACTACAATCAAACCATCCAAAAACTCATTCACAGAGAAACTGTGCAGCCCAGCAATGAAGCAGGAGAGTATCAACTGTTTCCACATCTGTTAAGCATATGGGGAAAGCATTGACAATTACCTGTTGCTGCTGCAATAGATTATCCATAGTTTTACCATTCAAAAAACAAAAAAAGATTATCTGTAGTTCATATGTTGCTTAGTAGCATGTGTATTTGAAGGCAAGGACCTATGATGCACGGATACTTCAAAATGGAAAATATATCGTGTCGTATCGTGTCCGATACTTCACTTTTTACATGTAAAATCCGTGTCCCTGTCGTGTCTATGGCGTGTCCCTATCGTATCCGTGCCGTATCTGGGTATCATAGGCAAGGGCTTCATGAGGGGCTTAATGTGCCAAATACTTGCCAAAGGGCTACGAACAGTTGCAACCTCCTTAGAAAGAAAGAAAGAAAAGAAAAAAAAAGAGAAGTAAATAAGAAATCCTGAGAACCATCTTATGTGTGCTTCCAAACTCTTTTGTCAATCTCCCTTTCCTAAATTTAGACTTTTTCTAGGAGGGTAAGCATGAACTAAGAGCGGGCTTCCTCTTGTCTCTAATGAGTCATCTAAAGATTGATCATTGGACAAGTTGGCTTCCAATCCACCCCATATAGTCACTGTCAAAAGCTCTCTGGTTGTGTGCACATCGCTGTATGTTGGGGAAACAGGTTGTAGGGGGAGAATCCCCTACAAATTATCTATCCAGAAGAAAAATTTTATCATCACTTCTGACTTGATATATGATATTTTCCATAAACGACCCCCTAAGAATGATTTGGAGACTCTTGGGTGAGCCAGCCATCTCTAGATACTCCATAGATCAACCGAAGAATATGCTTCCACACACCTTCAGAACCTCCATAGCTGCTTACCAAGGAGGGTTGATTCATTAGACCCAATCTAGAAAGTTATAGGCTAAAATAACAATCAAAGGGGGGATGTGAAAAGTCCTTGGATGGATTAAATATCATCCAGAATTTGGCCAGAATTCATCATCAGATTATTATAGCTAAAGATATCATGGCTGCGAAGATCTTATGGTTGACAAGAGGTGCTACAATCCAAAATTGATGTAACTCCGTTAGGGCAAAAGTAGGCTGCCTCGCATATGCAAAAATATACCTTATCAACCCATTGGTTAGTCGATTAGTTTACATATGTGACTTAGTATGGCTCACTTTGCTTGAATGTTTCTTACATGAACTAATTACCCTGTAGTAGATTGATCTTGGAAATTGCGGATGTTTTGGTTTTGAAGGATAGCACATGTTTGGTTGTTTGACTCATTTCAATCTAAACATGAATTCATCATTTTTTTTTTTCAATTATTATTTAGCATTTTTGTATGCTGATTAGCTGTTATATCAGTTTACACAATCGAGTGAAAACAAAGGTTCTGATTTTCAATGCATGTGACCTGGCAATATTGCAGTATACTGTATTTGATCAGCTGAAGCAAAGATTACTAATAAGGCAACCAAGCAACAAAATGGAATTGGCAACTAAAGATTCCTCTCCAGAAGCTCTTTCTGCCTTTTCAGCTTTTGTGTTGGGTGCCCTTTCAAAGAGCATTGCTACCCTTTTGACATATCCAGCAATCAGGTTGGTGAATTTCATGTCTTGTGTGCAGTGTGCACACATCGCATTTTATTCAACAAGGAATAATATGACATTCTTCCATAGGATGAAAATTGATATACATCATGAGCCTTAATGTGGATAGTCCATAATCAAAGATATTACTGAATGCATGATGACATCAAACAGACAACTTAAATGAAAAACGATCAACAGATCCTGTCCATAAATTACATAGGATTATCAATGTGCTGGGGTCTCCCCACAATAGTGATGGTTTGAAACTTTGAATGGACACATGCCTAATATATATAACTCTGCATCTTTATAGATCATAATTTTCTCGCAGATGATCTTTACTTTTTTTTTTTTCTGTCGAATTGTACAGTTTTGTTTAGGATCAATTGTCTTTCTTTTTGACTAAAGAGTTGGATGATTTGTGTACAGGTGCAAGGTCATGATCCAGGCTGCTGAGCCAAAAGGAGAGAATCAGCAAGTCCAATCTAAGCCCAAAACAGTGATGGATGCATTATATGCAATTTGGAGAAGGGAAGGGGCTTTTGGTTTCTTTAAGGGGTTTCACGCTCAGATCTTGAAAACTGTTCTGAGCTCTGCCTTACTGTTGATGATCAAGGAGAAGATCTCAAAGACTACATGGGTCTTGATGCTTGCCCTTAGGAGGTATTTGTTTGTCACCCAAGGTAGATTAAAGAGCCCTTAATACATGGGTACATAGCTGAAAATAATAAATGTGGTGGTTTGATTTAGGAAAAGAATCTTTAGAAGATGCAATAAGTTCTTTTCAGAATTTTAAACTTGAATCCCATCTTCCTTTGAAGCTGAAGTGACAATGCTAGATTACAAAGAGGAATATAGTGAACCGCAAATTAGTAAGAGCGGAAAAAAAAGTAGAACTCACAATACCAACTCAGATGGTATACAACTTTATTGTTGATGATGATGATCTTGTATTTCTTGTTTTGATTCTAAACAGTCTTTGGCATAGATGGAAATCCAGTAACATTTTTCATACTAGTGAGGAACATTGTTGTGAGAGGATTCAATAATAATTTAGTTATGTTTTACTCAATTGCTATTTAATCCATCTTACTTTTGGTGATCATTGTACATAATTGTGTTATTTTCGCCCGCTACATTTTCGGAGTTTTTGTATGAGAAATATGCAGCTACGAGGAATATTCTATAAGCAACAGTTCATTTTTTTACTCAAGGAAGTTTCTTAATGAGATCAACATGGAACTACATGGATTTATGCCAATCTTGGGGGAACGGGGAGATGGGTAGCTCTGTTCATGCCTTTTAGGGGTGGACCAACAATTCTTCCAATCATCATAGCTCTTGATGTAGGGGAATTAAGGTTTCTACTGTTACATATATATAAGAGGAATTCTCTATTTCTACTGTTACAAATGAGGTGGGTTGCCTTGTGGTGATTTTCTTATGGCTGATCAAATTCAAAATTTTTAATCAAATTAGAGTTCTATTTACTGACAATTTAGTTATATTTCCACATGTCCAAACTAACAATTAATTTTGCTCAGCTTGGCCTAAAATTTGTAGTGTGAGGGGAGAAAAGATGTACTAACTATTGAATTGTTGGCTGAGTGATATAATTTGTTGTATTAGTAAGGGTAAGGTCTTGGAAAACAAGATAAATAAATTGAGTTCAATCTTATTTAAAATACATAATATATATATATATTTTAAATCACAAATGAGATCTTAAGCCCATCGCAATACAAATTGATACAGGATAATGTCGGTGTGAGTTGCACATTAGCCCATCCTTGCCATTATAATAAAATATATTAAAGTTACTAAATGTTGACCGCGTTGATTTTAATTTTGACTATTTTATTAATCCTCACTTTACATGGACCGCGCACAATTTAAATTATCATATGATTTGGTAAGACTTTTGGAAATTTACTATACCCACTACTCTACATAAAATTTTTTTATTTGGAGTTTTGTTATAAAAATGCCTAAAGTAGTTATAGAAGTGGGGCGGCAGCCTTTGACAAATGGGAGGAAAAAAGATCCAAGAAAAATCCCCTTAGACTTGTCAAAAGTAAAAAATGCCATCAATGTCTTATATAGACTAGTTTGGTCCTCCCACTATTTTTTTTTATTTTCTTTTGCTTTTGGCACTGAGCGGGGATATCGCAGTTCATTCTAAGTAAATGAGTGGGGATATCCCTGTTCATCGTTCATTACAACATAAAAAATATCAAACTCCCTTTTTTCCCATTTGCCTTTTTTGGGATCCGGACTAATCTCTCTGCAACCCCTCTTCCACTTTACTTTACTTTTTGAGAGAATCATGTTCTTTAATCTTTTAAGTAGGAAGGTTTGGGCTCCATTAAAGAGGTGGTAGTCTAGATTTACTATTTTTATATTTGATTAAACATACAAGCATAATCTCCACATGTGTTTCTATTTTACCTTAAAAGTTGATGTTTGGAACTACTTATTAAAGCTTCCATCTCCTTAATGAATAATTAATATTTACTTTATTAAAGAGGTGGTTAGTCCACGTTAACTTTCTTATAATAAAAGACCCTATTTCAGTAATACAAATGGGCATTGACTTTGGCTGTAATAGAAGATGATAGAATTGAACATCAGCTTTTGTTTACATAAAAATGATTGGATATGAGGATGGGCATGGGTATTGACTAACATAGAAATGGTTAAACTTTGAAAATAGTTTTTGAATTCTATTAGTTACATAGACATGGGCATTAGCTCAATAAGGAATGGACAATTGGTCATAATTCCTCAAATAGAGAGATACAAATGGATAAGGGCTCACATGTGTATGTTATATTCGTTAAATATAATTCTCAATGGCCATTGTCAAAACTACTTTGACCAACAATGTTCACAGCACTAATATGGGCGGGGATATCCCCGGCTCAACTGATATAATTCTGAGAGACGACACCCACAATACTCTAGTGGGAGGGGATATCCCCTGCTCAACTGATACAATTCTGAGAGACATCACCCATAATACTCTAGTGGGCGGGGATATCCCCGTTCATAGCACTAACACAGGCGGGGATATCCCTGTTCACATCACTAATTTGAGCGGGGATATCCCCGCCTCAACTAATACCATTCTGAGAGATAACACTTAAAGGAGGCGGTGATATCCTTGTCTAGTTGCATCTTTAGAGCCCATGAAGACTGGGTCGCGAAACCCTTTTTTCCCTTTTTGTTTTTTTCCCATCTTCTTTTCCCTTCCATGACGTTGAAGCTGGGATCCTTAAAAAAAAAAAAAAAAGAACACCAAAAGACCATATTAGAAGGAAAATGCGACCGTTGCAGTTACAACTTATCACTTCTCCCTTCAATTATCCACTTCCCTCTCTCTCTCATACAATCACCATCATCTATTTCAATAATACATATACATCGCAGAGAATAAAGAGGGAAAAATGGTGGGGGTGGTGATGCACGTGCCATGTGCATGCCGCCTCTACCCCTCCCATTCACATCATCTTCACCACACGAATCGTTGCGAAAGGAAAGGGCTGCAATTGCCACTGCAATGGTGATGAGGCTCTCGAGTTTCTTTTCTTCCAAGATGTGAGAACAATGAAAATGGAAAAAAGGGTTTTGGGACTTTTTAAAGTAAAATGAACAAGGATATCCCCGCTTAGAGGAAAAAAGAAAAAAAAATACCAAACACAACTCCTGTGACCACTATGGTCTTTATAAGACATTGATGGTGTTTTGGCTTATAACGACTCGTCGAGTCTTAGGGGATTTTTCTGGGAAAATCCTTTATTCTTAAATGAGACTCTATTAATATAAATTGAGGCCGTTTCTATATAAATATATATCTATATATCTTTATAATAGTTAAGAATTTCAATGATCTAGAATACAAATAGAAAACTATCAAGAGTCCCAACTGTAGCCCAAATTATTTAGATACTAGTGTAAGAGAGAGTGTGCATGAGTTGAAATCTTCTAACAAGTAAAAGAAAAAAATTTATATAATATCAAGACCAATAGCTTGATTTTTTTTCGTGAAAGTGTTCTTTTGACTTGATGGAGTTGGATTTAGATTTATCTTATCTTTTATTTGTTATATTTATATTTTAATTTTTATTATTGTTACTCTTTTTATGTATTTTAATTGTATTTTACTGTAAATCAATCTAATGATAGGCCCAACACAAACTAAATATATTTCTCTTCAACATATAAATGTTACACAAATGTTTTTTTTTTTTTGGTAAAAGCACAAATGTGTTGTTAATATTTAGATTTTAGCCGTATGTCAGTACCAAACTAACAATGGACATTTATTTTTATTTTTTTACTTGTGTATTTTGAGAATATATCATTTTTGGAGTTGCGGAAAAAAAAATTCCTTCCAACCTTTTTTTGTACATATTCTTAAATGTTTAAAGAAAACCTTTTTGTAATTTTCACATTAAATTTGTATTAATTCCTTATTTCATATAAAATCTTATATTATTCAATTACTTTTTATAATCTAATCATGCTTTAGAATTTAGCCCCCTATCAATACTGCTAATCTACTATGAGTGTTTTTTTTTTTTATCCATATACATGACCATGCTTTAAGCACATGTAGTCAAGCTAGTCTAATGTTTTGTAACGGGTGAGAAATCTATGAATCTGATAATTTCTCATTGCCCTGTAATAGGGTTTTCTCGCCGAAAATCTCACGTTGATATTGATGCATATAGTTGAGTCCAAAAAAAAAAGTGAGGATTTTCAATTCCTATGGGGCAGGCTGGGCCTAAAAATTCTAAAATATGAAGATTTCCATTGGTCTAAATACTTGGGGTTTATAATTGCCAAATTTGGTTTTTCCTCGACTCAATGGAAAGTAAAAATCTTTTCTTAGTTGCCAAACATGACGTCTAGATGAGTTCCACAGTGAATAACACTTACTCATTTTGTAGTCAATTACAATGACATAGTCTCAATGAACAAAAAACCAAATGGGCACTCGTTGTTTGTTTGCATAGACTACATATACATATCCACGTCACAACATTAGAGTTTAAAAATGATAACCAAACGTTGAATATATAAAAACGATCATAAAATAACTTTCCTTTTAATGAACTTGAACCAAGAAAAGATGTGAAAATAAATACCTAGCCACAAATCTCAGGAGAATCGATGTTTTTATAGGTGGAGCTCATTTGAACCAAAATTCCTATGAATTCAATTCTACTCTAACAAAAAAAAAAAAAAAAACACATCAATTATTATTACATTTCATGAAGTAACATTTGTCCTACGTGGCACTGTACATAAATGGATTAAAAGTTGGAAATAATTACAAGGTTTTGCAATCCCCATCAAAAGTACAAAGGGCTAAAAGTTGGAAATAATTATAAGACTGTCATCCCCATCAAAAGCACAAGGTTATGCCATTGATCTAAGGGCCTGATAGGTTTGGGGTGGGGGGCCATCCATCACACTTTTTTGTGGACCCCATTTTACTATTCATCTTACTGTTTTTCTCAATGGATGGTTGGGGAGAAAAATAGAAAAAAAATAACAGAAAAGAAAAGCAAAGGAGCCGGGTCCTGTTTGGTTGGCCAGAATGTTAAAAAAAATTAAAAGTTAAAAACATTAAAAAAATAAAGTTTTTTGAAATTTGGAGTGTAAACTTTTAAATTATAAAAGTTAAATCATATATACTAAATACAAAAAAAAAACCTAAATTAAAAATTCTAATAACAGTAAATTCTACAAGTAAACCTCTTATCAAAAATCCAAAAAATAAATTCTAAATTCTAAATCCAAATAAATTAATTTACGATAATTTTTTTAACGTGCCAACCTAGGCATGTCAAGTGGGCCGTGCCGGCCCGGCCCGGCATGGCCCGGCCCGCCAGTCAACGGGCCGTGGCACGGCACGGCCCATGATGCGGGCCGAGCTGCGCAGGCCTGCTGGCCCGTTTGGCACTGCCCGGTCAACGGCACGGCCCATGATGCGGGTCGAGCTGCGCAGGCCTGCTGGCCCGTTTAGCACGGCCTGCCAGGCCCACCAGCCTAGTGGGCCAGCCCTTGCAACCCCGCCAGGCCCGCCAGTATAGGCCCGCCAGCCCGCCAGGCCCGCCCAACGGTCGGCCCGACGGGCCGGCCCGCCAGCACGCCCAACAGCAAAAAAACGACTATTTTTTTTAAAAAATACCATTTTACCCCCCCCAACAGCTATAAAACGGTCATATAAGGGGTATTTTGTGTCATTTTTCATTATACTAAGTCTATAAATACCCTAACCCTCCCATTCTCATTCCTCACCAATTACACACTCATTTCTCACCAATTTACACAACTCTCTCATTCTCTAACTCTCTCTCAAAGCATTCAACTCTTTCACTCTCTCTAAGAAGTTTTTGGAGGACCAAAGATCAAGTCATCAAGAGATAAGATTAAAGGGGCCTTCAAAGATTTAGAGGTATTTATAATATTTAGATTTGAGATTCCATATATATAAGTTTATATTATATTATATTAACTCTCATTTTCTCCCCTTTCTTATAATAAATTATCACAAAAGAAGGCTATTAGCATATTACTGTTATTATTTATAAATTTATTCTTTTGAAATATGGCTAGAAGATTTCCCACAGAAGCTTCTTCCGTTAATTTAGAGGTAAAATAAGATTTTATTGAATTACAAGATGAAGTAGGTGATTTACCACCTCCCTTTCCTCAGAGTTCCCATAAACCAAACAAGAGGAGTATAACTTCAGCAGTTTGGGATATATATACAAGGTATGATGTTATTGAAAATGGAAAGAATGTTGAAAAGGCAAAATGCAAATTGTGTGGTAAGATTTATAGTGCCCAGTCAAAAGGGAATACTGGCCATTTGTCAAGACATAGAAAACATGTTTACAAAAGCATAAGCCAGAGAATGCAGGGACATGGGGGCCTGATTCACAAACCCAAATTTCTACTATTGGTGGTGGTAGTAGTAGTAGCAGTTTGAGTTTTTTTTCTTATAATGCACAAAGTGCTAGACAAGGTCTTGTTAAAATGATTGTTTTATCCGAATTACCATTTGCTTTTGTGGAAAATGAGTTTTTTGAACAATGGGTCCAACAATACTGTCAACCACAATTTCACAGTATTTCAAGAAATACAGCCAGAAATGATGCTATTAGACTCTGGCAGGAAGATAAAATAAATATAAAAAACTATTTTGCACAGTCTCCTGGTAGAATATCCATAACCACAGATATGTGGACTTCTAAAGGGGGTGATAGTTATCTTTGTATTACTGCACATAATATAGATGCAAAATGAATTATGAATAAACGTATACTTAGTTTTAGCACTCTTGAATGGCCACACAATGGAACTAGGATAAGTACATTAATTTTGGAAAAACTAGATGAATATAATATTAAGGAAAAAATTTTATCTGTAACTTTAGATAATGCGAGTAATAATACAGTGGCTATTGAATTAATGAGAATGCAGATGCCACTTGCAACTTTGATAGATAGTTCTATCTTTCAAAATAGATGTGTATGTCACATCTTAAATATGATTGCAAAGGTTGGTTTAAAGCATATTACAAGTTATACATATGCTATTAAAGACATTGCTAGATTTGTTTTTTGCTCTGCACAAAGAAGACAATTGTATGCCCAAATATGTGCGAGGCAAGGCGTATCAGCTATTAAAATGCCTAAAGAAGTTGAACATAGATGGAATTATATGTATGATTTGTTAAACAAGACACTTTCTAGAAAAAACTGTTTTGAATGAATTTTGTGCTTTTCATGCACAAGAATTAATGATTAGTGATGAACATTGGGAGTTATGTGCCCATATAAGAGATTTATTAGAACCTTTTTATACTTCAACGTTATTTTTTTCCGGGATATATTATCCCACATCTAATGAAGCTTTAATGAAACTTTTTAAAATTACTTTACAATTCAGTAGATTTAGAGATCATTTTTTACTTGGTAGCACTATTAGAGACATGGAAGAAAAATTTAATAAATATTGGAAAGAGGCTCCAAGGACATTTTCTTTAGTTGCTGTATTTGATCCTATGTTAAAATTAAGTGGTGTACAGTTTTTTATTGATGGAATAAATAAAAATATGAATTATATAGATTTAAATGTTTTTTTCAAATATAAGGGCAAATTTACAAGCACTTTTTCAATTTTATTGTGAGCAAATGGGTACAACTGGGCTTAGTATGGGCAATTCAGAAGTCCAGCAGACAGGTGTTGGTGAGTGGGATGTGTGGTATTCTTCCCTGTCCACGGGCATGGCATCCAGCTCAAGCTCAAGTAACAACACTGTGACGGAGTTATCATCGTATCTTGACGTAGGTGTAATTAGGATGCAGGATGCATCTAGCTTTGACCTTTTAGCCTGGTGGAAGCAACAAGAAAGCATTTATCCGGTGTTGGCAGCCATGGCTCGTGATCTATTGACTATTGACTATTCCTATGTCTTCTGTAGCATCAGAACAAGCTTTTAGTGTAGGTGGACGTGTAGTAGATGACAAAAGAACAAATCTCACTGAAGAAACGATGGAGTGTTGTGTTTGTCTACGAGACTGGTACTTGGCAGATAAGAGGAAGCAAGAGTTAACATCATTAATGAAAGATTTTGATCCAGCAGAATACATTAGTGGACTACAAATCTGATTTTTTACTTTTTTCTTCATTGTAATTTATAAGCTGTTCATTCTTTTTTTTTTTCTAAAAAGATTGTAAGGTTTTGAAGGTAATCCTATTTAGAAACCTTCAAGAAGTTAAGATCCAAATGGTTCTCTCTTCTCAGTGGAGTAGGTCGAGTTTGACCGAACCACTTAAATATCTTTGTCATTCTCCCTGCTTGTGTTCTAATTTTTATTTTTAATACTGATAAGAAAAAGAAAATTCATATATAGTACTTAAGTAATATGTGAGTAAATATTTATAAATTAATTTGAACCACTCAATCATTTGTCAAATGTTTGTATAAGTTTAAATGTTTAGAAAAGTAACTATTGAAAAATTAATGTCTTTTGATCGAAAATCAAATTCAAATCCATGTCGTTACGGACTTACGCTTATGTTACGGTAATTATATCAGTCTATCAAGAAAAAAAAAAAAAGAGTCCGCCAGCCCGCTGGCCCGGCCCGCTCCAGCCCACCCCACCCCACTGTGGGCCGTGCCGTGCCAGGGGTTTTCCCTGGCGTGCCGTGCCGTGCCGTGCCCGCAGGTATTACCGCTATTGCCCTTACAATGCAAAAGAACATAAAATAAAATAAAAGGTAAGGTAGACCGGACCCTCTAAAAGTGGAGTCAAGAGAAACCCAACATACATGGGTGATTCTATATGCACCCACTACTATTGCTGTATGCACCCACATTTTGATTTTTTTTTAATCACCAAAATACCCTAATGTCAAATGACCAACTCACCCTTTACCATCAACCTCTTCCTTTCTCCAACGTTTCTTACCCTCCTCTCTACTCATCACTTCTTCTTCTTTTTCTGCTTCTTCTTCTTCTTAATCCTAACTATCAATTACATCCACTGTTCGACCATTTCATCTGCATTCATTCATCCCCATTGATCTTCATCTCCTTCCTCATCATCTTCTCTAACTCTTACAAAGTTTGCTCAAGTCTCATCCATTTGTTTGAAGATATTGGAGGCACTCATCTCCCTTCATCACATTGTCTATTGGAAGTAGGCATTTTCAATATGGACAAGCAACTAACGATCTATCCAGACGAGGTATACATTTTAGTTCGTTTTCATCGTTTTAATTAAAATTCGCGCGTCATGTTCGGTATACCAGAGCCGTGCAAGTGAAATTTGCACGGCGGAATAGCACCAAACATTCTAGTTTTGCACGGAATAAATATGACGTGCAAAATAATTTTGCACGGAATAATTATTCCGTGCAAAAGTATTTTGCACGTCATATTTATTCCGTGCAAAAACATTTAGCACGGCGTATTTATTCCGTGTAAAAATGTTTTGCACAGCATGAGTAAACCGAGCATATTTCACAAGGACAACATATAGTGTTGTGCATTAATATACTAATATTTAGCAATTATATTTTCAGGAGATTCAGTCAACCGGTGCCAGTGAGTGCTCTATGGATTTTACTAATGTCTTCACCACTGACATGATATTTAGAAGCCGAGAGGACCTAATCCAATGGACAAGGGAAGTTGGAAAGAAACATGGGTTGGTTATTGTAATCAAAACTTCAGATGCTGGTGGAGATGGTAGGAAGCCGAGAATAATGTTATCTTGTGAGAGAAGCGGAAGCTATAAGGGTCAATCGAAGGTCCCTCAAAAGAGAAATCCTAATAAGGCAACGGGAACGAAGAAGTGTAATTGCCCTTTCGCTTTGAAGGGACGAAAGTTGGCAAATGATGATGATTGGATGTTAACAGTGGTTTGTGGGTTGCACAATCATCCAAACGCACAACATCTCGAGGGGCATTCATTTGCTGGAAGGCTATCAGGGGAGGAACTCAATGTTTTGATTGATATGTCGAAGAGTATGGTGAAGCCAAGGAACATCCTTCGTACGCTGCAAGAAAGGGACGTGCACAACACTACTTCGATGAAGAGTATTTACAATGCCCGTCAGAAGTGGAGGGTGACTAAGTTGGCCGGTCAATCACAGATGCAACAACTCATGATGCATTTGGAGCAGAACAACTACATTGAGTATCACACTAGCAACCCATCTACAGATGCTACGATGGACCTATTCTGGGCACATCCATCATCTATTCAGTTGTTACGAGCATTTCCAGAAGTTCTGATAATGGATTGTACGTACAAGACTAATAGATATCGACTTCCCTTGCTTGAGATCGTTGGTGTGACATCCACTCAACTGACTTTTTCCGTTGCTTTTGTGTACCTTGAATCAGAGAGGGAGGCCAATTACAGATGGGCTTTGGAGAGGCTTAACGAAGTGATGGATGGATGTATTATGCCCCGTGTCGTTGTAACTGATAGAGAGTTAGCACTCATCAATGCAATACACGTTGTCTTTCCGAATGCAGCAAGCTTATTATGCAGGTGGCATATTTCTAGGAACATATTGGCAAATTGTAAGAAGTATTTTGAGACCAACGACAGATGGGAGGCGTTTATATCTAGTTGGAACATGTTGGTAGTCTCTCCCACTGAAAATGACTACATTCAGTTTTTAAGTGCATTGGACCGGAATTTCTGTGGGTATCCAAACGCCGTTGATTATGTGAAGAAATCATGGTTGAATAACCATAAGGAACAATTTGTAGCTGCTTGGACGGATCGGCATATGCACTTTGGAAACGTGACTACGAATAGGGCTGAGAGTGCACATGCAAAATTGAAGAGACACCTTGGCACATCGAACAGTAGCTTCGATTCGTCCTGGCAGATTATCCATGCATTGCTTGAGTTGCTCTTTACGGAGATAAAGGCTTCATTTGAAAAGAGCTTGAACATCGTGCAACATAAGTTCAAACCTGCACTGTTTCGCGAGTTGAGAGGATTCATATCAAGGAATGATTTGGATATAATATTGAATGAGTCGATCAGAGCTGGTTATATTGGTCCAGATTCCTTGGCATGTGGGTGCGTAATTCGACGGACACATGGGTTACCATGTGCACACGAGATTGCCGAATACATAAGGGAAGCCACTCAAATACCACTGACTTGTGTCCATCAATACTGGAGGAAGCTCAATTTAGAATCCACTAAGGAGAATGCAGGCCCCGAATTAACCACCACTTCCGAGTTCGAATTGATCAATAAGAGATTTCATAGTACCGATCACGCTGGTAAAATACAAATATTGAAAAAACTAAGAGAGTTGGGATGTCCGTCATCTACTTCTCTTCTTGAGCCGGATGTTAAATTGAACACCCGGGGTCGTTCATCCTCGAAAAAGAAGAAGTTGGATCGGTCTACGCGTCGGGAACCATCTGCTTTTGAGTATGCACTCTCGATCGAAGCTACCGTTTCATCGAGAACCAACAGTCTAGATTCGAAGAAGGTGAAGGACAAATTAAGTGTTCGACGCACTCGTTCAAGCACATTCGAGCATCAACTTCCTAAGTCATTAGGACCCTATATCGAGACTATTAAGGATGTCGAGGCGGA
The DNA here is from genome assembly GCA_012931725.1 of Litsea cubeba. Classification (NCBI taxonomy): domain Eukaryota; kingdom Viridiplantae; phylum Streptophyta; class Magnoliopsida; order Laurales; family Lauraceae; genus Litsea; species Litsea cubeba. Next base: position 100,485,700 of record CM022945.1, read on the forward strand.
TGGTAACTGTGGTTTCAGAGCAGTAGCTGGTCTATTGGGAATGAGCGAGGATGGTTGGATGCAGGTTAGACTGGATTTAAGCAATGAACTACAGAAGCATCAAAATTATTATTCATTACTATATGGCGGAGATGATAGGGTTGGGGAACTGTATTATGCATTGGCGTACTACGACAGCCATCCTCCATTTGCTCGTTGGATGACAATGCCAGACATGGGTCATCTGGTAGCTTCATATTATAATGTTGTATTGATCCATCTTTTTTTGCAACAGTGCCTTACTTTCCTGCCTTTGAGATCAACCCCGATTCCATCTTCTAATCGCAAAGTTATCGCGATCGGTTTTGTCAATGGTAACCATTTTGTTCAAGTCTTCATGACACCCGGGGCTCCCATTCCTCCCATTGCGACAAATTGGTATAGACACCACCATCCTAATGCTGACGGATGGCAACTACCATATGCGCATAACATCGAGCGATTCAAAGAAATAATTGGAGACAGTGTCGCAACACGCGAGTCGGTTAATATTGACAGTGATTAATTTCTTGTACTTTGAACTCGATGTAAACAAATTGTAAGAAATGATGTTGAAATGCAATCAAGTTGTTATGCTTTCCATCATTTATTTTTTGTTTATATTCCATCATAACCCTCCTTAGTTTATTGTGGGTTGGCGAATCTATCATACAATAAATCATCTATTACAAGGCACACAAAGAAAAGGCACACAAAATATATGTGCGAAACCATTCTGCACGGCCAACAGTTGCTGAGCAGGATGGATCTGTTCGGTATATATTAGCCGAGCAGAATGTTTCTGTTCGGTATATATTAGCCGAGCAGAATGTTTCTGTTCGGTATATATTAGCCGAGCAGAATCGTTCTGCACGACATATGTATACTGAACAGATTGCATTTGCACGGCATATGTTGGCCGTGCATTATTGGTATGTGTGGATTATTCATGCATTAACTTTAATGAAACTATTTGTATCCAAATTCGAAGAGGGATGTAGATGTTTTAAAAAAAACAATTTGAGATGAACTATATATCACAATTTCACAACCATAATTCCAAAAACAAACAAGTTCTTGCACAAAAATCAATATTCATTGATTGAAATGTGGCAGTTTGTATTACACTGTTTTCTTGTAATTACTTACACATCTGAAAAGAAGGATACATTGTCAAAATATCTACAAATATCCTTACATCCCACAAGTCTATAAAAAAAAATAATAAAATATCTTTTATACAAAAACAAAAGCATGTTATCAAAAAGTCCTCCGAGCTTCATTGTTGCGCACGCCGACGATACGTCACCGGCAAGCCATCAAGAATCTCGAGGGTAGTCCGCAGTGCCCTCTGGTAGAATTCAACTGGCTGGTCACCTCGTTCAAGCGTGGCACGAATATGATCCTTTGCTCGAAGGACCTATAGGAGACAATAGAATGTGTCATATTAAATTTTAAACAATACTTGCTTCAATGTACGAAATAAGATAGTTTACAATGCACTCACCGTTCTCGGAGTCGGGTCCTCTCTACCCTCATTAGGGTCATAGTGGGAATGGCGGGTGGGGTTCTGTACACGAGGGTGAGATATCCTAGTGTACCAATCGAGGTAGTCCCGCGAACACTCCCATGCATGATGTGAACGATGGCCGCGGTGCGCAATAGATAATACATGGTCCTCCCAAGTAATCCAATACTGATCCAGAAACGTATAGGAGACCTTGTATTTACCGGCAGTACTACCCCGAGTGGCACGGATGGGGGCAAGAGGTGCGGGTGGGATGGTCTGTACGTAGCCGAACTGTCGAAGAACCCTGTGTGGGTGGTAGGGTTCAATGACATCTAGGGACCTCAAGCAACCACAGAAGAATGATATCTGCTGTAGTGGATGATGGGCCCTAACACTAGCATACGGATCCCAAGCAATCTGTCACAAGTAAACTAAACAAGTCACTAATATAATAAAACATGCTCCTTCTCAAAAAACGTAAAAGAAAATAATAAAGAAAGTCAGAAATATATAACATAAAACGCTCAAATGGGTGCTCACCTCACTCGGGTGTAAGGCATCCAATCTCTCCCGCATCAGCTGTATGTTTTCAATTGCATTTCCGGAATCCTGTCCAGGATTCCAGCGGCTTGCTAGAGGCATCCATGCGGTGTATCCCCATTGTGCAGGAGGACGTGCGAATGGAAAGTGCTCGTACACCCAAGACTACAAATGACAACAAATATTAATAATTATATAGTACTTATATCAATTATAATGATAAAGATATATGAATCTATAAAATGTACCGTTCTTACCGTTAGCAGTGTCAAATATCCAGCAATCTGCCGCACATCTGCCCTCGTGGCGGTCCCCAACTGGCGATACAGATACGCAAGTGCGGCAGCCCCCCATGCGTATTGACGGACCCGTGGCAGGTCCATCAATAAGGACAAGTAGTAGACAGGAACCCTCGTGTCGGACTTATCAGTGAATAGTGTACAGCCCAACAGGTAAAGAAGATATCCTCTGGCTGCACACTCTACCTCCTCAACCGACGATGCGGGAGTCACTTCGCCACACACCCGTCGGATCCACCCCATCCTCACTACCCCACCCCGTGCCAGGTTCAACTCGGCTGATGCAGATTCCCTATCCACACCCAGTCCTAGCTCGAGTAGATCTACTTGGTCAGTAAATCCCATAGTAGCAGATACGTGGACAGGAAGTCCAGTGACTGGGATGCCGAGTAGAGAACTCACATCATCTAATGTGATCGTCATCTCACCAAACGGCATGTGGAAGGTATTGGTCTCGGGCTGCCATCTCTCCACAAAGCTCGAGACCAAGGGGCAGGAGATATATCTGTAGCTGAAATGCCTCAGGTCTGCCAATCCAGACTCTTCTATGATAGCGCGAAACATAGGCACCTCACTATCAAGACGATCTCCAGGCCGAGGTATGTACCAGTCCTTCAACTGCCGCCAATGACTGATACATTTGAGAGGGCCACGTTCCTGCACATTACAAGTATAGTATAAATCTTGATTAGCATCTGGTATTATATAAAGAATTAGTTAAAACATATAAAGAATGAACGTGTACCTCCCCGTCCCATATGGATATGGCCACGTGAGTCCTGAAACTCACAAGGACGGACTCGTCGGCCGGACCGCCTGGAATAGGTCCATCCCCTGCTGCCGAGGCATGAGGACTGGGTGGCTGTGCCTGGTCCTCTGACGAATCATCCTCCCCTACTGGCGCAATCGGAGTACTGGACGGTTGGGGAGGACTAGACGGCCCTGCCTCATCCTCTGAGGAATCGTCCTCTGAAGAGCTCTCAGGCAGTGGATCCTGCCGTAATTTGCGTCTTCGTTCAGACGCCGTTGGCCGTTGACGGCGAGGAGGTCTAGCAACGCCAACCTTCACCCGCACTCTGGGTGGATCGCTAGAAGTACTACCACGTCCACCGGTAGGATGTGAGATGCCACCAATACGGCGAGCTGGTCTCCTAGGCATATCTTCAAATCTGGATTTAAAATAAAAATCATTAGGAAGATAAAATCATTATACGAAGAAAACTTTTTTTCTTGTACTGCTCGGTTGAATTGTATCGTGCAAAATCGTTCTGCACGGCACAACTTTTCCGTGCAACAATTTTATGCACGGAATATGTTTACCGTGCATATTTGTTTTGCACGGTTTACAGGTTCCGTGCAAAACATTTTATGCACGGTTTCTTTTATCGTGCAGAAAATCCATGCACAGTATACATTTACCGTGCACAACATTTGGTGCACGGTTCTGCATTGCCGAGCAGATCGCGAAAAATGCCACGATTTTTGGCAAAGTGAAGAGATTCAGTACTTCGAATGCACATGAATTAGCTCGTAATATACTTATCTACTATCTAACAAAGAAATTACGACCTAAAAGGAATGTAAACATGATAAACGTATGAAGAAGAAGAAAAAGGAAAAACAAGAACTTACCTCACGCGTCCTGTGAAGAAGAAGAAGAAGAAGAAGCAGGAACGATGTGCACTGATGCTCTTTGGAGGGAGAACGACCGAGAAGAGGGAAGGCAAGAGGAGGAGAAGCGATGTCCAATGATGCCTTCGCTCGTTTTTTCGAATAGGGTCGACGAGGGAAATGCAGAGGAGAACGAAGAGGAAATGCAGAGGAGAGCGTGGGCAGTTTGGAAAATATGGTGGGTGGGCTCAGCAAAACGTTTTTAAGAAAATAAAAGGGGGTGAGTTCAGCAAGTGGGTGCTTACAGCAATATTAGTGGGTGCAATCAACGTCCCACCTGCAATTGGTGTAAGTTAAAGGTCCGGGGGTTGCGAATTCCACGCAGAAGAAGCCATCTGCTGCAGCTGCTGCTTGCTCTGAGATCCGAACAAGAAGATGATGAAATCTAGCGGCTACACCACCATCGAAAAGCAAAACCAAAACGACTCCGAAACTACCGTTCCTGTAATCTCTCTCTCGCTCTCCTCTCTCTCTCTTTCTCAATCAGATCTCACTGTATATCTTGTTGAAATCTGCAGTCAGTCTCAGATCTCGATCACGTTAATGTTAAAATCTCTCTCTTTTGTTTTATTGTTGTTCATCAGATCTGACTGGATCTCTTCTTGTATTTGCAGTCAGTCCCAGATCCGGATCACGTTACAGTCAAATTCACAGGTTAGGGTTTTATTTCCATTTCTCAATCTTTCCTGTGTTCTTTGGAAGCTTGATTCTCTGAGATTGGGGCATCTTTTGATATGTTTGTGATGATGATGGGTTTTTGTTCTCGCAGAGACGAATCTCCAGACATTTCCGCCTTCTGAAACCCAAGGGAAAATCTCCGGCACGTTTCGCCCTCCGCCAGATGCTGATGGTATTATTTCTACTTCTTTTGATTTCAATTCCATTTTAAGAATAGAGAAGGTGTCTGTAGTATTTGCATTGACGCTTGATTTGTATTTAGATTGGAACTATACAATATAAGAGATGACTACTATATAAAAAAAAAAAAAAAAAGGATCCAAATTGGAGCTATATAGTATGAGAGATGAAAACTGTATCAAAAGAGGATCTAACAAGAGGATCAAATCTCAAACCCCAAAATATCACAAATGTGCAATGCTGTCGAGAGCCAATACTAAGTTTTGATGATGCACTTATTTGACCAGGCAATCGGCTATGACATTAGCAGTAGCACTGTGCTTGCTTGACATGATAGAAAGTGGCTTGGAGGCTTTTAGCCAGGTCCTATACTTCATCTGAGACATCTGTGAAGATTTTTTTTCCTTTCTAACCAGCTTGATTTTCAGAAGACTACTTAGTGAAGGATGGGGGTTTTAGTTAACAAAAAAGGAATATTTTTTTACCATCCAAAAGAAAAAAAGGAATATGTTTTTTAAGATTGCCACACTGGCCAGCAAATGATATTCCCACCAGGGTTAGTCATGCTCAAACACCCAACCTGCTTTGTGGGAGGACATGTGTCTACCATTATGCTATGCCTAAGGAGTAAGGACATTATTTGTTGGCAATTGCTACCTTTGTCTAGATGATTGCAACTTTATATTTTGGAAGACCATGTACATCATGATGATGGTGAAAACCTTGTCTCATCTGCTACATGAATTATGTTTCTCCATTCCAATCTATCCTAGAGCCAAATCTATAGTTTAGTTGTAATTCTTCAGATCTTTTGTTTCTACTTCCATCCATGTCCTTTTCATCCTACCCCTTTCCCTTGGCGGGGCCATCAACCTATAGAGAAAATCTTCTCCTCACCAGTGCCGTTGCTGGCCTACGTTGGACATTCAGACTTTTGTGCATCATCTTTTTATTAATAAAATTACTTTTATAGTAGTAATAATCTTCCGAAAAGACAAGAGCTCTTAGCACAACTGGAAGACTATGAGGTTGTGGGTTTTAATCATGTTACCAATTAAAATAATTATGATTCTGATGAGACAAAAAGAGTTGAGTGAAAAATGCTTCATATGGTTAATATACGTTCACTTAACTAGTGTTTGATTTATTAAGCAAAATTACTTGGTTCATAGTTATTGAACTTTGTTTCATAGTTTAAAAACATAGTAGTGCTTGACTCAACCTAAGACTTGGTGACAAAGGTAAAACTCAGAAAAAATTTGAAAATTGATATTTTTCATATTTATATATCTTGTTCTTTCATTTATAGGACCCAACCAAGATGCGGTGACTGGTGAGTCTTAAAGTTGACTCAACTTGGTGAACTTTTTGAGTTATTTTTTATTTTTTTGGCATACCAGCCAAGGGGCTGGGAGCCTGGGACCCAATGTAGCCCACACAAGTGGGAAGCTAGCCCACAAATGTGGGAAGAGTGGCATCCCCAGGGATCGATCCAAATTGAGTTGGATTGAGCAAGGTGAACTTTTTGGGTTGAATTGAGTTTTCGATTCTTTAACATTGCATGATTTATATGCATACATGTTTCATTCTTCTTCTTCCTGTTGTTGTTGACCTGGAATGCATTTGACTACTTGACAGATTCATTCTCAAAACCTGCTCCTGGTGGTTCTAATGAAGCCCAGCCAACTGGTTGGTTACGTGCCTTCTCTGTTGCAGCTTACAGGCCATACTTCGACATTGACACATCAGATGTCTTAGAAAGGATTGGAGACTCCCTCTTCCCATTTAAAGGAAGTTTTTCTGAAAAGACAGCTGAAAATCCTGATCTGTAAGTGCATTGTCTTTAATTTGTTGGTGTCTGTGTTTGTTGCTGATTTCATTATTATAGTTGAATGGCAGAGTATTGCTAAAGGTTTTTTAGTCATAAATACAGTACCCTTTCTCTGCCAAAATATTGGTCAATTTTATCCTTATAAAATTTGTAAAAGCTTTCAGAATATTAATGAACTGAACAGACTTTTTTGGTTTTTAGCAAATAAAAAAGAAAAAAAAACGAGAAAAAATTGGGTTTCAAAGCTAAGGCCTTAGATTATAATATTTCATCCTTATAAATTTTTTAAAAGGTTTGAATATTAATGAAATGAGCAGGGAATTTTGGTTTTTAGAAAAAAAAAAGTTTTTTTAAATCTAAGGCCTTAGATTATAATATAATGGTGAAGGCAATAGATTAATAGATATCAAGATTTCAAATTGAGACCGAAATGGGTATGTCAAGGCCAAAACTGTGAGAAATTGGTGTCAGTTGTGAGTTTTTATGACCATTTTTAAGATGGTCATTATGAAGAGACAATATGATCTTTCTATGGTTGATTGTTTTGTTATCATTATTAATATTAATCTGTATGTGCAGGTTTTTTACCCGGTCCTATATTTTAAAAGATACGTAGTTTCTTGATGCTGATACTGTTAATAACTAGTAATGCCAAAAGCTCGAGCTATTAGTGAACGTTATAAAAATTTATAGCAACAGCCCCTCTCGAACGGGAAGCCGTTGGAATTCGTAACCCAACAGATAAACGGAACAGACAAACCAGACAAAAAGATGGAAGTAACATGCCTCTCAGGGTTTCGAACTCGTGACTGATACCATGTTGATAACCAATAACACTAAAAGCTCGAGCTATTAATGGAGGGCATAACAATTTATATCAACAAACACATTGTCCTGTTATTCTGTTTTTGTCATCTTACCATTGAATATGATGATCCCAAGAGATGAATATACAATAAAAAAAATAATGGAGGATACCTTTTGATTGGTGGCTTGTACAGAAAAAGTTTAGATACCACAGCACCTATTGGTTGCTGTTCTCTTCCATTCTGGGATAGTTAATGAACATTCTGTACCCATGAACATTCTGTACCCATTCCACCAACACCCACACCCCCGCCCCCGCCCCCCCCCCCCCCCCCCCCCCCCCCCCCACAACCAAGATGTTGACTTTATAATTATAATAAATGGCTACAACATTTTATTAGCGAATTCTCTCTCTCTCTCTCTCTCTCTCTCTCTCTCTCTCTCTCTCTCTCTCTCTCTCTCTCTCTCTCTAATTATAATCAATGGCTGGTAACATTTTATTATTGAGTTCTATACTGCTTAAATTATTGTCATGTTAGTCTTAATGGATGATTCGGCCAGCGTTCTATTGCTTTGGAGTTGGGAAATCTTTAATATTTTTTTTTGGATTCTGTCTTTATCTTTCATTATTATGGAACTTAGTTTTCATTCTGTTACAAAGTGTTGATCCATTGTTTAAGTTGACTGTGGTTGGAAAGGTATGCTCGGATTTCTTGAAAGCCTGATATGATCGGGAAATTGATGGTCCATGTACAGGGTCAATGCTTAGATTAGCCATTTAACAAAATTCATATTCTTTGTTGTAGTGAACTGGTTTATATTATCATTCCTTGTTTGTGACATACACACAGGCAAGGATGAAAATAGCGGTAGCGGCGGGCGTAGCGGCCCGCCGCCAAACCGCTACGATGCGGGTGATACGTAGCGTAGCGGGGATACGTAGCGGCGTAGCAGTGCGATTTGAAAAAATCGCCCAAAAAATCTGAAAAAATTTCAGAAAATCCAAAAAATTGTAAAATGAAAGAATATGTGGTTTTTTTTTTAAAAAAGTAAATAAGAAAAGGGGGCGTAGCGGTTCCCTCATTGTATGAGGTCCTGTATCGCTATATAAATAGAAAATAACAGTAATGATAATTTTTTTCACATGTGTTCATGTTGTTTAGTTATGCTAACTTAGAAACTAATGAAATGCTCATAAAAGAAAAAACTATGTCATGAAGTCAAGACTTAGGAGTACCTAGAAAAAAAAATACATCTACCAAAGGGGGTGTCTAATAGGATGTACTTAGAGAAGAATCCTTGAGAAGAACTCTCTGTATCGACTGTAATTCGGCGAGATCATGTGCTTTTTGGTGTTCTTTTAAACATAAAAGGGTAGAAGAATTGTGTAGAAATGTTATTTGGAAAGAAGAATAAAAGAAATAAGTATTATCATGCATTTTAAAATAAATTTTCTCACCCTGTAGCGGCCTCGTAGCGGCCCCGTAGCGGACGTAGCTGCCACTACAGGTGTGACAGCCGATAAATTGGCCGTAGCATGGCGGTGGCCACCGCTACGGCCGATATTTTCATCCATGCACACAGGTGCACACACAAACAAGCCCCAAAAAAATACAAAATATGTTCATTGTTGCACATCTTACAAATTTGGTTATATACATTGAGCAGGTACGGACCATTCTGGATATGCACTACCTTAATATTTGTTGCTGCATCCATTGGGGCATTTGTCACGTACCTGGCACACAAACTGCAAAACAAGGAGTGGGACTATGACATAAATCTGGTCACTTGGTCGGCTGGTTTGTTCTATGGCTACGTTGCAATAGTTCCTCTTTGCTTATATGTTCTTCTCAAGTACTTCTCAGCTCCATCGGGGCTTGTCCAGCTTTGGTGCCTATATGGATACTCTCTCTTCGTATTCATTCCTGCTTCAGTAAGTTTTATTAGCTCCGGAGGTTTTCTCTATAACAAATAGATGCTTTTTTCTTTCTCTAGCTTAATAAAGCCCATGTTTTATCAATATAATTTTTTTCTTGAGAAAACCATTAAAGTAACTCGAGAGATCAAATGCATGATACATTATATGTGTAATGCATTTTACTTGCTGGACAGTAAATTTGAGATGAAAAAGAAACTAAAGGCCTGTTTGGCATCATTTTGGGAATGTTCAATTCCCTGAATGAATGAGAGAAAACTTGTTTGGCGGGCATTTTGTGAGAGAAAATATATAGAGATAGAGGAGGGAGATAGAAAGGTAGAGATTTTATAGAAGTGCAGAAAGGGAGAGAAAATACCTGCCAAACACGTTTTTCTTCATTCATTATTAGAATGAAACATTCCCAGATTGATGCCATATATATGGGCCACTCTCTCTTGAGCACCATCTATGGTCACTGCCTGGGGGTCCACTTGAGGCCATGCCAATCATGGGGGAGATGGGGGTTCAAAAGATCTAAATGAGACCTAGGGTTATACAAAATATCAACCCATTTAGATCATCCTATCCCTTTGATCTATGGCCATCAAAGTTTAATGGTTTTTAAAGGCATCACTTTTTTGGATTTTAATCCATTGGTGAGTAATAGTTGGTTGGTTGTCAAATTTGGGCTTGTGCCAATTCATGGGGGGTATCGAGTGTGAGGAGGTTGGATTGATCATAGGGTCCCACATGTTGGTAAAATGGGGGTGCTCATGAATGATGCTCATTTGAGGATTCTCCTAGGATCAATCTTAATGGGATACACACAACCACGCCACTGAATGCCACCAATTTCATGTTTTATAATCGATCCGAATAGGACTTGACCATTGTATTAAAAAAAAAAGATACATTCCTATCCCTTTGATCTATGGCCATCAAAGTTTAATGGTTTTTAAAGGCATCACTTTTTTGGATTTTAATCCATTGGTGAGTAATAGTTGGTTGGTTGTCAAATTTGGGCTTGTGCCAATTCATGGGGGGGTATCGAGTGTGAGGAGGTTGGATTGATCATAGGGGTCCCACATGTTGGTAAAATGGGGGTGCTCATGAATGATGCTCATTTGAGGATTCTCCTAGGATCAATCTTAATGGGATACACACAACCACGCCACTGAATGCCACCAATTTCATGTTTTATAATCGATCCGAATAGGACTTGACCATTGTATTAAAAAAAAAAGATACATTCTAAAACCGTTAAACTTGAGGGCCACATATCAAAGGGTTATGATGCTCAAATTGACTTGAAATTTTGCACATAGGTGGATCATATCTAGATCTTTTATTCCCCACCTTCCGATGAAATGACATGGCCCAAGTGGATCCCACAAGGTGAACTGCAAATTGTTTAAATGAGCTCGTGTGTGCCTAAAGAGCCACACACACACACACGTAGGGGTGGAAAACAGACTGGGTCGACACACACACACACATGTAGGGGTGGAAAACAGGTTGGGTTGAGTAAAAACGGGTTAGGTTGACTAGTAGTCCCTAAGGGTTGAGACCCAACCCGTATCGTCTCATTTGTGCAATGGGTTCAGGTAACCCCCAACCTGCATTGCTGCAGGTCAACCAGACCTTACTTGGATAACCCCCATAAGTTAAATAAGAGATTTTTTATATGGGTTGAAGAAGAAAAGAAACTTTTGAGCTTAGGTTGAAGTAAAGATTTCTGAGATGTGTGGAGGAATGGGTTATGTGGGTTATGCTGATTGACCCTACCCCGACCCGTTTAAATGCGGATCTGGTTTTTCTTGATCCGACTGACCAGTATATATTGCGGATCAAGTTTAGCGGGTCAAATCCAGGTTGGATATTGACTGGGTCAAGTTATGCCACCCTCTATAAGTATGTACTGGCAAGCCATGATAATAAAAAAATAATTTAAATTGAAATATTTATAAATATTAAAGGAATTATAAATGAATATTAACATATAATTCAAAAACCAAAGGTTTAAAGGGAAAAATAAGTAAAATGATCCAATCAATTTATCTAGTACGCGGTATTGGGAGAATGACTCAATTATATTAGAATAACGGGCCAAAAAATGAAAAAGTTGAAGAGTAATTATGAATAATATAACATATGATGAAGCAGAAAACATATAAAAGAATAGTCAATTTGAATTGTTCATGATACAAAGAGTGAATTAATCTAAAAGAAGAAAGGGTAGATAAAATCAAATCCACTAACAGGGATGACCTCTTATTTTATAGTAGAAAGAATGTTGATTCCCCCATGTAATATGGTTTGATCAAATTTCATTCCAGTTGACTTCCATCCCATTACAAAATATATGATTTCTGCTTACATTTGTAACCTTGAGTTGGTGAGTTTAAGTCATATCATCACAAAGAAAAAAACAACATAATGTAGACTTGATACTCTGCATAAAAATGAGTTAAAATGCAGAAGAAATTACTGATAGAAAAGAAGATCCTGGAGATGATTTGATAAAAAATTAAAACATAAATTAGATCTAGGGGAAGGATTGCACCTTCTGCACGTAGAAAGAGATATCATTACATGGTATATCATTCTTCGGAAATAATCAGCTCTCTATACAATCCTTCCAAATAGAGATAGTACTTAAGATGCGGGAATTATTTTTTTTTTTATAGCATAAGGATAAAGAGATTGGAATGGAACTATTATTAGTATGAGAATATGGATCATGCGAGACCCACATATTGTTTGAACTTGGAATAAAAAAAAAAAAAAAGAAAAGGAAAAAAATGGCTTTGACGGTGGGCCCCATAGATTGATGAAAAACAACAAAGATGAAGTCAGGCAGTGATCTATAAGTGGGCCTCAAATTTCTACAGCTTAGACCTGACATCAGGTCACACAAATTGATTAGGAACAAAATTTAACCTATACATGCCCCCCATCATAAAAATCAATGATGGCCTCCATTACTGGATGAAGGAAAAAGTAGAGAATGGCAAGGGAAAACCTTGCGGGAGATTCGTCAGCGGGGCCCACCTCCCAAATCCCAGCTAGTCGAATGCACAGTGGGTTGACTGATGATAAAAAAAGGTGAAAACTTCAATTTGGTGGCTGGTTTTCAACTTACTAAAGTCAAATTCCTAGTGGCCCACGGATGATAAAAAGGAAAAAATTTGAAAAAAAAAATCGTATAACAAAAATGTGTAAAAGACAGGCAGTAGTCTCATTTGGGGACAATCGTTGGTAAGACGGATTGTAATGAGAGGGAGAAATTAGATAGGGAAGGGATTTCCAATGAGAGATTTTAGGAAAATTCAAACTTAAGAGAGGATTAGAAGAGGTCTGTTGGAGACTTCTTGAAATTGGAGATGCAACGATGTGGTGTTTCGAGAAGACCTTGTTGCACGCCACCCGTCGCTCCCTCATGAAGAGGGCTGCTGCTTTAATATATATAATTTGAAAATTTGCATGACTTATATAACATGAGAAACTATTTTGACCTGCTGAAACTTTTATTATATTTGCTGCAGTGTTTATCTGTTGTGCCGGTGGAAATATTTAGGTGGGTCGTAGCAGGTGTTGCCGGGTTCATGTCTGCATCCTTTGTTGCCCTTAATCTTCGAACCCACATCCGTTCGGCAGGTGAAAGCTGGTTTTTGATTGTGGCTGGGATCTTTCTATTGCAGCTGGCTCTAGCTTTTGTTCTTAAGGTTTATTTTTTCACCATAACTGTGAAGAAGAACTAGTTAAAGGGAGACTTTCTTTTGCTGGGGCAGAATGATTGTAGATCATACATAGAGAGAAGAGGTAAATCGTTTTATTGTTTTGGTGTGTCATGTCTTGTGGTTTAACCTTCCTCAGAGTTACTTCCTTAACAATCAGTAGGTTTGTGTATTCTTTCATTTTAGGAAGTATCATAAGCTCAAAACGATCATATCCTCTGGCTGTCTGTTCATCACATTAATATACAACTATGAAGTATAGCTTTTGTCAGTCCGCTTTGCATGCGATTCTTTGTGTGGATTTCACATGGTTCTGTACATGGGTAGCCAGTAGAGCGGTCAGTGATTACCATTTAAAGAAGAAAAAGAAAAAGGAAAAAGGGGAAAAGAAAAGGTAGGGCGGTCAATGAGTCAGGCTGGTCTGTGGGGAAGAATTTGGACCTGGGCCTCAAGATAATCTCTGTGAATAGAAAGGCTGGGTTGAGATCCAGGCTTCTCTTTCAAAGCTTATAAGCCTAGTATGGTCTTTACCTGTTTAGGGCTACAGACAAACTCTACTTAGATTAACATGTTCTTGTATCAATTATTGTCATGCTGGTTGCATTGTAATTATAAAAGATGGATATTATATTGTTGGGTGGGAAGTTGGCTGCAGAATCTTGTCACACTCAAATAGAAGTTCTACTTCTGTAAATAGCTTAAAATGAAGTACTGAGAAAAGAAATAATGGCTATTGGAGTCACTGAAACATGGCTGCAAATAGGAATACATGGAGAAGTTGAAATCATAAAGCTGATGCCAAATAGATGGGACAAGGTTTGATCATGATGAATGAACTATTGCTGGCCTTTTGTAATGTCATGTGAGCTCCTTTTTATAGCCATTTATGTATCTTTTCCTTTTGGTGTATGCGATTTCTTGAACAACTTTAATCCACACGAGGGAAAAGGTTGCTGCCATTTTCATTCACGGCTTCTTTGGTTGGGACAGCGAAACGGGGAAAGGATTTTCTCACTGTTTGATGACCTTAACCATTTGATTTAGGGTTCCAAAAGTTGACGGTTTTGTAAGTGCATATTATAATCGTTAAACATGGAGCCATTAATTAGACAGTTAAGGTCATCAGATGATGCATATGTGAAGCCTACCACCAATCCATTGATGAGACCTATCAATCCTTTCCTAACCCACTGATTTGCATGTGTCAAGGCGGACCTTGTATCACAGTTACTAGGAAAATATTATGTAGCTCTTGTTGTGTCATTTGTTCTCGCTTTCTATGTGCCCGTGCATGTTTCCATTAGACAATCTGATGAAAGGTCCCAAGCCATTTTTCATCTAGGGCCAGTTTGTTTGCAGAAGAAGAATATGAGGCAGTGATGCAGATAGGATCTTGACTTTCTTGGAACTTAATTACTAGGGCGTCACTTAGATTTTATATCTGTAAAAAGGAAAGGTTATTTGATGCTCCTTTTTTTTTTTTCCTGCCCATCTTCATTCTTCATTTTTAATCACATACTGTATTATTCTATCCAAACGAACAGGCCCTAATTAGTGTTCAGGGACCATGTCCTCGGCTGCTTTCACCCCTGGGTTGGGATCTTCCTTGCTCCTAAACTTTGTGCTTAGCTTGGTCGCCCATAAATTTGTTAATTGGTTACAATCCTGTCGCAGGAATGTATGCCCATCTTATCCATAGCTTGAAATTTTAGATGTAAAACTTGGCTCCACCTCTAAAATATAGTAGTCATTGTGTTGCTCGTAATCAATTCAAATACATGAGCTTTATTTAACCATCCACTGGAGAACCAGGACATCAGGCGAACTGCAACCTCCAAACTGATCCAGGTACTCCTGGCGACAGTGACCAACTGTATCTTCCATTAAATCAAGCTAACAACAACATCAGGCAAACTGCAAACCACAAACTGATCTGGGTAGCCCTGCCCGCAATAAATAATTGGATCTTCCATTAAATCAAGCTAATATTATTAACAAAGTTAAAAACTTCACTTAGTAAGCACGACGCAATTCGTTGATCCCTATTTGGGTTTTTGGGAAATCATCTGCTCTGCACAATTGATACCTGGAACTCTGGTGATCGATTAGCTGCTACTGATTAGAGGAAGGAATGAGGTTTAATGCAAAGTTTTTCTTTTTGTCTATAACTGAGATTTTATTAATAAAAGCCAAACAGCATAAGAGAAGTGCGCTGGACAGCTCTGCTAGAAGAAAAGAAAAAAGGAAAAACAGGTTGTCTTGAGAAATGGTAAAAAATTCAAAATCCCAAGAGCATGAAGCTACATTTACATATCAACTAAAGTAATGGCAGATGATAGAAGATTATGATAAAAAAAAAAGATAATCACGTGTATCTTGATATAATAAAATGAGGTAATATTGTTCCGGGCGGCAAGCTCAACAATGTTGGAGCCTGAAGCCTCAAGTTATCATCCAGCTGTTTCTATTTAGAGGAGGGGGAGGAGGAGGTTATGGCAGCTGCGTAGTGTATTTTGACAGATCTTCTGACTTAGCCCCTCACCTGGTTACTCAGGTGAAAAGATGGGAAATAAAAATTTTGAATACTTGAGTTGGAGACATTTTGGTCTTGGGTCCAACCTGACTCATTCATAACCATATTTCTAGGAATTAGAGCTATGGTGATAACCTTTCTTTGCCATCCAGACTCAGATCCCATGAAAAGAAACAAGGGAGCACAACAAACCTTTTAAGAGAGACAAGGGAAAAGCAAGTGAACGCCCAGCTACATTAAACAAATGCAGCAGTCCCTAGTTTGTGAGACAATGCCCAAAAGCTGTTACCCTGAACAAGGACCAAACCCATAGTTCACTACACCAGAAAAAGAAACCAGACCCACCCCACAAATGCTAAAATACAACCCTAAAACCATGTGAGACAACAAGAGATATCCAAAGCCTACTCTTTTAGAAACAAATGGCCTCACTTAGTTGTGGTGAAATAAAATATAGAAATGAAGGAAAGGGGGCCCCACATGTAATATGATTAGAGATGCTTAGTCAACAGAAATGAGGATGGAATAAGAAAATACACCCACTTTTAGGGATTAGGGAGGTTTGAATTATTATAAAAGAACAGTGATTCCTAGGAAGAGTCAATATGTGATCCTGAATTTGAGGTTTTGGGGTCTCGTTTTCTTACAAAATATAGTTACTGACTACATGCGTGTACGGATGACGTATCAAACATCACTCAAAAACCCTACTGATATTTCTACCGAAAGAAGAAAAACCCTAATAAATGGTAAGATGTAATTGCGAAATAACCTTTGATTTTGTATTTTAGTTCTCTAGATGGCCCCTTTTCATTGATGTGCCTTAACAATAGGCGCCGCCCATTTGATTCATTTTGCTATCTAAAGGATGATCCCTTGTGGTCAGCTTTTGAGAATCATTAGCGTGGCACGCAATGTCCCATTTTAATCACTCAACTGGGTTTTCTTGAATATTTGTAGTTTTTCATTGAATCTGGTGAGGTGAAAGTTCTACGCTGACCGTGACTGGACTATTTACGGTCCGTCACGTCACCGCAGGCAGCTTGCCATTTATATGGGCAGGGGCTGCCTTTGATAACGTAGCGAGCCCTGAATGGTCCACTAACGGTCGCCATGTGTAGACCCACTTAGAAAATCCCGATTTGTTCTTCATAGTCTTGGGGGCTCAAAAAATTTGTACTAAGAAGGATACTGTGTTAGACTAACATGCGGTTATAGCTACAAAATAAAGTGTACTAATTAAGAAAGTAGTACTCAGCCAATCTCAGCTCTATAGGTTAAGGGTAATTATGAGGAAGGCAAGGAGCAGTTACCACAATTGGGTCAGCATGATCCAGACCATTCATCAAGTGGGTCTCCACCTTGGATTGTGATTAACCTTCAATGATCTACTGACCATTCATGAACACCGTTACTGTGGGAGGACATCACACTTCAATGTCACATGCAACAAGAGTACTCTTAACAAGGGCAGTTCCGGAAAGGTGGGTATTGAACAAGTCCTCCAAAGATGGTGTCGTCACGTGGGAATGGGTGGGCCACACCAAGCCTACATACCCAAAAAAACACTCAAGATTTTAATGAGCCCCTTCCCCACCGAGCCTGCAACCTTTACACATTTGTCTCCCCCACATTTTTTTTTCTTCTTGGGAACTTGTCTCCCTCTTCCATATCCCACCTTCATATCCATATAAATATACATAAATTTACATCGAACCCTTTGATTGGCTTGTTCTTCCTTGGAGGGATAAGTGAGAACCATAGATAGAAAGATTCTATATGTTTTGTGTTGGAAAGAGTTGAAAGCCATGGTGATCTCAAAATGGCAACTTGGGTTATTTCTAGTGATTTTGTTGGCTGCCTCAAGGGAAGGTAGCAGAGTTTTGGGTACTAGACATCTTCAAGAGAAGGTAGCAAAGAAAGATGAGGCTCAAGTTTGGAGAGGAACCACCAGCATTAGAGGTGAAGGCTTCTTTGACACAAGTAAAAGAGAAGTCCCGTCTTGCCCAGATCCATTGCACAACAGGTAGATTTGAATCATTTGATCATATATATACAGTTTAAGTTTGAACCAGTTGATAGAATGGGCATCATAGGAATGATTTGGTAAGTTGTTGTAATAATAAATAGTCTTCAGTTATTGTTAGCCTCTATATCTTTGTTGTTAATTTCTGTATTGACTATATAGTTGATGTCATGGCACTGAATAAGTGAGGGCTTGTTTGTATGAGTATTGACAAATATTGATGTAAAAGATGAATATAAGTGAGGGCTTGTTTGTATGAGTATTGACAAATATTGATGTAAAAGATGAATATAAGAGTGGAAATTTTTTCCTTTTAAAAGAAATGCTATGCTCCTTTGATTGGTAAGATTTTTGGGTTATCATCAAAATTCAGTTTCTGATAGATGGATCTAAATGGAGGAACTTGAATGGTGGAGACTTGCCCTAACTTTCTCTGTAAAAACTAAAAACCAAGGCCAAAGATGATAGAAACAGAAAGCCCATTCATCTTCCAGTCAAGTTGAAATTGTGTGCGCGTGTGAGAGAGAGATAGATGTCATATGTTGGGTGATTATATTATGGGATTTTGAAATATTAGTCCTTTTAAACTATGAATTTACCAATTTCACGGCCGAAATTCAAAGAAGGTCAGTAGAGTCGCTTGACTCTTGGTTAATATTTTTTTTTTAAACTTTTTTGCTCTATATTCCATGATATCATGAGACTGCCTCATGATGTCATGACTTTTATGCAACATCTTAGGGAGTTTTTTTTTTTTTTGAATGAACGATAGGACTTGAGAAATGGTGGCAGATGTGTATTTACTCTATCCAAAATGTCATTTTTCATATTCTATGTAAAGACAAACTCGTTTGATGGTTGCAGAAATTGTATAATATAAAAATTGATAAATCCTATAATATTATGAAATATGGAGCAAAAAACTTTAAAAAATACTGGCAGAGTCAATGACTTTGATGATATTACCTGGATTTTGGTCATGAAATTAAAAAAACCGGATACTGAGGGAGAACTAACATGTCAACCGCTGGTATCATTTGTGCTCTTCAAAAGATCCTAATTTTACCCACCGAATAGGGACCACTGTCCGTGTGTTAAATTTTGGTGAAATTTACTATGTATGGCCCATCCAATGTAGCCCACTGGAAAGCACAGCAGTACCTCATGGTACATGTCAACAATCATTTGATTGAATTGAATCCACAAAAAGGCTGTCCATGGGTAGTACCGGGCTTAGGAAAAGCAAACTTTTTTAATAGGCCTGGCCCAACCAGTACAAAATCTTTTTGCCTGAAGCAACCAAGCACCTTCCATGTTGTTTTTCTCTTTAAACAAAACTATCAATCTCTGATGCACCTTTATATTGACCATAAAGCTGATATTCAGATCTTATGAACTTTTCCATTGCATTCCCCTCCATTCTCTTTTGAGAGGCCTTTTCTGCTGGGGACCGAGGCGGTCTGGGCCGACCAGTCTGGTTAGACTGGTCGGCCCGACCAAACTCTAACTTTATCAATCGGAAAAGATTGTTAAAATTTTTGCTAAAAGCCAGTTTGGCCACAGGTCTCATTTGATTTAGGGCAGTTTTGTAGGGTTGGAACTGTTTTATATATTTCTCTCGACCGCGTCGATCTGGTCTGGCTTTCAAAACAATGCTACAATTACTAAAGTTTGGGCCTGGTCTGTCAAGGCTGTGGGCTGAATATGGGTTAAAAATATTGGGCCTGTAAAATAAAGGGGTCGGACTTGGACATGTTTTGGCCTCTTAGGCCCATCTACAAGGCCTATATAAGTGTGATTCATGAGGCACATTTAGTACTTTATGATGAGGCCCCTAGAATAGACAGTTTTGACTTTTGAACAATGACTATTGACTAGACAGTTTTTTTTTAATCACAAATTGATGTAGTTCATCTGTTCTGGTGATGATAATCTACTTTAATTCCACTTCAACAAAGAAGCTGATTAGTCTGATAAACAAGGGGGGTAGTTTTCATTGAAAAAGCATAAAAATAAAAGCAGCCCACCGTGGGGCCCACCTGATTAGATGTCAATGATAGATAGAAATGTGTTAATGATACAATCCAATGGTTTTATGATTTCTTAGTTAAGGAAAGTGAAATTAGGATATGTGCTGGAATTCAAAGGAGAGACCCTTACATGAAAACCCAAAAATGTAAAGCAATTGATAGAAAGCAATTGCTTTGGCGTTTATCATGTTGTATTTTCTTTGTTCTTTTGTTCTTTGTTCTTTGTTCTTTTTTTCTTTTTTCTTCTCCTTTGCTGGAGAGACCCCTTTTGTCCCCATATGTACTACGTGGAACCCGAGCCTTCTTGCTTTCTTTTCTGATACCATGAGTAAAATTGTCCAGCTCTCTCTCTCTCTCACTCACTCAGTTGCCAGGTTTGTCTGCCGTATGTTTATGGCCTAGGTTTGTATGCTGTCTGTGTGTATGGACATGGCAAAGTGTAGTAAACAAACAGCATCAACCGTACGTACGTAGGTAAACGAATTTCATTGTAAATTCCAAGATGAGAGAGAGAGAGAGATTTTTTTTTTTAATTTCTGAAGTCATGGCCTAGTATTGGAGAAAAGCTCAATGAATAACTAATATAAAAGCAAATCCACTAATAGCTCTGTAACGAGACACCTTTCTTTCCATAAAAATAACATCTTCCTTGATAAGAGACTTGAGTATGAGTAGGTGTGTGAGTATTTACAAGATGAAAACGAAAAAAAAAAAACAAAAAATCACTTAAGTATTGTATTTTATTTATATTCAGATTCCTGCTATTAACTAAACGTAAACTATATTGTTTAAAAAAAAAAAAAAACCATTACTTCTGCCCATCTTCTCCAAGAACCATTCGTATCTTTACAAATTCCTCTTTTTTATTTTATTGGTCTCCATCAATCTCAACACCTCTTCTCTACATCTTCTTAAAGTCGGCCATAGCTGATCAATCCTTGTATTTTTTTTTTTTTTTTTTTTTTCATATGCTTCTCTTTTTTTTTCTTTTTCATTTTGTTCTTTCATGCATGATGAGAATTAAGATATATAGAACGTAGGGGTTATGTTTAAGGTGAAAATATCTAGCTATGATTTCGAGTCTCTTGAGTTTTTGTCGAAATTAGGGTAGTAGTTAGACTAATTTTGATTTAATATTAATAACAAAAATGGAGAAGATATTTATGGGTCGTTTGTTTGTATTGAAAATGTTTTACATATGTAATTGACCCACATGTAGGGGTATAAAATGGGCCATGCCAACCATGAAAATCACGGCCCGGCCATGCCATGTTGTGTCTAGGCTGGCATAGCCTGGGCCATGATGGCCTGAATTGAAATTAAATTAAATATTTACAAAACATTTGACATTTAACTAAAAAATGCACATAACATTGAACATTAGACCTTGAAATATAGTTTACATTAGATTTCAAATAAAAAAAATGCACAAGACATTGTTATAATCTCCAATATGAAATGAAGTTTACAACTTTGAGTGATAATTTCCAACTTGACAAATGAAGAAAAAATAAATTACAAACATGATAATTTTAAAAAATAAATTACACACATGATAATTTTCATGAACTTCAACTAAATAAGCTTTCAACTTTGATGATGATATCCAACTTGAGATAAAACTTATAAATAAAAAAAATAGAATTTATAGCTATTTTTTTTATCTTGTGCACAAGATGTGGACAGTTTAGTTCATCATTCGAGGGGCCAAAAAAGTAAAAAAAAGAAAAAAAATGAAAAAATGGACCAAAATCTAAGCACCACTTTGAGCATGTATTGTACATGCGTTTATTGCAAAAGTTGTTTATCTTTTTTTAATTATAAATATTTCAAAATTTATAATAAGTTAAGATGTAGAATTTGACCCCATAACCGTAATTAGCCTTTTAAAGAGTTTAAAGTATGATTAAAATCATTAAGATGGGGCTCACAAATTTCTAGAATGGTCGGTTTTCACATCATTTTTTTTTTTTTTTTTTGTAAATATCTCAAAACTCAAGATGAAATAATGAATGAAAATTGATCTCATAGCCATAATTAACCTTTTGAAGAGGACAGACAGTTTAGATTGGCATTTCGGGCCCACAGAAGTATAAAAAATAATAATAATCAAATGGTGATCACGCCTAATGCATCGTAGCTCACGCCTAGTAAGAGAACTTGTGATTCCTTTTACCATCTCACATGGTGTAAAAAAATTGGGCTCAAAATTAGCCCATTTTTACATCCATT
This sequence comes from Litsea cubeba, assembly GCA_012931725.1. Classification (NCBI taxonomy): domain Eukaryota; kingdom Viridiplantae; phylum Streptophyta; class Magnoliopsida; order Laurales; family Lauraceae; genus Litsea; species Litsea cubeba. The sequence continues at coordinate 100,507,713 of CM022945.1, forward strand.
TCACATATCTCATGCACAAATCTTCACACCTATTTTACGCATCTCATGCACAAATCAACTAAAAAAAAAACATGATGATGCATATCCATTACGCATGTGAACCATTTACCTTTCGTCAAATTTGGAGCATACAACTCAGAAATGGTAACATTTGTAATTGAAAACCCTATATTTCTAAGGGGTTCTCTATTTTCTAGAGAAATGGGAAAAAACATAGTTGATCCATAGTAAGAAAATGGACAGTGATGGTTTTAGTGGTCTCAATATTGCCTATCAGATTTCCATGAGGTTAGTTTAGCACATTTTGGGTTGAGTTTTAGTCACTCATTAAAAGGGAACATTTAAGTCATTGCCTTGTAACACCATTTGCGTTGCATTAGGGCAAGTAATGACCAGGACCTCTTTGAAAGCAACATAAAATAAAGTAAAATTTGACTCGTTATTTCAGCAATTCACTGAGCCCTTTTTTGCAATGATGCCATACCTTAGGGATTATTTTGAAAACTTTTCCTTAAAATAGCCAAAACACTTTGGACTCTTGTAATTCTAATCTACCCTCTAAAGTTGGATACCCTATCCATATCCTTCTTTTCTGAAAGTGCCATACATCTCCATTCCAACTGGGGCTTGAACCTCACCATCCTGTCTCCCACCTAATTTGTCAATTTCTCTTTGCAAGTTATCCATATAAACCAGTTTTAAATCCAAACAAACCCACAGTAACAGTTTCTATCCCAGTTGATCAGGAATCAATGGGTTGGGCCTGGGTTAGCTCCATCCCAACCAATCTGCCATTATAATAAAGTATGAAAAAGATTCAAGCCCGAGCCCGACCTATAACTGAAATGGGTTCTAGGTCAGGTTGGTTCAACTTCCAACCCATTAAAAAGTAGCCCAAGAGTCATATCACAAAACATGAGAAATTTTAACTTCTAAGCCAAAAATACATTGTACTAAAAGTAAAACAAATGAAAACAGTCCACCCACAATAAAACCACTGCCACCCAGTGGAGTAGAGGATCAGGCCCAGCCAATAGTAAACAAATCTAATTTTCAAATCCAAATGTGTGCAGCAACACAATGACCACAGCTCAAACCTGACCCAAAATTAATGGTCACCCGGGCTAACCCAATGTTGTTGACGACCATATATAATTTTTCATTCACCTCTTAACATCTATATATAACACAATTTATGGGCACAATTGTGTAATGTTGAGCATTCCTAATGCCACAGAAAAGCTCTTATTTTCCAAGCTTCACTTCTAATATGAAAAGAGAATAATTAGTGAACAAATTTCCCCAATTACACTAAAAACTACTTAATTCCTAGGGTTTGGGGCAAGGGCACTTTTCTCTGATGGCACAGAGGTAAAAACCCACGGAGCACATAATTCAAGTATTACACGAAACATACCCTAAAATGAACTGGCAATGCCTTTTAATACTAGTTAGTTAAGGCTGCTTATGGAACTTAATCAATTCATAATTATGACTAAGAACGAAAACAAAACATTTTGAAATGAAGGAAAAATGAGAGCTCCATGAGAGAAAACCAGGTCAGTAACATCCAATGGGTAGGTTTTAAAATCAGGTGACTCAAGAGTACATGATCCCTCTGACAAAATCCAGGCAAAAATAAATCGGCAGATCAATTAGCCAAAGCTCAGACCAAGAACAGCAAAAGAGAATCTGCCCAGCACTTTTTTATACATACTTCAAACTTTGAAACAAGTCCTTGCTACATATTTTACCAGAGAATATAGCATTGGAAGCAATATTCTCTTGTCCCATTTTCCACCATCGTCTTCATCTAGAGAGAGATGTTGTCAAACTCGAAATTGAGCTCATGCTTTTTAACCCATTCGTGTCAATAATTCATGAGAATAACTCACTTGTGCAAGTATCAAATAAAATCAGAAGAATATGGACACTATGGAGTCACATCACTCCAGCTTTTGTGCAAGTATCATGTTTTTAAACATCATCAACATCAATGTGCTAATCAAAAGGTTACTGCGAGAAAGCTTAATATCAAGCGATGGAATAGCCTTTGGACTGTATGTGTCATGAGATTGCCATCAGTCCATGTCTCCCTTCTCCCGGGAGTCAAAATCCTATTGATCAGCAGTGGACTGGCTGGACCACCCAAGTTAATCAAAAAGACAATTTAAATGACAATAATCCCTTAATTTGGTGAGCACTTGAATCAACCCAGAGGTAAACATGGTGGGGGGTGAATTCAATCCAACCCCCATTAACTAAAAAATGATATTAGGCAATGACAAATTCTTCCAAATGTGTTAATATCTTCTGTAACAAACTTTCTTTTTTACGTGCCTATCGCGCTTATTTGGTTTTTGTAATCTTTTAATCCATAGCCGTAGTTGTCTGTCCAAGTCAAAACTAACTTAAGTTTTATCTACCTGATAATGACACTTGCGGATGTAAGAGGACACCCATTTAAAGACACACCAATTCATGATATAGATTGTAGAGCCATAAATTTAAAGAGGTGCAATCAAATTGAACTAACCTTATCTTCAGACTTCTTTCCTTTCACATCTGTAGCTTGGGCTCTCGATAGAGAAAGCTAGTGCACATTAAGGGTAGTAAAGGTACAGGTATTTCTACACTACTTACCTTCTGGTAATTCCCAAGAGTAAAGCAAATAGTCATTTCTGTTGCTGCGAGCGTAGAGTTCAACAGATGAACATATTGCTTTACATGTTTATTACTCTGCAAAGAAACCAATAAATAAAAGGAATCAAAACACCATGAGAGCATGTAGCAGAGTTGGAAGGCGGTCATTATCCACAACCACTAGGTTTGTGTGTTCAAGCCCATGTAACCAGTAACAAAAGGCAGGAGACTCACTGCCATGAAACGGAAACCATATGCAGAGTCAGTCTTACAAACATTAGTGGCACTGATTACTGTAGACAAATGATAAAGCTTATGTGTGCATAGCCCCCTCTCTCTCAGCTTGTCAACTCAGTGAGTTGGCCAGGCCGACCCAGCCCAATGTGTAGGAAATTAAGTCAACTAGGTAACCTCAGCATACTATAAAACTCAGCCTAGTCATGTTCTTGAATCAGTCAACCGGGATGGCTTGACCAAGCCATTGACTGAGTTGCATCTCAGATGATTAAGCATACATGATCTTCGAGAGACCAATTCCACCAGTTTATACAACTATACTGATCACTATAGATCTCTTTTAGTATATTTATTATTTCACTTGCATGATCTTAATAAAATGTTATCATTCAAAAATAAAATTCTAAATGTCAATAGCGCCATTCAGGAGAATTGAATGATAGCATTTAGTGAGTAATAAATCATGTTTATATTGTTGTGCAAAGTTAATTAACTATACATATTACATAGGTTGAAAGTCCTAGCCATTTGGCTTGTTAGAATTGATCTACAAATTCTGCTTATATACGTATATATAGGGAGAACAGTTGTATATGTGTTTTGTGTGTGCAACACATATGTGAACCCAAATTCCCTTTAATTGTATTTTCCGCCTTGTATTTTTTTATTCTATTTGAATTCTCTTTTAGCTCTTTTGATGTGAGGCATTGGATTGAGTCAATCCAATGGTTATAGAGCTTCTTAATTTCTCTTTAGAAAGCCATAGGGGAAAAGAGGATCACATTCTTACATTCCTTTGTATTCCTTTTAGAGAGACTGTAGAGATTGGTAAAAGAGGCAGGAGATTAGTCTATCCAAGAAGACCAAGAGGAAGTGGAGGAAAGAAAGCTTTCAAAGCTTGTGACTTGTAAGTAGGTTGTTATACATTCACTTGGTAGTTGGCTTGTAATCTCCATTAAAAGTAAAGATAAAGCTTTGCATTGTTTTCTCATGGATGTAGGTTACACATTGTGACCGAACCACATTAAATCTTTTGTCTTGTTTCTTGTGTTTTTCTTTTCTTATTTGATTTATGTACATGATGGTGGTTTGATGTACGTTTGCCTTAGTTGCATTGCCATGTGACTTAATTGGTGATTGGTGTTGGAGGATCACATTGCCTACAAAGTGTTTATAGAAATTCCCTAACAATAAGAACTCTGTTGGCTTGTTGTAATTGCTAGTCTCAATTGTAGGTGCAGAAAATAATGACCCACAATAACTGGGGTGCCTTAGAGGACTTATCCAAGGTGATGAAGATTAGATACCGCCCGAAAGCCTGAAAGGGAAGAGCAAACGGTCAGAGGACACTGGCCTGGGCGGCGCAAGACTCTCCGATGCCAAAGTCAGTGAATGAACTGGAACAAAGGAAGGAGAGGAAAAAGAGAGACAGAGTAACGGCTCTTTTTGTTAGATTGTGCGTACCTTGCATGTGGAATGAGGCTCTATTTATAGAGGCTTGGGTCGTATCTTTGGATGATATCTTGGCGCGGGTCCCATGACTCGACTGGAAGTCATGATCAGCCCACAAAGTAATTAATGCGGTCCAATCCAGCCCACTTTGCATTTAATGCCAGTCGGATCAGCCCACATCGCATTAAATGTGCGTCTTGTTGGGCCAGATCGTGTTGGACGCCTTTGGCGGTAGGGGTACCATCGGATCCGCCCTCGGGCCTCGCCCTGATTTGGCTTCAGCCGCTGGATGCCGCCCTGTCAGTGATCTGGTGAAGATTGTGGACGGCTGGATGTCGCATCTGTCTCACTGGCTCGCGCCCCTATTCCTCCACGTGTCTGATGACGTGGGGGGCGAAGGGCGCGAGTGGAGATTCTTTTCTGCTTCGGCTCCTTCGGCCGAGGCGGAGCTTTCAGCCGAGGTGGGCACCTGGGGTAGCCGAGCTCGGCGCTAGCGGCCCGGACCTACTTGACTTCGGCCGGGACCCCTGTCCTGGTAGCCGAGGTGAGTCTGGTGCCACGTGGGCGGCACACGGATGGCACGTGAGAATGCTTAGTCTCATCTGATGGCTGTGATTAGCGTAATCCTGGAGCTCTAGAAATCTCCCCACACAATTGCCCCCTAGCTTTTGACCTCTTAAGCGTCCTAGCCTTTAGTGGTCGAAAGCTAGAAAATCTGTCTGGGGATGCGGCAATCATTGCCTGGTGTCGCTTCAACTTTTCTGAAGCAATAAATGCTCTGTCCTGCCCGTTCTGAGAAGCGAGCCGACGGCTACACGTGTAGCTCCTCTACTGATTGCGTTGTCTCATTGATGGAACGGGCGCGGATTGCGAAATCTGTCCCCTCGAATCCGAAAGTGGCGCACAACGAGGGTTCCCTTTCCATAAATAGGGTCGTCTTCTTTCTTTCCTGTTTCTGATTTCTTTTTGCCTTCGCCTTCACCTTCGATTTCTGCTCTGCTGCTCGAGATCTGTCTAGCGCGGACGACCGTAGGACACGCCCGGACCTGTCCTTGACTTGCCCTCTCTTCTCTGTAAGTAACTTCGTGCCTCTGTCTGGTTTTTTTTTCTTTCTTTAGGGTTTCTCGACTTCTAGGGTTTAACTCCGCCGTTTCCCCTCTTTAGACATGGGCACCCCTAAGTTTCGGTTAGATACTGACGAGGGCATAGCTAGGTTTAGGGCCACTTACAGTATCCCGGAGGGAGTCCGCCTCAAGCCGGCGGATCCCGTCGACTATGCCGCGCGTCGCTTTTCCGGCGGCTGGATGCCGTTCCCTCTGATCTCTGTGATCGAGGGCGGGGTCAGATTCCCTCTGCACCCCCTGCTTAGGGCTTGCCTTAGCGCCTGGTGTATTACCCCGTGCCAACTGATGCCCAATGGCTACAAAGTTATCATGGGCACGGCGAAGCTGAACGAGATCTTGGGGACCAACCTGGGTGTCCATGACATCGAGGACGCCTATGATATCTGCAAGGCTGGGGAAGGAAAGTACTATCTCCGGGTGAAGCAGCAATGAAGAGGCTTCGTCCTGGCCTTGGAGGATTCTAGTAAGAACGCCGAGGAAGATCTCTTCTGTGTGTCGGGGGACTGGGAATTCGGCGCCAGCGAGAGTAGGAGGCTGATGGTCCCTCGTCGCCCCGGGACTGTCCCAAGTAAACACTGCTTCTTTTCTCCTTCTGTTCTGCTTGATTTTGACAATGCCGAGCTGACACTCTTACTGTTTGTGGTGCAGAACTTGGTACGAGGCGACGCCCGGCTGCGAGCGAAGGCTGGACGAGGAACGTTGATGACATCAACAAGGTCGAAAGATACAAGAGGCACGAGACCAGATCGGCCTGGAAACTGCTAGGGTACACGCCGAGGTACCGCGGCCACTATAGGAGAATCGGAGCAGCCCCGGAGGACGAGGCGCAACCTGATCATCCTGCTGTTACCGTTGCCGTGCCCGCCGGGATCCCTTTGAATGACCCTACCGCGAGCCGAGCTGCGTCCGGCACTGAGGCATCCACCTCTAGTTCGGAACCTCCAAATCTAACGGAGGTAGTGGACGCCTATTCGTCCGGCTGGGAAGAAGGAATGGAGGGAGGTTCGAGGGCGCCCGGTGTCAAGGATCTGGCGGCCAAGTTCAGGCAGGGATCTTCCTCCACTGCGACACCATCGTCCGCCAGCACCCGCGCGCCTTCGGGCTCGAGGGGTGTTGGCGCCACTTCTGCTCCTGCCCCTGCTCCGAGCGAGGGAGTGCGGCGACGCTCGCCGGATCGCCCGAGGGAGGGGTCCCCGCCCAGGAAGAAGTCCAAGGTGGGGGAGAAGGACTCGGGGGTTGAACAGCCTCCGAAGGGTAAAACTCCTGTGCGGGCCCCCGGAGTCAAGGCTCCGTCTGAGAAAAGTGCGCCGGCCAGCGGGGCGGCACGCGAGCTCACCATCTCGGTGGGGCAAGGATCCGTACCGGCCTCCGGACCTCGAGCTGCCCCTGCGGCATGGAGACCCAGGATGGAGACGCAGCCTGGGAAGCCTCTGAACGTCGAGGACCGGCTGATGGGGAACGCCAGCGTCATTGGAGCCCTCGCAAAAGCCTGTGCTTTGCCGCGAGACATGGAATTGCACGGGAGGTACGACGATGAGAGCCTGATGGTCTCGTCGATCCAGGCCAATCTTCTGGTGAGTATCTTCAATGCTTTTCTTCAAGTGCCTCAGCTTGGCTGCTTTTGTTTGACATACTTTCTCTTTTTGTAGAATGTGCAAAGGCTCCTGACTGTGATGGAGAGGAGTGACAGGAATGTCACAAAGATTGCCCAGCTGGAGTCTGAGGGAAAGAGGTTAAAGAAAGAGCTGGAAGGGCTGAGGAAGAGTAGCGCCGAGGCGACTACCCGGCTGGAGGACCTCACATCGCAAGCTCACCAACTGAAGGGTGACATTTGGACGAAGACCAAGAGGATCGCCGAGCTTGAGTCTGAACTAGCCAGGTCGAGGTCTGAATCGGCGGCTGAGGCGACGAAGTTGCGTGGTGAAGTGCTGGCTGGGCGCGCCGAAATTGAGAAGCTTAAGTCGGGGAATGCCGAGCTGAAGAAAGAGAAAGCTTCCTTGCTGTCTGAGGCGCAGTCTTCTTTCCAGAGGGGGGTGGATCAGGCCACCGAAGAGTACGAGAGGCAGGTGGAGGAAATTACATCCATCTTGTTCGAGGAAGGGTGCTTGGCCGCGCTGAGGCGCGCGGGGGTTCCCGAGGACCACCCGGTCTATCGGAATCTGCTGAAGTACTCGGACCCAGTTCCTGAGCCGAGCTCCACCCCTTTGGACGAGAGCGCCCCGGTCGGTGCCCCCGCAGCTGACCCTGCCTCGGATGCTGCCCCAGCTGCCCCGGCCCCGAGCGACGCCCCGGTCGCCAGCGATGCTTCGGCCATGCCTCAAGGCGAGGCCTCTTCCGCCCCCGCTTCGGGTGAGGTACTGGTTAAAGCCTATACTGCCGGCGACACTCCAAGCGAGGTTGCGGTCGCGGCCGGTGCCACCGGTCCATCAGATGCGGTGATCGACCTGGTGGAGTCGCCGAAGCCACAGTAGTCTCGCCTCTTCTTGCTTTTGGCCTTTTATATGTACTGCTTTCAGCCCTGTAACATCCTTCGCTTTTAATGAGAACAGAGCTCCTTTACTTTTGTTTCTGGGTGTGGTATTGAATGCCTTTAATGTGATGCGCGACCCTCAAGTCAGAGAGAGTCGAACGGTCTTCATAGCTATCTGTGCCGATTCTTCGTATTCTGGAGACCATAAATAGCAATAAGCATGGCGATACGGTCGATGAGGGAAACGGGCGAACGGCTTCACGAGGCGCCATAGGGATCGCTGGTCATCAAACAGGAAGACGTGCTTCCCGCGTAACGCATGGGAGACTTCGCCTCATAACTTCCTTGGGAGACCGGGCCTTTCTTCCTCCTATAAGTAGAAGTGGTAGGCTCGCCATGGGAGAGGAAAAGAAAAGAAATTAGGATAGCTTAATTCACATAGACGTAGGAGCCATGTCCGGTAAACCTTTAGAAACATTCGATCCGGGGGGAACCCCTGCGCCTGAGAACGGCTCTCTCCGAGGGGGGAAGCCCGTCGTGGTCTGCGCGCTCTCTGAAAGCGTTCCTTGTGGACCACGCGCTCTCTGAACGCGGGTCCACGGCCAACCCTCCCCGGTCAGGTTGCATGGGAGGCTTCTGCAACTGTGGGTTGGTGGCGCCCTCTGCGTCTGGCGGTCCTGCAGGGTCCTGCGTGAGAACGCGCCCCTTGACCGCCGAGCGGAGGGTAGGATCGAGGCCCCGCTGGACCGAGGGGCTCTTCAAACTTTGGTCTTACCAATCGGAGGGTGTTGAAGAGCTCAGCGAGGTCCAGGGCCTCCGAACTGGAGGGGCTCTCGAATGCTTTGGTCTGACCAACCAAAGTGTATTGTAGAGCTCACTGGAATTCAGAGTCCCTCAAAACCTCCAAACAGCGGACCGAAATCTTCGAGCTTGCATCTTGAAGAGTCGGTGAAGATCAGAGCCTCCTAGTCTTTATTTCTTTTTCTGCTTTTAGAGGACTGCGAGCCTCCTTTCTGTACTTTGTTTTCTTTTCTGTAACCCTTGTAATGAAGTAATTACAGTGAATAAAAAGGATGAGTTTTGTGATCACTCAATCTGTGTACAGTGTTTTTGTATTCTTTTTTACTTTCTTTGCACTGTTTTGTAACACTTGTATTTTTGTGCTGCTTTTTTGCACTTCAGTGCTTGCACTGCTCTTTCCTTCTTAAAAACTGACCTTGGCCGAAATGGGCTATCATTGGCCGAGACGAACTGCCTTGCGCCGAGGTGAACCCAGAATCCTGTTGATCTCGGCTGTGTGAGCATGAGTTCGGCAACGGTCTCGAGGGGTGTATAAACCCGGAACTTTAGGAAACGACTGAGTGTTTGAACTCGAAGCCTTTTCCAGGGCGGTAGACCCAGGGCTTTAGGAAACGACTGAGTGTCTGAACTCGAAGCCTTTTCCAGGGCGGTAGACCCAGGGCTTTAGGAAACGACTTGAGTGTCTGAACTCGAAGCCTTTTCTAGGGTGGTAGACCCAGGGCTTTAGGAAACGACTGAGTGTCTGTACTCGAAGCCTTTTCCAGGGCGGTAGACCCAGGGCTTTAGGAAACGACTGAGTGTCTGAACTCGAAGCCTTTTCCAGGGCGGTAGACCCAGGGCTTTAGGAAACGACTGAGTGTCTGAACTCGAAGCCTTTTCCAGGGCGGTAGACCCAGAGCTGGAGGAGAGATGACACATTGATGACAGGGCAAAAGATGCTTTCATTGATTCTGAGACTCATTATACCTTTAGAAATAGAACTTCTTTAAGTGGGATGCATTCCACGGCCTCGGCAGTGGCTTGCCCTCTAAGTCCTCGAGCTTGTAGGCTGATCTTCCTACCAGTGAGACTACCCTGAACGGGCCGTGCTAGTTCGGGGCCAGCTTCCCTTCGTTTGGTTCTTTGTCAGCTGGCAGGGTCTTTTTTAGAACCAGCTCTCCCACGGAGAAGCTTCTTTCTCTGACATTTTGATTGTATGCCATGGCCAGCCGCTGCTGATAGTCGGTAAGTCGCAGGGCTGCTGCTTCTCGGCGCTCGTCTGCCAGCTCCAGCTCCATTGCCAGGTTCGTCTCATTTCGGCCTTGGTCGACCAGCTCTGTCCTCAGGGTGGGTAGGCCGATTTCTAAAGGAATGACCGCCTCCATCCCGTAGGCCAGAGAGAAAGGTGTCGCCGAGGTGGAACGTCTTGGAGTCATTCTGTATGCCCATAGCACGCTCGGAAGCTCCTCTACCCATCTTCCCTTTGCCTTGTCCAGTCGCTTCTTCAGGCCGTCCAGGATCACTTTGTTAGAGATCTCGGCCTGGCCGTTGCTCTGAGGATATGCCGGAGTGGAGTAATGGTTCCTGATGCCGTGCTCTTGGCAGAAGTCTTTGAAGGATTTGGAGTCGAACTGAGTCCCGTTGTCCGAAATCAGGGTCCTGGGGATGCCGAACCTCGTTAGGATGTTTTTCCAAACGAAGTTCCTGGAATCCCTGTCCGTGATGGAGGACAACGGCTCAGCTTCTATCCATTTTGTGAAGTAATCCGGGGCGACTATCAGCCATCTCTTCTTCCCTGGAGCTCGGTGGAGAGGCCCCACAATGTCCAGGCCCCATTGAGCGAAGGGCCACGGACTAGAGAGGGGACTCAGATCCTGCGCTGGCTGATGGAGAGAGTGGGAGAACTTATGGCATTTCTCGCATTTCCTGGCGTACACCTGCGCATCCTTCTGCATGTAGGGCCACCAGTAACCCTGGCTTATAGCCCTGTAGGCCAGCGATCGACATCCTATGTGACTGCCACAGATTCCTTCGTGGATCTCATACAGGAAGTTGTCCACCTTGCTCGGATGGACGCATTGGAGGTATGGGCCCGTGAAAGATTTCTTGTAGAGTTTACCTTCGAGAGAGAGCCAGAATCGAGCTGCCTTGAGTCTGATTCGGTGGGCTTCAGTCTTGTCCTCGGGGAGCTGATCGTCCTTGAAGTAAGCGATGATCGGGTCCATCCAGCTTGGGCCGAGGTCAGCACAGAGGATTAGCCGAGATGAATGGAGTTCTAAGCTTGACCTTGATATCGACCCAACCTCGACGGTCCTCTTCTTTCCGGCTTCGACGACGGAAGCTAGGCTGGCAAGTGCGTCAGCGTGCGTGTTGGTATCTCGGGATATTTACCTGACCTCGGCTTTCTGGAAATGAGACAGCAGTTTTTTCGCGAGGGCTAAGTAGGCCGCCATCCTTTCGTCCCTGGCCTGGTAGTCTCCGGCGAGCTGGCTGGTTACCAGTTGGGAATCGCTGAAGATCACCAGGTGCTGGGCTCCGAGGATTTGGGCGCTGTTCAATCCTGCTATCAGTGCTTCATAATCTGCCTCATTGTTTGTTGCTTTGAAGTCCAAAGTGAAGGCCTGCTCTATGACCAGACCCTCTGGCGATTGGAGGACTATGCCGGTGCCAGCTCTCTTGGAGGTGGACGAACCGTCGACAAAGATCTTCCATGCCGAGGCGGGAGACTGTTCGACCTCGGTCACTTCTGGCTCGTGCCCTATGCCCCCCAGTTCTGTGCCGAGCTGGGGCGGAGCCGAGTTGGGCGAGATGAATTCGACGATGAAGTCTGCCAGGATCTGGGCTTTGATCGCAGTTCGAGGACGGTACTGTATATCATACTGCCCCAGTTCAAGCGCCCACTTCGATATTCGCCCTGAAAAGTCAGCCTTCTGGAATATAGAACGGAGTGGATGCTCCGTGATCACTACAATGGAGTGGGACTGAAAATAATGGGAGAGCTTGCGGGAGGCACTAACGAGAGCCAACGCGAGCTTCTCCAATAGAAGGTACCTGGTCTCGGCATCGAGTAGGGTCTTGCTCGTGTAATAAATTGGTTTTTGAATTCCCTCGTCCTCCCTGATGAGGACGGAGCTCACTGCGTGATCCGAGACCGCAAGATATAAATACAAAACCTCCCCCCGAGTTGGGGTGGAGAGTATGGGTGGTGACGACAAATAGGTTTTGAGCGCGGCCAACACCTGGTCGCACTCAGGATTCCACTGGAATTTTAAATTTTTCCTTAGAAGCTGAAAGAAAGGCCTGCACTTGTCTGATGACCGGCTAATGAAGCGATTGAGTGCTGCAGCCATTCCTGTGAGCTTCTGGACTTCTTTCGTGGTAGAGGGGCTCAGGATGCCCTGGATCGCGGTGATCTGGTCTGGATTGGCCTCTATCCCCCTCCGCGTTACCAAGCTGCCGAGGAACTTACCAGAGGCTACGCCGAAGGCGCACTTGGAAGCATTTAGCTTGAGCTTGAACGCGCGAAGGATGCCGAAGACTTGGCCGAGATCCGCCAGGTGGTCGCTGGAGTGCACTGATTTGACGAGCATGTCGTCGATGTATACTTCCACCGTTGAGCCTGGAACATCTTTGTCACGAGGCGCTGATACGTTGCCCCCGCGTTCTTTAGCCCGAAGGGCATCACCTTGTAGCAATAAGTGCCGCGGGGGGTTATGAATGACGTTTTCTCCTCGTCAGGCTCGTGTAGTGGAATCTGGTGGTAGCCTCTGTAGGCGTCGAGGAAGCTCATTCGGTCATGGCCAGCGGTGGCGTCGATCATTTGATCAATCTTTGGAAGGGGGAAACTATCTTTAGGGCAGGCCCTGTTTAAGTCTGTGAAGTCCACGCACACCCTCCATTTACCAGTTTTCTTTTTAACCACCACCGTATTAGCCAGCCAGACCGGGTACTGGACTTCCCGGATGGCTCCTGCTTTCAGCAGTTTGTCGACCTCTTCGACGACCGCGTCTGTCTGCTGCAGCCCTGTCCTTCGGGCCCTTTGCACTACTGGCTTGTGGCTGGGGTCCACATTTAGCTTGTGGCACATGACCTCGGGGTCGACCCCAGGCATTTCGCTCGGGCTCCAAGCGAAGACATCGACGTTCTGCATTAGGAACCTTGAGAGTTCGGCTCTCTCCTCGTCTGGCAGCTGAGTGCCGATCAGGAAGAACCTGTCTGGGTCCGCCGAGTCTAGCCTGACCTCGGCCAGATCCTCGATGCTTTTCTTCTCGGGATCTCGCCCGATTTCATCTAGCCCTTTCTCGAACTCGGCGAGGTTGACGCGCTCTGGCTCTTTCTCTGCTGGGACCGCGGCCAGCATGCACTGCCTAGCTTGCTGCTGATCTCCCTCCACTGTGACCACTTCCATCTTGCCCTCCTTGTTCTCGAGGACGAACTTCAGCTTCTGGTGGAGGGAAGAGGGGACCGCTTCCAATTTGTGGAGCCACGTTCTGCCCAAGATGACGTTGTAGGGAGAAGGGGCGTCCACGACCAGGAAGTCGGCCAACACGGAGGCTCCGCCGACTCGGGTTTCCAGGGTGATCCTACCCTTGGGATAGACTGGCCTGGCGGATAACCCTAGCAAGGGTGCACGGACTTCCGTGAGGTCTGCCTCCGAGAGGTTAATTTTTTTTTAAGCACTCATAGTAGAGGACCTCGGAAGAGCTGCCGGAGTCGACTAGGATCCTCTTCACGGTAAAGTCCCTTAGCTTCATTGTGAGGAGCAGGGGGTCGTTGTGGGGAAGCTGGATTCCCTCTAGATCTTTGTCTAAGAATGAGATCGCAAGTCGGTCGCGGCGAGCTCTTTTGGATGCCGGTCCGAGCTCGGCTTTCATCACCTCCTTCCCGTGCGATGCCCGCCTGGCCTCGGCACGGGCCTGCGAGCCTCCGCGAGACGAGGGAGAGGGAGCTAAGGATGCCAGGTGGATCACGTTAATGATTTTTTCGGAATCCTCGCTGTCTGGATCCCGAGCCGCGCTCTGGTGAACTCGGCCCTCGCTGCCGCCGGCATCTTCTGCCTTGACGAACTCTGGAATGCGGCCTTCGCCGGCTAGCCTCTCCAGGTACCACTTCAGAGACTTGCACTCCTCGGTCTTGTGCCCGTTACCTTTGTGGTAGGAGCAGTAGAGCTTGCTTCGGCTGCCGGAGGTGGGCTCATTCCTCAAGGGCGGAGGCCACTTGCAGAACGGCTTGGTCTTTATTTTGTTCAGGATTTGGTATACGGCTCCTTGAAGACGACATTGACGCCCTGACTGGCGTTGGTGGGAGGTCTTGGCCTCCAGGTGCCCCCAGATCTGGACGACGTAGGCTTCGCTGAATTAGCGACCCAGGCCTGCTTGTGCTCCTACTTCTGGAAGGGCTTCCCGCCTCTCTGCCGAGGCTGGCTGCTCTTCTGCCCGGGCCCCGGGCTTTCGTCCTCTTCCCGGGCCTGGATCTCATCTTCCTCCCGGGCGACAAAGCGCTTTATCCGGGACATTAATGCCGGCATGGATTCTGGGGTGTCTCCGACCAAGTCCCTCCGGAGGTCGTGGCCGGGGATCAGGGCATGTTGGAAGGCAAAGATTGCTATTTCCTCCCTAGTGCCTTCGATCTGGCTGTAAACCGCCCAGAATCGTTGGGCGAACTTGGCAAGGCTCTTGCCCTGCTTCATTCTCAGGGCGAGAAGGTCCCCCTCTGTCTTGGGGACGACGCTGTAAGCTTGGAACTTCTTTAAGAAGGAGAGCTGGAGCTCCTTCCAACTCGAAACTAACTTCTCTGGGAGGGCGCAGAACCACTTCAGAGGGAGGTCACCCAAACTGGAGGAGAAGATTATATGCATGGGCTTTTGGTTGATATTTCAATTTGTTTCGGATTCTATAAAAATGAATAGTTTTAAAGGTTTTTTTTTTTTTTTTTTTGTCTAGAGATTTAATAAAAGGTGTTGCAGCCACTGAATTAAACCCATAAAATTAAAGCCAATGTCATTCAAATATTGAAACCTTTTCGTTTTCAACAATATAACTACTTGGTAGAGCCTAGCTAGTTCAAAATCCATCACTCCAATTGTTTAAAAAGCATGATTCTTAATATAGCATGTGATGAATGATCCCACATGGAGTTATGGGTTTTGTTTTGTTTTTTTATTACGTTGGACAGAAAGCTGAAGGTCATTAACATGTTATACGCCTAAGTCAATCTAAGCCATCCAAAAGTGAGGCCCTCGTCATGGAAGAAACATATCCCTGGGAATGTTTGGAACTTAGTCGACAAGAACAAGAACGCGTCGTGCATCCATCCCTCATCATAGTTGCGTGATTGGGGATGGAATTAAGGGCTGGTTTGTCATCGTTCTCATGTTGTTTCCAATTTTATGTTCAGATCAAGTTGTATTAAGATTGGGTTGTCCCAAGGCTATGCTATGCAAAACTTGTTTGGCAAGATAATATTAGATTGATCTCGCATGGTATCCATCTTTATGAATTAGAACATGTAGCCTACATTCATAGGATTTACAATATGAACCCCATCTTTTGGGATTGTGACCATGTTACGCATGCATCTGTAGGAACAAGAAAGTAAGGTTACCTTTTTTGCGTTTGTGAACACCAAACTCTCGTATAAAAACCACTAGAATTTACAATATGGGCCCACCTTTTGTGATTGTGACCATGTTATCTACCTTTAGGGATTATAAAGTGGGACAACTTTTTTTGTGTTTGTGGACACAAAATCCACCTTTAGAAATTACAACGTTGTACCTACCTTCTAAAATTAGAACATGCGGCTCACATTCATAAGCTTTTCAATGTGGGCCCACCTTTTTAGAAATTATAATGTGGTGTCACCTTTTTTGTAATTGTGAATACAGGACAGACCTTGAGACATTACAACATGGTGAAAACGCCCCTTTTTAAATGGGGAGTTTTTGATAATTTTGAACTCAAGACAGTGGCTCTAATACCATATTGACAACCACTTATTCTAAAAGCTTAAGTTGTTAGAGAATAACATAACAATGTATATTAAAGGGCACAACAACCTCCCATCGGATGGGACACCACTCAAACTCAAAGAACACACCCACACAATACGCGACATGGGGTCTTTTTGCCACGTGCAAATGTGCCCGCACATAAGACGTGACATGACGCCTTTTTTTTTGCCATGGGAGGATTCAACCAAGGATGTGTTGGCTCTAATATCATATTAAGTTTTAATTTGCTAAACATCTATATAATAAGGGAGCTCAGTTTTTGAATTCCCCATATTTTGGACCCGTGGAATTATGTACATAAATCCTAGGGATATTTTGGACCCTTAAATTTAAGAGGGGAATGAAAAAGAGGCTAAAAGTTGAAGAAATTTACAAGTTTTTGCCATCCCCATCAAAAGCACGTTCACATCTTGGTTTGTACGACGTAAAAAGGGGCAGCAAGTTTGAGTTATTTACAGGTATTGCCATCACTTCTTCATTTAAAAGAAAAGCAAGAGTGTTTACTTTCTTATTGTTCTGCCATTGATCAAAAAGGTGTCAAAAGCCAAAAAAAAAAAACTTCTTTTGTAAGGGAGCTCAGTTTTTGAATTCCCCATATTTTGGACCCTTGGATTTATGTACATAAATCCTAGGGCTGAGATTAAGAGGAAAGGGGTTGAGGAGTTTAAGGGGGTTTAAGAGTCCAGAGATCTGGCACACTACTTTCCCAGATCCCTAGACTCTTTCTCCCTTATCCGGGTGACGGGTCAAGGAGTCTGGGCCAGATCTGGGGTTAGGTTCAGGTTAGATGGGTTTGGGTTGGATTTGGGTTCGGATTGATTTGGGCTAGAGTTTGATAGGTTGGATTGGGTCAGGTTCAGGTCAGGTATGACGGGTTTAGTTAAGGGCCCAATTAGGGTTTGGATCAGAGGTTTGGGGCCCAAAAGGTGGGCTGCAGTGGGGTCTGGTCTGGGCAATAATCACTGTGGCCCAGGTTTCGCAGATTTTGATCCACTCGTCGGATTTCAGAATTCTATATATAGACGGAAAGCCTTCGATGAGTAGATCGTGATGAGCCAACTTTTGGGGCAATCAGGGGTCTAGAAGTGATAGGTGATTTTTCAGGTGGGCACCCCATGGGTGCGGGACCTGCTATTATGATTTCTGATCCGCCCGTTGAATCTCGAAGTTCTATATATGGACGGAAAGCCCCCGACGAACAGATTGCAATGAGCCAATTCCTAAGGCAATCAGAGGTCCAATGATAATAGGTGATCTTTGACTTGGGACCTAATCAGAACATCGTTAAATAGGGTGGATCGAATTACCCCTCATAGGGTGCCAAAATTCAAGTTAGTTGTTAGGTGGTCAAAATAAGAGTAATTAGATTTAGTTGTGCTCAGAACGTGGTGCGCCGTGCCTTCAGGTACGGACAATCACTAGTTCCTATTAAAATCTCGAGGCATTAGTAACACACCATAAATACTTTTCAATACTCCCCCTTGGGTGGAGCCCACTCCTCAACAGATGTCAATGGAACCCTATTTATTTGAGAATGCCTTACAACCCAGTGGCAGATAAACTATCTCATCCTTGTAGCCCTTCTATGTATGGATCGCTGAGCGTGTGGGTCTCACCGTAGTCTTCCCGCTACTAGTACATAGTAGTAAAAAAACAAAAAGAAAAGCAGAAACTAATTAATTAATATAAGCGAGGGCGATTTGATTTTGAAATTAAGGATCAATTTGACCAGTTTTCAATTATGATTCCAATTTTGATAAGCTTCATTATTGATTTGGACTCTTAATACAGTTTGATAAGTTTCCTTATTAGTCTGGACTCAGTTTCCTTATTGATTTCAACTTTGATACCGTTTCCTCATATTTTGGACTCTTAATAGAGTTTTATTCTTTTTTGGACTCTAATATAGTTTTGTTCTACTTTTGGCACTTAAATGCACTTTCATTACTAGACTATTAGGCGGGACCCACTTCTAAATGCGTGTGACATACGATTTGGATGCACGATGCATAGGTGAATATTTTTAGTTATGATAAATTCATATATTATTCAATGAAACTTACAATATATTAACAGCTTTATCTATCATAATTCATGGTAGCTATGGAACTTACTTTTTATGATTTCTTATGCATATACATGCCATAGCCTTAAGCACATATGGTCAAGCTAGTTATCCTATTATCCGAATGGCCCAACTCAAAAAATTTAAGTAGAGAGCTTATTTTTTGGCCCGTTCTAAGTATTTTACATAAAAATAATTTTACAGGGTCATGCTTTTCCTACAAATGATTACCATGGATCATCCATGTGGACAACATTATGGGGCTACCTCGAGCCCATCAATGATGAGAGAGATAGGGGACCAAAGGACTTGGATGTGACCCACTTGTGTACAGAATTTCAAGGCCTTGAGATCATCCTAATTCCTTGATCTATAGGTGTCAAGTTTGACGGCTATATAATGCATCAATATTGTACAATTTTAATCCAATGGTTCAATCCCGTTTGGATCAGTGTAAGAAACCAGGATTATATGACATTCAAGGGGGGATAGTAGTGTGTGAGGTTGGGTGGATCATAGGATGCCCTAGGTGGGGCCCACATGGTCATCTGCATGGATATTCTTATGCAGATTGTCCTTCGAAGAGTATTTTCTAATTACATAAAACAAAGGACATGATTCATCTTTTGTTAAAAGATATACAAGAAGTAACTTTTTTACTACCATAATGGACACATGATTAATCCAACCCCTTCACACTCACTAATCTTATCAATTGGCAATCACCCTAATTTAACACTAATCTTAGTTATACTCATTATTAACTTGAATACATTAATTAAGACATAATAAAGAAATCCTTAAACTATAAGGCAATTAAATCAATGGCTGTAATTATATAACTAGCACAATAACCCGTGTTAAACACATGCATGTTCACCAACACATGTAAAATATATTCTATGATTCATTAGAAAAAATTAGATCACGAAAAGTCATTTTCAAACACTTACCAACAGATATTTGGTTTAAATAAAGCATGAAATTTTAAAAATAGAATAAAATAAGATAAGATAATGAGAACACTTCTTTTCTCAATCTAAGAATCCATAGAGTAGAAATGTGTTAGAGAGAAAAGAAGATAATTAGATTTGGGATGAAAATGAAGTTGTTGCAGAGAGGGAAAAGTGGGAAGAAGACTTGAATGGTTACAATTACTATTACATTTCAGGACAGTGTTTGAAGTGACATTTGTCCTACGTGGCACTGTACATAAAGGGGCTAAAAGTTGGAAATAATTACAAGGTTTTGCCATCCCCATCAAAAGCACAAGGGGCTAAAAGTTAAAAATAATTACAAGGTTTTGTCATCCCCATCAAAAGCACAAGGTTATGCCATTGATCTAACGGCCTGATGGGTTTGGGGGTGGGGGGGCTGGGGGGGGGGTCGTTCATCATTCTTTTTTGTGGACCCCATTTCACTATTCATCTCATTATTTTTCACAATGGATGGTTGGGGAGAAAAATAGGAAAAAATAACAGAAAAGAAAAGCAGGGGAGCCGGGTCCGGTTTGGTTGACCAGAGTGTTAAAAAAAATTAAAGTTAAGAACATTAAAAAAATAAAATTTTTTTTGAAATTTGGAGTGTAAACTCTTAAATTATAAAAGCTAAATCATATGTACTAAACACACAAAAAAAAAATTAACCTAAACCAGAAATTCTAATAACACTAAATCCTATAAGTAAACCCCTTATCAAAAACCCAAAAAATAAATCGTAAACCCCAAATCCAAATAAGTTAATTTACGAAAAAAAAATTTCGTGCCAACGGCACGGGTTACCGCTAGTACAATTACCGCTAGTACAATTGCAGGCGCTGGGAGGAAAAAGGAGACAACTGCACATGGGACCCCAGGTGGGCCCCAATGATATATCTGATCAGTGGATCCATAGGAGGACCCATGGGCGACCTTAGAAGTGGTGGACCCGTGAGGAATGGGTCCCATCTGAGCCACCATCTATTGGTTCTAAGAACCTGGGGCGTAGTTGCAGGTTGGGAGTTTTTGTTTGGACAACATGCAGATGTGGGACCCAGGGGATGATTGGATCGTGGATCTGGTCCGGACATCGGGCCGTACATGGTTGGGCGACCTTGATGGTATGGGCGGATCTTGGGATTGTGATCAGTGGGACCACGACCCGAGGGGGTCCCAGTCTCTTGTTGACGCCGAACTCCATTACAGAACTCGGTTCTGTTTGGAGTGAGAAATAGATAATCTGTTTGGAGTGAGGAAGAGATAAGGAGATGATGACGTGTATAGGAATAGGTGAGAGAGAATGATGATGTGAGGGGATGTGAGAGAGAGCATGATGGTAACGTGGGTTACCATGGGGATGAGAGGGATTAAATAGTGACAGATCAACACATGCCCTTTTGACTTTTAACTGTTCCAATTTCTAACAAATATATTAGGATCTTCATTCTGAGAGGTTCATTGCAGCAAACCAAAGTCCCATTTTTCTGCAGCAGTAGAACATCGCGGTCCACCTTGATCTGTCGACTGTAACAAATCCTAACCCCCCTCTTTTTTTTTTAGTTCCCTCTGGCCCTAACCCACCTCTTTTTTTCAGTTCCATTATCAAATCAAAGCATCCAACACAATCCCCACCCAGTTTCTTCCATGCGCTTCGTCTATTATCTTCTCTGTGTCCGGTTTCCAGTGATCGAGGATGGAAAAACCATGAGGGTTTGATCGATTGAGAAGGAAGAAGGCCTGCCGGTCTCGTTGTAGTCGCCACTCGTTGCTGAATGTAGTCAACGCGCAACACCGCTAGATAAGGAAAGCAGCGGGGCTGTTATATCATTTTTGACAAATCTATATGAGTTTATATAGACTTTATTTGAGTTTTGTCAAATTTATATGAGTTTTTGTTAAATTTATATGAGTTGTTGTCAAATTTATCTGTCTTTTTCCATATTTCTCTATGTTTCTGACAAATTTATCTGATTTTTTTTTAAAATTTATCTAAGTTGTTGGTTCAGTTCGGGTCAGGTCCGGCCTGTCCGCTTCTGAAGCCCAACAGCAGTTGTAGGGTCTCCCAGGTCAGAAGGAGTAGGTGACGGAGGGAGGGTCGGGGTGGCGAGGGAGGAAGAGTAGGTGATGGAGGATACGGAGACGGTGACGGAGCTTAGTTGTAGGCTTTACTATGAGGGAAATTTATCTGATTTTTGACAAATTTATCTGAGTTTTCGTCAAATTTATCTAAATTTTCGTCAAATTTATCTGAGTTCTGGACAAACCTATCTGAAGAAAGATAAAAATAAAATAAAAAATAGAAATCTTCCTATCATGGAAGCTCAAATGTCCAAGCCAAAAGACTAAATGTACCTGTGATTGTGAGACTCTGTAAACTACTAAACTGTACTTCTTAGGATAGTGGGGAGCATATTTTCCACTCTCAATCATCAACAAGTTGCATGTTGCATGCCCCAACTGTAGATGGGCCATTGATCAAAGTACCCCATTCAGATTGCACTAAAAATCTGACATTGGATGGACCATGGAGAAAAGGCCCCAACCGTTCAATTTTCACAAGCAGGCAGGACTCAGGAGGAGTTCCATGATTGCATGCTTAGCGATTGTCATCCATTAATCCATCCATGTGGGGCCCAAATCATTGACAGGTTCCAACATCTTCCAATTAAGTACAGCAGGCACAGCCAGTGCCTCAGGGAGCACGCTTTTGGGTGTCACGTAGGTGTACTATACTGCTAGTGGACGGACGAGTCCCAGCAGGTGTTGGCGGGAACTATAGCGGGTCCCACACGTGCCAGCATAAAATAACTGATTGGCAGCAAGTGAGGACAGAGGGAAGTAAAGAAAGGGCAAATTGGTCTTTTCAGGTATGAAAAAGTATGAGAGGAATCTTTGGCTGCATGACTTTTTTTTCGTGGACTGTTTGCAACAAAATATTGTTACGAGGGACCTCCGGCCCAAGCCCCCAAAAAAGAATGTGTTGGGAACCCAGAATCCAATAGAGCCTAAATAAATATTTTTTCTTATATAAAACATTGAGATCACATTTGGAAATAGGTGAGGAATCGGCTGATTTTAAGTATTACTCACTGCCTCTAGAATAGCACCTTCCTCACTAAGAATTTACTCACTAAAGACTTATTAGGCCACATGTGATAGTAGGTGATGAATCAAAAATTTTGAGGATTTTATACATTCCCCTTTTTGTAAAGAATTTCCATATCCTGGAGGGGTGGGTGGAGATCCTCTAGGTGGATGTGAAAATCCTCAGGGATTTACTAATTTTCAAACGTAGATTTCCACGACTACATGACAAGTAAAAATTAATCTCTTTACCAAGTATTTGGTTGTCAAACATTACCTGAATACACTTAAATTCAAAATTAATGTTATGAACCTAGACTTGAGTTGAGTCCAAACATTTATTATACATGAGTCTTGCTCTAATGCATGACATCATATTCTTGGATAAAGCAATGAATATGGTTAGGATCTAAATTATTAATGAACTCCGAGTGTGTAACGCCCCAATTCCGGATACCGAGAAAATCGTCAAAGTACCGAAATTGGCGCGCTACTTCCCGGAAAATCCGAGAACTTCCAAGATCGTAGGTCCGCAGTGAGGTCCAATTTAAAACTTTTTGAACAATAATGTAACAACAGTTATTATTGCGGAAGCGTATTATAAGCGGAAGCCATACAGAGATAGCGGAAGCATAAGGTATCATAGTATATATGTCAAATGTAGAAGGGCTGAAGTCCAGCCTAAATGTATAGTGATAACAAATCAAAGTTTAATTACATATTTTTCATTACTACCCAACTCACAACAAATGTCTCTCAAAACCCAGACAAAAGAACACTCAGACCCCTACAGCTGGTGTCGGCTCTCCACCTTCCGGCTCGACCTCATGGTCGGCCGGCCCCCATCCGTAGTCGCCTACTACGGGCACCTCAACGAGTGGGAACGCATCGCCCTCGAACTCGGGGTCAAGACCTAAGCACCAAGAGTGGGTCAGATCTAAAGATCTGGCAAGTCACAATATGCAGATAATATAGAATGTATGCATCAAATGAGTAGAGACATGTATAAAGTTAAGAGAGTAACAAAGGTACATATGCTATGCAGTCGTGCAAGATAACCATGTAGAATCATAATAAGCATAACAGTAATAAACCTACACAATATGGCACATCCACATAAGCTGGTCACCGCGGGATATTATGCCGCGGCCCTCCCATACTGAACACAGTCGCGGTAGGGATCCTAAGCTAATGCTAGGGATTACTAACCCTGCAAAATATCATCAACATCAACCACAACGACCGGAACCGGCATCACACCGTCCGTCCCAACAGTGCTCATCATGATAGCCACACAACAAATCTCAATAGCTCCTACCAGTGATGATCAGTCCAACTGGCTGAGCTTAAATCAACTCAGTGAAAGTCTATGCCGACTCGGAGACAATAAAGGTCTGTGTCTGTCTAGGCTTTGCCTTACGTGAACAAGGTCCTAACAAAAGTCCCTAAGAGGTCCAAGTACTCAATATAAACTGTGGATCATAGTCCAAGTCCAATTCCATCATTGGATCCGTACCAAGGCCCACAAATACTTGACCTGGTCTATAACAATCCATATGAGACACAAGTCCATGTTCAATGACATATGATCCATCTACGTCCATAATGGGTCACAAGCCCATACAATCTAACCTCTCCATTCTAGGGTAATTCACATCCAACTTAGGCCATAAAAAGGGCCTGCCTAGCCACAGACACGGGTCAATGATCCACCCAATCAGATTACCGGGTCACCTCTAAGTATTCCTAGGTTTAGGTCCTCCATTTTCCATTTAATTAACAGGTATGAGCAATAATAAGGACAATAGAGTGATAGTCGTAGTATGAGGGAGATGAATCTCCAAGTACACGAATCATAGGGAGATAGCAACAGTCCAACCTAGGTAAATGGTCCACTTTCGGATACAGGTCCATCTCAGGTAATTCGATCTTTAAGTGAAACCACAGATGCTAAGGAATATTGTGTTTGGTGCTTAGAAGTTATGTGCATCATTTTGGTAACGTATAAAGGTCGAATTATCTTAGATTGCATAACCTGGACTTTAATTAGTGGACCCCACGAGTCAAGGTTGAGCCGTACCATTGACTCGTGGCTGGCACAGTGATGGAAGTCTATTTGAATGGTCAATGGGCCCTACATCTGATGGCAACAATAGAAATTAGAATCTGGGGATCGTCACTGTACACAGTGTGCTCAGCCGACCTCCTGGCCTGGGCGGTCAGCTCGGCACACTGTGATCAGAGAAGGAAAAACATCCTGCAGGCAAAGCCTGATTGTCCAGGACTTCCTGTGAGTTCGGCTAACCCCCTGTCCTGGGTGGTTGGCCGTGCGCACTAGGAATTCTGGCTGGAAAAAAAAATGTCCCAGGTTCTAGTCTCCTTTGTTGAAATCCCACCTTTTTTTGAAATCCATCTCGGAGTTCGGCTAAGCAATGGAGCTCAATTGAATACTCAGTTCGGCTACCCAACTCAGTTCGGCAAATGGCCTAGCTCAGTTGGATCACCCAGCTGAGTTCGGGAAAATGCATTGGGCTTGTCAGGACATTGAGGTTGGTTTAGCTCTCAGCTCGGTTAAGCACTGAGTTCGGCTAAGCTCGAAGTCCGGTCTGGCACGGAACCCGGTCTGGCGCTGAGCTCAGTAAAACACTGAGTTCGGCCATAACACTGAGTTCGGCCGTAACACTGAACTCGGCTTTGAGCACTGAGCTCGGCCTAGACACTTAGCTCGGCTAAACGTGAATCTCATCCTAACCATTATGCTCGGCAGAACTCTGAGTTCGGCCAGTGCTGAGCTCGGCAGTTGCTGGGCTGCGCTGACGCTGAGCTCGGCAACTGCTGGGCTCTGCATGTGCTGAGTTCGGCAGTTGCTGAGCTGCACTAATGCTGAGCTCGGCAACCGCTGGGCTCTGCAAGTGCTGAGCTCGGCCATCGCTGGACTCTGTCCATCTCTCCTATCAGTGTTGTGTTCTGTTACAGAACCCAGTTCTGCGACAGGATACAACTTCTCCTCATTAAGCACAGGAATGGTGGTCCACCTCTGGTCAAAATCCAGATCAAGTAGCACCCCATGGTCGCACAGGCCCCCTCACATAGACGTAGGGTCCTGATCTACCAAGGGTGGTCCTACTTCGATTCCGATCACAACACAACGAGGTGGGTTCTCGTCATTCCATCTCCGGAAAACCCATCACTGCAACCCAGTTCTCCTGGGTTTCTCCATAGACCATTACAGAAGCAAAATAAATCATTCCTACATCATTCACCCATCATCAACCGGCCATTGATCATCCAAATGAGGTAATCCCATCCATCAATGGCCAAAGGAACCAAACAAACATGCTCAAGGATCGATCTAAACATATATATTACAAATTGGAATTCTACTGCAAATCAAAGGAAGGAAACATGCAATCTAGACTACCAGCACAGTGCACTTGCCTTGATCAATTGAAGGTAGAAGGAAAAGAGAGAAAACCACAGAAAAAAAAAGAGAAAAGGTCTCGGCAGTAGCTCTTATGGTGCAGGCCGGTCTCGGCTGGTCTTCTGTTAAGGGATTTCTGGTGCGAGGGAGAGAGAAGAGAGATTGGAGGGGAGACGAGGGTTCGTTGGAGGGAATTGGGGAAGAAGAAGAGAGAAGAGATTGGAACTTGAGAGAAAAGGAGATGAACAGTAGTTGTTAGGGCAGGGGGAGGGTTTTGTTTATATAGGTTGGGTTTTTGGGTTAGGGACAAAATTGCCCTTGGGGTTAGAATAGGATTAGGGTTAGGGTAGAGGGTATTTAGGTCTTTAGGTGATCTTCTAGAAGATTCTTTGGTGCAAACCCCCTATAGTAAATACAAAACTCTAGCTAGGGCCTCTAACAAACTAACTAACTCTAAGAATAACAAAAGACACCCTATTGACTCTACTAATTACACCACTAGTCTAACCCTAGGAAAATACATAACTACCCTCACTAAGCCCCATAATTAGTATAACTAAAATACTTAGGCCAATATATAGTATTCAAATTTACATTGAGGGCCCACCAGGGGTGGGGTCTCACAGAGTGGTAGCGCGGCAGGCAATTAGGACCATGACTAAAGAACCAAAAGTTGCGGTTTCAAACTTAAACTCTCTTCCTGGGTGGAGCCACTTGCGCAAAAACATAACTTACCCAGTGTGTGAGAAAGGCAGAAACTTCACATGCCGGGGGATATAGTTGGTTCTCGAACATGCATTACACCCTCGAAAGAAAAAAAAAATCTAAATTATTAATGATGTGAACATTGGCTTGGGTTGAGCCCAAATATTTATATTTCTTCCGCTTCCTTTGCATATTTGGGGATTGAGGGACCCATTTTAATTTCATCCCCATTCCCTTTTGGGGAAACCCTGCTAATAAAAAAGGTCAAAGTTGGTTCATCCAAAACATCGACCATTGACTATACGTAATCTCTAATCAATGTTCCATGAACCTCCAATCACCGTCATTTCATTAATAATCATGGTCCCATCATCATGACCAAGCAGTCATCATCCAATCTATAAGAAAACTACAGTGATCATACAATTATAGACTCATCAGGGACCACACATGCAGAATGACAGCAGAAAATATGAAAAGTCAAGGCATCACATACCCATCAACCCTTATTATTATATATATGTTCATGAGCCCTCTCCACAAGGATAATGTTTACTTAAGGATTTGGTCAGTGCAGTGTAGAAAGTGGAGGCTGGAAAGCTTTGACGAAGAAGTAGTTGGTTGGTGGGGTTGTTAAGGAGAAGAAGGGCTCTACTAGTGTTACAGGTGGTGTAGTTAAGAAACATGCGACCCTTGTATAAGTCTAAACCCATTCTAGTTAGGAAAAACAACAAAGGCAAGGGAATTAACAAAACAATACAAATGCATGCATGCGTGTGAAGTTGTGTGTGGAGGAGTTGGAGAGAGTGGAAGGTGTTGTTATGTGTTACGTGAAGAATAATAACTGCAACAACCGATACAAGAGGGGTTTACCGAACTCAATCCAAACCCACGTCGCTTGCCTAATCCCTACTACAAGGGGCAAATGACATGGAACTTACAACAACACCCTTCCCTTCTTATATCTTTTACCAAAATAATAGAAATCTTCTTCTTCTCTTCAAAAAAAAAAAATTTTTTGTTGGATTTTGAAATTTAATTAGAGGCCTAAATCCTAATCTCTGGTGGGTCTTTCATCATATGAAAATCAGGACCCATTGCTAGTCCTAGATGGGTTCGGGGCGCGTGTGGACCCACCACTTTGTGCGATCCAATTGATCATGATTATGGGTGATCTTTCTCTAATTCACTGGAGGGGATTAGATCTAGGGTTTAATCTGTATATGAATTTTTAGAGTCTTCTTGTTTTATCCGGTCACGCTGATGGGTTTTCCTCATCCATGAATGATGCAAAATTAGGTTAAGGTGGTGGCATGATGGCTCACACAGAAATGAAGATCAGGACCAATTTGTGCAAATTCAAAGAGTAAAATCAAATGGTTAAATGAATTTCAGAGATAAACTAACATCCATCGTATCTGCCATCAGCATATTCCATCTAAAATGAGGACCACAATTTGGGTGGTTTAGATTTACACATGCACTCACTTCCCCCCACTAACCTTATTCACATATGCACTCACTTCCCCCACCACAAACCTTATACTTTGCACCGTTGGATCATTCGGGCTGTGGGCAATTTCCTAAGTCATCCATTCGATATGGCATGCATCCAGGCGGGTCCTACATGCAATTGGATGAGTATACTAGTTGACTAATTTAATTTGGAAACCGATGACTCCCATAACCATTGCAATTCTGGAGAACTATGAGGGCATCTTTTTATTGTCAACTCATTTATAATAAAACCTCCCTCAAATCTCCAGTTATCCACGTTCTCATATAATTGGTTACATTGCAGGTCCGAGGTTGGAATAGGAAGAGTCAAGACCCACCCTCTCCTTCTACCCTTTATCAATCTTTTAAATACAAGAAGAAACAAACCCATCTACCATTTATCAAACAAGAAGAAGAAATAACAAGAAAGGAGAAGAAGACAAGTGACTCTCTCTCTCTCTCTCTCTCTCTCTCTCTCTCTCTCAAAAAAGCTACTATGGCAGAAGACTTTGACACCACCAGAGTTTTGGGTTTTGAGGAGGGAAGACTGTGGCTACCATCACATATTTTCAGCGAGACATGTGACTCAAAGGTCCCTCATCTGATGGCTATCATAAGTTCATAACTATTTCTCTGCAAACTCTTCTTATATATATTCTTTTGGGTTTCTTTGGTGCATTGAGCTTTCACCTAAAATTGTATGTTTTTCATTCTTTTGTGAATCTTGTTTTCAGGAATATTCATGGCCTCAGCAAAAACATCGACGATTCCCTGTTTCTTTGATAGATGACCAAGTTTCTCGGGTACCCCCTTTTACCCTATTGCTTTTAGTAGTTTTTGTATGGTTAAAAAGAAATGAGTAACATCAACGTTTGAGGTAAAAAGTGTATTTGACTGAGTATACTTTGAATAATAATAATAATAATGCGATAACAACTAAAGTAAGAACAATTCAATTGTATGGTTGCGGTTATTGATCTTTCGGGATCAAGTTGCAACGTTCATTTACATGCATGATATGTTATTGAAAGTCTTGGAAGAATCATCTATTTGAGTTAGATGCTATAGATGGAATTCATACATGACGAATAGAATCCAAAAATGAGACAATATTACCATTTATCAAAATTGTTATTATTAGGAATGATAAACATAATTGTACAAGAAGATTGGGTCACCCATGATAAAATCCAGTATGAATGCTTGATGAAAAAATCATCATGCTATGGAAATTGTAATCTTAGAATGTAGATATAACTTCATATTTTGAAAACACTCGTCATTATTGCAATATTATTCTTGTGGGTTCCAGACTTCCGGTCCAAATACAGTAAACATACATATTAATTGCAAAATTTTCACTTGCAGCGGTTCTCTATTATTTATTTTTATTAGTATATATTCTCCTTTGCCTGGCTGGCTTAGAGTAATCTAAGATGTAATTCTATATTCACTGAGTTGAAAACCTGTCAATTTGACTCCAAACTCTTGATGCAACTCTCTTGAAAAATTTTGCAAGTTACTATTTTCTAAAAGTCTAGTCACAAACATATGCTAATTGGAGACCCAAAAAAGCTGGAATTTACAAGTTCGTCTGACCAGGTTTGACATCAAACTGAGTGTTGATTTTCTCTAATTTTTCTCTTTTGCTTATTTTTGGTAACTATTTTACTAATTGAGACAGCATTTACTTGAACGAGGGAAGAATAAGACTTTTGTAGCTGATTTTGACCTTAATTAGAAGCCTAAACTCCAAATGTCTGCTAACTTGATTTCTCATTGACAAGTGCACAAATTCTAATTTTGTCTAATTTCTTAATAAAATTTTCCAAAACGCTTAGTTATTTTTAGCTTATTTAGCAGGGTAAGGTTGTTACTTTTTCTGTGAAGGAAATTATCTTATGTTTCTTTATAATAAGGTGAAAATATGGTTCCATATCCTGACGTACTAAATTGTTTCTCAACTCTCAACTCCCAACTAGCATCTTGTACGTTGGACCATGGCTTTAAAAATCACAGTTACAAGTGTTTCGCATGCGCGCGGCTCACTGATACCAATATTTTATGGGTATATCATAATATCAGTCTTGAAATCATAACTCACAACTCTATTTTTATGTATGCCATTTTATACTTCTTATTGTATTGAAGTTTTTGAAAACTTTTCAGTAAAATGGAGAGAGATATTAATATCTCTACCTTGTTACGCATTCAATCTCTTAGTTTGAAATTATTGACAAGGACACGACATAAAGATACCAAAGTCGTGTAATGAGAGAAAAAAAAAATCATCTTCAATGAATGTATACCATATATTAATAGCGAATTCATGACTTCCGGCCGGCTAAGCTAAATTGTAAGTGTTGATCTTCCAATAACTTGATCCATCAAATATAGTATCCCAAAGGTCCCACCATGATTTCTGAAGTCCCCATAAAAGTCAAATTTCATTGAATGAAGTGAATTGTCAAGTGCCCAAAGGTCTTAGGGCGTCTCCCACCATGATTTCTGAAGTCCCCATAAAAGTCAAATTTCATTAAATGAAGTGAATTGTCAAGTGCCCAAGGGTTTTAGGCTGTCCTAAGCTATTGGACAAACAGGTAGGAATATCCTAAAGGGATTTTATATTTTTTTTACCCTACAAGAGTCGAATCCTGCCTTTCATGCATGGGGATTGAAAATCTCACACTGCACAAATAAGAGATACCTGTTTTGGAAAACCGCACCCTAAACTGCATGAATAGAGATGGAAGAGGGTGGTGCATACCCATGGACCCAAATTTAAAAGGTTGAAATCGGTTCATGACCACGGGACCCAATTCCCTATTAGGTTGAATTCTGGTTTCTGTCTGGTTAAAAAACCTCATGAGCCCATAGTTTCTTCTCCATGCAAGATGTACACGCACCTACTGAAAGGTAGAATTAACAGAAAAGTGATTTACAACTACTAATCCTAATTTTCTTTTCTTTGGCATTGTAGTTTCAACAATCCTTCCCTAAGCCGGGATGGAAATCATCGCGTCAGAGATCAAAGTACCCCACGAACCGTGCATCAGGTGGGCCAGGAATGCAGGCCATTTTTCTAAGCTCTGGTGAGAGATCATGTGGCACTGGCTTCTTCCTCCCTCGGAGGGTGGGTGATGACTTCCAACCTAACACGAAGCCAGGTACAGAATTCATTACCTTAGTTCCATATATACCCTCTATATATAGTTGTGTACGTAATAGAGAAGACAGATAAAGGCAGGAACTGTAACTGACTGTTATCAACTAAATTTAACTGTTGGTGCAAAAATTAACAATCTAACTGTTCTGGTATATATTTGGGGGGGCACATCCGAATCCAATCTTGAGATTTTGGATATATGTAAAAATGTTAATTAATTGCCATGATTAATCTCGTTCCATTTGTGCTGTGCAGCAGGTTGCTCGACGGTGCTCCTCCCTTCTCGCGTTGTGCATGCTCTCAACCTCAATGTGCATGCATTAGGAGGCTCCCAACTCAAACCTCAACGAGGTTAACTATATTTTAATCTTTTGCTTTGTTTCTATTTAAAGACTGCATCGATCGGTTTTCTCTTCTATATATCTTGCATTTGTATTATTAACATGATGGCAGTCTTATGATTTGCAGAAATTGTAGATAATCTCAAGTGTGCAAATCGCAACCCAATAAATAACCATGACAACAATTCAATTGACAACCATGACGATCAAGTCTTGAAGAATAATGTTTCGCCACAACGTTGTGTTCTGTCCAAGTCCCATGGCTCTTCGCCGGACATATTTCTTCCAAAGGAATGGAGCTACTAGCTAGTCTTCTCCCTCTCTCTCTCCCTCTCTCTCTCTCTCTCTCTCTCTCTCAAGCTGAAGATAAGGATTGTTAATGCTATCTCTGCTGTCATATAATCTTCAATAAAAACGGAGATTCCTTGTGGTTGTTTATCGCACATCATGACTGGTACAAGCAAACTATATAAATGAAAAGGTGATATATTAACAATTTATAGGACATTATTTACCCAATATTTAGAGCGTAAGGGTGTATTTTTCTAGACATCAGATGAATCCTTAAAACAGAAAAAATAAAAATTAGAAGATGTCATTAACATTCATAATGCATGAGAACTAGAACTTCAATGAATATTTGATGGTTAAGAGAAAGAAAATAGCTTAAATTGAGAGGATACATGAAGCCTTGTGAATCTCATTCTCAGTTGTAGTAACAAAATTACTACAGGATTACTTCAAATGTTTATTGGATGAAATAGAAGCTACTTCCTCAAATAGAACAGAGTTAAAATCAAATATACAAGGCTGTGAAAGAGAATCTCACATAAATCGCTGTGATCAGGCTACAACAAAATGGCCAGTAATTTGAAAATAACATTAGTTTTTCAGTAATTTTGTAGGAATTATTCAAAATTTAGGGAGCAACCATTCACTATTCCCTATTATAATGGTCATAACAGCATGCATCTTTCTAAACACTACCTCAAGAAAACATATAATAGACTATTTTTTAATTAGAAAATACAGAGGCATTTAATATAAAGCAATGGGCATAAGAGAATTTTGTCATACCAACATTTGCATTAAAACTAATTAAATCAACCAATAGACAAAGCTGCCAATGATGTAGAGTACATATGTACACAAATTAAGACCAACCAGAGAACATGATTGCACTCCAAGTAAATGCCCATTAGTGTCTTTAGACAAGGAAAAAAAAGGTGCTAAGTAATTGGAGCTGTGAGATAATTTAATAACACATAATCTAAACTTTTCCTTAATGAATACATAATGTTGACATCATTCCTGACGATTCTGTTCTGACAAAGCTGCAAGCAAACAAAATTCTATTCAAATCTATGCCACATGGCAATTTACATTTTCCAGGATTATGATGTATATCCTCTCTAGGGTTGAATGCAATCAAATCATACTAACCCTTGAACAAATAGAACAATATCAAATATTTTATGCTACAACTCGAAAAAAAAAAAAAAAGAATGCACAAGAGAATGAATTGGGTACCGACTGTGACCAATAGAATCAATCCACTAAAAGCAGATTCTAGCAGGGCCCTAGAAAACATTAACATGGAACTGCTCCGCTGCCTGTAATATGGCTCATATCACTCTGAATTCAAGATGCTTGTTCCATTGGGCTTCCTGAGCAAGTTGATCGCCTTCAAGTTTCCACAGTGAGGAAAAGCTAGAAGGAAATCCAGATCGCATTTACAAGGCTGCCACACCACATGAGCTCTAGTAGTACAGACCTCAACACTCGGATGGTTCTTCTCATCAGTGCACACGTATCTGTGCCAGCTCTGGAGGATCACAAGATAACCGATTGGCCCACAAGTTTGCAAGCTTGAGAAAGTAGTGCTCCCCATTCCAAACCACCACTTTCAGGTCTGCTTAATTTGAGACAAGTGGTTAGTATAAGAGATGAGAGAAAGGCAAGATTTAAGACCCTTGCATTGTTTCTTTAACATACCTTGTGACACTCGCGTTGATAACAATGACAATCTACATATTGGTTCCTCTTGACCAAAAACAAGGTTTTGGAGAGCAAGTGCATCAAGTTCATTAATAACATGTATAGATTCTAGTAGTGCTTTGATTGTTCCTTTGTGTTCAAGATCCACTGTGCTGGAGATGCTCTCAAGGGCTTCCTTCAATCCGGAATCCATCCACGCAGATTTACACTCCTCCAAGCTCACAAACATGCCCATGGAGTCACCACAGTTTGATAGTATCCAAGGCTTATACAATGTTGCTGAAGCTCTCAAAACTTCAGACACTCTATAAATTTCTCCAAGGGAAACAAAATATCGGAGGCCTGCATCATAGACAAAAAATGATATGAATGATTACGCAATGAAAATGTAATCAATTATTGACATATAGGGCAAGCGCAAGGAGTCGAAGAGGGTGACACCCAGAATAATTACTGAGACATCCATAACATGAAAAAGAATGTCATGAACCATAACGTGTAGAAAAACAAATTCTGTTAAATTGTGAAGCCCAT
Source organism: Litsea cubeba (assembly GCA_012931725.1). Classification (NCBI taxonomy): domain Eukaryota; kingdom Viridiplantae; phylum Streptophyta; class Magnoliopsida; order Laurales; family Lauraceae; genus Litsea; species Litsea cubeba. The sequence continues at coordinate 100,541,219 of CM022945.1, forward strand.
TGGATCATAGTTTGACAGCCTTTTGCACACAATCATAAGAACCACCTTCATATGGAGTGGAAGTAGATAAGGCCTCAAACAGATGCACTGGGTCCCTCTACCGCCATGAAAGGATAGTCCTACTGATTCATCAATGACCCTGTCAAACTAGAAGCTTGAGAAATTGATCCAGCTGTTCATGTTGAGGGGGACTACAGTTAACAATGGGCCTTCCTATCCATCAGAAACTTGGTCAAGGGCATAAAACTGTTGTTCTTCAACTTTCTATACCATAAAAGTAGGATCGAGTCAAAAAGCAAAAGCCACAAGGGGAACCCCAAATAGAAAGGTTAAGGCCAGGATGACTGCCGTTCAAAGCAGTTGAGCTACATACCGGGTATGAATGGGTGCTGAGACAACATTAGCCCGTGCAACCAACATATCATTAATGCACACATAACGTCTATTATTATCAGTCGTGTTGGTCGTTATCATCACCCATTTTCAAGTTTATTTATTTTATTTTTTTTGAATTTTTTATATGCATAATATGTCCTGATGCAACAAAATATTAAAATCTACCACTCTACAATATTTAGGATTTTTTTCTTTGTTTGCACATTCTTCTAGGTTTAAAAAAAATACATCAAAACAGCTGATAACTGATGTATCAACCAAACCTATCACTTCTGGGACTGGCTGACACCAACCAAAGCCACTATTTTGAACCTTAATGACGATGATGGTGATGTTGATGGTCCGTCAATGGAGAATTGACGAGTGCCATGGATAACATGGTGACCCAACCCAGGACTCTAAATCAATTTGATTGGTACCCCTAAAATTTCCAACCAGCAAAAAATCCAAGTGTAACTCACCAGAAAATAGCCACAAAAATATTGATTTTCTAGCCCTAATCCCAACTGAAAGGTTCTCTAATGGGGGGAACCCAAAGTTGGAGAAGAAATGATGAGAAGTTACATAAAAATGTCCAATATTGTGCCGGTCATCCAGCTCCAATTATGTTTGCATATGTTCACAAAATGAATGAAATCCCTAAAATAGTTCTAGGTATTGGATCTACCTATGGATTTTTAATCCTGAATGTAGTAACCCATAGAAAGCAAATGTATCAACCTTTCCCTACTTAAAATTAAATCAAATAATAAATAAAACTTAATTGATGTAGCTTTGCTCCAAGGTAAATTCATGGATGAACCAAACAAGTCAACATTGTAGATCTCATCCATATGAACTATGCATGCAATCAACATATGTGTGAGGCATGACGTTTTCATGCTTTGGCAGCAGTGGATCTCATCCGTACTTATCACATGAAAAACCATTAAAAACTGAGGCCTAATCCTCATGGCAACTCCAAATTTCAATGTGTCCTTATAACTGGTGTCCAATGCAATTTATTTACAAGTAGAATGCCACTGTAATAAATAAAATTAAAAAAAAAATGTTCAAACAAGACCTGAAATGATGAATTGTTATCCTGACGCACCTTGACGTTCAGACAAGATATGCAAGTGGGCATTCTTCTCAATTGATTGTTTCCAAATCATAGTACCATGTTGCAGCTCTTGTGCACAAGCTAAAACCATTTTAGACCAGGTGGAAATATAGGTAGATTGTTCATCTTTTGCTGCCAATTTCATGATATGTAGTGTTGAAGTGGCATGCTCCAGGAGTTCAACAGCTGAGCTCAATTCCTTCTCCGCCTATCATGGCATTACACAAGTTCAATTCTAGATATGGAAAAATATAAGAACTTGAACCACTTAGAAAATGGTACAAAATCTTATCTATATATGAGGAGTGCTACAAAACTCCCCAGGCGCTTTTCACAGAAAAACGCCCCTTTTCTAAGCTTATAAAACTATGACACATGTCATCATCAAGTTAAATGCGGATAAGAAATTTAAAATTTCAAAAATCTACTTTTTTTCCTATGTGAGGCATTAAAATCTCATTGGACAAGTCAAATGGGGCAAAAACTCCCCTTTTCTAAATGGGGAGTTTTTGAGAATTCATATATATATAAATATATATATGGGGGATGTTCCTGTGCATCCTTCCCTCACTGATTATGGGACTTGTGGGGGATGTGAAGAGACATCTTGGATAAAACCATATATCAAATTTGGAGTCAATCCCATGCCTCTAGCCCCTTCATCTGTGGCCCAGAAATTTAAGGACTTTATATTAAAGGAAAAAATTTGACCATTGATCTAACGGTCCAATCCATTTGGATAGGTGAAAATTCAATGGGTCTAATGTACTTAAGGGGGTTCCATGTGTGTGAATGATTCGGATGTGTTATAAAGTCAACCCTACTATGTTGTCCCTCACCATAACATGGTGAGGGATGGCTGCACATGAATATTTCCCTATATATATATATATATATAGAGAGAGAGAGAGAGAGAGAGAAATTGGATGCAGTCTAATAGATGGAGAGCACACATGGTGAAAAATACAAAATGCAGAATAAAATGCAATGTGTAAGAAGAAACTATATCTACCCTGTTGCTTCAAAGGGGGAGGAATTTTCAAGTTTCAAGATTTATCTAGACAAACCTTCTCTAGAAAGTGATCCAGGAGGATCCAGCCCATTTGCTTCCCATTACACATGAGAAAACACTTTTGACTAGATGCAAATGTGATGTTGCAAACCTCATTGAGGATAGTGTTCAATCCCCAGACGATCTTTGCAGCCCAAAAAACAATATTTCAGAATTGTTTTAACGCTCGAAGAAACCAAAACCAGGGAGGCAAATAGATATATATATATATATATAAAACCATTAAACAAACACTCACGCTCTCAACACTCCCACACCCCCCGATACACAAAAGAGTCCTCACATGAAGAATCTATTAGAATATCCACCTCAGAAAATTGTTTCATGTATTTGTTAAAAGATCTACCATTAAAAAGTAAATGGATAGAATAATCAGTTCTCTAATAGACTAGAATAATACATATTATGTTAGAGATGAGTCGTGATATAAATTATCTTTTACAGTCTTCCCCAACTTCACATAGTGTATGGCGCACTCTCCACTGTGGAGGGCAGGGGTACAGGTTTGAACAAGCGTAGGTCATGCGTATACTCCCCTCCATAGTCCCAACTGTCAGTACGGTCGTGCAATATATATATATATATATATTATATATATATATATATATGGAAATGCTCCTATGAGAATAACTCTCACACCACCATGAGTAGATGGGGGGGCATTGGATCCATATCCCTCTCATAGTAGTCCCCTCCCTCCCTCATAGTAGTGTGAGAGTTACTCTCATAGGAGCATTTCCCATATATATATAAATCATCTTTAACAAGAAAATATCTAAGAATGGAAGGAAAGAGCACATACTGATTGCATTCTTTTTGACAAGTTATATTCTAACTCAAATGCTTGGAATTTTGGGTCCTGTATGATTTCAATCAATTCATGAACATGACTATTTCCCAGTGCTTGTTCTTCCAGATAAAGTTTTCCATGGACAGCATTTTCTAGTTTCTCATTCGCTGCCTGCAATGATTGGAAAAATAGGAAACAGAGAATTTAGAAAAAAGAGACCAAAAAAAAAAAATGACAGTTTCAAAAAGAAAAGGTTAAATATCTCTGCAGCTAAAATACCTAGATATAAGTATATGACACTATTAAAATGAAACTGGAATTGATACTGTGATAAAGTTTTAATTTGTATTCTTTGGTAGTGGTCTATCAAATAAATATTGGATCTAATGCCATGATACTGCACGGAAGCATGAAAGATAAAATTTAAGCAGTACTCTATAAAATGGTTTATTAAGTCTAGACTCGTCACTTATATTGTCATGACATCCTACATTCATTAAGGCCAAGATATATATATATATATATATATATAAAGATAACACAACAACTACTCCTTGTTAGTGAATTATACAACTCCAATGCTTTATTATTACAAACCATAGTTGTTAATTCCAGTCCGTTCAGGCCGGAATTGGCCAACCAAAAGATTCCAGGCTATGACGCATAGATATCAAATTGGGTAACTTATCATGTTGTATCATATCCAGTCCTTCAACTTTTATGTGTAAAATCCGTGTCCCCGCCGTATCTGGGGAACATAGATTCCGGGCCCACTACTGGCCCAAATTATGGCTAACTCCAGCCCATTCCAGATGGAAAGCAAACCCCCCTGCCCCCCAAAAAAAAATCATTTTGTGATGTTTATAAAGTAGTTTTGCTAAGTTCACATGTTTAATACTTTCATTCCTACACAATGCAAACTAGAAAATAATCAACTATAGAGTGTAGTTTAATTTAAATGATGTAAGTGTGCATATTTAGTCTTATTTTAGCATTATACCATTTTTCTTCAATTATAGATATTCTTTTAGTTTTTAGTTTTTCATGCATCTTTTCTGAAATGGAACATCAGAATTGATCAGAACAATTGAATGTTCCACTACAGGGCCAGAATAGGGACAAGAATGGAATAAACAACTATTGTACAAACAACTACACTTTGGAATATTTAGACCATTATCACAGAGAGATATTCGGGTACGAATGGTCCCTCCTGCAATGTGTGAACTCAAGTGCGGATCAGTTTCAGTTGTTTGGATCATGCAAAAGATCGTGCATATGATCGTTACAAGAATAAAATAGTATAGAGTAGAATAGTGTAATATTATAAAAATTTTGTTGTTTGGCAATTTTTTAAGAATGTTACAGATTTTAAATTGAGTTGTTTGGAAGGTACAATGATTTTAATATATATTAAAAAAATCCAAAATAACAATAAGTTAATGTTACTGATCGTATTAAAGTTCATTATTAGAATAATTTTTTATTAAGTATGAATTTACCATGTCTGGATGAAAAAGTAGTGTGGTAAAGTGAAGTTCAGGTGCCAATTGTTTTACCAAAAGCCACTCTTCTTTATCACAAAAAGTTATGTAAAGTGTAATAAAATAAAGTCAATACAAAGGGCAACTATTTTACAACTCTCTCTCTCCTACTTTACTTCACCACATACTTCATCTTACCTTACTTTACCTCGCCTTTTACCATGATGTGCATCAACATTTATTTTACTTTACCACACATATAAACAAACATGCCTCGACCTAGATTTGACATTATCCCTTCACCATGTTTTTTTTTTTAACGATAACAAAATTTATTAAGAGAAAAACCAAATACAAGGATAAAAAGCAAACGAAGAGAAATAAGGGATGGTACAGGAGCATTGTACATCACACAACCCCAATTACATTACCACACCCACCCAAGGAGACAATCTCATTGCCCCTTGCTTAGCTAACACATCCACCATAGAGTTTGTGGATGAGTGGATCTAACCTGGTGATGAAAGGAAGCAACAATTCTAGCCGAGAGCTCCCTGATTTCATTGAAAAGGAAGTGAAATTTCCAAGGTCTCGCCTTCTAGTTTAATACCCAAGCTATCGCATTAGAAGAATCACTTTCAACAACAAGGGCGCCTTCATATCTTGTAGAAAACAATCTAAGACCTTCCAAAATAGCTAACACCGTTGCTTCATTAAAGTCACAAATGCCGACATTCTTGGAAAACATAATTAGCACCTATCATTTCTAATTCCGTAGCACTCCCCCAATTCCCGCTGGCCCCGGCTTGCCACTCGAAGCTCCATCAATGTTGAATTTAAACACCCCAAAGGACCACAACCCATACAAGCTTTCCAATTGTGAAGAATATCATTTCAGCTTAACATTGAAAACTCCTTCCTCCTCAAAGCCCATTTAGCAATCCTTAAGGATACCTTGGAAATCACCTCTGTTGTCGTAGAAGAATAGTCTCTAAAGATCCTATCATTCCTTTCCTTCCAAATGGACCATAAAATAGCAAATGGAATCATCCTCCATAAGATGCGCCCACAAGCCAACAAAACACCCACCACGCCAAGAATCTGCAGCCTCTGCAATATTCTTCAGACAACACCAAGCCAGACTGCATCTCCTTACAAAATTGCACCAAATCGTGACTATCACCTCATAATAAAGAAATAGACGATCAATTGTCTCCTCATTCTTGCCACACATAACACAAAGGTCTGAAATATTGGATGATGTCTTCCTCTCCTCCTTAGATTATCAGCTATGGAAACTTTCACCGCAGTTGCTAACCAACAAAATGCTTCAACCCGAGGAGGTGTCAGCCCCAACCACATATGGGAAGGAGCCGTATGGGTGTGACTACCCTCCAAGAGCAAATAGAAGGACTTTGCCGAGAACTTCCCAGAAGTGGAAGGCTTCCAAATCCGAGTCCTTAGAATTCCTACAAAGAAACAAGTTTGTAAGAATATTCAACAATTCTTCATACATTACCCCTTCCAATGGTCGAAGACTTCTTCTAAAAGGCACAACCCACACCGTAGGCTACTACTTATCTAAAGACAATCATCACCAACAGAGGACTCCTTATTAACCGAAAGTCTAAAGAGCCTTAGGAATAGCTCACACAAGGGCCCTACCCCCACCCAATCATCCAACCAAAATCTAACATTCCTGCCATTTCCCACCACAAAACCCACCCCTTTGTACAAAGCTTGCCCCCTAACATTAGTCTCATCCCCAAAAGCAGTGATAGCCATCCAAATACCAGATCAACGAGAATTAGGCCCTTACTTAGGCCACCACCCCCACGTGTCCTCACCATATTTAGAAGCAACCAACCTACGCCAAAGAGCCTCCTTTTCCGCCCCAAACCTCCACCACCAATTCTTGTTTTCCGAGCTACCAATACCAAGGCCCCCATTGGATTTAGGTTTAATCACCTCACTCCACTTCATCGAGTGTAATTTCTTTTTGTCAGCCTGACCATCCCACAAGAAATCCCTTCGAATGCAGTCCAGCTTCTTAATCACTGCCTTTGGCATTTTGAATAGAGACATATAGTAGAATGGAAGATTGGATAAACAAGCTTTAATGAGAATGATTCTCCCTTCACCATGTTTAATCAGATGAAAAAGTAGTGTGGTAAAGTAAAGTCTAGCCGCCACTTTTTTACCATAAGCTTTATCACAAGTCACTTTTCTTTACCATATAAACTACGGCAAAGTGTGATAAAATAAAGTCGAATAAAAAGAAACTACTTTACCACTCTCTCCCACTTTACTTCACCATGTACTTTATCTCACCTTTACTTTACCTCACCTTTATCGTGATGTGACATTTACCTTTACTTTACATTACCATACATGTAAACAATGACAAACACAAACGAACTTGAATAATTTCACTCAGATTGTATTCATGTTTTTCGTCCCTCTCTTGGAGAACCACCACATGTATAAATAGGAATTACAAGCCTTAATCAAGGCAATTTACAAAGTAAATTAGCTAATCACTAAACTAAGTTAGGAAAGCAATCAATCTAATATTTACAGCATAATCAATCAATGACTCAATCAGATCCAAATCAAATCAACGTGATATATGTAAGTGTGTTGGACTGATGGGCCTTGGGCCCCTTCATGGGTCGAGGGCCATCTTAACACCCCCCCTCAAATTGATGCGGGAGAATCAACGAGCAGCAATTTGCCAACCAAGAATTGATGGCGAGGTCGGGGAAGACCTTTAGTAAGAATATCAGCAATTTGAAACTCAGTGGAGACATGCGGAAGGCTGATGACATCACGTTTAAACTCATCCCGTATGAAGTGACAATCAACCTCAATGTGTTTAGTACGTTCATGAAAAATAGGATTCTCAGTAATCCGAATGGCACTTGTATTATCTGCATAGAGGGGGGTAGCTCCTTCTGCAGGAAATCCAATGTCAGAAAGCAGACCACGGAGCCAAAGTATTTTTGAGCAGGCAGCGGACATAGCTCGGTACTCAGCCTCGGTAGAGGGTTTAGAAAATTTTTCATGTTTCTTGCATTTCCAGGAAATGAGACTATCACCCAAGAACATGCACCATCCTGTGGTTGATCTGCGAGTATCCGGACAACCAGCCCAATCAGCATCTGAATAAGCTTTGAGAGAAAGAGGATTGGCTGATGGAAAAAAACAACCCGCGAGTTGGTGTGCGAATAAGGTACCGAATGATGCGACGAACAGCAGCCAGATGAAGATGACGAGGAGTAGTCATGAACTGACTCATGAGATTGACCGCAAATGAGATATCAGGACGCGTGATCGTGAGGTAGATCAAGCTACCCACTAACTGGCGATATGCAGTAGGATCCGGAAGAAGATCACCCTCCTCTTTACTGAGTTTAACATTCAGTTCGATCGGCGTATCGACTGGAGCTGAAGAAGTAAGCCCAGCCAATTCAATAAGATCAACCGTATATTTGTGCTGATTGAGAACTATACCTTTAGGCAATTGATGAACTTCAAGGCCAAGGAAATAGTGTAAGGGGCCTAGATCCTTCATTTGAAATGTCTGATGAAGAGAAGCTTGGAGTGCCTGAATCATTTGTGCATTAGGACCAGTAATGACAATGTCATCAACATAGAGCAGAAGTACAGTAATGCCAGACGGATCATGATGTAAGAACATGGAAGGATCATACTGGCTGGGATGAAAATCCAAGTGCAGAAGGGCATCCTGAAATTTCTCAAACCATGCACGAGGAGCTTGCTTCAGACCATAGAGGGAGCGACGGAGCTTAGCAACCATACCCTTCCCAGAAGAGGACCCCGGAGGCAGACGCATATAAACGTCTTCTTTGAGATCACCATGAAGAAACGCATTTTTTACATCCATTTGATAGAGAGGCCAAGACTGAGATGCAGCAACAGCAAGAATTATGCGAACGGTGGTCATCTTGGCGACGGGAGCAAAGGTTGCATCATAATCAATGCCATATTCCTGCCTATTTCCGAGAGCAACAAGGCGCGCCTTGTATCGATCTAGTGTGCCATCTGATTTTAACTTCAGAGAAAAAATCCACTTGCAACCAATTGGTTTTATACCTACAGGGGAGGAGACGACATCCCACGTATGATTTTTCTCCAAAGCATCCAATTCATCTTGCATAGCCTGGTTCCAACATTTGTCCTGCACAGCCTGAGAATAGGATTGAGGAATGAAAGAAGAGGACAAAGTGGCCATTAAGGAAGTGTGGGAAAACCCATAGCGGTCGGGAGGTACCGAAATGCGAGAGAAGCGTCGCAAGGTATGATGTCCAGATGGATCAATTGCCGGAGGTGGACCGGATGCTGGAGGAAGATCAGGAGGGGGATCCCTGGGAGGCGCTTCTTTGTTCCGTCTGTGATACACAAAATTCGGTTTAAAACGGACAACTGAAGTGTTGTCCGAAAAACCAGGTAAAGACACCAAGGATGAGTCAGGAGGTTCAATGTGTGTTTGAAAAAAGTACTGATGTTAAAAAAAAACGACATTCCTAGAGGTCCGCAAGCGACGAATGTGAGGATCGTAGCAGAGGAACCCTTTCTGGAAGGGCGCATAGCCTAAAAACACACATTGAGCAGATTGTGCGGTCAGTTTGGTTCTTTCAGAAGGTGGCAAGTGCACAAAACAAACAGAGCCGAAAACATGAAGATTATCATAAGATGGAGATGTCTGGTATAATCGGTAGTATGGGCTCTGATTTTGAAGAGAAGTTGAAGGTAGACGATTGATAAGATGAGCTGCCGTAGCTAGTGCCTCAACCCAAAAACGGGTAGGAACTGATGATTCAAGAAGAAGAGAACGAGTGACATCAAGCAAATGTCGATTTTTTCTTTCAGCAACTCCATTCTGCTGTGGAGTATAAGGACAAGTTCTCTGAGAAATAATGCCTTTGGTTTGCAAAAACTTTTGAAAATCAGAGGATACATATTCTCCGCCTGAATCAGATCGCAAGATTTTGATACAGGTGGAGAATTGAGTATCAACATAAGCTAAAAACATTTTAAAAACATTGAAAACATCAGATTTGGAATATAGAAAGTAAACCCATGTGAACCGACTGAAATCATCAATAAAAGTGACAAAATATTTATAGTGAGCATGAGAAAGAGCGGGAGCAATTCCCCATACATCGCTATGAACTAGATCAAAACACTGAGTGCTGTGTGAAGTGGAAATAGGAAAAGGAAGAGTTTTGCTCTTTCCCATTTTACAAGTAGTACAATCAAAAGGCACACAGGAAGAGAATCCAAGAGATTTCTTTAATAAACCAGAATTTAACATAAGGGACAAAGCCTTGGAATTAGGGTGTCCGAGTCTTTTATGCCACAATTGGCAGTTATCTCTAATAGAAAAACAAAACACATTATTGTCAAATATATTCCTAGAAACTTTAGAAAAATCCAGCGGAAACAATCGTCCACGCTTAGGCCCCCTCACGATCTCCTTCCCGGTCATCTGGTCCTGCACAACACAACCAGAAGAAGAAAAAGAAATGTTACAATTATTTTCAACAAGTTGCCCGACAGACAATAGGTTTGAAGTTAAATTGGGACAAAGGTAAACATTTTTCAATGGGATTGGACCGGAGATATCTCCGAGAGCAGTAATGGGAACATTTCCTCCGTTAGCAGTTTGTATTTGAAGGTGGCCATTGTATGGTTGCATATTGGAGAGAGGGGTACGAGAGTACGTCATATGATTAGACGCGCCGGAATCAACGAACCAAGTAGAAGATGAAGATGTGGTACCTGAGAGACCAAAAGCAGAGAGGGCATTGACAATCATCTGTTGAACCATTTCAGGAGTCAGAGAAGATGAAGGCCCAGGCTGTGAGGATGCTGATGTAAGAGCAGGCATAACAGAAGAAGCAACATAAGCATGCGGAGGCTGAGACTGTGGAGTCTGGTACTGTGAAGTCTGATACTGTGTAGAAGAACGTTGTGGGCGGCGACGACATTCAGAGATGATGTGTCCCGACCTTTTACAGTAACTGCAGACTTTCTGTTTGCATTGAGAGGCAAGATGCCCAAATTTTTGACAACTATAGCACTGTGTTTTGCTCAAGTCTCGAGGCGGAGGCTGAGGGGCTTTATTTGCTGAGAACGCGACTGAATAGGTCTCGGTCTTTTGTTGAGCTATATGGGCCGAGGTTGCCATGCGCTGTTCCTCGCGTAAGAGTTCATTTAAGCAGACAGCCAAGGAAGGTAGAGGCGTCCGATTCATCAGGGCAGATCGAACACTTTCATATTCATTCCGTAATTTCATCAAAAATTGATCTCGCTGACTAGAGGCCTGAAGATCGCGAATGACGATCAAAACATTGGCAGCCACACCTGCATACTTAATACTATCGTATTCCGACCATAAGGTCCGGAACCCGGAATAGTAGTCTTGGATCGACAAGGTTCCTTGTGCATATTCAGCAATCGCACATTCAAGGTGAAATTGCCGTGCAGAGTTGTCTTGATGGTACACTTGCTGGAGATACTCCCACATTTCTTTAGAAGTGGGGTAGGGTTTGAGGTTCATTATCAGGTGCGGCTCAACAGATCCCAGAATCCAGGTTTTGATTTTGGCATCTTTAGTATGCCAAGAGGAGATCTTCTTCTCATCCTCAGTGGGTATAGGGTCAGAACCAGAAATATATCCCCATAATTCCTTAGCTTCAAGGTATATTTGGAACTGAAAAGACCAAGCAGGGTAGTTCTTTCCCGTGAATTTGATCAAAGTAACCTCAGATTTTTCCATCTTAGTGTTAGATTGGAAACAATTGGATTGCAACAGTAAGAATAGTAATTAACTCAAGCAACAGTGATAGGAAGACTGTTTGTGAGTGCAGTAGGCAAGAACCAACCAGGCAGTAAAGGAAAATCAAAACAGATCAAAAAAACAGTAAAAAAACCCCACTGACGACCTTGACTGGGGCTGCATATACTGTATGTGGGTCCCACAGATGGATCTGTCCACTGATCAGAAGTTTGATATGAGAAGCCACAGTATTTTCGCACCTTCTGGAACAGATTTGAACCTATTCCGCTGAAAATCCAAGATTCTGGATGGTCTTGATTGAAACTGTTGTAATATTTTGAAATAACACAAAAATGATCAGAAGAACTACCTGGAGGTGCTGAAAAATCCTGAAAAAATCGCCAATATCCTTAAAAATATCAGGCGACCATGAAGGGATGATTTCGAAGGTTGATCTGATTGATCAAGGGTGGGCCATCAACGTGATGTCACAGACGCAGCAAGAAGAAGTCGTTGGAAATTTCTTGAAACAAAAGAGATCTGTTTGTTGCATGAGAGAGACTTGTTTCTCTCTATCCCTAATCCCTTGATGCTATGGAAGATGTCTAAGATCAAGACTGCTCTGATACCATGACAAACACAAACGAACTTGAATAATTTCACTCAGATTGTATTCATGTTTTTCGTCCCTCTCTTGGAGAACCACCACATGTATAAATAGGAATTACAAGCCTTAATCAAGGCAATTTACAAAGTAAATTAGCTAATCACTAAACTAAGTTAGGAAAGCAATCAATCTAATATTTACAGCATAATCAATCAATGACTCAATCAGATCCAAATCAAATCAACGTGATATATGTAAGTGTTGGACTGATGGGCCTTGGGCCCCTTCATGGGTCGAGGGCCATCTTAACAAACAAGCACTTCATGGTAGCTTCTTAATCACTGCCTTTGGCATTTTGAATAGAGACATATAGTAGAATGGAAGATTGGATAAACAAGCTTTAATGAGAATGATTCTCCCTTCACCATGTTTAATCAGATGAAAAAGTAGTGTGGTAAAGTAAAGTCTAGCCGCCACTTTTTTACCATAAGCTTTATCACAAGTCACTTTTCTTTACCATATAAACTACGGCAAAGTGTGATAAAATAAACTACTTTACCACTCTCTCCCACTTTACTTCACCATGTACTTTATCTCACCTTTACTTTACCTCACCTTTATCGTGATGTGACATTTACCTTTACTTTACATTACCATACATGTAAACAAGCACTTCATGGTAGATTTGGTGAAGTTCTTTACTTTACTCTACCACTTTGTAAACCTAAGTTTGAAAGATTTTTATATTGTAGAAAGTTTTCTACAGGGGAGAGCTATAGGAAAAAATAGAGCTTTTTGAAAGAAAATGATCTTGGGCTACCAAACTCACAAAAAAAATTTCTTTAGAAAATGAAAGATTATATTCTATAATATATTACTTTCTTGTATTTTGTTGTGCATCCAAACAGGCCCTTTTAAGAAGGGGAAAAAAACCCAGCCCCAAACGAGTTATTCCTCTTCTTGAGCTCTCTCTCACTACTCCCTCCCAAACTCTCTCTCCCGCTTCTCCCTTCACATTGCAACCGACGGCCTCTGTAACTGCTCCCTCCCTCCGCCCAGATGAGCTCTCTCTCTCTCTCAACCGAACCTTAAATCCCCTCTCCTCTCACTCTCCCTTCATCACCCAAACCCTAAATTCCCTCTTTATCTACCTCCTCTCTCTTTCACTCCGAACCATGATCCTTCATTGAAACCCTAAATCCCATCACTGAAACCCTAATGCACCTCACCCAACCCTAAGTCCCCATGATGCAAACCCTAAATTGCATACTTACATCCTCTGATATTTTGGATTTTTCTCCTCTGTCAGGCATGGAGAACTCTAAGCCGTTGAATCTTGCTGCACGATCCCACAGCTGAAAGGTGAGGGAGATTGATCTATTTATCGATCGTGGATCCGGGCTGCACCACTAAAACATTCTTGCCTTAGTATGGATGCTTAGTAAGCTTATAAGGCAAATTGTGTAGTCAAATTTTTTGTTGGTTCAGTACCAAGCACTTCATTTATTACAAATCTTTTAGTTACTCGAATCAGAATCAAGATTGGCTTGGGGAGTACTCGCCCAACGAATTAATAGCCCCTAGTTAAGTTTCAAGTTTCTAAAAGGAGATCAACTAAATCCTTCTGCAAATGCTGATTACAGTGTTTGATCATCGATTCATCTCCCTTTTCAAACCCATTTGAATTTTCTTCGCAACATAACTCAAACAGTTACCAGTACCACTCAAGTGTGGAGTCTTTTTGGTTAATTTTCATTGTACCTTCTTTTCATCTTAAGAAAATTCAATTACCAAATCAATATATATAACTCAAACAGAATCTCCCAATTAATTTTTGGTCGCTCAAACTTCTTAACATAATAAATTTCACCAAAAATGAAAAAAACAGCTTGTTTCCTGGGGTAATTAATAGGTCTACTTATGCCAGAGGAAAGATACAAATGTGAAAGTGAAATCTGTATGCTTCAGAGAGAGAATTGTATGAATCAATGAAAACTGCATACCTGGATTTTCTCATCAATGGCCATCACCTTCGCGTCTTCACCAGAAAGAGCAGCAATAGTCTTGGCTTTCTAAAACGGACCATTTTTCACAAACTCTTAGCACTATGAAGTGTCAAAGAAAGATCTTAACAGTGAATGTGCACTGACCTTGAGACCATCAAGATGGCGAAGTATGAGAGAGCATGATTCTTCTTTCAGTCTAGAGTAAAAATCCACAAAGTTTTCCGGCTTTAGGCCAGCAGCAAATTCTTTATGTGTAGTCACAATCTCAGATCCAGAATTCAGGTCTTTGGTTCTAGCTTCTGAAAAGGCATCCTTGAATTCCCAGCCATTTTCGTCCCAATCATCATCACTTACTAAATCAGAATTTGAGCCCAATGAAGCTGAATTGAATCCATTTTCAACGGGCTTTTGAACATTTTTAGCAGGGGATGTCTGCTCAGCTTGATTGTATAAACTTGAAATAAGATCACTAAAAGCAATAGATGTAGAATTGGATCCATTGACACCATTTCCAACAAACATGGTGGGCATGTGGAGAAAACCATCTTGGGGGAGCTTATCACCAGAATCCTGCTCATCATTGCCAAAAATAGGCAGGAGGTGCGTCCTTTGCTGATTATCCAACATTTCACCGATGCCCTGAAAAGTCATATAAAAATATCATATTTTTCTGTTTTGACAAGTAATCTAAAAATATATATATTTATTAGTATCCCAATCCAATCCAATATATATATATATATAGAGAGAGAGAGAGATATCCAAAATGAAAGGAAATATGAACAACTAGAGCTACCATGGTGCTAACATAGTGCTAAAAAAACATGGATGAAGCAAGAACAGAAGTGACAGAAATAAATAAAGAAATGATATAGTTATAAACCACATACTCCCAAAAAAGTGAATGTAGACTTGGCATATGCACAAGAGACATCTAGCAAGTAGATGGAGCTACACACACATGCATCCAGACAAAAATGAAGATAGTATCCCAATGTACACATGCAGACAGAAGGGAATAGTTTCCAATGGGTGCATATGAAAAGGCCAGCAATTGACCACACTTCTGAGAGATCCATCACTCCGCTCTACCCTTTCAATAAAATAAAATAAAATAAAATAAAAAAACTACAAATCACTGTCTCCAATACATGCAAAAGAACAGTATTTCAATTTCCAACATGTGCAAAAACAACATGAAATGCTCATCAATTTCCCACACTTCTGGGAAATACCTATTACATCTAGAAGATTCCCAGCAACTCATCAACACAGCTGAAAGATTTCAAAATATGGGAATAGATTCATAAACAACTTATGCATGGCATAGATCACTAAGCCTTAGAGCATTAATTGCTTGCATAAATTATAGGAATTACGGTATAAATACAGAGTAGTGCCTCAACCAATTTCTAAGTTAGCGGAAAAAAATGACCTCAAAGGTGTCAGTCTAACCCAGCATCTATTAATCTAAAAAATGTTTGATGTCTACTTCAAAAACACTCAACAGAAACCCAATTGCAAGTATATACTTCAGATAAGTTTATACAGGACCAGGCTATCCCATTAGTGATGCAGTATGGATCAAGACAAGGCCCAGTTGACTTGGGACTGGTCTTGATCTATATTGCAAAAATTGGTCATCCCAAACATCCCTATTAATTATTGGACATGAAAGCTCAGGAAAAGGTTGAGGGTCTTCAGATAGAACAGCTCTGCCTTGGGACAGCTCACTGGTGTAGAAGAACTCTGCATTGGGAACGTGTATAGGAGGGATGAATTAAATTGAATAACCCCACCCATCATTTTGCTCAGCAGGTGTTTGTTAGTCTCTTTCTAGTTTAAGACACTGGCTGCTCATAGCATCTCACTTGAGCATGAGCTATCTTAGAGTCATGAGCTCAATCGATTTGATCAATTGACTCAATAGTTTAATTATGTTGATCACAAAAGCTGCAATCGGATATTAGTCATAACTCATAAGCACTTGACATCATAGTCGCTCCATCTCATCTGTCTGCCATATTATGCCGACAGGCTTATCACTGTCGTATTCATGACATGTTGAAGAAAACTGTCCCTAGTTCCAAAAAATCTCCTTCTTTGGGAGGTGATCTCCTGGGTGACAGGCTGACAGCCCACGTGGGAGGATGGGTGTGGGGCTCAGAAACAGCTTTGCTCGAATGTGGGGCCCACCATACTTCAGATCATAAGGATCTAGGATGATCAAGATATGGGCCCACCAAAATCAATGGTCCCAAAAGTTGGATCTAAAGTCCAATGGTTAGATCAAATTGGGTGTGGTGCCGTGGTGGCAATTTGGGGGAGGGGTAGTGTGGGCAAGGGCGAGCCTGGATCAAGTGAGGCTCAGTGGGTTCCACAGGGGTTGTCGCTCAGGGATAATCCCTTTTCCAACTTCCTAATGCCACAACAACTAAATTGTGCAACGAAGAAAAGCAAAGTTGAAACAAAACACAACACAAAAAATTACAAAAAAATAACCAAATAACCTGCCTGAATTTCAGTGTCAAATGTAGGAACATTTGATTCAGCCCCTGAAACATCAGCAAAACTCCATTCTTTCTAGCACTCAAAAAAATCTAGAGGTAAAAATTTGTATGAGATTTTGGCACTAAAAGATATTGACAAATTCAAAATCTAAACTATACCTTATGTCCAGAAGAGCTATGTATGGTTCCATTCTCTTGAAAGGCACCATCAACTCCCCAGCCATTTTCATCAAAATTGTTCACATTAGCAGAATTGAAATTCGGTCCATGTTCCATTATATCTCCATTTCCAATTCCAACCTTCAATGTAAAATTTAATAGATCTCAACGACCAAAGAATAGTATAGAATGGGTTACTAACATATTGTGCATGCAAATGAAATAAGCAAGTTTTACACATGTGAAACACATTACCATATTTGTCAAAATCAGCATTTCCAAATATGTAAACGAGTATATTCAATGGTTTTAAATGTTTTTCTATTTTTGGATGTTTTTCACAAATTTCTCAAAATCAATAAAGAATTAAAATTTTAAAAAAGATGAATGGTTCGGATCATGAATTGGGGGCCCACGGAAGTGCAAAAAATTAGATTTTTACATATGGTATCTTTCAGATATTTTTCACAAATTTCTCAAAATCCATAAAGAGTTAAGATAAGAAATTTTGCCTCCTGCTGCCATTTTTATCATTTTAAATAAGCCGAATGGTTGGAATCATGAATTGGCGGCCAAAAAATCGGGAAAAAAATGTTGTTGGTGGGGTTCGAACCCCTAACCGCCTGACCATCACACACTGTATCCCCGCCCAGCCACAGTACCATATGAAAACCATTTTACCACCTATCCACATGTGTAAATTTTCATGCAAAAACCCTCCTATTTTCACACCTAATGAGCACAAATGAACACAATGATGTGTAACCATTACTGATGTGAATCATTTACATATGTAAATCATTGCAAACAAATGACTCCTAAAATCTGAGTTATATTCAGGCCAAGCACCATTCACAAAGGAAGGTCTTGATCCTACACTTCCATCATCATTGACTCAAAATCATGACATGAATATTCACATCTCTCCACATCACTTACTCAAAATCATGACATGAATTACCACATTCCCACACACACGAGCGCAAGCGAACAATGTACACACAGGTGAACACACACACATACACACACAAAGATACTCCCAAATCGGCTTGACTCATTCTTACACCATGCAAACTCACATGACTCAGCCAAGTGAGAAATAATTTCAGTTAAAGAGAATGTATTATGGATGATTGAACCAGCACCCATCACATGTGAACCCATATGCTAACCAGCTCTGCAATTCCACATTGTAGCATTAATTACAATTTTCATTACATATATATTCACACTTTCAATTTTTGAAACTTTTTTTTTTGAATGGTAACAAATTTTATTAGACAGCACAAACAGTACAAGAGACATATAGTATAATTTATAAGTCCCCAAAGCACCCAGGAACACCCAAAACCACAAAAAGTCTAACAGAGCCCAACATCAAAAGAAACCAAAGAATTATTGAAACATTTATTATATATAAATGCTCCATCTAATTCAATGGTCCGTATTAATCTATTGTGGATTCCAGTGCAAACTGACAATTTGAGATTCGTAACAGTGGTTAAATCATAAAACCCCCAAGCAAACAAATAAAAAAAAGATCATATTTATCTATATTCGAAACCCTCTATTTAAAAAAAAAAATTATATTCCAAACTCTACTAGATCAATTCATCTTCTCTTCTTTACCCAAAATAACAACTCATCTTTTCTTAATTTTTTCTTATTGAAACTCATCTCTTACTTACCCCTAATGACTATTATATTTTGTTCCATGTGTACTTAAGTTTCTTATGTTTCTATCATTTAGTCGTCCTTTTAGATTATTTATACATTATTATGTAAATAAAAAAAATTGATTCCCCAAATCACTGAGCTCACTCTACTCCATCCCCCTCTGAGTTGAGTTAAAGAGTCACGAGTTGGCAAGCTATGTATCTTCTACTAAAAAATATCACAAGAAAAGCAGAGTAGAAATATGCCATATTGCTAACACGTACACAAAATCAAGCAAATAACCCACCTGCATTTCACCATCGATTGTAGGAAATTTTGTGTCAGCTACTGCTGTATCATCAGCTTTCCATTCTTTCTAGCACTCAAAAAACATAAGAAAACTTTCTTCTTAGCATTTTTAGCACTGGATAAGACTAAAATGAAAATAAATAAAGAAACAGGATGGACAAACTCAAAAGCACAACTACCTTGTGATCAGAAGAGTAATCTGTAGTCCCAAATCCTGAGAATGCATCCTTGAATTCCCAGTTGTTTTCATCAAAATTGATGTTCCCATCAATAGAGTTAATATTCATTCCCTCCTCCCCTGCAACTCCATTTTCAATTCCAACCTTCAAAAGTAAAACCTCTCAGATCTCAAAGGACCAGAAAAGTATTGAGAATGTGTTACAAGCATGATGGGTATGCAAAAGGACAACACTGCAATTATGACTGGAAAACAAATAATGTATCAGTTATGTGCAGTGAAAGAGATGGCACGGAAATTAAAATAGATAAAAGTGATCGCCCACACCTGAGGTTGTAGACCAGTTAAAAAACTATAAGAAAAGATGACCATGACAAATCAACTTTCATTTTTCCCCTTTATTATTATTATTATCGGTTGGGTGGGTGGGTTGTGGTTGTGGGTGTGTAGGGGGGGGGTGGGGGCGGGCTGGGGCTTGGGGAAGAAATTGCAAATACCTTGTGTAAAGTCTATAGAATAGCCAACATGTCACTGAACTGATGTTGAGCAACCTGCTCATAAAAAACTAATAGCCCAGCACCATTAGCATTGGGAGGGTTTGATCCATACTTCAGTCATCATCGACTCCAATGTGCGTGTTAGTGTCTCTGTATGCGCGCGCGCGCGTGTGTGAGAGAGAGAGAGTGATTCAAATATTCCCATCATAAACTAAAGATAGGTTCATTGCTAGTGAATATTACCGATAAAAAAACCTTGTGGATATTTCCAACTTCCCGATGCCACTTCTTCTACATAACATGCAGTTCGGAAAAGCAGAGTAGACAATACTATTAAATCAATCCAACAACCTGCCTGAAACTTATTCTATAGTAAATCAAACTATTGCGTCGTTTTT
Source organism: Litsea cubeba (assembly GCA_012931725.1). Classification (NCBI taxonomy): domain Eukaryota; kingdom Viridiplantae; phylum Streptophyta; class Magnoliopsida; order Laurales; family Lauraceae; genus Litsea; species Litsea cubeba. The sequence continues at coordinate 100,561,188 of CM022945.1, forward strand.
TCATGCATTAAAACTTAACCCACCTGGATTTCTAAGTCCAACGTAGGAACTTTTGTTTCAGCCCCTGATGGATCAGCAACCTTCGATTCTTTCTAGCATGCAAAATAGAGAAAAAAAGGAAAACTCTTTTCATCAGTTTTAGCTCCACCCAACACTAAGATGTAACAAATAAATAAACAATAAAAAGAAAATGAAAAAGAAATAGAGAAATAGTGCAGTCAATTTCAAAGCTTAACTGCCTTGTGTTCAAAAGAACCACTCACTATTCCATCTTCTGAGAAGGCGTCCTTAAATCCCCAGCCATTTTCACCAAAATTGATGTTCCCATAATTTGAGTTGAGATTCAATCCATTTTCCATCAGATTTCCATTTTCAATGGCAGCCTTCAAATTAAAACTTATCAGACCCCGTGAACCAGAAAAAAAAAAATGGAGAATGCTACATAAATATTTTGAAAATGACATGACAATGTACATTATAGTCACAACCATATCAATTTCTCTTCAGATGAATAGGAAGATGAAATCCACATCATTGTCTCATCCCAGAATGACCTTACATCATATTTCTTAGAATCTTTTATAAAGTCAATTCATCTCTTTTTATCCTCTCAAATACGTCCTTACCTCCTTTTACCCACAAAAAACGATATATGAAGGGTTTCAATTTGTAATAACCAAAAAGCATGAGTAAATTTTAGCTATAACTAGACTTAATGCAGTTGAGGTCATTCCAGGCACATAAAACAAGGCTTTCAATGAAGATGCTCTGACAAAGGAACTCAGAAGCATCCTCTTCTTATCAAGCAGGGGTAGAAGAACTAAAGAACCTTTCTTATCTAGAAAAGGTTCCGGAATCCGGAGTACAGCCGAGTAAAGAAGCATCAGGACAACAGCCGCATTCCAGACCGTGGGAAAGGAGAAGTCAACAGTGTGCTGATTTAGTGATAGACAGGACAGATAAGAGCAAGCACAAATGTGGAAGGTTCCTTCCACAACCTGAGAAAAGAAACTAAGCTTGCACAATAACAGCAGGATGACCAGAATTTCTTTCTAAAATAACGAAGGCAAAGGCAAAAGGCTTGTACAGTGCTATAAAGGGATCTAGTGACAAAAGCAGATAGAAATCTAAAAAAGGTATGGGGCCAAAAGAGTTAATCAAATTAGATTGCAACTATATAGAAAGGTAGCAGAAAAGTGGAATCTAGCAAATGGGTGCCATGAAGAACACTCTTGGAATATGAGAGGCCATGGGAAGAAAAGAAAAAAGGAAGTAACAAGGAAAAGTTAAAAAGGAAAAACAATAAAAGTTTTTTTCCTCTCCTGACCTCAAAATAGTTGGGACAGGGCTTTGATTGATGATGATGATAAAAGTTTTTTCTCTTCAAGAAATAAAGTTACTGTAGCATCAGTTATTAGAATCTAATCCAAATCGAGTACTATGTAATCTCGGGGTGTGTTTTGAGGAACTTGGAAACATGAGATGCTAAGAAAAAGAGAAATTAGCAGCCACTGGTCCATATCTTTGAAGTTCATTTCAGATGAAACCAATTTTAGGTGGGAGTATACAGTCCAACTGAAGCAGCAGACAGTGTTAGCTTAGCCTTATATTGGAGTTGAGTTGGTTCGATGAGATATGATGAATTGAACCAGAAATGATGCAAGCCAGACAATAGGTCGGCCAACCCATTGGGTCCAGTCTATAGGCCCAACGGGACATCTATTTAGTTAGGAGTATTATTAAGTAGTTTGATTTGTTTAGGATTATTATTAGTGTGTTTCCTATTTTATTTTAGGCATTATTCAAATATTAGAAAGTATTGTTGCTTAGGGATTAAGCCAACTCCTCTATATATGGATGTTAAGCCTCATTGTATTTAGAGTGGTTATTTTCAATCAATTAAAGTTTTCTTTGAGATTAATCTCTTATGGTTATGGTGTTTTCTCCTCTTGTGAGGGTGTCCTAGTGGCTGAATCCATCTTTGGATTCGATCAATCCTTCGGGAGATTGGTCTATCGCTCGATCGCAGATCCAACCTGCACCAATTGGGAGGTTTCAATAGTACATGATGCAGTACTGATATATTGCCTAATTTGAAGTATTTGGGTAACATGGTTGTGACTTGAGTCATAGACAGTTGGGACAGGGGTGGAAAGAAACTTAACAAGATAAAAATGGATGAAAGAATTGCACTGAGGGACTCATTCAATATATCGGATGCGACGTGAAGAAGTGTCTTGGTGTTAGAAGTCCAAACTTCCATGGCAAAGGAGGGTAAATGTGTGCGCGTGTGTTTTTATCAGGTTGTAAAAGTAAAGAGAACAATTGGCATCATATGAAGATTATTCAGAAGAGATGTTCGTTTTTTACCCAAAAAGGATATAGAGGATGAGAACTTGAATCAACAACCTTTTTTTTAGAACAAACTTGAATCAACATCTTAGACTGTCTCATCAATGTAGTGCTGGCTTAAAGAGTTCTACTGATTAAATTGGGAAAAGAAAAAAAAAAAAAAAGCTCCTCCATGTTTCCTATCTATCTGACATAGGTGAATGAAAGTGACATCTCTGTGTGTGTAGTAAAGAGCAAATTTGCATGAGTAAAAGATGGCAGTATATGAGTAGAACTCATAAGAGGTGGAAACTAGCAAATAAATATAGTCGACTGCCTATCTAATGCAATGCTCCTTCATCTGAACTTGGGATCGGCACACGAAAAGAGCAACACCATGAGGAAAAAGACAACTCAGATCCTGAATGACTACAAATCATACGTAAATTACACCAAAGAGGAAAGTTCCTATCAGTGTTACGAAATTCGGTTTGGACTCTATTTCGGTTTGCCACTCTAAATGAAATGTTTCGGCCGATTCGGAGATTTCGGGGAAATATTTCGGAAAAAATTATTATATATATTAAAATGAAAAAAATAATATATGATACATTTAATTTATTGTACTAAATGAATGCAATATGTCAATTTATATTTGATGGGCTATTTCATATTAGGGTGAAACTTGGCTAGGTTATTCGTAATAAAATATTTTTATTCGAATAAAATTTTATTAGGGCGATAGGACCCATATAGTGATTTAGATTTTAATAGATGGGCGGCTCCACATTGGAGCCCACTAATTTCTCTAAGCCAAATGGCCAAAAAGGGTTAAGAAAAATATGTTTAGCCCCTTCAGTTTTCATTTTTTCTATTTTGAAGGCAATCTAAATACTGGAACGAATAATTGGACGAAATCATAAAATACGGACCGAATCGGACGAATTGGAATGAATTTTGGGACAAATAATTACAAGTCCTGTTCGTTTCGGTAGAGCGAACGAACCGAAATTATTCGGAAATTTCGGCTGAAACGAACCGAATTTCGTAACACTAGTTCCAATACCAAATGGCTTCAATTTTCCCTTTCTAAAAGCAATTTGGGGAATTTTAAATGTAGGAATACTGAGGATCTTCAACAAAATTCATGATGCAAGCGGCACAAAGATATTAATGCAATTTCCACTACATTGTTACCAAAGTGGAAGTACTAAGAAAAATTAAAGATTTAGGAGACTACCATTGGTGGCCAAAACTTACAAAATCATCACAACGATGAGGTAACAGAATTCGCAATAGCCAGACTTGATGGACCTTTTAATATCACAAGATTTTTTTTTTAGACTAGTACAAGTAATGGGTTCAAATGAGATGGAGGTGAGGGACGTAAAGGAACAAGTGAAGCATTTTAATGATCATTTTTCAAGGAGACTCGTAAAGATGGAGTTTCAACAAATACTATTGCTTGTGCAGCATGAAGGAAAAAGAAGTCTTGGATATTGCCCTTCATTGTCAATGAAACCCAATGTATCTAAAGAAACATGCCAGACCGGGCCGGTTTTCACCTCTACCGGAGATAGACATTGACAGATTTTATCCTAACTATCAAAATATATAAAGCATGCCATTTGCAAAGATTTTTTTTTTTTTTTTTAAAGTGTGTGTGTGTGGAAGAAAATTGGAAGAAGCAAGATAGACAGAACTAGCTACCTGATAATTATGGACTTCTTCTACCCTTTCCAAATAAAATGTTTCCTTTGGAAAACAAAATCTAAATATACATAATCCATTATAAAACTTACTATATAAGCCAATGTAGCCCAAAACCATTATAAAAAAACATAAGTATTAACTTTGTAGCAGTTCATTGACATATGCTTCTGCATTCATGAATAATCTTTAGGGAATATGTTAAAAGCCAAATTCTGTCACCTGCACCCACATCCATGATATGTTTCCAAGCAAGTTCTACTAGAAGCAGGGTATCAAAACAACAAAACTCCAAATGGTAGACAAATTCCAGCTCACAACAGTTCAATAAATACTGGGAAAAAAAAGGAGAAGAAGAAGAAGCTTCTTAATGCTCTCGCGACACCTTAAAGATTTTATATATATATATATATATACCACCCCAGAAATTATAATTCCCTTGCGATAAAAAGGAAGAGAATAAAATCACATAATTAGATAAGAACAAACAAAATTGGCATTTTTCATGAACTTTTGGATAACAAATCAAAGTTAGTTACCTGACTTTCACTCTTAACTGTGTTATCTTTTGCTTCAAATCCTGAAAACTCAACTGTCTTCTGCTCTTCCTAACACAACAAAAACAATTATATCTAAATTTAATCACTGTAAACAAAAACAAATCGATAAAGTAATATCAATGGCATCTACAAAAGTACAACACCCTTACTCCAGAATGGCCATTTCTGCTCCCAGTTTCCAAAGACGCATCCTTGAATTCCCAACAACTCTCATCAAAATCGTCCTCGTGATCGTCCCCACCACCCAGATCCGAATTCAAACCTTCCCCGCCTTTGATCTGGTCGTCCACACCGTCCACACCATACAGATTCAAGATAAGATCATTAAAACCCACCCCAGATCCCAAATTGAATCCATTCTTGACACCCACTACGCTTTTCGAAGAAAGCCCATCTTGGGTCTGGGTGCCCAAAACAAGATCTACCGAACTGGGTTTCTCTTCCTCTTCCTCCTCTTCATCCCCAAAAATGGAAAGCGGAATCGCTCCCTTCGGCTTCTCCCATTGCTTGGCGCCAACTCCGAGCGAGTCCAAACTCGCGGATGATGCGAGATGGGTCAGCTGGGAATCAGGTGGGTTCTCAGGGGGATCTGAGATGGGTGCCTGAAAACCGGAAAAAAGATCGAAAGATAATGAATTGAATGTGTTGGAGGAATTGAATTGAAGAGGGCTTTCGACGAAATCTCCCCAATCATCGTCTTCTTGTGATTGGCGGTTTGGGTTTGGATTGGAAGAGGGGAGAGAGGAAGATGCGCATTCGAAATCGCCGAAGAAATCGTCGTCGTTTCCGACGTATGCTTGGATTTCTGGCATTTCTTTCTCTCCGTTTACAGAGAGAGAGAGAGAGAGAGAGAGAGAGAGGGAAGAAGAAGAAATAGTTTTGTATGAGGAAAGGCTTTGGGCATGAGAGTGGGCTTTTGTGTGCGCAATTTAGTGCTTGACGCTCCACGCGTAGGTTAGAGGCTGCGGCAGAATGTTGTTTGTTCCATTTTTCTGGTCAGTGGGTCGGGCGTGACGGCCGGGTCGGGATGAGATTCCTTCATGAGGAATTAGGTCCAACTCTAATTGACACATATATAAATCTCATGTGTGCATAAATACCTAGTGGAGCCCACTTGGTGATATGTCTGAATGGAATATAAAATAGGGACCCCTTATAATTATCGATGTCGAGTTTGACACTCATCCAAAGGGACTAGACTCTTGTGTGGACTTTGTACTCATTTTAAATTGTGAAATCTAATCGGCCATTGATCAAGTGATTCGGATGATTATTTGAGCCTCCGCCACCATATATGATTGGGCGGAGGAGGGGAGATCTTTCAATCCCTCAATTCTATTCCTGAGTGGGACTCGTAAGAAATAGTGCTCATCTTATCATAAGTACAAGAAAAACCCACAAACGAGAGTCCACACATGTGGGAAGAGGAAGCTCATACCTGGAGAAGAAAAGCCCACAAATGTCCGAAGAGAAGACCCACACATGGGATAAGCGGCTTACCGAGGGATCGAACTACACCATAGAAAGCAGGGTGAACCTACATGTTATTATGCGGATTGACCGCACCTGCAAGATTCGAAAAATCAATCAAACAACACGTTAAAAAAAATTATTTTATTATTTAACTTCTTAACTTGACCATTGCCCGTAGCCTGCACCACCCAAGTGAAAATTTTGGATCCGCTGTTGATACAAATGAAAGCCTACAAATGTTAGAAGAGAACCTCCACACATGGGAATAGTGGCATAGCCAGGGATCAAACTGTAAGCAAGTATGTGAGATGCAAGGTTGCCCGCCAAAAGAGCAAACCCTTGTTCGCGAATTGACCCATATATTAAAAGTTGATTTTTGCAACCATGTAAGAAGGGTCAGCCGACCCAACTTGTATAACTAGAGATTGGTCAGGATTTTGGAGAAGGGGAAAACCGAAATAGATTAATGCAATCAAATCCCTAATAAGAAAATATATAAAGAGACTTTTCCCGCAAAATCACCTAAACTCATCAATAATTCCCCTTGTTACCAAACTAAGCAATTTTACTAACACGTTTTTCGTACCCATCGTACCTCTAAGCAGGCCAAAAGTCATTTTTTTCCTTTGCGATGTCACAATAAATTTTGCGATATCGCAATTTATATTGTGATATCGCATAAAGTTTTACGTTAAAAGTCAACGAATACATCTCATTATGTAGCTTTCGTCTGTTGTTTGGTTCTCTGCAAGTTAATCCATTCCTTTTCCATATATAGCATTAAGTCTCCTGCCATATCTTTCTCTGCTACCATTGTCCATTCCATCAGCAATACTCATTCCCTATTTTCCACCCCTTTATGTATTTCCTTCTTATTTATTGTGTTATTTTTTTACTTTTTTTGTGTCTTTTGAAGGTAGTTAGGGTACAAGGAATCCCACATATAGAAATATATTGAAACATTTTGCATAAATATTATTACTAACCTTATGGGGGACTTGTAGAGCCTCACTTTTTTATGAACATCCACGTTGAAAATGTGGGAATTCAGCCTTATGTCTTCTAATAGTCTACTGAGTTTCAATTACGTTTGAACATCCAGTTGTTGATATATTAAAAAAAAAAAAAAACCATATTGTTCTCATATCATGAATTACCACTTCGGGTTTTAAAACTGTCCAGTTGCAAAAAATAATGTGGGATTTCTTATTGATCCTGTCCTATGGTGGGTCCCAGCACAAACTCGGAATGTCCATAATTTTTTTTAAACTTTTCCTGTTAATTAACATTATAGATCTCGTTTTCGATCATTATCTTAATTTGCTAATGATATATTTTTAATATTATATATAAGTAAGCAAATGATTAAATGATTTAGATTCTTTAAGAGTGATCCATCATACCATAATTTCCATTAGATGAACGGTTAAGTTCTTACAACTGTACCATGCTCTATTGTTCCACAAACTTGGAATGCTTTTTTTATTTTATTTTGGCGGGGGCGGGGGGAAGCGGGTTTGATTGATTTCACAATTGAGGCATAGCTTTGCAGCTAGACTGGACAATAGTTAAAGACATTTATGACCATCTAACATCAAAATTCCAAGGATATGGCACCAATTGACCAAACCCCATGTTCTCACTATTATTTTATTTAAATGAGTGTTTTAAGGTATATATACTTTTGCCAAATATAGAGAATTCATACCAAATGAGATGTAAAATAAATATTGCTAGAATATCTAGGTGTAGAATTGATTAAGATAATGCATTTTTTTTTGAACGGGTAATGCGTTGTTATTTGGTTGTTAATGCTATAGAAATATGTTGCTTCATGCTATCTGAAATTTTATGCGATATCACAATATAAATTGCGATACCACAAAATTATTATGATATCGCAAAGGAAAAAACGACTTTTGGCCTATGCAGAGGTACGGACGGTACGGAAAACATGTAGGTAAGATTGCCTAGTTTAGTAACGAGGCAGAGCTTATCGATGAGTTTAGGTGACCGTTCAGAAAAAAAAAAAAAAACCATATATAAATCCCCCGGTCCTCTATCTAGTAATGAAAACAAAAGGGCTTAGTACAAATAAATGACCGAGTTTAAGAATAATCATTCTGTTCTTAGCCAAGGAACAGTAAAACTAGTGGGTCTTACCTGGAAAGCATGAAGGGTGCATGAGTTTGTTTCAAGTAATTAATTAACTTTTAATAAATTTCAAACTTTGTATTTCGTGCTACCATTAATGAAAATTGAATAAAAAGAAGATGGGAATAAATACCAAGTAATCACGATTAAATTAAATTCCTAGAAAAGTAATTATATATAAGAGGATTTTACCGGAAAAAAATAAATTAGGTGACCACCAGACCAAAAAGGTAATTATAAGTGCCCTTGCACCAAATCAATTATTTTGTCCGAATTTTTTTTTATAACATTCTCTACTAGGATCCCTATCGACCTTTTTTTTTAATATTAAGGGTCCCTAGCAACCATGAGTTCGACCCGTTCATACATTTTAGGGCTTAGAAGCCCAAATTTTTCTCTTGTTTGTTTCCTTCTTCTTCCTCAGCGTCGGCTGTGATTCACATCAGCTGCCAGGCGTATTCACAGTGGTTCCCAGCGGTCCTCCATCGAGCCATTGTGGTCTCCTCCAACGGCCTCTTTGTCAAAAATATGTTCCCTAAAAAAAAACACCTTTTTTCGTTTTCGTTTGTCATCTCATGGTCAGTTGGGTTGTGCCCGAGGGTTGTCTGGATACAAAACACAAAAACATCACAAATTAAAAAAAAATGAGGATATTGATTTCCATCATTTTCTCCAGATTGATGCAAAGGCATGGGGTCAGGGGCAGAGTGATCATTGACTCCAACAAATGGTTTATTAGAGCATGCGTCCAAATAAACACACAAGTTATGGGTTAGTGACTCCGCACATAATGATGGGTCAAAATAATCTCACGAGCATACTTCCTAGCCCAGTTAATGGCTGAACATTGATGAATCTATACCTTCATCGTTGTTGGTAGCCCAAAAGATAAAAAACCTATAAGGAGAAGAGGAGAAAGAAACCTCCGCCAATTATTGTTATTCAAGAATGAACCAAACAATCCCATTGTCCATAGGACCACAGCTCTATGCACTTTTATGTTCTCCACCAAACAATAACATGTGGCTTTAATGGTCTTCAAGAGGTGAGAATATCCTACGGAGGGGAAGCAAGTCGAGCATGGTCATTTTTTTCCAAGAACATGGAATATGAGGGATGAGTTTAGTGCATTATAAGCATATACCGCATGGTCAATAAAGTCCCTTAACATTACAAATAAAAGTCGATTGAGACCCCATAAACAAAGTAAATGGGAGGAGTAATGTGAAGGTTCGGATGGACCGAAGGGTCTCAATCGACCCTTAACATTGCAAATGAAGGTCGATAGGAACCCTAATAGAGAATGTTAAAAAAAAAAAAGTTTTCGGGCAAAATGATTAATTTGGTGCGAGGGCACTTAAAATTAGCTTTTCAATATAGTACTCATCACCTAATCTGTTTTTTCCGATTAAATCTCCTATATAAATATAATATCTACATTTATAATCACACAAACAAGCTTTGGATAAAAGTTAGGTGGTTGCCAAATTTTGCTCCTAGGCTTAATGATGATGACTATTGGAGATGGGGTGGTGCATTGGGGTTGGATTGACCCACTCGACCAAAGGAATATGCTCCTATAAAAAGCTAATGAATGATCAGGCCTTTCCTAACAACACTAATCAATAATATGGCCCACCGACATCACCCACAAGTACATATCCAATATCCATCGTCCATTTGCAATCCGACATATTGTCTACTAAATCCTCGCCTCTGCATCTCCCGCCAAAGCACCTTTTTCAAATCACATCCACACAACCTTCTTCATCAGTTATCTCAACTCAGAAGCCCCATAAACACCCCCAAATCTTCAATTTTTCTTCTCTTTGGAGATCTAGAGAGAGAAAAAGTGGGGAATGGAATCGAGCGGCAATAGCAGCCTAGGGTTTATGGAGATTGAGACAGGAGCAGAGAATTTGGATGGATCCACTGTCTTCCATCTCATCAAAGAAATCCTTGGATTCGTCCTCTACATGCACCATCAGATCCCTTCGTAAGCAACCCAAAGAATCTTTCTACTTCTCTATCCATTTGAATCTTCTTCTTCTTCTTTTTTTTTTATGGAAACTTGAAATGAGATGGCAAACACTCATCTTGAAATATCTAGGGCTTGTTCGAACATCGACTTTTCTAGTTATCTACCTTCCTTCTTCTAATTCACTGCATTCTCGATCGCTGTTATACATAAATGCTATGTTGAACGATTTTCATTGCATCCATTCCTTATATTGTTCATGGCTGCATGCATGCATGCATTTCATCAATGACAATTAACCATTTTTTTGTGCAGTGTATTGCAGCATCTAGAGACTGAATTTGATGCGTTAAAGCAAGAACGTAAAAAATTGGTATGTTTTCTCAGGATACATTTGCCAGTGAAAGCTTTTTAGGTATGAATCTTGGCATCATGAAAAATGTCCTTTATAGGAGTCAACTGTAACAGAAGCAGAGTTAAATGCAACTTCTAGAAGAAAGCATAATGGGAGAGTAAGAGAGATGAAACAAGGGATTAAGAGGCTAGAGAAGTTGATGAATGCCATTTCTAGTCTGCTTTCTGCTCTTCAAAATATGCTTACTGAAACACCACCCAATAATATCCAAAGGGTTGTCTTACTTCTGGGAGGTAGTCTTGTACGGCCTCAGCATGTCTATGAGATTTTCTTCCCACATGGAAGATTTGTCTCAGCAAGTGCAAATGAATGTAGTAAAAACAAAGCTGCTGAGGCTCTTTCAAAAAAGGTTCTTATTCTTCTTCTTCTTCTTCCTCCTTGTATTTCTATTATTTGCATACAACTTATCAAAGTACTTTTCTATAACTTAATTGGATATTTGTCTCAGGCTATTCGAGCACTGATATCAAATGGCGCAGGTGCTAGATCCTATGCAGGTTATTTGCTAAGCTTGTCTTATTGCTGAAAGTTATTTTACGTCCGATATGAGTGCTCCTTGTTAACTAAATTACAGTATCCATGTTTTAAACTAAAGAGTTAAAGTAATTATCTAGACTCCAAACTTCAATATAGCAAAACTAAGTATTAAATTGAGGCACAACATATAAACTTCAATTGGATTGAAAACTCAGAAATCCTGAATGGAACCTCTTCAAAAATTTGCTACATCAACCTTATTGAGAGCTTTATATTAATATACACGAATTGAAAATAGTGAACCAACTATCCTCCGAACATGAATGTCATTTCCTTTGCTTATTGAAAGAGAGATGCCATAAGAAAGGAATATCTTGATCTTTGTTTGGGCTCGTGAAGGTCAGCAATTTCTTTCCATACTTTGAATCCTCTTCCTTGTTAGATTGGATAAGTTTTCACCTCCTCACTAGAGATACAGATCCGTTTAAAATGGTCCTTCGGATCAGTGCATTCTTTTTGCCAAATTGTTCAATTGTTTGGCTGGTAGGGCATAATTTTGTCTCAATCTCCCTAACTCCAAGCATTATTCCCTTTTCCTCTCTTTGGCGCCTCATTCCAATAAACTGAATGTAATTTTGTATGATGTGCTTCACCCTTCCCACATAAAACTCCAAGAGAAGAGGAAAAATCTTCATATGGTATTCATCGATCGCGAAAAAGCCTATGACAGGGTATCTAGATATTCGATTCGTCGGATTTTAGATAAAAGGATTGTCTTAAGAAATTATATTGACATCATTAAAAACATGTATGAGGGAAGGTAACTAGGACTGTTCATGGGCTGGGTCAAGCAGCGCTGAGGCATATCTAGGCCTTGCCCGACCTTAGAAACACGTGTCTATACCTGGCCCAAGCTTGACACAAGCTATAAATGCCAGTCCCAAGCTTGCCCATTTAATTAATTGGGCGGGGATGAACCAAGCTTTTTATCATTTGTACGGGCTTTCTAGCAATTGTTTGGACAAATTATCATTAAATTACAAGCATTCCTTATTTAGGCCGGGCCAGGCAGGCATTGGGCTTTCTATCACTTAACCCAAGCTCAATCCAAATATTAAACAGGCCTAGATTATATCTCTGAGAATGACCCAAAGTGGGCTCGGCTGGCCCAGCCCATGAGTAACCCTGGTGGAAACTAGTGCAACAATTAGTTGTGGAGAGACTGGCGAGGTTCTAGTGACCATGGATTTGCATCAAGGGTTGGCTTTAAGCCCTTATTTTTTTGCATTGATGATGGATGAGTTAACTTTTCATAATGAACAAGAGGAACCTTGGTATATGTTGTTTGCAGATGGAATAGTGTTGGTGGATGAATCGAGAAATGTTGTCAACGTGAAACTCAAGAGATGGCGGGAGGCTTCATAATCCAAGGCGGGAGGCTTCATAATCCAAGGGCTTCAAAATAAGTTGTACAAAGATGTAATATATGAATTGCAACTTTATTGGGGATGTGTAAAAAGCTGTAACTCCTGTGAGAATTAAAGCTTAAGAGATGCCACAAAGAGATTCCTTCCGGTACTTTGGCCCTATGGCTATAATTAGTAAGAATGGAGAGACAAAGGATGATGTTGAGCTGGATGGTTGAAGCAAAGACTTGCTTCTGGAGTACTTTGTGATCAGTGCATACCAAAATGATTAAAGGAAAATTTTACAAGACAACAATTCAACCGATTATGACCTACAGAGTAGTATGTTGGCCAATCAAGATACAACACAAAAAATGAGTGTAACATAGATGAGTTTGTTGAGATGGATATGTGGCAAATTTAGGAAAGGTAGAATCTGAAATGAGTGCACTCGGTAGCATTTAGGGGTAGCATCAATAGGTGATAAATTAAGATACTCATTTGAGATGATTTGGACAAGTATAACACAAGCCAACAACATCGGTGAGAAGTTTTTCTATGAACGTGGAAGGCCCCTAAGGAAATGGGGTATACGTGGATGGATTTAGTAAGGATGGATCTAGAGAAGTGAAACCCATTCGAGGATTTAGCCCAGGATAGACTGGAATCAATTAACAAAATTCATATAGTCGTCCCCAACATAGTTGGAACAAGGCTTTGATGATAATGATGATGATCTACTACTTGTACTAGCATACATAGGATAAACAAGGATCAGCATTCACGGCTTTTATAAGAGTTGCCCTTCCTCCTCAAGTAAGATGCACTCTTTTCCACAAACCAAGTTTTTTGTTTTTTCTTTGTCCTTTTGATTTCAAAGGATAGAAATCATGGTTTCAGAAGTGGCAGTGTAAGGGTTTTAATCTTGACCGGACCTATCTTTTAGAGGTGGCAGCTTTAACCTATGATGCCTAGATATGGCATGGATACAGCAGGGAAATGCCATTGATATGGCAGGGACACACACACACAGAGGAAGAGAGAGAGGACCACATTGTAGATGGAATATGCAGAGAAAAAAAAAATGGAGATCAGAAGATCAAATACCTCTCTATCTCTCAATGATTACAATCTTATTGATTATATACCAATATATAAAAAAGCCTTGTCGAACATCTTGATCAAGTCTAGCTTCTCGAACATTCCGGTTTATTATTTGTCTCTCTACAAAATGCCTAAGAAGGTGGGTGAGACTTTGGATCGTCTAAGGCGTGACTTCCTTTGGGAGGGGAATTGCGACACAAAGAAGATTCACTTAATGAAATGGAGTGAGGTGATAAGACCTAAGAGGTATGGTAGTTTGGGCCTTGGGGACCTTGAGAAGAAGAATTGAGTCTTGTCTAAATGATGGTGGAGATCTGGGGAGGAGAAGGAGGCTATTTGGAGGAAGGTTATTGCTCTTAAATATGGGGTGGACAAGTGGGGGTGGACTCCAAAGTTTGTGCCTAGGTATTGTCTATCGTGTCTTTGGGGGGGTGGGGGGGTGGTATAATGGCTATGGGGGATGTGTCCAATGTAAGGGGTGATGTCTTTTCAAAAGAGGTGGGTTTTATTGTAAAGATGTCAGTTTTTGGTCTGATGACTGGGTGGGGGTGGGTCCTTTGAGGTATTTGTTTCCTAATGTCTTTAGAGTCGTTTCCAATAAGGAGTCTTCCATATGGGATTGTACTATGGGGAGTGGTAATAATGTGTCCAGGGTAGTGTCCCTTAGGAGGTCCCTTCGTCAGATGGAAGAGGTTCAATACATGGAGTTGTCGAGTTTACTTTCTAACACTTTACAGGGAAGGCAAGGATAGGCGGATTTGGAAGCCATCCACCTCAGGGGCCTTTTCGACCAAAGCTTTTTACTTAGTGCTAACGGAAACTAATCTCCCAAGAGCATCCTGTTCGCTAGCATGGTTGGGGTTGGTGCCTCCTCGTGTTGAGGCTTTCTGCTGTCTAGTAGTGGCAGGGAAGATCTCCACGGCAGATAATCTTAGGAGGAGGGGCATTTTGTCGAACTTTATTCTGGATACTCGTGTTCTTTGTGGGAAAGAAAAGGAATCTATTAATCAGCTTCTTCTTCATTGCGAGGTGACTTCCTATCTCTGGTTCTACTTCATCAACTTGTGCAGGGTTTTTTGGTGCTTCCCAGGAACCCTGGCAAGTTTGGTGGAGGCATGGGTGTGGGGTCCTTTTCGCGTTGTGGTTTGCTGCTTTGGCGTCTTATTCCATTTGCCATTCTTTGGGAAGTGTGGAAGGAAACGAACGAGAGGATTTTTAGAAACTCCACCTCCTCTTTGGAGGGTTTGGTTTCGAAGGTTATTTTTTCAATTGCTAAGTGGGCTTTGGTCCGGAAGGATTTTAGAAATCTTAATGTGTCGGATTTGTTTCACAATTGGCAAGATTGTATGGGGTGTAGTGCTCTTAAAGTAAAAAAAGTCCTTTTTTTGGATTCCTCCTCCTATAGATGTCGATGGTGCGGTAAGAGGCAAACCAGGGCTGGCGGGTAGGGGTATTTGTGGTGTGCTTCGTAATGATAAGGGTGAGGTGTTGCTTATGTTCTCTAAAAGTGTGGGGATTAGAGATTCCAATGAAGCGGAGGTGTTGGCTATTTTGGAAGTTCCATGCTCCATTGGTGGTGGAGAGTGATTCTACTAATGCATTGGGTTGGCTCTTGAAGCTTGATTCTAGACCTTGTAAGTTTCAATTTCACTTCAACGAATTAAAGATCTCCTCTTTGGTTGTCTCCTTTGGTCATGTGATGGGGTGTGCCAATAGTATGGCGGACGCTTTGGCTAAACAAGGGGTGGATAGAGATTCCTTATGGGTGGTTTTTCTATGTAATCTTTTGTTTTTGGGGGTGGTTTTGTTTTGGGTTTTTCACTTTGGTGGGTGGGGTATAATACTTTTATACCCCTTATATTTCTGATTTTATTTCTTGTGCCTTTTGTCTTTTTTCTCTTTTAATAAAGGTTCCGTTACCGATCAAAATATACACACACACACACACAAAAGCCTGAGGCCTTGACATTTGACAAATGCATGGCAAAGACAAGAAGACCCAAAGGAAACAATGAAGGATATTTAAGGCGAAACACTCTATTAGCATACATCCAACATAAAAAAAATAAAAAAGAGAAAAAGAAATTTACAGTTTCTTCACGATCTGGACATGATCATTCCTATTATGAAGTGAGCTGGCAGGATGCTTTGCAAACAAAATAGGTCTGGCCGGTGTCCAGATTTGATCCAAAACCTACTGGAGTTGTTTGAGGGGGCAAAAAAAGAAAGAAAAAGATTACTATGTCACTGTGGAACTGATTTTCTGTTCCCAAACAAGAAAGAAAAAGATTACCACGTCATTGTGGAACTGATTTTCTGTTCCCAGCTTCCACCATAAATACATGGCCATCTGCTCCCCTAAATATCTTTACTCGGTAGGATGCTCTCTCAAAGTGGATTATTTTTCTTGTAGGCCCTTCAAAGTTATTTCTTTTGGTTAAAGCTCCATCTACTTCAAATTTATCAGATCATTTTCTTCCCAAACGTGACTTTAAATACAGCAAGAAGGTATGCCATTATCCTAGGCACAAATGATTCATTTTCTCATTCTTTTAAATATTCAATGCATTTGTATCTCAACTGCCTAAGAGATACATAGTCCATTTGTTTGATTTTCTTCTTTCATGCATGATATGTATATGGGTTTTAGATAAATAAATCTACAAAATTCCATTTTCACATGCATATATATATATATATATATATAAATATTTGTCTTATGATCCTAGCATTCATTTCGATAACCCCAAGGTGAAAGTTGATTTACCAATTGGGAGAAATCATATTTTTTCTGCTCCCTTGTGCATTTGGGGCAGCATTAATTTGGAGACTACAGTTGGTCTGATACTGTTCTTTTTGCCCTTCTGTCTCAGTAATATCAGTGTAAATCATCAACTGTTATAACTTGAGATTGAAGTCTGTAAAACAGAATCCAACCTAATGCGATTTCTGTTTTCTGCACCTTCAAAAACTCAGTGCAAAGAGTAGGCATCCATTCTGTCAAAATACTGGAGCCTAATTGTAGTTTGAGGTACATCTAAATGCACCTCTAGGTACAATGTTTGTATGCTAATTTGTTTATATTTAACAATCTGGCTCTTCTAATTGCATTTATTGTTACAGATAGTACCTTTCAGATTGCACATAAACTGTAGGATTCATGATCAATACATGGATGAGTCTCATCCCAGTTCTGAAGCTAGTAACCTCATCAATTTGCTGGATGATTCTTCAACTGATATGATCTGGTGCGTAAATCCTTCTGAGATTTAATTTACCATGAATCACCTAATGCATTGTCTTTTTTCACCTGAAATAAAATGCACAGTAAAGTTTCACCTTTATCCATTCCACCTAATAGGTTGCCTTCTCCATACATTTATGCATAATAAAATGCATAGCCAGCCTTATGGAGAGTTAGGACTCCTGAATGCATCTTACACATTCAAAATATTGTGAACTCATCCAACATATGTGTCCTAATTTGTGTCCAGTTGTCTAAACTCTAAATCATGCCGCCCCCCCGCCCCGCCCCGCCTTGGATGGTGTATTGTTGACATCACACTGATGAGATGAACTTAATCGTCTAATTATCGGCTGTCAGATTTGATGGTGGACCAAATTCATAATTATCAAAAGATAGTTAGGACCATCAAAATCTGTAGGTCGCCGATCCATGATGAGCACCAAGATCTTGGCAATCTGGATTCTGGACTAGCAGGTTTAGCTTCTTGTAGAAAACTAATCTGTAAGCATGTTCCATTTTCTTTGAAAAATGGTTATGATTTGACTCATACATATGGTTTCTTGTTCAAGGTTCCAATGCAAACACTCCATCAAGGGATTAGCTTCAAAAGCCTCACTGGAAGAAGAATGAAAGGGATGACATGACTCTCATGCTCAGTTTTCTGCTGCATTTGCTTCATTATGGGGCCTTGGGACCGAGATACGTGAGGGCCAGTCTACTATTAACTCCTAATTTGGTGAGAGAGAGGGAGAGTAGGTTTATTCTCTTGTAATGGATTTAGATAAATGCCTCTAAACAGAGAATTTTCATTGACTTCTCTCAAGTGAAATCCCCCCCCCCCCCCCACACACACACACACACACACACACACACACCACCACCACCTTTTTTTTTCTTTTTTTGTATTAACTACACTTGGAATGACTTCTTGCTAGATGCCTGCAACATAAGTAACCAGGCAATTCGATGTCATTCCTGTAGAATTAGTTACAGCCTTCTGAGGTGTGACAATTCTTGCACTAGGCAAAAGGCAAAATTTTGTTGCATTTTTAGTATTCATAGAAGAGCTTCCCTACAAATTAATCTTGTACTGTGTGAGGTCAATGACATTCATAGTTCCATTGGAAACTCCCTCCTGACCCAATTAAATGGTGGTCATGACCGCCACCATTTGGTGACTCATGGTCTGAGTCTGATGATGGGTTGAGTGACCAAATGAGCTAAGGGGTCATTTGCCTTTTATGCATGAGATACGAAAATGGAATTTGTTGCATGTCAATTTCACATATGTAAAATTGACAAAAATGAAACACAATACTATGTTTGATTGGAAGCACAGTTTTCACACGAGTAATATTTGCAGTTCGGATAAGTAAGATATTTATTTATCTCAAAATATATTCATGTTAGATGGAACTACATCTTTTCACCTTGTATTCTTTGCGACTTCTGTGGCCTCACAGATTTTAATAGGGAAAATGTTATCATACGATCAACTGCAATGTAGTCCAACACCATCAGGCCCACATGGGCCCACCTTTCATCAATGCAGCTCCTTTGATAGTCTTTTCATCCGGTGGTCTAGCATTAGGACCAATTTTACACTCACTGAACCTTCACCAATTGTTGGATTGAATCTCAAGAAAATCTATTATTAAGATGCCATTAAACTTTAAGGCTATTAAATCAAGGATTAGGATAATCTAGTGGGGCTGATTTTTTTAGATCCCTCTTGTCCAAGAGGAGACCTACCAATCTACCCTTTTCACATTGGGAAATTTGCATTTAAGTGAGCTTTACGAGCTGGATTGCATATAACTAATATGTAGTCTGCTCGTAGGTGAACATTTCCCGATAAATAGATGACTAAGCCATTCACATTTTTTCAAAACCAAAATACAAAGAAGGAAAAAACTGACTGCCTGTTTCAAACCCTCGATTTGATGGGTAGTAACATCTCAAATTAAGAGCTTACTGTTTGTAGATGGCTAATCTATCTCTGGTTCCTTTGTAGCTGGATCCATCAGCATGCCATGTCACCTAATAAGAGCTGATCATATTCAGCATTTGGATTTGGACCACCCTGGCCATGTTTATGATGTCTCATGGTTTCACCAGGCTTAGGTTTTATACATGGTGAAATAGTCATTTGTACTTGTGGATAAGAAATGCCCCAAAAATACTCAATTATGTTATAGGAAGGCTTGGAACCCAAAAATGACCACTTACTGCAATAAACCCTGAGCATTTCTTAGTTTGTTCGAAAGCAATATTATTTTGCAGACCTGTCTTCTATTGTGACTTGTGTCAATTTAAGTAAGACAGTCAACCCGAAAAACACTCCTGTCCTGTGACTGTGAGGCCAGTGAGCACTTGTCATAGCGTAGCTTTTATGCGTATACTTGGGAAAGTAAAAGTGGTAAAATTATGGAGATAAAGAGCACTGATTGAGTGATTGTGACTATGGGCTAGGCAATGGAATAAAAATTAGGAGTTGCATTTTTTTAGTGGAGCACTGAAGCTCATATTCTTTCAACAAGCAAAATGCGCCTGGTCTCAATATGGGCTTTATTTTCTTAAATGTCAGTGCTAGACCTTTGTTTGATATAACTCCAACCCTATGATGCCAATATCAATAGCTGAACACAAGTATAAACTCAAGCGCCTGGTTACATTTATATCCCAAAAGTTTTTTTACTTTTGGTACCCCAGCTATAGCGGGTTTGGGTGGCATACCTTGGGTGAGATAATAGAGCCATCGGTGAGGAAAGTAGACCTAGGGAAAGGCATCAAAGCCCTCTAGTGAGGAAAGGTGGCATGCCAAGGTTCGAACCCGGGGCTAGTGAGGTAAGTGGCAGTTCTCATATCCTAAAAGTTAAAAGTACAAGATTGCCCAACAGGCCATTTCCATGCCAAGATCAAGCCAGGGTCTTACCCATGACAGCTTTACCACGTCAGCTCAGCCAAGGAGGATAACTAATAATTCCTGAAAAATGTTAATAATGAAATGTAATCGTTAGAAACTAAAAATGGCGTAAAAAAGAGGAATGCAATAATAACACTACCATAAAAATCCCCATATTTTTACATATAAATTTTAACATTTCAAAAATATTCTTGATGATTTCCTCTCAAAATTTTCCTGGCAGTATGTTCCTGAAAATAGATCGGCTTTTAAAAATTATTAACATTATTTGTGACAACAATAATACAGATATGGTTTCATGATTTAGAGATTAATTCATTCAAAATCCAACCGATGCGACTACTCATTTTCTATGCATCCATGGTTCACTGGTTTAAAATTGATGTCGCCAAAAGTGCTTCTGGAAAGAAAATGCTACTTGAATCCTCTAAATGGAATGAAACATCACTTATTCTCCACCAGATCCTCTGCCCATGCACTCTGCTAGAAGTCGTACGCAAGACAGCTTCGAAGGAAACTCCTAAGTACGCAAAATACCGGGCTCCTCACTAAATGATTCAGTGACAAAATGAAACCTGCTTCTTCAATTGCAGAATTGAAAGATGCGGCTGGATTGCTCCATTGTGGATATGCCAAAAACAGAATTGCGACAGATTGTTAGCTCTTGAATCTGATGCTACGACTGATGCCAGTGTTAATACCAGTTGTTTCTCCACCGTATGGACCACTCGGCTTCCTAATCTCACGTACTTGCCCTTTCCGTCTAACCACTGCCTTTTGATGTTTCAACTGCATTACCCAAAGAAAATGAGACAGGTAAATGGTAGGCATCAAAATTATGTGAGCTGATATGATCATTCGAATATTCTCCAACTCTTGTCCACAACTTACCTTGTATTTCTTCCTTGGAATCTTGGTAAGTTTCTTTCGAGCTCGAGTTAACCCTCTGTTTTTCTCCATCTGGATGCAAATGATTCCAAACATAAATGATGTAATTAAACCAAGTACAGAGAGTTAGAAGTCGACGAGTGACAAAGAACTGACCTGATAAGTGATAAGTCGTTTACCATCCACTTCGGTTTCCGGCAATGATGGGACGGTTGGAGCTCTGCAGAGGAAGAAAAAGGAACTGATTCAGATAAACTGGCAAGAGAAGCAATAATCACAACAGTAGTTGATCCAAATATTACAAACTTAAAAGTTTTCCTAAAATATCAGGTAATTGGGATAGAGACCAATGTTGGGAAATTCATTTTGGACGCCGTTTCGGTTTGCATCTAAACTGAAATATTTTGGCCAATTCGGGATTTTGGAGAAACGTTTCGGAATTATAAATATATATAGAAATTCTAAAAGACTCCTCTATCTAACAGCCAATGATTTGTTAGTATTTTAAGGGACCCACTTTTGTAGGGGAATGTTTAGGAGAGAGAATCGGATATGTATATTACTGATGACACGTGTCATACTTTCATTGACTAAAAGAGGGGCGCGGGGAGTTTTGTAGCGTAACTCATATATATATATATGTAAATTTAAAAATAAAATAAATTGGGTAGGGCCTTTTTTTTTTATTAGAGAGAAATTTAGGTAGAGCCCTATACATTATTAGAGAGAATTTTGTGGATAGTGCTCAATTTCTTATTGGGCAGGGCCTATATATATAAGTAAAGTGAAATTTGGTTAGGACCCATTTAGAAATTGACTAGCCTATTTTCTGTTAAAGGACTATGGCTAGACCCAATTTTCCATTTAGAGTGAAATTGGCTACGTTCATATGTATAGAGAGAGGGTGGTAGGACATCAATATTTAATGGTTTAGATGTTTACTAGCTGGCCCCATCATGGGGACCACACAAATCTTACAAAGCACATCTTAGAAAAGAAATGCGATATAATAGATGGGACATATTGTTGACCCATGAATCTCAATTAAAATGGGCCCCCCTTTATAAGGTCCAAACAGTCCATCCATGATTAATAAAAAGAAAAAAAAAAAAGAAAGACAGAAAAGGGTACAAACCCCTTTAGGGAAAAGCTCCTCTCGTAGGGCATTTGCCCCTTTTCCTAGTCAACTTCGTTGGCGATGGAGAGTTTGAGAGACAAGGTGACTCGGCAGTTCGGCAATAGCTTCAGTGAGGAGGAGGACGAGGTCCGGCAGTAGCTTGGCAAGGAGGTCCGTCCAGCAGCTCCAGGTGGGTACCCCCCCCCCCCCCCCCCCCCCCCCCCCCCCCCTCCCTTCTTCTTCTTCTTTTTTCTTCTTTTTTAGTGGAACCAAAGGTACCCCGTTCTTTTTTTTTTTAATGTTTCATCCAAACTGGATGATTTCAGTCCAATTTGGCAGAAATCATCGGACCGAAATCTGAACCAAATTTCTTTGGGTGGGTGTTTTGGTTCGGTTTACTATCCGAACCGAATAATTTCAGGAATTTCGGATGAACCGAAACAAAACTCGCAACAATGATTGAGACACACAGTTGGATAGTAACCATCTTGCAACACTGTGGTAAGCCAAATCAAGCGCCTTACCCATTTTCTAATGGGATGTGTGCAGTGTGCATACATAAATATAATTATTAAAATGCAAAAGAACTGAACAGTATATGAGAATATACCGACTACTATATAAGGGAGGGTGAGGCTACAAGACTGATTCACCCCCAAACACACCCAAAAATAAAACCAAAAAGAAAAGCAGCACACAGACTACGAAATGAAGAGAAAACTCCTGCTTTTACCACTGAGCTTCCTCATTCAAACTTCTTAGAATGTGATAAAAAACAGACCAGTAAGCCCCAACTATATCATGGATTTCTTCCACCAAGCCCGCAAGATGCCAAGGAGGATAACCTTTAGCCAACTGGATTGCACAAAGAGAATCACCCTCAACAATGAGATGGCTTGGGCTTTTCTTTCCATTGACTCTTGCAGCGCCAGAAGAATAGCCTTTGCTTCCGCCTCATCGACAAAAACCAAACCAACCAGACCCGAGAACAATATCAAAGTAGCACCTGCCGAATCCTGCAGACTTCCCTCCATCCTAGATTGCCAACAACAATGCCATCAAATTCGATTTAAGCACACCTTCCAGAGGAGTCCAACTTGGACGAGCACCTTGTCTGAGAAATGAATCTCCAATTACCTCCTTTCAAGAAGGATGCAAAAGCTCCTTGGACACACCTTTGAATGGTTTTAATACCCACTCATGATAGATCGATGAAGCTTTGCTGATAGAATCTGTGGCAAAAAGATATCCCCACGAAACATCCCCTATTCTTTTCTTTTCATATAGACCGCATACTCACCATAAAAGCCAGGTTCCAAACATCTTGCCCCTTCTCGATCAAAGAGGAGGTCCACTCTATTGGGGATCACTCAAGACGCGTCAATAGGAAGAAGCACATGCACAAAATGAAGAGGTCCACTATATGGAGAAAAATGTCGACTAATCAAGAAGCAACACATGCACAAAATGAGTATAGCAAAGATGAGGGTGTTGAGGACTTGAGGTGGATGTATGGTAAAACTAGGAAGGACGGAATCATAAATGAGCACTTTCCAGAGCATTTAGGGGCAGCATCAATAGGACCTGTTTGAGATGGTTTGGACATGTCCAACGCAAGCCAACAACAACATTGGTAGGAAAAAATTTCTATTCAGGTTGATGACCTACCAAGTGGGGAAGGGGGTAGGCTGAAAAGGACATGGATAAAAGTAGTAACAACAGATCTGATTAAGTGCAACCTATTTGAGGGTTTGACTCGGGATAGATTGGAATGGAGAAACAAAATCCACGTAGCAGACCCCGACATAGTTAGGACAAGGCTTAGATGATAACAACAATGATAGTCATAGGAGCAGACAGACATTGACAATAAGAGCAAAGAAACAAGAGATGCATCATTATCTTTTCTGCACTAGAGCAGAGAGGACAGACATTGACAATAATTGTCTCCCTCGTTCACAGATTATTCATAGTCATACTTTGAGCAAACCAAATGAACGCTTGAACACTAGGTGCGGCTTGGCTACACATTAGGCAGAAGGTGCCTCTTGCCATTTCTAGCTCCTCCAGAGCAAACAATCAGCAAGTAAGAATTTAACGAGCACACACTGCTTTGATGACCGGTCCAAAATATACACTTTCTGCACCAAATTGGGAAGGGATTGTGGTTCCTCAATCTCCTCATCTCTAGGTGTTTTCGAAAAACAGGGCTCATGGACACCCTTCACCCAAGTCTATCCAAGTAGAATGCAATTGTAACTTCTGGGCCTATCATCAACCTCATGTCTAGCCAAAACCTTAATGCAGATGTGAGGCAGGAAGAGGCCATAAGGAGTCATAATGCTCTAGCAGATGCCTGAATCACAAGCCACCTATGATACATGGATACATCAAAATGGGCAACATATCGTGTCGTATTGTATCCAATACATCACTTCTTTTTTTGTAAAATCTGTATCCCTGCCATATCCATCGTGTGTCCCCAACGTATGCATGTATATCGAGGCATCATAGCAAGCCAACCACTCTCTTTGATCCAAACCATCTTTCTAATACTGTACTTATCAACTGACACATCCTTCAGGCATCATAGCAAGCCACCCTCTCTTCGATTCCGACCTTCTTTCTATTACTGTATTTATCAACTGACACATCCTTCCAAAGGCCACCATCTCCAATCCTCCATAGCCATTTGCTTAGAAAAGATTGATTCTTAGCCTTAAAAGGGAAAATAACCAGACCTAGATTCTTCAGCTTGCACACCTCACAACTGAGGTAATATTTTTTCCTTTTCTGTCACAGGAAATCCTACTGAATCTTATCAATCTGCTGAATAACCACAATAGGACATTTGAGGAGTGACATACTGACTGGCAAGTTTGGTAGAGATGCCTGAATCTCCTTTCCCCAAGATATAAGTATTTGGAATTCCAGGAGGACAATTTCTTCTTCAATCTTTCAATCGTTGGATTCTACAGGTTACGTTAAGGCCCTCAAACACATAAAAGAAAGACCTATGTAACCACTCAGGAGAGATCCAGATTTGTACCCTAAAATGTTTATCAGAACCAACAGCCTGCTCTCTTCGATTCTAACCCTTCTAAACTACTACTGAGATAAGTTGATTTTAAGCCCCCAAGACTGGCTCAGAACATCTTAAGATGGCCTTTAGCATTCACCATCTGCCCTACTTTTGCATCATAAAAGAGTAATGCAGCATTTGCAAACTGCAAATGAGAAACGAGAAGGTTTCCACAGCCACAACTAAACCCCCTGATGAGGTCAGCTTGTTTTGCCTTATCCAGCATGTCACTCAAAGCTTCCCCTACCATGATGATCAGAAAGGAGAAAGAGGTCCCCTTCATGCACTTGCCCATACAAAAATTAAATATAAACTGAACTATACCATTTCCTTGGCACAATAAACTGTGTTTTTGACGCAGGATGGACCCATGATCTGTGCGTCGACCAGCCATTTGGGCACAGCCCAGTCAATTAAGATCTATTTCATTTTATTTAGAGTTTTTATTTATGGTTTATCTTTTTAAATTATTTTAGTTTAGATGTTTTAATCTCGATCGTTAATGTGTCTAAAGGGTTGAGATTAGATCTAGGGTCATCTCTTTTATTATATCAAGCAATGTAAAGCCTCCTTGGTTGTTTAGACTTGATCAATGAAAATCCCTCCCTCCCTCCCGGTGTGAGGCCATCGGGTGCAAAGCCTATTCACTTCAGGCATCAAGTTTGATCTATCCCTACCCACCTTGCATTGATCCGTTCCCCATCAACTTTCGGTAAAATGGTGATAAACATGGTTCATCTATCACAGATATGATACCACCCGAACTCCCACCATCGAATTGCTCTAATTGGTCCCGCTGAAAGCGTGCAACGGTGTTGGTTTAAGTAGTTTCAAGCCTTGGTTGGAACAGGGAGGTACCATCTAGTAGCACTCCTAATAAAAAAAAGGATAGGCCTAGGAGGGTAGATTAGGACTACATGGAGAGAGATACCTAAATGACTGTCTAATCAGCCTTGATAAAATTCACACCTCACTGTCAATAAGCAAGCCACCAAGATGACTAGAACTACCACTAGAACTACCCACACTTAAAATGTACCCACACTTAAAATGTTCGTGTGGTTAGGAAGTCCAGTTTTAACCTGGACGTCCTGCCTTCGAATCCATTTAAGGCCTTAATCGATACATAGAGCTAGTGGGTGGTTCTATGTATCCGTAGGTTTACCAATGATCAACCGAAGGAGGGTCGGCAGGTTCCTATGTTATCAAAAAAAAAAAAAACTATCCAAGGGGCACATTACACCCCCGTCTACCCTTTAATGGAACCCACCAGTGCTTAAAATACTAGAAAGTAGGACCTGGTCAATACCATTAATATATATATTTTTTGGTAAAACATTAACAAATCAAATGGAAGACATACCTTGAATACAGCAATGTATGATATTTTATGAAAATTCAATGTCCTAAGTGGAAAAACATACCTTGAATAGAGCGCTGCTTTGGTAGATATCTTTGCAGCTCGCTGTTGTTTCACTTCTTTATAAAATTCATCTTCCGATTCTTCTGGTCCACCATCCCCATCTTCATCCATGGAATCAGCTCCAGCATTCTCCTGATCTCTCATCTCATCTCCACTGTCATCCATAGCTGCAGCTCCAGCTTTTCCAAGAACTTGTAGTTCAAACTTCCGCCGTCTTTCTCCAATATCATCCCTCACAGGCAAGTCGTCATCACCAGAAACAAGCTGAAAATAATTTAGTTGCATACAATTGCTGATGCAAGTGGCAATTGATTCAAACGTTTTCTTAATATAACAAGTATCAGAAGAAAGAGTTTCACATATGAATGCATTCATTCATAGGAAATGTCAAAATGATATATATCTACTTGTTAAGAATTTCTTCCTGAAAGCTCTAGCTTGTAAATTTGAAGGAAAGAAATTCTAAGGTTGACAGTACATGCATGTGGACTGCTAGTCATGCTTTTAAATTATTCTGTAAACTGTAGGTGAATGTCATACAATTTCATATCAAGTGACATACCTTAGCCTTCTTTGCTTTTGATGCAAGTTGAGAGAGTTTACTGGAATGCAACAAACTGGCATGCTCATTAATTAAGCCTTGGCCAACTACCTCCTTGTCCATAATCTCATCATCAAAATCATCTTTTGTTTCCATCCGTCTGTTCAGTTTTAAGTCACGAGATTAAAATTTCTGAATTTTAAGCAATTAAAGTACAACACACTTTCAACTAAAAATTTATACCCATTCATTGGCTGCAAAGGATTCTTTTTAGTTGCATTAATCTTTGAAACTATAGAACCATGAAGACCCTTCTGCTTCAGTTTTTCTTCAAGACTTTCTCTCACTTTCATCATTTTTAAGCTTTGTAAGCTGACCTGATTATCCTGCAGTAATTAGAGATCCAATACTATTTAGTATTTTGGTATTCATAACTTCTGAAACGTTGTCAAAAACCCATGAAGACTTCGTGACACTTGCTCAGATTAATGACTGACCTGGCGTTTACTTTTCATATCTTGGCTGTCGTGATCCATTGACAAGGCCACCTTTACCAACTCAGGTATTTCATCATCCTGCAGTTATCCCCAAGTTCCAAACATCTGAGCTGTCAACTTACATAACCACTAAAGACAAACAATGCAAGATCGAAAAACATACCGCTGCCACTTCACATGCTTTAGCAAACGATACATTATTGTTGGTACGGCTTGGTTCAGATAACAATGGACCATTCTCTTTGGGTTGTTTTGCTTCCAGTTCTGTTCCATGCTCATGGTTGAGAATATTATTGATGTGGGAAACAAAAGTGTCATCAATCTGTTTCATCTGTCAGTAGAACCCATGTATCAGAATATTGAAATTTAAAAGAATAGTCAGCACTTGTTTGTACATTTCACAACTTCTTGTAAACTAGAACTAAAGGATTAAACATATATAAAGGTAAAAAAAAGGGGGGGTCAAACACCCAGATATTCTTACAATGGTTAGGCTACCATTTAAAAAAAAAAGGCCCTCAGGCTACAGCCTACAGGTGTAGTATGGTGACAATAATGATATAACAGAATCTCTATGGATACTAGTAACACAATTTAAGCAGCATCCCAATTTGTTAGGCATAGTCATACATTCCATTGACCAATCTGATGCAAATACTCTAGTTCTCTTTAAAAAAGAAAAAAAAAATGACATAATGCCCCTGTAATTCATATCAGCCATAGTTCCTGCCCTTTTCATGTATCAGCTCTATTATGTCATTTTGGCCTCTTCAGTCAAATTTGATCTGGAACTGGTCCAGATTTTTAGCTTTCAGCCAGAACCACAGATTCCAATTTTATTACTAACCATTTGTCGACGCCTTTATTTGTGGGTTGGGTTCAGTGTGTGCATACACGTGTGGGTGGGTTCTTTTGACTCAAACAAATAGATGTGCAAGTATGGGAACTATACAGTAACATATGTACAAAAAACAGTTATAGCCAATTTTTTAGCAGGAAGGGAAAATGGCCTTCTTTGAGCAGTATTAGTTTATGTGTAAACATCCACAGAACCACCTCAAACAGGTGCGGGTGGTAAAAATCATGGATGCAAGGTACGTGCCATCCTTTGCTAGATGATCCGCCTCAGCACTGCCTTCTGGAAGGATATGTCAAAAATGAAACTCCCCTTCCCTATCTTACTTTAATCTCATCCAAGCGATCCTTCAACTGCTGAGGGTGGTCTCTGGCTTGCTAAATGACAGGCCCCGGCAATTGCCTCATGAGTGTGTAGCCTAGTCATCTCCTACCTTATCTCCTTGCAACAAAGAGCTGCTAATTCTGCTTTTTTGAGGAACTGGCAAAAGAAGAACAAACAGGCCCATTGTGATCTTTAATTAAGCACCCAATGCAGTACCACTGTACCAGAGAAACTGAGCTTGAGGTATCCAATCAGGGGTGAGGAGCAAAGAGGACGATGCCTAGTCCTCACAACTTTCCCATGACTACAATCCGACACTCAGAACAGCAACAGTGATACCGGAAAATTCCCTCTAGGAAGAAAAGAAATCCCTGAGGCCACCTTGGACTAAACTGCCCAAAGAAGCAACATTGTTCACTCGTCCCACCTCACTACTGGAAACCCAATTATTATACTTCTTCCACAGAGACCACAAACTCTGACAAGAATGAGCCCTCCACATGAGTCTTGCCTGTCAAGAACTAGAGGCAAGAATCTGGGCTTACAAAAATATTCAGCATATTAGTGTAAAACTCTGATAAATCCCAAAAACTTAGAATTGCACTCCACACCTCACCAGAAGATGTGTTACAGAAGATCACAAGGTGGACCGGGGATACCCCAGATGGTATGAAAGGTTACCTGGTATTCAATTTGACGTCTCTCCTACAGAAATGTGTTACAGAAGACACCTGTATGGTTTGCCACCTGACACTAAAATTGCGATTTGGACCCTCTAGACACAAAAACATGGGCCTTAAAGCATATAGGATATATGGGTGTTTTCTCCATCTCTCAAAGGCTGTATGAACTGTGGTAAAAAATAAGATGACTGCCTTGTCACTCAAAACTTTCACTGACTGAAGAAGACTATGAGAAAGGGAGCTGAAATAGAAGAGGCATATTTCAACTCCAAGTGTCTTCCAAAAATCTCATGCGCCACTCATCCTGAACACAATGCCTTCTGCCTTCAATAAATTGCCTTTAGACATTATGAATAGCTTACAACATGCTCAAAGCACTACCCACCATGTGAACAACTTGCCAATTGTCACCACTTAGGTCGTACTTACAACTATGCGCTGCCACAAATCCAAAGGCTCTCCTGATATCTGTAGCCATTAACCAAGCAAAGTGAATTTACCCATCTCAAAGGTGTAACAACAAGGCCTCCTTCAATCAAGGGTCAGTTAGCTTGCTCCTTTGCAATTAGGTGGTACTTTCCTCCATGTTTCTCCACAAGAATCACACTGGATTTTCTCAAGATTCTTGATCTAATACGGGTAACAAGAGGCGCTATTCAGAATGCTTCAGATCAGTCCCACACGGTTTTTCTTGGCATGCCTATGAATAAAAGGAGGCTATGATATTTGGAAGAAACAAAACACCCACGCCCCTTCAGTGATGCTCAGCCTTGCCACCAGCAGGAAGTCTCTTCTTTGGCTATTAGGGTCAAATATAAAAAACGGATTCTCAATTATCATTATAGTAGTATTTATGTAACTTTAAACTTTAAGTAATGTTAATGAATCGTATTGCTTGATGTGAAGCTATGCATTAACTTGCAGGATTTCATATCATTAAATTTTTTAACACAATTTTTTACCAAAATATTAGAAATTCTTAAAATCCAGTTGATCTATAAGACGAACATGTTCCGTTCCACTGAAAGAGGGGAAAAAAGAAGAAGAGGAGTGTGCTTGTTAGCTCCACTATTCCCTATCAAGGGAAACCAAATAATCAACTTGCATTCCAAGAAACATGAGCAGCAACCCATGTTCATTATCTTTGCAATATATGGGCATAACATGACAACAAAATTTAGTTAAAAAAAAATAATCTATCAAGATAACCTTATCGAGCAAGTTCTTGATCTCTACAAGGCGAGCTATAACCGGATGATCACGAACTGGATGCCCCTCTGACTTCAGAAGAAGATAAAAACTAATTGCTTGGCAATAAGTCAACAGAAGAACTTTTTTAACCTCCAAATAGTGCATTCCTCCGTCAGGTATGGTTTTTCGCTCTTCCATCTTCACAAAGCATAAAAATTGATGAAGATATAAGATATGAGAGGTGAACAGTGTTATACATAACCTTAGTTTATTTTAAATACAAAAAGGGTTCAGTAGAAGAAATGGAAAGATGGAGAAACTAAAGGACAGTACAAAGCGACTTTTGTAGGAACTAAGAAGTGGTCCTTCTGGTTCGAGGGGTGAAACAACGTAAAGTTTATATTGTTGAAGGGATAGAATTACCACGTGGATTAGTGGCTTCACTTTGTTTTCAAGTTCATTGAATGCATCATTCAACTCTGCTAGCAGACCAACTAATTCGGGAGCAGCACTGTAAGATAACATAAATCAAGGAAACTTCACTTGCTTCTTCTAGTAAAAGTTAAATACATAGTAAAATTTGTAATAAGTTATGAAACTTGTAAACAACATTGGCAGCAGAAAAACTGGACAATATATGGAACATTAGGGGCACATCTCACGTTTAACTTCTCCTGAAAAAGGAAGTGTTTATTAATAGAAGTATTTTTTTCTCATGTTTGATGCAGCAATTTTTTTTTAAGTACAGGAGTGCTATACTTGAGGAGGCAAATACACCCCCCAACCCAACACCACCACCACCCCCCCCCCCCCCCCCCCCAAAAAAAAAAAAAAAAAAAAAAACACAAAGCCCATGTACAATGTATGTACAAGAGGAAGGGACAGAAATCAGAAAGGCCTCAACTCGGCAAAGGAATATTTCCCAAGAACAAATAATTCCGCCCAGCACCTTTTGCCGAGCGGTCAGCTTCAACGGCACTTCAATGGATGCGCTGAAAACTTTCCTTTGCTACGAACAGATGAAACTTTCAATAGACAAGAAAATTATGGAAAAGATTTAAAAGAATAAAGAAGTTAGAGAAGATTAGGGTTTTAAAGGAGGATAAGAACTTGCAAGAATCATGAGGATTAGTCATCCAACTTTAATTAGTCATTCACTACAATTAGAAGTTAGTAAATAATTACTAGAAAATGACAAGACCCTAGTTGTTTCTAAACACAAACCAAATCCCACATCCCCTCCCTCGCCTCCCCTCTCTCCCTTGATGCAGGCCGATCAAAGGACAAGGCCTGCAAGCTCTGATGGACCCGCTTGATGGGGTCCACATGATCTCTAACTTCGAGATCCCTATCATTAGTTTAGATATTTTCTAAATCAGTAGAGTTGCTTAGTATAACTACTTCCTAATAGAGGAAGAATACTGTTTCTTACTAACCAAGACTTTCTAAAACAAGAAATTACTAATCTTAATCAAACTAGAATTTAGGAAGTAGTTATACTAAAATTTAGAAAATATCTAAACTAATGATAGGGATCTCTTGATGCAGGCCGATCAAAGGACAAGACCCGCAAGCTCTGATGGACCCGCTTGATGGGCTCCACATGATCTCTAACTTCGAGATCCCTCTCATTATTGTTTCTTACTAACCAAGACTTTCTAAAACAATAAATTAGTAGCAACTCTACTATGTTGACTATCTGGTTCGGCACAGTGTGTGACCTATCCGGATGAGCCCCCATAACTCATGGTCCAAAGTCTCCAAGGCACCACCATCAAAGTTAGTTTAAAGAAGCAATGTCTTTGAAGATGTAGCCTTGGTGAGTTGCTTGAAAAAGTTGAAACCTCCTTCCGGCACCTATTGTCTAATAGATATTTCGACCCCTTTGAAGGCCTCTAGAAAAGAAGCACAGGATGCAACATAGAAGTTGACCATGTCCTCCTCTCTCGGATCATCTGCCAACTTGCTCCCGAAGCATCAGTTCTTCCTTTCTTTCTGTAAGGCCCAAATGATCTCCATAAGGGATTGACGCCACAAAATCTTACCCTTCTGTTTGTTTGCATGAGGGGTGAAATTAAATTAAATTAAGGGTCAAATCAAAAGAAAGAGAAAGAAGAGGGAGTTGCGAGAAAAAGCACTAAAAGACAAAAAAATGCTCCTCCCCTTTTTGTCATTTAGTGCCTTTTAAGAGTGCCTTTTTTGTCATTTAGTGCCTATTTTAAGGGTAACTTTTTGTCATTTTGTGCATTTACTTTCAATCCCTTCCTCTTTCTAAATCCTTTGATTTGACCACTTAATTTTATTTCATTTCACCCTTCATGCAAACAAGCATGCCGTTACAAATTTGATGACAAATTCTTCTATCACTAGTTGAAACATTGTTTTGAAAAATAAGATCTCCCATAATTTTTTATCAGAGCTATTTCATACTATTTTCACCTCAAAGAACAATAGATTAAATCTAGTTAAATATCATGCCGAATCCATGAATCCTCCGCTCTGGTAAATACTCACACACCTACGTGCGCACAATGCCCAAGTTCCTAACCAACAGAGCTCCAGCCATGGACCAATCCCTGGTTGTTTCTGTGGTGAGGGAGATGCCACACCACAGCACTATCAGTGGATTGGTGTCATACTCATGCAACTTATGCGATTGACATTCCTCACTGTGGACTGTTAGATCTACCCATGGATTCTTTTATCATCTAGAAGTTGTTTCTTAGCAAATGAATCTGATTTGAGAGGGATCTGTCACTTCTACATGAAAAGTTACATCCACCCATACCATACTTATCTAACATTTTGCTCTTTTTGGAATAAAAGAACTGCAGTATACTGTCATCTCTTAAGATATCACCATTCATATGCTGCACAACAATCACATGGCTGTGGACTGCTTCTTCCACTGTTTTTGATTAAGGATGAAACAAGCTGAGCCGAGCAAAATTTAGCACAGCTTTAGCTTAGATTGACAGTGCATAACAAGCTTGACCTGAGGATATCTTTGGTTTGGAGATGTGACCCATCTATTCGTAGTGCATTGTTTTGTATCTATCTATGTTTCTTTTTCCTACATTGGGAACTCACATGCACGTTTACCAACTCACACACTCACGTCCCTTACCAGCAGTGCTACAGGCCTAAAGCTGTGCATTGTTTTGTATCTATGTTTTTTATGGCATGTCTTTTGTAGTAATTTGGGTTGTGCAGGATGTAGGGAGTGGCAACATTGGCCATCTCCTTTACTCCAGTTTAGGATGTCATTGTAAGTAAGCCTTTCTTTATTTATTTTTAATTAAACTAACCTCTACCATTAAAAAAAAAAGGCTTGTGCTAAGCATACATTTTACTGCATCAGAATCGCCTAAGCTTTACCCATCAACCAGGGGCCGGCTAAAGGAGATCTGCTCTAGCACATTTATAGCATGTATATAAATACATTTGCATACATAGAGAGGGCAGCTTCCTCTTGGGCTGCATCATTGTTCACCTCCAACACAAATGGATCCTAAATTGGCAAGTAATAATAAATAGCAAATAAGACTTAATAATCCAAGTCCCAACATTGAATAGATAGATTAAAATAAAATGCAAAATATTTTGAATTGTGATGGTCAATACTCATTACTCGAAACAACAAGAGGGTTAATGGAGTAATGAAATAAACTTACCAACTAATACATCTGTCAAATCTTATATCAGCAAACACAAAGGGGAAAGACTTACCTGTATACAACCTCCATTTGCTCCTCTTTTGTCAAAGCATTAACATCTTTCTGGACCTCCTGATAATTTATGCTAGTGTCATCTTCAGCTCCTTTATCCATATGAGATTTCTTTTTTTCCGCCAAAAGATCCTGCAAAGGATATTCGCATGTTAGTTGGAAACAGGGTTAAACATAACAGCCATTACGAAACAGTTTTCCCCATCCATATTGCTACCGGTGGTCGTCATTACCATATGCGAATATAATGGTCCGAAACATAAATTACATAGAGAATACTTATGGACCGTTGCATTTAATGATATATTACGCTTTTATTTAAATCTAAAAGGGCAAAACAATTAAAAAAAAAGCTTTGTGAATGAAGATTTTCTAGTCTTTCATTTTCCAATATTTTTATAAAACAAGTTTCAAAACAGAGAAAGGGAAGAAAAGGAACCGATACAATGGCTATGCTAATATATCAGCCTTCACGTAACAATTAACCCTAGGCACCACTGCTAACAAATTACAAACCATGTTTCTGAACCATGGTGGGAAAAGATCAGAAGAAACTGACAAATGAGTAAATGACAGCTGAATATGGAGCAACAATACTCCAAATCAACACCCAAAAGAAAAAACCATGTCAGATACCTGCATCCATGTTGAACACATGGAGACATGTAAAGGCTTTAAGTTGAAAAATGATAAATAAAAATCATTTGGCCCAAAATAAATCAGAATGGAGAAACAGAATTCATATAGTCAACCCCAACATAGTTGGGACAAGGCTTTGATGATGATGATAAATAAAAAAACAACAAAAAAAAATTTCCTACACATTAGTAGCATTATATAATAATTCTATATCACTAATGTATTTTGATTCTTGTAGATAACTTTTACAAGTAAATAACTGCAACAGATTACCAAAACTAGTATTCTATAATCTATGTGAATGGTGGTCAATCAGTCAATGTATCAGGAATTTTGAAGTATACCCAACACGGTATATCCATGTCACATATCTACAACAGTTTCCATGTCAAAGTCTCAAGGGTTACCAGCTTACTGTAAAACCCTTACCTGTAAGGTTTTTATCTGTCCATCAGAATCGCTCTCATCTTGGTCGTCTTCAAGTCCAAAGTCTTCCATGTGAAGACGTTGTGCCCTCTCCTTCTGCAATTTCAAAACCTCGGCCTCCTCCTCAGCTGCCAGGTCCTCATCACTTGATTGTATCTATCATTTCAACATATAATATCAAAATGGTAAAAAGATAATAGTACATCTTGTGTTCCAAATCCAGTTCAAACATAAAACTGAGAATGAGTAAATACAAAAGTGAGCCTTAGCATATTAATGAAACAACAAACAGAAATCAGATTCCTAAATATTATCCATGTACAGGAAGAACACATGATAAAGCATGCTCTCTCTCTCTCTCTCTATATATATATATATATATATGGGGTCTATATATATATGGGGGGTAATTCTCCAAAATGCCCCACTTTAAAAACACCCCTTTTTCCGCCCCCCACCCCGGTCACGGGGCCCACCTTGAGTCAATCTAATCTTTTCACACACACTAACCACGCCACCCCCCCTCTTTTTGGTCATGGGGCCCACCTTGAGTCAATCTAATCTTCTCACACACACTAACCCCCCTCCCCCCAACCCACCCTATGAATAGTCACAAGTCCAAATTTGACACTCATCCAACTTTTCCTCACCATTGGATTAAAATCATAGGAAAATGATGCCTCTAAAACCATTAAGTTTAGGGCCATGGATCAAAGGGTTAGGATGATCTTATGGAGTCAAAATTTTGCACATAGGTAGGTCTCATATAGATCTTTCCATCCAATTAACTTCCACGATCTTCATGCATCCTAGTGGGCCCAGCTAGGAGGGGTGCCCAATGCTCCGTCTAGCATTGCCATATGTATGTGTGTCTCTATATATAGAGACACACAGAAATCCTCTGCTGAAACACATGAGCTCACTGTGCGCCAAAACCTAGTGAGGCCCACCTTATGATCCATCCGAGTTGACCATAAAACTGGGACCCCCCACCCTTGAGACAGTCACCGATCCTCAATTTGGCACCCATCTGAATGAACTCGACTGTTGGATCAACTGTGCACTCATTTTGGACGGTTCAGATTCCATACCTCATAATCAATGTTTTCGGCACTATAATACATATGCTTTCTTTTGCCCCACACAGCCTTTCTTTCTTCTTCTTTTTCTTCATCAACATCATCATGCATCTCATCCTCAACTCCTCCAATCTTTTGCCGTAAAAACTTCTGTTGCCTTGCAACTGGAAAAGCAATGCAATTAAGTAATAAAATAAACCTTCTGTTGGACTCCATTAATAAAATTAGTATCCGTAAAGAAGCAACAATCTAACCTTTAGAACATGAAATTGTGAAGTGATTAATAAAAATATAGTTTATATAATGTGACTTAAAACTTGTGTGTGATTTATTTGAGAAAAAAGATGACAACCTTCACCCCAGAAGTAGAAGCATATCAGAGTGATTTTTTTATTTTTTTTTATTTTGTTCTTTATATGTGAACTGATTCAAACTGGCAACTAGGGAGGTCAATGAGCCCAGCCAGATCAGGTAGGCTCGAGTTAGTGCTCAGCTCCTGTGCAAATCAAGCCAAACTTGAGCTAGACAGTACTTGGCTTGGTTCCACTTATTCGATTTTTTATATTATATTATTCATGTAATTATGCATATTCTTATATTATATCCACATGATGGTTACATTTCAAGGGAGACATACATATTATAAATGTTCTTATAATATTATATAGAGTAATAATGCAAGAAAATCAAGTTGAGCTCAAAATTAACTTGGTTTAGCTAGTTTATAATCAAGCTCAAGCTTTCAAAAAATGGGGCCATGCTGAGCTCGAGCTTTGAGCTGGGCCTGTCAAAGCATAAGTTAAGCAAATTCCAAGCTCGAACTTCAGATACTTGATCTGAGCTCGAGCATAGTCCAGCTGGGCCAGGCTTAGCTCGATTACATCCCCACCAGCAACATCATGGATGTGACAATTAGTACCTTCTAACTGTCGTACAGGCTCCTGTCAGAGGCATATTAGATTGAACACACCATTTAACAGGACATAATTATAACTTCTCAGCTATAATAAGAGTTGCGCATTTCAGAATTGGATGAAAGTATAAATGCAGCAACATACATCATTTACACATGATCAATTTACACACAGATGGAAAGGAACAATTGCATCTGAACTAACAGATTAAAACATTACACATTCTCCCAGAGCAGATCAAAACATTACATAAAAAGAGTCATTAAATTCTATTTTGCAGCCTGAGAGGTCCAAGTGTTGCAAGCACAAGGTATAATGAGAAGGAAGGCAATAGCAACTGGAAGGATGCAATTAAAAGCAACATGTTACATTGTGGGGCATTAGAGAACTTAGCCCTAGGGGATGAGTGAATTAGAACTCATAAAGCCAACCACAAATAGGCTTGATAACACTTTGAAGAAGATGGTGATGATGATGAATTTCCATCCCCAAATCCACAAGGCACACAATGGGCTGTTATGTCATAATGATATTGCATTATCTACAATATAAGTACTGTTTCAAGTTAAACATTCTACGTTTCCAAATTAGCAGGTGGACAGACATGTGGGCAGCTTGGGTGGGATTTGTATGATCAGTTCCATAAGAACATCTAGCTTAGGCCAGAAGATGGATGCTATACCGGGACATAGTGGAATTTGGGTACACGACAGACAATGATCAACAGATTGATATCATCTAGCTAGTAGATAGGTATATGGCCTGATGGGATTTGTATGAGCAGTTCCATAAGAACATCTAGCTTAGGCCAGAAGATGGATGCTATACCAGGACATGGTGGAATTTGGGTACATGACAGACAATGATCAACAGATTGATATCATCTAGCTAGCAGATAGGTATATGGCCTGATTGGATCTGACCAAGAAAGTCAAGAAGGGTCCAACCAGCTACTGAGTGAGGTGATCCACACACCATGATTGTGCCCATGGTCCACATGGGACCATGTCACATTCAGCTGTCTGACATCATAATGCACATGGAACAATCAGCATGCTTGGGCATGTTTTGCATATAGTTGTTTATTGCTTTTTTTTTATAACAGTAAAGTTTATTCAAATATAGTTGTTTATTGCTTTGCTTTTATTCACTTAAATTGTATGAGTATCATTGTCATTTGCTTTTATTTGGCTAGGAAGAAAACATCTGATGTCTAATCCTATGGCCAGGATTAACTTTAGGGCATCATTATGTTATAGACTACAGTACTCATAATAAGAGCTGGTTGACTATTCCATTCTTCATTAGTTTTCATACTTCATGATTTTATCAATTCCAACTTATATTTTGATGTGCTTCCGATTGTATTTGACCATAGGCACGTGAATGAAAACTACTATTGGCTATTTGCATGTATCTATCTCTTGAATTTCCTTCCATTTCATTGTTACTGGTTTGCTTTGGGTTTTGGAGAATCAATCCAATCAACTTTGATAATCTTATATTATGCAAGGGCTCAACATTCATCTAGAGAAAATAAATTACATCAACCAAGTTAATGATAAAAGGGCTCACCCGGTGCACAAAGTGCTCCCCGGCTAAGCGGGGGTAGGGGGAGGGTGGGCGCATGTGTACGCAGCCTTACCCTTGCATTTTTGCAAAGAGGCTGTTTCCACGCCTCGAACCCGTGACCTCGAGGTCACCAAAGGAGCAACTCTACCGTTGCGCCAAGGCTCGCCCTCATCAACCAAGTTAATGATACAAACCAAAAATGAGAGCGTTTTGAAAGTAGAGTTGGATTTTGAAATTGCAAACCGTGAATCTCAACCTCTAAATCATAGGGTTTTTTTTATAAAAAGAAATATATATTAAAATAATTAACTGAAAATCTTTGAAAATCTTCAGGTTTTTCGGGGGGTATTATTAATACATTACATTCAAACAAAAGCACGACCAAACATGACTGACTCAGATGCTACATACTACAACTCCAAACCAAAAAAAAAAACCAGTCAATGGGTTGCTTATGAAGTATGAGCACTGATATATAGTAGTCGAAGCAACTTCTAGTAACTATCCGCAGGTTTAAAACAGCTGTCATTGGGGGAATGAATAAGCATGAGAAAAATGTAATTCAAAGACATGTCCCATAAGAAATTTCCATTACTCTTTGCTGCAAGGCCTCTAAGTTGGGTGTCGTCGTCGTCGTCGTCTTCGTCATCATCCTTGTCCTGTACAAAGCAATTTAAGTAAGTAATCACTCATGCATGAATTCCATTAAACAAATTAAGTATGGAACTTGTACGCGGAACTCAATCCATAGATATTTGACAATTACTCAAGACTAAATATGGAATACAAGACCAAATCCCTCAAAAAGAATAATTACGTATCTTACAATTAGGTCAAAACTCTACCAGATCTGCATACAAATCTGTTTTTTTATCAGTCATCTGCACATATATTGTATTTGTACCTCACAAATAATATATAACCAATTAATTCTGTTTAAAAACAAGATTTGATTTGTTAAAAGAATGTCATTCTGAAAACTGTAATATTCATCTAAGAGAAGCTCTATGTACAATTATGAATATCAATAGAAGAAACACTGCACGAGGGGGAAAAAGCATTTTGTAACCAGTGAAGTAGGTTGACAGACCATATTGCCAGGAATAAGAGTGAGATCTGTCCAGTTTATGTCATAGGATTCTAAATGAGGATGTTTCTTCCCTGTTGTACGCAAATCTGTTCCCAGATCCACACATAGTGGGCTAGATCCGTGCCTTTTTTTTTTTTGTAAAAAGAGATCCATGCTTGTTGATGCTTTGGTTTCAATCAACAATATTTTCAACAGAAGATATCCCCTTAGCCTTACAAGAAATAGTTTTCCATCAAACAGCATATAAAAGATGCATGGAGAATGAAAAACTCAACTGATAGTAAAATTTACCTAGTATTATTGATTTTGTTTTCCTGTCAAAAAAAAATTATTGATATTTTTTTAAATTGTAACTTTGGTAGATATTGTATAAAGCCCATAGAGAATTGACCAAATCCATCACCAAACAATGGAAAAGTATTCTCCCTTTGAAAGTTTGCAGACAGCATTGAACCAAAGAAATTATCCAAAGAAACATTGAACTAAGATCATAAATTGAAGAAAAGCACTATCTCCAACCTCAAAATCAAAGACAGGCTGCTCCATGTCTTCATCCGATGAGTCACCTATCAACAGAAAATCTTCATTACAACAAAATCCAAGCACAACATAGACAACAACAAAATAATAATGATGATGATGATGATCACAACTCACCGAAATCTCCATCAACATCGAGTGGAATTATATCCCTCTGTTTATGAACTGCACAACACATCAATACACACAATCAATCACACATTGAAATGCACTCAAGTTTCAACTAATACCGCAACAAAACTATCAAAAAAAAATCCAATTGGGTGCACCCCAAATCCAAACAAGTCTGTTCAGATACATCTAGAAAT
This sequence comes from Litsea cubeba, assembly GCA_012931725.1. Taxonomy (NCBI): domain Eukaryota; kingdom Viridiplantae; phylum Streptophyta; class Magnoliopsida; order Laurales; family Lauraceae; genus Litsea; species Litsea cubeba. Next base: position 100,601,867 of record CM022945.1, read on the forward strand.
TCGCAAATTCAGAAAATTTGATTGCATACAATGATATTTAGATGTAATATTAGAGAATCAAACTCCACAAAAACTTCTCAATCAACCATCACTTTTAAAGGCTAGGGTTTCCCAAAAATAAAAAACACATTTTTCTATCAAAACAACTTCTTAATTCCATTAAACAAAACAACTTCTTAATTCCACGCTCTTGGAAACAATTGTAACATTTCAACTGGAAAGAAACAGAGAAGTAGAAAACATTACATGCATCGATTTCATCATCCATGTCAGGGTCAGGTGGGAAGGAGTCATCTCGGGTACGGCTCTTCTTAGGGTTTCCACGATCATTCTTCTTCGGGTTTTTGCCCCTTTTGCCCATGCTGCAGATTCAAGAGCTTATGTGGGTGGGAATCGAATGAAAGAGAGTGTAGATTAGATTTGTTCTTGCTGTGCTGTTAAAACCCTAGCAATGGGGAAAGAAGGTTCTTGTCAATGGCAAACCTTAAACCCTAGTAATGTATTTGCCTCTGTTAGAGAATGGAGATATCACTCTTACCAGGTTTAGGGATGGAAGTGGGTCGGGTTCGGGTAAGGCCCATAGTGTGTGGGCTCTACGGTGGGGCCCACGTGGTTGCAAATCCAGACCTTCAGAATTAGGGTTGCAAATGGGACGGTTCCGGATCGGAATCATAGTGGATCCGGATTCGGACCGGTTTCTAAGTAATGGTTCTAGTTCCGGATCCGGTTTTAACTCGAACCTGTTTTTGTTGTTTCCAGACCCGGTTTCGAAACTGGGTCCACCTAGAAGACTGGAATGTTGTTCCAAAATCAATTTTAATTTCTCTTTATTCTTCATTTTTCTTAAAATAAGCATATCATTCAACTTATAACAGTGTATTAAGTCTACTATCTCTAGTATTATATATAAAAATGTTTATTTTGAGGTACAATTTGCAATATCAAATGCTCATATGTCAGGTCCCGAGTCGGAAACTATATGGGTCTGAAATCGGACCCGTTTATCAATTAGAACCTAAATTGAGTTCCGGACCCAGACCCGTTTATGAATCGGAACCTAAAATAGTTTTCAGACCCGATTTTTTGTGGATCGGAACCTCTGAGTGATTGGAGAATCGGATACCCGTTTGCAACCTTACTCAAAATGAATGGCCTCTTTTTTTATTTTTCCTTGTTTGCTTAAATCCCTTTAATAGGACCATGAGTTTATTATTTTGGAAAGAGCAGGGACACCACACTCTCTGTGGTATTATGTTCCCCACTATGGAATTTGAATAAGAAGAGAAGAGGGAACTTTGGACCATTGATAAGAGTAGGAATGTTTGAAAAGATGATAAAATTTAATCCTAAGGTTGAGTCCACTAGTGCTACCACCTAAAGGCCACAGAAGTTTTACCCGACTTCTCTCCGGGGCCACATGAGTTTAACATTGCAACCTTTACATGCATAAAAAAAAACTCATGGCATCTCAGCTACGGGTAAGTCATTGAGCATTTCAGTAGGAAATGAAAATTGATTTTCAATGGAGAATGGTTTTTCCATTTCAAAAAAATGGGTAATGATTTTTCTATGTTGTTTTGGTGTTATCACGGTTTCCTTTTTATTTTATTTTTTGAGGTGAAAGCAATTGTGTCACCCACGGTTGCAATTTTTTTTTTGTTTTGGAATGTGAAGGTAATTGTGTCACCAATAGTTGTTCTTATGGGGTTTAGATGTTGTATGTGATCACCCTGTCATGTTCAAGAGAAAATAATTTAATATTTGGCCATTCTTTTGGCAATTTATTTTTAAAATCAAGTGGAGTGAAGTGAAATAAAAAGAATGAATAATATATGTAGTGGGTTATGATAGTATTTTGTTTTTAGTTGTTTGAGATGGAATATTTTTTACTTTATATATGGGGAAATGGAGTTTTTTTTTATCTTGTAGTTAATAAAGGTAGTTGGTTTTTTACTCTTTTTTTTTTTAAGATTGAGGGAGTTATGGTAAAAAGTGCTTTTGATTTGATTTTTAACTTGACTTGACTTTACTAGTAAAATTAACAAACGATTAATATTATAGGAGTTTCACTAGCTAAAAATCATGAAGATACACATTATTTTGTTATGGGGTTAGGCTAAAAAGCAATCTATTGATAAAGAGAAAAGAGAGCTTTGAGTCAACATTATCTATATTACTAAAGGGATGTATACACTTCCTCACATAAAGACACGTGGCGCAACCTCAAATTTTTTTGCAATGTAATTTCTGGAGTTGCCCTTATCCCTAAAATCTCTATATCTATTACACACTCAAAAGACCTAAAATCTCTCCATCAAGAATCATCTTCCACTCAAAAGCCTAAAATCTCTCCATGAGATCCCTAAATAAGCCAACACACCAGATGTGCTAAATTTATATCAATCAATTCATGGGTCCCGGCCCGCATCATTTGATTTTATGGACGGTTAGAATAAAGATGGTGGACCCCATTCATATGGGTCCCACTTAAAAATATTTGGTCAATTTGTTAGGTTTATGATCATTTGATCCTTTGATCTTTCTTAATCAATTCATGGGTCCCATCCCGCATAATATGATTTTATGGACAGTTAGAATAGAGATGGTTAAAATGGAGTTGGTGGACCCCATTCATCTGGGGGTTCCACTTAAATAGGTTTGGTTTGGTCAATTTGTGAGGTCTATGATCATTTGATCCTTTGACCTTTATCAAGCAATTCATGGGTTCCAGCCCGCATCATATGGTTTTATGAACGGTTAGAATATAGATGGTGGACTCCATTCATCTTTGGGTTCCCACTTAAATAAATTAGGTTTGGTCAATTTATGAGATCTATGATCATTTGAGCTTTATCAATCAATTCATGGTCCCGGCCCGCATTATATGATTTTATGGACGGTTAGAATAGAGATGGTGGACCCCATTCATCTGGGTATCACCTAAACATATTTGATCAATTTGTTAGGTCTACGATCATTTGATCCTTTGATCTTTTTAAATCAATTCATGGGTCCCATCCCGCATAATATAGTTTTATGGAAGGTTAGAATAAAGATGGTGGACCCCATTCATCTGGGGGGTTCCACTTAAATATGTTAGGTTTGGTCAATTTGTGAGGTATATGTTCATTTAATACTTTGATCATTATCAAGCAATTCACGGGTCCCAGCCCACATCAGATTATTTCATGGACGGTTAGAATATAGATGGTGGACCCCATTCATCTTGGGGGTCCCATTTAAATAGGTCAGGTTTGGTCAATTTGAGAGGTCTATGATCATTTGATCTTTATCAATCAATTCATGGGTCCTGGCCTGCATCATTTGATTTTATGGACGATTAGAATAAAGATGGTGGACCCCATTCATCTGGGTCCCACTTTAAAATATTTGGTCAATTTGTTAGGTTTATGATCATTTGATCATTTGATCTTTCTTAATCAATTTATGGGTCCCATCCCGCATAATATGGTTTTATGGACGGTTAGAATAGAGATGGTTAAAATAGAGATGGTGGACCCCATTCATTTGGGGGGTTTCACCTTAAATATGTTAGGTTTGGTCAATTTGTGAGGTCTATGATCATTTGATCCTTTCACCTTTATCAAGCAATTCATGGGTCCCAGCCCGCATCATATGGTTTTATGAACGGTTAGAATATAGATGGTTCTCCATTCATCTTTGGGGTCCTACTTAAATAAATTAGGTTTGGTCAATTTATAAGGTCTATGATCATTTGAACTTTATCAATCAATTCATGGGTCCCGACTCGCATCATATGATTTTATGGACGGTTAGAATAGAGATGGTGGACCCCATTCATCTGGGTCCTACTTAAAAATATTTGGTCAATTTGTTAGGTCTGCGATCATTTGATCATTTGATCTTTCTTAATCAATTCATGGGTCACATCCCGCATAATATGGTTTTATGGACGGTTAGAATAAAGATAGTGGACCCCATTCATCTGGGGGTACCACTTAAATAGGTTAGGTTTGGTCAATTTGTAAGATCTATGATCATTTAATACTTTGATCATTATCAAGCAATTCATGGGTCCCAACCCGCATCAGATTATTTCATGGACTGTTAGAATATAGATGGTGGACCCCATTCATCTTGGGGGTCCCACTTAAATAGGTCAGGTTTGATCAATTTGAGAGGTCTATGATCATTTGATCTTTATCAATCAATTCATGGGTTCCGGCCCGCATCATTTGATTTTATGGACGATTAGAATAAAGATGGTGGACCCCATTTATCTGGGTCCTACTTAAAAATATTTGGTCAATTTGTTAGGTCTGCGATCATTTGATCCTTTGATCTTTCTTAATCAATTCATGGGTCACATCCCGCATAATATGATTTTATGGACGGTTAGAATAGAGATGGTGGACCCCATTCATCTGGGGGGTTTCACTTAAATAGGTTTGGTTTGGTCAATTTGTGAGGTCTATGATCATTTGATCCTTTGACCTTTATCAAGCAATTCATGGGTCCCAGCCCGCATCATATGGTTTTATGAACGGTTAGAATATAGATGGTGGACCCCATTAATCTTGGGGGTCCCATTTAAATTGGCTAGGTTTGGTCAATTTGAGGTCTATGATCATTTCATCATTTGATCTTTATCAATCAATTAATGGGTCCCGGCCCGTAACATTTGATTTTATGGACGGTTAGAATAAAGATGGTGGACCACATTCATCTGGGTCTCACTTAAATATATTAAGTCAATTTGTTAGGTCTACGATCATTTGATCCTTTAATCTTTCTTAATCAATTCATGGGTCCCATCCCGCATAATATGGTTTTATGGGCGGTTAGAATATAGATGGTGGACCCCATTCATCTTGGGGGTCCCACTTAAATAGGTTAGGTTTGGTCAATTTGAGAGGTCTATGATCATTTGATCATTTGCTCTTTATCAATCAATTCATGGGTCCCAGCCCGCATCATTTGATTTTATGGACAGTTAGAATAAAGATGGTGGACCCCATTCATCTGGGTCCCACTTAAAAATATATGGTCAATTTGTTAGGTCTACGATCATTTGATCTTTTTTAATCAATTCATGCCTCACCTAAAGAATAAAATATTTAGAAAAGAACATAAAGATCAAATTAGCAACAAAAAAAATGACTCACAAGTTTACTAATTAATAAATTTATTAAAAATAATTCATATAAGTCTGTGCATTAGGTGGGGTGGTTTCGTGGTTATCCACAAGGTTTTGCTAGTATATATTAAAGCAAAGGGGGAGGTGGGCTGTGAGCGTGCCACATCATCCCTAAAAAGTCTCTCCTTTCATAAAGGGAGAGGTGGGCTGTATGGGGTACCACCTCAGCACCCAATTATTCTCCTTTAAGAAAAATCACTTAGAAAATAGTGAGAGAGCCTTTGCCTTTCACGTGGGGCCTTGCTTGATGTCTTTCTCAATCTCCTAAAATCTCTCCCCCTCATCAAGTAATTAATTATATGTTCCTAAAACCTCTCCCTAAAATATCTCTCTCTATACTTCCCTAAAATCTCTCATCAAGCAGCAATTAATCAAGCAATTATACGTTTCTAAAATCTCTCCCTCTAACACTTTCTTAAAATCTCTCATCCTCCTAATATCTCTCCCTCTAAGTCTACCCTAAAATCTCTCATCCCCCTAATATTCCTCTATCAATTACTTTTACACGGCATTGGTTCGCCATCAGTCTTTGCTTTATTAAAGACTAGCACTTGAGAGCCCAAAGACCCAGCCCAGCTTAGCCCGTGTAAAGATATATACGGTTTATTTATTCTTTTTCTTGTGTATTGGTGGGCTGGGCTTTGTTTAAAAGTCCAACTTGGTAGGTAGCAATTATGTATATTTTTATACATGGGCTTACTTTCACACGGCATTGGGTCACCATCAGGCTTTGGTTTATTAAAGACTAGCACTTAAGGGCCCAAAGACCCAGCCCAGATCAGCCCATCTAAACATATATTTTATTCTTTTATTCTTTTTTTTTTCTCTCTGTTCTTGGGTTGGGCTTTGTTTAAAAATCCAACTTGGTAAGTGGCATGTAGGTATTTTTTTTACATGGTTTTACTTTCACACGGCATTGGGTCACCATCGAACTTTAGTTTGTTAAAGACTAGCATTTGAGGGCTCAAAGAACCGGCCCATGTGAGCATGTATATTAAATATATATACTTCCTCTCACATGATCCTTAAATGGTGGGACATTTTATTTTATTTTATTTGAAAATAGTAAGACTTATTTTATGGATAGATGATTTGGATGTGTGTACATATATAATATATCCATAAATGAGATGGTCGTAATGCTCGATGCCTTTAAATTCAAGGGTTCGTCGTGTTATGTAAATTTATTTTATTTTATATTTATTTTCATACATAGACATTTTTTTTAAGAGGAATTTACCTGGTAGGGCCTCATAGGATCCTATACCACTTCGGAGGTGTCGTATTTACCATAGACACGAATAAGGCTCTACATGTGCGTTTTTTTTTTTTTTTTTTTGTCTTTTAGCGAATGGTCGATATCAACCATTCTGCGGGAACCCAAATAAAAATTAGGTTTTTCAGGATGGAGAAGATGGGAGGAATCGCTCTGTTCCAGTTTCTTCTACTTCGGCTTCCACATCAGTCTCCCTCAAAGAATACCTTAAGAGATATCAAAACCCTAGCGAAGATCATCATAATAAGGGATCCAAGAAGAAGAAGAAGAAGGAGGAGGAGGAGGAGGAGGAGGAGGAGGAGGAGGAAGCCAAAGTCATCGATGTTAGAGTTCGCGTTGTAGATGAAGATCTTGTCTGGCAGAAACCCCAGTATCTCGAAGAAGAAGATGAAGTCCACGATTCTTCAGGTTAGGTGCTACAACTTTTGTAATTTCCCCAAATCTAAATGTTCCCCATTTCAAAACCCTAGTCTCATATTTTGTAAAATTTGTTTTTTTTTTTTTAAGATGAGGATAAACCCCAAATCGGAGAGCCCGGTTTGATACTCCTTCACTTGAGCATGATGAATCAAGGCCCTCGAGCAGCAAAATTCCAAAACCCAATCCTAATTCTCTGGTTATTGTTTGATACGACGATATGGGCAATTCGAACGATAGAGTCGTTGCTGTCATCATGGTTGGAGGCCCAACTAAAGGTTGTTTTGAAGCAAATCAACGGTTTGGTTGAGATTGAGATTCCATGAAAACTTTTTTTTTTTAATGAAGAAGAAGGGTTTTTGAGGCATTTCCATGGATTTCATTTGAGGAGAAAAGTCTGGGTTTGTTTCTGGGAGGCATTTTCATGGAGTTTCATTTCCGGGCTACTTTGTGTTTTTTATGATCACTGTGTACTAAAGAAGCTTTTGATGGCCTGTGATGGCTATGGGTTTGTTTGGGTGGAGTTCATTGAGATTGATATGGAATGCAAATGAAAATGCAAGAAACCAATCAAGTGAAAATTGCATGGGATGGAAGATGGAATGAGATTTGATGGAAATGTCTTTGCATATACAAACGGAGCACTGATCTGTGCCATCATCTTTTTTTTTTCTTTTGTTTTAAGGTGGTCGATATCGACAATAAAAGTGGTCGATACTGACAATGACTGTATTTTTTGTGTTTCAGTTATATTGTCGATATCGACAATAAAAGTGGTCGATACTGATAATGACTGTATTTTTTGTGTTTCAGTTATGTTGTCGATATCGACAATTAAAGATGACAGTTTTATAGTCGATATCGACCACTCTTCTCCCTCCTCCTCCCCTCCCATCTTCTTCCTCCTGAAAAACCCATTTTCTTTTTGGGTTCCCGCAAAATGGTCGATATCGACTGCAAAACGACAAAAAAAAGAGAAGAAAAGTCCATACGAGGATCTCTCCCGTATCGAACAATAATTTGGGTCCCGCTGTGACGTATGCGGTCCTAGAGGGATTTTATGGGTAAATTCCTCTTTTTTTAATATTCAAATATAATAAAAAAAACTTATTTTATATTTATTTTATCTTAACAATATTTCAAAAGAATTCTTAAATTTTAACGTATTTTTATTTTTTGTCCGGGCTTAGCATGGGCCTTTGTTGCGGTGGGCTGTGGAGGGTGCCACCTTAGCAACCCAATAATTATCCTTTTAAATAAATATTAAAAAAAACATAGAGTGGTTTAAGGTGTCATGTCATCACATGCCATAATTTTTTCTAAAAAAAAATCTCTTTATCCATATCCTTTATCTCCTAAAGTCTTTCAATCAATATCCCCTAAAATCTCTCTATTTTACTACAGTTATCGTCTCTCTCAACACCATCTATCTTCCAACTTCTCAAGGTAGTCATATTTTTATTTTAATAATTGGGGCCCACCATTCAACAATTCACACTGATAAATTTTTCATTAAAAATATCATTTTCTTTTAGTTTTCAAATAGAACTCTACTATATTAAAAGATTGTCACATGTGAACGAAAATCAGACCCGGCCTTCTGGTAGACCACCTCATGGATGGGCCTGTGATAAAAATATTTTGACGTTAGAGTTTTTTTTGTTGAATTTTATAGGCTTCCTTTTCTGATACGATTATATAGACATATGACCCAGGTTTGGCCCACCATAAATTACACTTTCGTGGACCCACATGAACTCATAATTAAGAGATATATTCATTGATCCAAGGTGGGCCAATTATTACTGGGATCAAATAACACTAGGCTATGGTTTTAAAGTTTCATAATTTATGGCTTTTAAAGTTAAGATGTTTATACATTCTTTTTTAAAATCTAGAGCTAAAAAACGATTTGATCAGTTCTAAAATGTTATTAGTGTTACTTCAAAATGGTAGAGAAGAAGGGCTTTGAAATTATCAATGGGTAATAAAAACTTGAAAGCATTTCTTATTACAAATATTATATATATTAACAAAATTCGCTTTTCTATATCTTCTTTAGTAATTATTGCTGTTATTATTTTTTTTATGTTGTTGTTGAATGGATTTTTTAGCTTTATCTTTGTAATAGTTTATTGTTGATGTTGACCACTTGTATTTGTGATTGAAGATGTGTTGATTGTTTTTATATAAATATGCATGAATATATTCTTATATGTTTATAATTAATTTTAATATCTCATAAATTCAAAATGTAATATCTTACGTTTTTGTCCCGGGCTAAGTACGGGGTGTTGTTGCTAGTAATTTATTATAGTAGACCTATAAAGATCTCGAGGAGAATGGTGCTCTTGTGGTTGTTTGATATGAGATTCCTGTTTCCTCTTATAAGTGTATGTCCACATTGGAGTGTAGTACCCTTAATTACACGAGTGATATATGCTATTAATTGTAGCTGAACTGCTGAAGTAAGTAATTATTAATGTTTGCGTTGCCATGTCTAATAGCATTGTCAATTACAATCCATCGAAGAATTCAAAACTACCATATTCTTTATTCTACAATCTCACATTTAGCTTTTGGAGTCTTCTATATTTCATTTTCCTAAATGCTATGGAAATTACATTTGAGAAATCTATTTGGTGACCAACAAGACGAATTCTCAAAATTCCTACTAACAAACATGCCCTTAGAATTATGCCCCGGGTTAAGATATTTCTGATTTGTTGCTCCTAATTGTAGATGATAATGTATTATGAAGGAATATGCAAAATGATCTCCACACACATTGGAATCACATATCCCTATCCAACAAAAAAAAAGGCCCCGTAGTTTTTTATTTATTCAAAAAGATTCCATCAAAATTAAATTGCATTTTCCTAATTCGATCGATCTTTTCAATTTTTCTTAAGTTTCTTTGGGGGCATTACTTGGAAAACCTCCACAAAAAATAGCATACACTGAAATAAATTAAGGTTTAATCTTTTTTAAAATTGTCAAAAAGCAAATAACTCAAAAACTAAATTCGCCCAATATCTCATTTTGGCTGAGGATTCAATCCCACAAAGAACGTGGCTTTGACACTATCATGAGTGCTAAAGAGAGTTGATTTCATGCAGACGAGAGTGTTAAATATAAGCAATATATATTCTTAAAAAAGAAAGAACAATATAAGCAATATTCTAAAAGAAATTCAATATACTTTATGAATTTGTGAACATTTTGAAATATTTGCAAAATTGCAAATGTTATGATGACTTTATCAAGATAAAATGGTAAAATGTAGCATATATAAAACCAAATTATTCTAACAGTAACTTATATTTATATTTTTGTATTTCAGTTGTTTGAAAGAATAACTTATTCTTTGCAACATTTCTTTAATAATATCTGTAGAAAATCCTTTGTATCCATCACTTGCCTCAAAGAAGAAAGGATAAAAGACAAGAGAGTTGTGATTCCCTATAAAGACCAATTTTTGTTGGATTGGATCATTATGATAGTGCATTCAGGTAATATTTAATTCCTTTAATGGATCATTTTTTTCTTTTATTACATCAAAAGGGTTACACGGCATGCAACTGAAAAAATAAATAAAGTAGGGAAAGAAACAGACAAAAAACAGAAATTAAGAAAACAAACAAATCAACCCAAACAAAACACCATGAAATTGCAAGCACTCCACTTGGCTATTGGAATTAATGTAACTGAAGAACAACCACGCGAGGATGGATGTTGAAATCAAAGCTATTGACGTCCTCATTTTCTTTACTTCTGATTTCTTTTCTTTCTTGTACCGCTCTTTTGTTGTTGACGGAAGGAAGGAGGCGAAAGTTGTGAAAATTGGCCAATTCAACTAGGACAAGTAGTCATCAACTACTTTGATTTCCTACAAAAAATTATTTTCCAAGTATCAAAGGCTTTAAGGAAATTAAGGAGCTTTTTACAAGAAAACATGAAATCCTAAGAAAAATTCTTTTCTTTTTTCAAACTCTCCACAAGAATGAGGCAATCTCCTTCAAGTATAACTTCATGTTTAATCACATTCTTATGACTAACTAATCTGCATCACAGAGGGCCCTTAATTTAGCTTCAAGTAGGTGCACTATATTTTCTATTGTTCTAGAGTATGCAACCATCATCTTTCCCTCATGATTCCTTACAATGCCCCCTAATCATTCTATTTCATTACCCAGGTTGACAATCCCATCAAAATTCAATTTAAACACTAAAAATGGTTTTATCGGATTGTTTCCTGAGAGACTTTTAATGATCGCAATCGAACATTTGGTATAAAAAGACACCAGTCTCGATCCACTGATCGATAGTATTTTATCATATTAGGACTTTCTGATTTCTTTTTAAAATAAAATCCAAATATCCAGAAGAAAGATTTTGAATATTTGATAAAAGATATTTAAATTATTAGAATGATAGGCCTAAAAAGTGATGATTACAGAGCCCAACCCAATCCGAAAGAGATGAGGATAAAAGATTTATTTTATCTTCATCATATATTTTTTTTGTTTAAAAAATCACAAAAGGTTCAACCTCTATGGGTTTATTGTTATCATTGTAATTTGTCTTGGGGCATGAGATGATAGTACTATTGCACCTTAAGAAAGGGCCACGAAAGGCATGAGATGATAGTATTATTGCACCTCAAAAAAGGGCCACGAAAGAGGCAGAGAAGAAATGATGTTATTTTCTTTTATTTATGATTTTTTATTATTACTATTTATTGATTAAAGTTTAATAAAAAAATTAAACAAAGGACGCGTAATCAAGCATACCCTACGTTGGCATTGACACTTCTACCAATTGCCACCACCCAAGTTAACAACTAGGGCCGGGCCTCTAGGTCGGGTAAACCCGACCTTCGCCCGCCCAGCTCGGTTGCGTGTTTAGGCAGTTTAGCCGGCTTGGCCGGATCGGTTTAGGTCCGGGTTGGCCCGCCGACCTGGTCCGCCCACTCCAAGTTGGACTGGGTCTAGTGCTGTGTTGGGTCACTTAAGGGTCGGTCATGGGTTGAGACTGACCCGTTAACGAAGCCCGTCAGTTTTGGGGAAAAATCTTCAACTAGACCCACTCATTTAACGTTTCAGATTTATTATCTTATAGTATTATTGAATTGTTTCCGGAGAGATTTTTAATGGTTGCAAACCTAAAATATTATAATAAATTTTAAATTTTAAATTTTAAATACTTCTCTTGAGATTATAATTCACTGAGAATAATATTTGTGGTGCTGGGAAAATGATGATGTTTATCTTTTTCCTTTTTCTTATGAAAAAACAGTTTCTGAAAACTTCTTAAAATATATGAACTGTGTGTATCTATCTTGAAGTTGCACCTAACCAAATTCAGGAAATTTAAAGAGTGGGCCGGATGCATTGAAAAATCTACATGTGCAATTAGTGGCTACCAAATCAAAGATCACAATGATAAAAGTCAATTAATGATCTGGTACCCCACTATAATGGCAACTAGCCCTTTTTCTTTCTCTTGTTTTAACTGTCCTTTGTTCGATGGTGCTCTTTTAACATTTTTAAGACAATCAAGATAGGAAAAGTACCATCGGACTCGGACTTCACTCGCCCAACTTAAAGACTTATATTTTAGAGGATTTTACTGAAAAATACCTAGTAAACATCCGTCACACTTGATAGTACCCCGGAATATTTTTCATATGGTAGCATTCCTGCCGTCCAATTTTTTTTTTTTTACATTTTTTTTGGAGTGACGATAGCGTCGTATGTAGAAGAAATTGAGTGACGCTATCATCACTCAATCTTATATATTCCCACATTCGAAACCCCCATTTTCTCATCTCCAAGCTGAAGCAAACGGTGAATAGTTGCAGGTTTTCGAAGAGCACACATACATACAGAGAATCTTGCATCTACTGCTCTTCTTAGAGGTTGTTGGCTTCCATTTAAGAGGTTGGTGCACGTCTTTGTACATTTGTGTACGCTTTACAACTAACCATTAATAATGGGTTCATGCTAATTGTCTTCCTTTTCCTCTGGCCTTGTATAAGACCCAACCCAGATGTCATGAAATGGACGCCAATGATGTTTGCCATTTGGATGAAATGGTCTTTGTTTGAATTTCAAATGAGGACGCAAAGAACCCATCTTTTTCCTTTATTTTGAAATTGTTGGCTGCCGTCTCATCATCCATTGTATTTATATACGTAGAAATTGGAATGGTACACTGAATCCAGCATCTATTGCTCATCTTAGAGGTTGTTGGCTTCCATTTAAGAGGTTGGTGCACGTTTTTGTACATTTATGTACGCCATACAACTAACCATTAATAATGGGTTCATTCTATTTGTCTTCCATTCCGGCCTTGTATAAGACCCATCTCAGATGGCTTTCATGTACGCCAATGACGTTTGCCGTTTGGATTAAATGGCCTTCGTTTAATTATCCAGAGAACCCATCTCTTTCCATCATTTTGAACTTGTTGGCTGCCGTCTCAACATCCATTGTATTTATATACGTAGAACCGGTAAATGGTGTTACTGTCATGGTTTTAAAAATTGGCCGATACCGAGCCGATATCTCACTAAGATATCGGTCTCGGTTATATCGGCCTCCGTATCGCCAAAATATCACGATATTTCGGCCGAGATGAAGTTCATCTCGGCCGTAATGATATATCAGCCGATATTTTCAAAATATCGGCCGATATTATATAAAATACCCTCAAAACCATATTTTTTTAACTTTTTCCCCATCTTTATCTTCTTCCCCTCTACTCTTATCTCCATACTCCTTAGACCAGCAGCCGCCATATAAGTAACGAGAGTTACAGGACTATATAAAAAGGGACACACGTTCTTAAGAATGGACATTTGTTTTCAAATGAAGAACTTCATAAAAAAAATTGGTTCGGGGGCGCAACCCCTTGGGCCCTCGTGAGCTGACTGGGCAGCTCGATCCCCGCCGGGGGATACCCCCAGACCCCCTTCGTGAAGCGCATGTTTTAAAGAAGTGGCAATCATGAAGACAAAAAGATTCTACTTGACCATGATAGTTAGGACTCTTTTGCTAATTGTCTTTCTTTTTTTTGTGCTTGAATGTCTATTATTATCATAAGCTGCTAGATATGATATTAAACCTATTTAATTATGTTTGGAATGATTTAATAATAAAGATTGTGTAATACACTAATTCATGAACCAAAAGGCTTTATATTGAGTTAGATTTGATGTTACTCACTTATTTTTCCCTAGATCTAGTATTTTAAAGTGTAGATCTAAAATTTTTTTTCCAAAATTTGGGGCTTTTCTTGAAATCAATTATATTTTTTCACATTAGTGTTCAAATGCATTGATAATGTGTTAGTTTAAAATAGATCTATACCTTCGGAACAAAAAAGTGTGAGTTTTTGCCCAAAATTGTGGTTGCATTATGTCAAATTTATGATATTTCATCTTATTGATCATGAGCATCAATAATGGTTGCATTATATAAAATATTGGAGAAGAAAGCGAACAGCGACACAGACAGGACTCATTACTTAAGGTGACCGAGATTTTGATTTATTGTTGTTACTAATGGAAAAAAATATTGTTTTCCAGCATTTTCTAATATTCTGGATTTTTTGGATATTTTTGCGAATTTTTTTGGATTAAAAAAAAATTCACACTGCGACGACCGCGACAGACCAATATCCGCGACGATATCGGTTTTTTGGCCCGGCCGATACCGCGACCGAGACCGAGATTTTCAACCATGGTTACTGTAATTGAAAGAATTCGAATTTATTTAATAGAGCAATGAAACCACCATTACTGTTATCTACTCTGGTTTTTGTTTTCTCGTTTATCTTGGAACCTACATTTGTAATGTCATCTACGTGAATGAAATGTAGTGTAGATTCTGGTGCAAATTTGCGCTAATGGAATTTATGTCCTTTTAATGATTAGGATGTCGGGTGACAAATTAATAGTCATATTCCAGTATGAAGGGGATCTTGATTTTGACATGATTCATCCGTTATATAAAGGTGGAAAGCAGAAGATGATGTCTATTTGAAGTGATATAACATTTGACTCACTTGTAAAAGTTGCTTACGAAACATCACATTGAGAGGGTAATTGTGGAGACATAAGTTTACATTATCTACATCACAATGGCAAAGTGTTTTCATTGGTTAGCATCGAAGATGATGATGATATTAAGTGCATGCTTGCACTCTCAGCTGGAGTAACAAATGAGATTTATCTATATATCAATAGAAGACCAGTTGGTTCCAGTCTTGGTATTGGACATCTACCAAGGTATGCCTGCTGACATTATTTTCCTAAACAACATATTTATGTCAGTATATTGTATTAAGTATATATTCTTAATTCAATATTTGTCTGACATTTATCATGTATTCTTTGAAGGTCGCATGGGTTGTTAAAGCGTCCGATGCGGGATGAGAAATTTGCGAGATCAAATGGCAGTCATGATGCAAAGCGGAAGGCTCCATATTTTCCAGACACAACAATTCCTACTGTAAACCTCAGCGAAGATTATGACATGAAATTCTCCTCCGAATCGAACAATCCAAATGATGAATTGGCCCAAGAGAGTGATTTTGTGTTTCATACGTACGTTGATGCAGTAGAGAGTGATGATGATGTAGGTCCTTCTTTCAAGTAGGAGATGGGGCAGGACATCTCCCAATTGTCATTCTTGAATATGCCCAAATATGCAAACCATAATCAATTAAATGAAAATTTACTTACTCTTAAAAATCAAATGAAAAGAATTCAAATATGAACAAATCAATAAGTTTGCAATACATGTAGCAACTGTAAAGGGCCTGTTAGAGTTTTCAAAAGGGTTAGCCTACAAGTATCCATTTTCTCTTAACATTTTTCTTCACCTTCATCCTCCTTCTTATCATCATCTTCACCTTTTATTAACCTTGTCCCCCTTCCAAGCATTCGGTATAGGCTTGCAAGACAAGCCGGACCCTATGCATATGACTTGAATTCCCTAAACAACTCCAGCTGCCAAGCTGGCCCCCTAGCACCAGAAGAATTGGCAAATATTTATCTAGACACCAAGAAAAACAAGTATGCCCTTGTCTTGTACAGCTCCTTTGTCTTCTTAGAAGGCTTAAAGTTGTCTTCTAGCCACTTAAATTTAATTGTAATCCCAATGGTGTCTTTACCAGCACGTGGGACAATGCCTAGCAACTCCTTGCAAACTTCCGGGACAAAAGAATTCGGAAAAGTCCTGCCCGTTACAGGTTCCCCATCAATCGGGAGCCCATATATATGTGCAACGTCCTCTAAAGTTACTGTGGCTTCACTTGTAGGTAAATGAAATGTATTTGTCTCCGGTCTCCATCTTTCAACCAAGCCACTAATAAGGGCATGGTCTATTCTCATGTAGTCTATTTCAGAAATATTTGACAGTCCAACATCCCTAACAATATCCTTTTGTCTATCTGTTAGAACCCATATGTCTTTATCAGGGTTCGTATTTATGCATCTATAAGTCCTTGGTTCTACTCCATTTAATATAACTTTGGACACGTGTGAGTCTTGGTCATATAGCAACTTATCATCCGATCCTAGCTTATCTCCTTTGTCCATCTGTTCACAAAAATATACAGAAGCACATATACAGACTAGATAGTTATTAGTACAACATGAACTACCGACACCTTAGAGGATAATTTTCATCATAAACAATGAATAGAAATAAACTAAATGATTATTTCAAATGTTAGAAACAATGTGGTAGAACAAAATTTAGTTAGGTCAAACATTCAGACAAAATTCACAACGAGTCTAAATACTAATTTTCTCCCCGAGGGAGTCCCAAGACAATAATCAATTTTTTTTTTCTGTTGAGATACAGGAAAGACTTCTCAGAGTTATAATTGCTTTTTTGCAGAATTCTCATAGTATAGTAGATTCTTCTTCCTATGAAATGTAACATGTTTTGCTTTGACCTGCCTGTTCTCGAAATTAACATTGTTTCCACACAGAACAATGTGGATATTCTCACAGACCCTGCAGAGATCCCGGTGCCATTTTGAAACATTCCTGTATGTGAATCAGTCCAAGGGATAAACTTTAACACCAATAGTAGGTTCGTACTTCTTCTTAAACTCCCCTGTAAGATGCCTCTTGACAAAGGTTGTTTTCCCTGTTCAACCATCACCAACAATCACACGCTTGCAGCTGTGAAGTTCGGTGTGCCATGTGCAAACATTTCAAGCATTACAAATTATGACCCTCACTATATATGAAGCACACAAACCCAAAACCTTTATTATCCAACAATCTTAGTCCCATATTAAAAAGACTATTATCTTCTAACCTTTTGAACTGTCCTAACCATTCATTCTAAAGACACCAATGAGATGTTCGTAGTGATTCTTAGTGTTATGCCCCATCTATCATGGACCATAATTTGGCAGCTTGAATTTTGAAAACGTACAACATCATACACATTGCACACACATGGATAACCATATACTGGCATGTCAAATAACGCTTCAGATATAACCCATACCATCGTAATGCAGAAAAATATACTCAAAATGTCTTCCATCAGCACAATGCAAAAGACAATCTTCACCTAAAACAAGATGGCAGAGTCACCCCATGGCAAACAAATGCGATCACCACATAGATACAACTAAGATGAGGACTATCAATGCAACCCTCTAAGTCCCCAAGGAAGTATAGATTTTGCTATGGTACTAACAAGCTTGTTTTTCATTATCAATTACAGAATTTTGGTCATATCTTTGTAGAGAACGTGGAAGATAATACGAGCAAAACATGCATTCATGACATTGAAGTCTTGGCAATATTATTAAGCTCTCCAGCTTTGATCAAAGGAAAAAAAAATTACAAGCATGAAGAGGAAAACAACAAATGTACTAAAAATTACACACAAAACATATTGAGAATGAAGGGGGAGAAATATCAAATATCAAAACATCAAAGAGAAAAAAGATATCAGACAAGTATAGAACACAGAAGAAGAAAATGCACATTTGGGTGATGTAAACCCACTTCTACATTTTTAATCAGACACCAGACGAGCATCAATGAATCAAATGTGCATGTCGAAATACAAGAGAAAAAAATCCATTGTGGGTGTTTCATTCTTTAGGAAGACCATCCAGACATTGTATTTGAAATAACTCACAAATGTGCAGATGCTCAACCCACTTTCTGGATTTTAATCAATCACCAAACAACCATCAATGAATAGCATTTGCACGTCCGAAAATAGGAAAAATCCAAACTAAAACCATTGTGGCCGTTTCGTTTTTGGAGAAAAACTCCAAGCGATGAACCCACAAATGTGCAAATGGTAAACCTTCTGCTTTTTCTTGAATCACCAAACAAGCATTAAAGAATCGAACATGCATGGTGCAAAACAAGTGAAACTCCGTTGAAACCAAGCTACCATTATCGTTCTTGAAAAAAAAATAAGAGAAACGCCATATTTTAGATATGCTAACGATTTCAACGTCCCATACCTTAGAGGTTTTGTGCGATATCGGATCAAAGTTGATGCAAAATGGGGAAGGAAGAGTGCAAAGGAGCAGCGGCGCCGACGTTCTTTGGTAAAGGGAGGAAGAGGAGAGAAAAAAAGGGGGAAGAAAGAAAGTGAAAAGAAAAAGAGACGAGGGTTATAAAATTACAGATGAGTGATATGCTAGCGTCACTCGTTTAAAATTGAAAAAAAAAATTAAATGGGGTCTAAAAGACCCCGTTTGTGTGGTGCGATTTGCGAGGAACTATCAAGTTCAACGTCTAACTACTGGGTATTTTTGGGTAAAAACCTCTATATTTTATATAATCTAATGTTAATAAATTTAGAATTATATTAGATGTTTATGAAATTATATATAGGGATTTTTTACAAAAATAAATTATGTTTAAATTTTGATTAAATAGATTTGTGATAAAAACATAAAAATGACGGATTAGGGTGCTGTACACTTTTTTAGACATCATTACCCCTCTAGCATAATATTAGCCTTCCAATGATATCTCACCGATTTCACCATTTTTGTCGAAATCTGCAACTCCACTCTCTTACTCTCCTCATCTGGATCTTGTGGTGAGGGTGTGGAGAGATGAAGAGATGAACAATTTGTCGTGAGGGTGACAAGATGAGTTTGATGGATCGAATTAATGAGAAAGAAAAAGAAGAAGAAAATGAGACGGTGTTGGTGACTTAAAGCTGAGACTATGTATAGTGAGTTCCAAGTGTTTGGTTGGAAAAATTAAACATTGGTATGATCCCAAACAAGCTCACTCCTAAGCAAATGGGGAAGAAGAAGAACAACGAGAAAGTGGAAAAAGAAAGTGCAAAATGGATCAAACCTGAAAATCACACTCACCAACCCATTCAAGCCCACCAAACTCAATCAACCTATTTGAGCATACCATCTCTCCCTTCATCAACAGACCCACACAACAACCGCTCACAAAACCAACCCCATCTCCATCATCACAACATATCATCACCCTCCCACACCCCACTCACCCTCACTATCAGTTCCTCAACCTTCTCTCACGCTCCGCACCCTCAACCTAGATGAGGAGAGATTGAGTGTAGGTTTCGACAAAATTGATGAATGTGTGACGATATTGTCGTAGGGGTAATGATATTATTAGAGGGGTAACTGTGTTTTAAAAAGAGTCCTGCTATTGGCACACATGTTTTATCTTTTCCCACCCACACACTTAAAAAAAAAAAAAGTGAAATGACCTCTTTGCCCACCCTCTTCCTTTCTATCTCCCCACCTCCCCCTTTCACCTCCGGCTCCGGCCAGCACCGGCGCCGACCGAACTCCTCCCTTTCTCTCTCTCCTTCTCCTCCCTCCCTCTCCCTCTCCCTTTCCCTCCCCACTGTTTTTTCCCTCTCCCTCCCCCACTGTTTTCTCTCTTTCCTCCTCCCTTTCCCTCCCCCACCTTCCGTTTCACCTCGGCTCTGGCGTACCCCTTCTCCCACCCTCTCCCTCCCCCACTGTTCTCTCCCCCTTCTCCCGGTCTCTCCCTCCCTATCTCTCTTCCTCTCCTTCTTTCTCTCCCTTATCCCCGTCTCTCCCTCTCCCTTCCTTTCCCCCGCCGGCAGCAGCAGATGCCGATTTTATCCTTAAGCAAAATGAGGTGACTCGGCTAAGTCACAAGTCAACATGGTGAGCTTTCAAAGTTGGTGCCCAGTAAATAAGTGGACCTACCTTAATTAAACAATAATATTTGATAATCAAGGTTTTAACTTTAATCATATGAAATTTTAACAATAGATGGGTCCTACCATGGTTATTAATACATTTGATTACTAATTAGTGGATCCTGCATTGAGTCAATTGATTACTTTCAATCCATTTCTTATTCAATGTATATCATATTGTGAGTTTTTTTATAAATCGCCAAACACTTCAAAGGTATATTGAAATTTCTGAAAATTACCAAACACCATAGGTAACACAATATAATAATATGAAAATAATTTATTCTGTGATAATGAAATCTTACAATAATATTAAAATTTGTTGATATTATATTTTGTATTTATCCAAACACCCCCTAAATTAATGTAGATGGATGTCACCGAATTTAGAGCAAAACTGATGCCAGTTCCTATTCCACCTGGATTAGTATTTACAATCGAATTAAACGATAATCAGCACATGTGAATCAAATGATCAACTGCTGTCAATGTGAGACTGTTCATGTTCATTTCTCCAAATAAAACTGGGCCTATGGTATATCAGAGGCAATTTTCACTTATGAGTTTGCAGATGATCAAATTGATTTGTGATTTATGATAAAAGATTTAGTGTCTGCTTGATAAGTGAAAGTTCTATTTGGAATATTCAAGTCTGAAAATATCAAATGCCTGTAAAAATCTCATCTCCCAAGATCCCAAATTTTCTGTTTGACAAAAAGAATTTCAAAAACTAACTACAGTAAATAGCGAGAACAGCCCTTAATTTTCACAAGATTTTTAGGGTATTTGAAATTTCTTTAGACAATGTAGAATCAGCCCCATCTCGCATGGGACATACAGCAATTATCAAAAGTGTGGCCCACTAAATGGGCAATTTAGAAAATGACAGGGCTCCAATATTCTTGAAAAAAAAAATCTTCAAATGATCTAATGAATTAAAATGCCCTAATCTGGATCATTTGTGTTTTCTCTTCTTAGAAATAGGACATCTGACATAACTTTTTTTATTTTTTAAGCTAGCCAAGGGGACCGGTCCCAATTGAGAGCCTGTACCCACACGGAAATACAGCCCATTTAAATAGGAAAGAAGCCTGCATACGCGGAAAGAGGTGGCGTACTCAGGATTTGAACCCTAGATAGAACTTATAGAGCCCACTGAACTACCACACAAGTGCGATATCCAGGACCTAATTATCTAAGATAATCAAATCAGTGTAATTAAATAACTGCCCGTATGATCTAAGCAAATATGTGACGGCAAAAATAATAACTTTCTTTTTTATTCATTTCATGAATTTATATTGGAGAATTGGCAATATTCAAGAAATCTCAATTCCCTCTCTAAACTTGCTAAATGGCAAAACTACTTGTATGAGGTAGGCAAGTAAATCTAAAAAAAAAAAAAAAAAAACTGTCACATGTCCCATTTTATTGAACAACTACTTGTATGGGGTAGGTAAGTAAATCTCACAAAAAAAAAAAAAAAAAAACTATTGTATTCTAACGGGAAAATGAATTGGGATCTTCTCTAAGTCATAGGTGGCACTCTTAAGGCCAATTGATCCTCATGATACAAGAGGTGCTTTATATTAACTATATATAAAAATATTTAAATTTATTAAATATTATGTGCATAAGTTTTTTGCTAGGTGGTTCTATTGGCTAGGACTGATGCTATCAATTTGAAGACCTATAATCAATTTTTGGAGATGTTAGTAACTCGATTGCCAGTATCATTTAATCATGAGTGTGTTGTTGACATATAATTTATATTACTTATCTAAAAAAGGCGGCCTTTGCATCATAACTATATATATATATATATATAAAATCAGATGGATTAAAAATTGTGAATGGGTCCCATTATAAGTAGATGGCTAAAGTGGGTCCCTTGCCACGTGTCGTCCTCTGATTGGGTCTGGATCCTGGAGGATTCGGAAGGAGTGAAACATGATCCTCGGGCATTGGCTCAGGTGTCCACTAGCAGGAGGAGCAGGTCATCCACCATTCAAAGGGCAAGCGAAATTACCAAAGTGCCCTCGTATCAACCCAAAGGGTTCCGTGTGTGGACGGATTCCTAGGAGCTCCAAAAACTGATCAGCATTTAATGAGTATACTACCTGCTAGGGTATGGTGGACCCCACATAATGATTGTCCTTGTGGTAAAATAATAAAAAGAGAGTCAAACTTTCATCGGTTAGTCCAAATCACATTGGAGGGTCTACTTTAATTTAGCTATCAATATACAATGGTGATGGTTGAATTAGAAGGGTAGGTTGAGTGTGTAGCTTAAAAATCACCTTCAGTACTTGATGATCATAACATAACAATCTAACAAGGGGCTCTAAGTATCTACAACATTTTGGTTCAACTGCTCAGATTGCACAGACTAGATCAAATGGTTGCGTGCGTAAAGTCAAGATAAAATTTAAGCCATATCTAATCTACATGATATTAATTCCATTCAACCATTCATCAAGAATGTATTGATAAACTTGGCCCCCACAAGGTTGGTAATTTGGCTGGCATTTTCAGTATACTCCAACAAGTACCTGATGCTATAATTTTTTCTTCACAACTAACAAACACATCCACAAAGAGGAAAGAGAGAGAGAGAGAGAAAACCATCTGGTAGACCGGCCAGTCAAAACCCATACGCAGAAGCCCCCTCTTTCTCTACCCTTCTTCTCCATCTCATCTTCCAAACTAAACTTCAAACATTCATGCATGCAAGCAAGAAAGCAAGAAACAAAACCCTTGAATTTCCATGAGATCGAGGTAGAGAATGATTTTCAAGCGACCTTGTTAATGGAGAAGCTTAGCATGGGTTTCTTCTTTTAATGGGTCATCATTGAACTTATGAAATATAGGTAGAGACGTTTTTAATCACTGTTATTATTTTTCATTTTTGGAGAATTGGAAGGAGAAAACAATACCAAGGAGGGAGAGGAAGAAGAAGGTTTGGTGTAAGCCAGAGGGAGGAGATGCCAGCGACCTCGACCTCAATGGCTTGCCCGTCCAGCAGTCGCCTACAGCAAATGTTGCAAGCAACAGCGCAAGGAATACAATGGACCTACAGTCTTTTTTGGCAGTTTTGTCCTCAACAAGGGTAAGTGAAACAAAAGATAATCCATCTCATCATCAAAGCTTTATCCCAAATATGATAATTGTCATTTTCTTTTCTTTCGCATTTAGAAAGGAGGTGTGATCAGTATTATTCCTACACTCACATCATCATCATCATGGTCATCATCGTTATTATTGTTAACTTTACTTAGATGTGTTCATTTAAGGAAAAGAACAATTTAACGCCTTATATCTTGTCATAACTAACACAATTTTGTTGGAAATAACAAGCAAACAAGCAGAAAAAAGGGATGAATCTCTCTCTCTCTTCCCTGCTTTTCTACTGATTATTGTAATTACTCAATTATCATCATTTTATAACTACCGTATTATCGTAATCAGCATGGTGATTAGAATAACTACTGCTGCGCGCTGTTTTTTGTGGATGCAGTTATTTCTATAAAAGAGAACTAAATTGCTATTGTCTCATTTTTCACTTTATTTATCAACAATCCAGTTGCACTCACATATATTTTGTTGTAATTATCATCAAATTCTTATACCATTTATCCCATTGAGCTTGCTAAGGAAGATGTGCATTTCAGCTGTGTAAAAAAATCCTTATAGTTTTACTAAAACCAACCCCCCCTCAACCCTAAGCTACTACTAATACAACCAACAACAGTCAGTCAATATCTTCACCTTATTATGGTGGCAATTGTGTAATGTTAATAATGTGGTGTTTAAGTTGTAGTGCCACTATTAGTGCGACTACTAATACAATTATAATATTCGTCACTCATGATTTTAACAAAAAAAAGAAAAAAAAAGAAAAACACACTTATAACCATCATCATTGTAGCTCATTGTAGCTTTCATCTATAGGAGCTGAGATATGTGTTTCCATGTGGTAGATCCTCTTATATATGGTGGTTGTTATTTGGTTGTTAGTATTTTTTTTAGGGGATTTGATATATTGCCCCTCTTAGACATTGTTGTCTCAATTCCATGACTGTTAGTAACATAATGTCACTTTTTTTAGGGGATTTGATATATTGCCCCTCTTAGACATTGTTGTCTCAATTCCATGACTGTTAGTAACATAATGTCACCAGAGTCTTTTGACTCTGGTCTACCTTATATTTTTTACTTTTCTGCCCTGGATCCCATGATATCATGGGATCCAAATTAAAAAGCCCATACATTAAAAAAAATCCTTAGACAGTACGTCTTTCCCCTTTTCATTTTCCCCTCTTTCTTTTTTCACTTGCAGCAAGAGACTGACCCTGCTTCTATAATACTTGGGGTTCTTCATCTTTCTAATCTTCTTTTTCTCTTTTTTTTTTGTCATCTTCCAAATCGATAAACCTTGGATCTAAATCTCCACCGGTTATAGGTCGTGGGCTTGAATGTCACCCACAGTAATCCATAAGAAAAATACCATGAGGCATGATTAACGTCAATGCCTAAAATGGAGTCGATAATGGCCCATGGGTAGCTCAATCCAATGGTGAATCACTCCTACAAAGGTGACAGGGTCATCACCTATCATGTTGCATGTGAGTTGGGAGTTTTTGATATCCAATAGTTTGCCACGATGAGAAGTGGTCTCACGAATGCAGATTTGACTTGAATGTGAAAATGATTTGTTATGGAATGATGTAACTACAAACCACTTTCTAAAAAACAACCACCTCTTTGTTGGTGGTTTATTTCTTATATTTGTGTTGCAGGAAAAGTTGATGAAGACTGATAGACCCATGATATCATGGCTTTTTGCAGGTTGTCATAGATAACTCTAAATCCCATGATGTCATGGGACTGTATGATGATATCCAGACGTTTCTACCTTACATTTGAGTAAAATAATTTGAAAAACGTATTGTGCTTGATTGTTGCAGTCAATATATGCAATAGAGACCAAGAAAACACATGAGATTATGTGAACTAAGTGATTGATATATCATGGCTTTTCTGCAATATATTTGATTAAAATATTTTTTTTTAAAATTTGGATAAAATGTTAGTCCAGCAACAAAACATAAAAAATGATGCTCATGTAGCCTTCGAAATGATGGTCATGTGTCAATTTTGCACGCTCTATTATTATTGATTCATAAGTAAAATACAAACATTAATTACAAAATGCAGTAATATAGAAACTAAAAAAGCCATGATATCATGGCTTTTCTGCATTACATTTGGATAAAATGTTTGTCCAACAACAAAGCATTAAAAATGATGCCCATGTAGACTTAGAAATGATGGTCATGTGTCGGTTTTATACTCTCTATCATTATTGATTCCCAAACAAAATGATCTTTGTTACTTACAAAATGCAGATAGTTTGTAATATAGAAACTTAAAAGGCCATGATATCATGGGATTATCCCATGATATCATGGCTTTTCTGCAATACATTTGGGTAAAATGTTAGTCCAATAACAAAACATTAGAAATGATGTCCATGTGGATTTATTTTGCATTGTATGTCATTATGTTTTCCCCCGTAAAATATAAAATTCATTACAACAGTTGAGGGGGACTAATTTTTTGCAACAGTCGTACTTTAGAAATGTTAGCCATATTTTTTAAGAACTTTTCATAAGCTCCAATTTGAAATGGGTCTGAGAAAAATGAATTTTTCTTGCTGGTTGCAGAAAGTCAGTGTCATAGAGACCGATAAAACCCACCATATCATGTGAACTGTGGTTGAAGAGAACATGTGAGTCCCATGATTTCATGGGACTGTGCCATGATATCATGGCTTCTCCGCAGCATATTGGGGCAAAAAGTTCTCCAACAATAGGACAGTAGAAAAAATCAACCGTGTAGATTTAGTTTCCAATTACATCATCCAATTCCACAATATGGTATTCACAAAATATATCCACCTACAAATACAAAAGGTTTCTAGTTACGTCATCAAAAAACACTTGCATTCACAAAATCACACATAATTTAGTGCCTTGAATAAATTGATGTTGATGTGTTGACCGGAGAAGAATGACCCATTTGGGTGACTTCACTCCCTTCATGCACAGATAGAATCCACTGCTGATAAAATACTTAGTGACTTCACTCTCTTCATGTACAAATAGAATTCTAGGCTTCAGCTCTGCAGTATGTTGACCGGAGAAGAAGAACCCATTTGTGTTCGAAAAGGGAGATTGTTTGCATACTTCATAACTGTTAAATAGAAATTTGGGCCTTGTTTTTCATCTGTAAGAATACTTGATGGAATACAGTTAAGCATGTAAGAACTGTGCCACATTAAAGTCAAATATACATTCGTGAGACCACTTCTCATCGTGGCAAACTATTGGATCTCAAAAACTCCCAACTCACATGCAAATGATAGGTGATGACCCTGTCACCCTTGTAGGAGTGATTCACCATTAGATTGAGCTACCCATGGTCCATTATCGACTCCATTTTAGGCATTGACGTTAATCATGCCTCATGGTATTTTTCTTATGGACTACTGTGGGTGACATTCAGGCCCACGACCTATAACCGGTGGAGATTTAGATCCAAAGTTTATCGATTTGGAAGATGACAAAATAAAAAGAAGAAGAGGATTAGAAAGATGAAGAACCCAAATATTGTAGAAGCAGGGGTCAGTCTCTTGGTACAAATGAAAAAAGAAGGAGGGGGAAATGAAAAGGTGAAAAGGGAAAAGACGTATGGTTTAGAAATTTTTTTAATGTATGCACTTTTTAATTTGGATCCATGATATCATGGGATCCAGAGCAGAAAAGTAAAAAATAAAATGTGGACCAGAGTCAAACGACTCTGGTGACATTAGGTTACTAGCACTCATGGAATTAGGACAACAATGTTTAAGAGGGGCCAATATGTTAAATCCCCATTTTTTTAAGGTACTAAGAATACAGCCATCATCATGTAACTTCAGTAGTCTTTGCCTGATTATGTTGGTATTGATGTGGTACTGTTTGTATGATTGTGTGCTGTTGACAGTAGGTAAACTACTGCACTACTACCAGCTAAATATTATTTCATTTATTTGGTAGAGCTTGAGAATATAGGCATGCATTTAAACACCACAATTCCCCTACTAATTATAGCTATTGCTGCAGTCAGTGGTAGTAATGTAATGCTGCACCAGATGCAGTAGTTCTATTTTTGTTGTTATTGGGGTTATTAGTAGTATTAACACTAACACTACTACTGATAATAAAATCATAGTCATCTTCATCGCAACCATGGGGGGTTTTTCAATGTGATCACGATGCTTTGGTGGTAATGGTGTTGGTTTTTGTGTAGGATCTTAGTGTGGGGAGATGGTTACTACAATGGTGCTATAAAAACGAGGAAGACAGTGCAGCCCATGGAGGTAAGCACCGAGGAGGCGTCCCTACAAAGAAGCCAACAGCTGAGAGAGCTCTATGAGTCACTCGCAGCGGGGGAGACCAACCAACCGGCCCGGCGGCCATGCGCCGCTCTCTCCCCGGAGGATCTAACAGAGTCCGAGTGGTTCTATCTCATGTGTGTCTCCTTCTCTTTTCCACCTGGGGTTGAGTATGTCTCTCTTTCTCTCACCTCTTTCCTTTGCACCTTTCATTTTCTTGTCCTATATATGTGTCTATCACTTGTGAATTTTCTAGTAACCTTGTGAATTTGTTCTCTTCTTTTTCATCTGGCCTATAGTATATGTGATGGTAAGATAACCAAGACAATTGGTACCATTGATCATAAGCAAATATCAAGTTCATGAAACAATCAAAGGTTTTCCCCCCTTGTAATGGTTGCACACTTGCACCCCATATGTAATGGGTGTTGTTAATGGCTGTTTTATAACAGTTCGCCTGTTACATATATACTAGTTGGAGAGGTTATAACCATTGTGTTACAAGTCATACGGATTAGTACTAAAAGTCTAAAACACCATTATTTATTTCTTGAATGCTATATTGTTTTATATTAACGTTTTACATAAAACATCCTAAAAGCTAGCCATTAATAATAATGAAGTTTTAGATGGAACATGGGATCGTTATGCCAATGTGATTCCTTGGAAACAAGAAAATCATGCCTTGAAACCATGTTCATGGTACTCGTTTTATGGTCATGGTCAAGAAGATTTTATCTAATAGATAATGTTCTCAACAAGACTATAAAAATCATTGAAGATTTTCCATTTTCGGTTTTTAAAATTTCTTTGAATGTTTTTATCCTAAATGAGATTTAAGATGGAGTCCAAGGTTCTCTCTTTCTTACACATGCACATGCATGCTTACACTATATCGATGCTATTCTTTGAATGAAGAACACCACACACCTTTCCTTTCTATGTGCCTATAAATTAAGACCAAAGCACAATACAAAGCAACTAACAAGTAATAAAAACAAACAAGAGAACAAGAACACATCATAATCTTATATGAAAAATAGTAATCTTCCTTAGCTAATTATTTTACTAAAACCTTAACATGTTAGTCGTAGAGGCAGTAAAAATGCTTTTGAATATTTTTCCTTAGGTGGAACTTGATCGGCGCACTTTTAGTGGCACGCATATTATTTCTAGTGTCGAGTTGTTCCTAGTAGAATTCGAGCTCATGACCGATTGCATTCGATACTATATTAAATTTCATCCAACTTACCATTTTTACCAAAACATCGAATAATAGAGGCAATGGAAATGCTTTTCATCACTCCCCCTTGGGTGGAACTCAATTTTTTTTTCTAACAAAGAACCCTTTAATGTGAAAGGAAAAAAAAAATCATGGACCAGATCTAGAATAATCCACTATAAAATGTGGCTAATGTCTCCTCTAGTCAAAACTAGAGGTTGCCAATCTTCAACAATTTTCAACAGTGGAATACAACTAGAAAGAGGCAAGGAGGATACCTCAAATGGAAACACAAAATTCTTTCAAACCAAATATTGAAATGGGCAAAATGATGTCCTTCTTGGTGTTGACTGGAATGAATCTGCACTCTTCTTCAAACTTGAGCTAGCTTCTTCTTCTCTTCTAATCCCCTAGTTGAGAGAAGAATGACAAAAGTCCTTCTTTCTTCTCTAAATTCGGATTTTAAGGGTTCTTTTAATTTGTTAAAACATGCACTTTTTTTTGTTATGGAATCTAAAACATACGCTTAGGACCCGTTTCTTTATCAGAATTTTAATAATTCATGTCCGAGAGAATTTCAAATTCTCCAAAAGTTGTCTCCTTGGGTGGAATTCCAAATCCTTCTTTTTTATCGAGGATTTGAAATTTCAACAAATGGTATAGAGAGTGGAATTCCAAAAACTCCAAAAGGTCTTTTGGATGGTTGAAATTTGAAACTCTAATGAAAGAAATACGACATTTTAAATGTTAGAGAATAGGATGTCACATCATGTCAAAAAAACCCCACCTCCCAAATTTTAGATAAATTCCGGTAAAAAAAAAAAGAGGTCCTTACTTCTCCTTTCTTGGAAAACTTGCTAAAGCAAGCCCACT
This sequence comes from Litsea cubeba, assembly GCA_012931725.1. Taxonomy (NCBI): domain Eukaryota; kingdom Viridiplantae; phylum Streptophyta; class Magnoliopsida; order Laurales; family Lauraceae; genus Litsea; species Litsea cubeba. The sequence continues at coordinate 100,631,495 of CM022945.1, forward strand.
CACTGGTATAACCAATGGGTAAAAGCCTTTTGGAACAATAGAGTCCAGCGAGTGGTTTTAGACTTTAAACATCACCTCAAGAAAGTAATACTTCTTTAATGCATGCCGGCTAAAGATCAATGCCATGCAGGTCCCACTTCTAACTCATCATGAGGATGAAACTCAACTTGAACCCTACTACTGGAGACCCAGCTCAGGGTCAAGTCATGAAAGGGGCCCTGTCAAGCCTACTATTCAGATGGACCTTGATAGGAACCTAAAGAGGAAAGAGAGATAGATGATCTAATTCGAGGTTGGACAGCCTTCTCGTGCAAGCACAAATTTTAGGGATAAATTATGATACATTTCTCATTATTCTTCTCTTACTAAATAGCCATAGTTGGCTTTACATGGATAGAAAAATAATTAAAAAATCTCCCTTACATCAAAGAAAAATCACCACATAATTAGTAAAGGAAATCCTACTACCTAACTGGGAAAGAAATCCAAACTCAATGGATGATTAGAATGATAAGTTAAGCCTCATCACTTTATTCACTTTCGAAACTTACTTGCAATTTGCATCACATGCATGACCCACAAGGTTTAACTTGTGTGGGCTAATGACTCAACCATCTGCCTGATCAGCCTGGTCACCCTGGCTGGGTTGGGTCCTTATCAGATCTCATTTGAAGTAGATTTCCTTGAATTGTAATTTAAATAAAGCATAATATTAGGTAAAAGAGATCAGCCTGATTTTATCCATTAGGTGGCAGAGTGGGTAGTAGCTATGAAGTCATATCTTTCTTAGTCGGTTTTCTAATGCTCTAAATTATAGGGATTTCTTCCATTTTGTAATTGGCCATTGGCTATTTAGTAGGACATAAGGAATGGAATAAGGCATCGATGGAATTATATGAAAAGTGTGCTTGCACAATGAGAGGCCCATTCATCCTCCAAATTAAACGAATCTATCTCAATCAGTTCTTATCGTCTATTATTAGAATGTCAATCCTGACATGGCTAACTTAGCTGCCAACACCAAAAACGAAGTACTTAACCATGATGGTCGACGAATTTGATGAAGAAGTCGGGCAATGTGTTGGGTCATTGTAAAATATTCAGGTGACTTTGGCTGCCATGGATGCTAAGTACGATCGCATTCTTTCGCACCTACCTATCAAGGAAGACAAGGAGAACAAGGAGGGGTCGAGTAATAGTAATGGCACGAATCAAAATGGACATCTCCACACTCGCATTGTGAGATTGGACTTTTCGAAATTCTCTGGTGAAGAACCTACATTGTGGATCTATCGAACCAATCAGTTAGATCTTCCTCTTAGAAGCTACAGATGAATTGGAAGACCCATTAGATGAGGACACAAACGCCACCCCCTTTGTTGATCAACAGTGGTAGCACTCGTAATTGTTGGAAGTAGGTGAATCTCGTGGATAGGTCTAAAAAACTTTGACCCACTTGATGCAGTACACAGCCATTGAAATGACTCAATTCAAAGCTGTGTATGGCTGACCAGCACCATCAATTTCCACATACATGCCGAGGTCCACCACAAATGCACAAGTTGAGCAAGATCTGTTGGATAGAGATGCACTCTTGCCTGATCTCAAACTCCATCTACACATTGCTCATAACAGAATCAAAGTTCAACAGTCTAGACACAACGTTGAACGTACATTTGAGGTGGGGGAAATGGTATATCCACGCCTCCAACCATACATATGCAAGCTACTATGGTCAAGCGTTCCAATAAAAAACTTGCAGCCTAATTTTTTGGATCATATAAAATTCCGGAATGTATTAGGCCAGTCGCTTATAAATTTTATCTACTGATAAAATCACATTTGCACCCAGCTTTTTCATGCGTCATTACTCGAGAAATGTGTTGAATAGGGAGTACCAATTCAACCCAAGCTTTCGGCTATAACTGATTCTGGAACTATATATAGACCCACTACCAGTTGAGCTTCTTGATCATATATCATATATGGTGGGAAAAAAGTGGAAAGAAACTTATCCATGAAGATGTTGATTCGCTGGGCAAACTTGGCAACTGATGATGCGAGACATGGGAAGATCCAGGCCCTGTTGAAGCAGGATTTTCCTGATCTTGACCTTGAGGACAAGGTCAATTTTGAAGGGTGAAGGAGTGATAGAGACCCAGCCCAGGGTTGAGTCATGAAAGGGGCCCTCTCAAGCCTACTATTCTGATGGATTTCATCTGAAGTAGATTTCCTTGGAATAATTTAAATAAAGCATGATATTAGGAAAGAGAGATCGACCCCATTTTATGCATTAGGTGGCAGAGTAGGTGGTAGCTATCAGAAGTCATCTCTTTCTTAGTTAGTTTTCTAATGATGTAAATTGTAGGGGTTTGTTTTCATTTTTGTAATTGGCTATTGGTTATTTAATTAGTAGGACATAAGGAACGAAATAAGGCATCGATGGAATTATATATCTTAAAATTGTACTTGCACAAGGAAATTGAACGAATCTACTTCAATCAGTTCTTATCACCTACCCAAATCTAATTCATGTGGATGAAACTCTACATGAACCTTACCAAACATGGCATAATATATTTTGACTCAGCTGAATGTTACTATAAAAAAGTGACTTTTAGCGGCAGAAAAATCCACATTTCTCCGTTTCTCCCCTTGTTAAAAGTCAAATGGATGTGATTTTTGGCTGAGAAATTTTTTCCCGCTGTTAAAACTGTTGGAAAAGCTTAGACGGCGTGTCTCGAGCCAAAAACGACAGTTTTAGCAGCAAAAATAATTTCAGCCGCTAAAAATGACTTTTAGCGATAGAAAAAAAGAAGGATTTTTCTGCCGCTAAAAATGACTTTTAGCGATAGAAAAAAAGAAGGATTTTTCTGCCGCTAAAAGTCACTTTTTTATAGTATTTCCTATTTTATTGAGTCTATAAGATAGATGTGGTTAATTGGTATGTGCAAATTCAAGCCAAAGATATCACTTTGACTGGAGTAATATTTGGCACATAGGCATTCAAGGGGAGATTCAATGGCATACATTAATGTATTTTGCTCCCAATTTCACTACTCGTGACAACAACGACTCCATGCACTTTGTTTCACACTATCTTTTAAACCAAACCGCTCCTTATATGGAAACATGAAACGAATGGTAATAGGACTCAATTAAATGAAAATGCTTATCAATCTTGACTCTTCAATCGATGAGTTTCTCTTGATTTTATTTCTTCATCAACACCTGATTGATGAGTAGAAATCAACTGATCAATGGTTTGTTTAAGAGGTTTGAGATTTGATGGTAAATTTCAACTAATCGTAGTAATCATTTATGCTTCATCTAAAAGGTTTGAGCAGTCTAGCTTCATTGATAGGAACTTTATCTATTTGGAGATGAAAGTAGTGTCCACTCATTCAAATGTAGGTGGGGTTGTACCCGACTGTCACCACCCTCTCCCTCTTCAATATCTCTCTACTATCAACCTGTAAGTGCATCTCCAGACATTACCTGACCTGACCCGGAAAGCTTGGGTATGACCCCTTTTAGGCCCGAGTTGATGGTCAGGTCATTCCTCCACTGATTGGGCCTGGGTCCAGGTCCAGCTGGATCATACATAAATACATGTGTCAAGAGCTGGCAAAAGACAACCTGATCCGCATAATATACGGGTCAGTCACGGGTCAATTTTTCTGAGCCACATTTAAATGGGTCAGATTAGGCTCAACCTATTTAACCTGAGTGACCAGCATTAGGTGTATCGAATGTATTGAGTGTTTCTTTTTATTTAACTAAAACTTATACTTACTATCGAATCGTATTGAGTGTATCTTTTTATTTTGATATTATATTTTTTATGAAAACTTTATTTTTATATCTATTAGTTTTGCCATTTTATTGCTATATATAGTCGCTCTTCAACAAATACATACGTACCATTCTTAAGGTATAAAATATTTCATTCTCTTTCTTTTTTCTCAAGTAGGGCCTTTGTTAGCTTGACTTAAGAACATTTTTGTTTTCTCTTGTCTCTTAGGAGGATTGTGGATATGAAAAAAAAAATACAATGAATATGGCATAAATAAAATAAAACAATCAAGTAGTTTCCTTGCTGTTTTCTCATCAAGCTGGCACAAAACCAGAGAGAAGGGCCAATTATAGGATCATGATCCAGGGCTTGTGACTATATTTTCAACCCAACATCAGTTGAGCTTAGGTTTGGTTTAAGATCTTATAAGAAGTAAATTAACGTTAACCTTATCATAACCCAGACAGAGATTATCCATATTGCCTATAATGATAGGTTGTAAATTGCACCAATAGAATTTAGGAAGTTAAGGATTATTCATTTAGATCTTATCTAATTTTTATGAATTAACTTACCGAGTTGTGTTTGATTTAAACCTGGGATATGGTAAGAGCCTTAGAGGACATAGCTTTGGATGCGGGTTGTGCGGGTCAACCTGACCTGCAGTAACCCGCAATGGCTATAAGGGTTAATGTGGGTTGGATCAGATTGATCCGTAGCGGGTGCAGGTTAGGCATTCTTGACCGTTGAATAACGAGTTAAGAGCGTCTAGACCGTTAAGCCCAGCCCGACCCACTTGTTACCTGAGTATGCGATTTAATAAGTACATACTTGGGCTCTAAGGCGATGCACACTCGCATCCACCGGAGTGAAGGCCGGGTCCAAGTATGTGTCTTGGTATAGGTACATTGATCAGATCCTTATACAACTGTTACTCACTGTTGGATGTTGGATTAAAGTTCATAAGAATGATACCTTGTAAGATCATTACAGTTGAGAGCTATAGATACAGAGGTTCTGATGATCTAAAAGGAGTATTTTGTATACATTAGGTCTTATACAGATCTTTCGATCCCGCACGTCCCCTCATAATTAACATGGCCTATGATGGTCCCCACAAGGGGTGCTCATGAGAGGGTGGCCCATATCATGTATATGGGGTTTCATTTTTTGGTACCTCTCATAGTTTCTATGGGAGATAATTAGATAAATATTATGAGGTGCAAGCACCCTTCATTTAAACGGAAAATATTCATGTGCATCCATCCCTTACTATGTTATGGTGAGAGACAACATAGTAGGATTGACTTTATAACACATTCGAACCATCCACACACATAGAACCCCCTTAAGTGCATTAGACCCATTGAATTTTCACCTTTCCAAATGGATTGGTCCGTTGGATTGAGGGTCAAATTTTTTCATTAAATTTGTGGGCCACGGATGAAGGAGTTAGAGGCATGAAATTGACCCCAAATTTGATATTTGGTCTCATCCGATGTGTCTCTTCCCATCCCCCACAAGGCCCATGATTAGTGGGTCCCTAGGTGGGCCTCATTAAGTTTGTCCCTCATCATATGGTGAAGGAATGATGCACAGGAATACCCCATCTTAACAATTCACATTTGCATAATGGCTTATAGATGAAAATACCACATTTCACATGTCATATGATATTGGATGGGGTTGATTTTTTTTCACATACCAGCCCTTATCAATATCTTTTAATTTCCCATGCTCTTGACACTCATCCAGGCAGGGCTCTATGAAGTTATCTCACTCATTTCACCATCTGAAACCTATCCATATTATATAGTGCAAAGTTGTTCTACCTTAAAAAAATCCATAGATGATCTGACAGAATGCAGGTGTGTAGTTTACCAGGAAAGGCATATACAAGGCGACGCCATGTTTGGTTGACTGGTGCAAATGAAGCTGACAGTAGAGTCTTCTCTAGGGCAATTCTTGCCAAGGTAAACCCAAATGAATGGCTAAGATTCATCCTATTTGTGCATTCTTTGTCACGATAAAATGTCTTTGATGTAGGTGGCTATTTTGCCATAAATTGTTTGCTTATGCTTTTATGATGATCTTCCCTTTTATTTTAGTCCCAAATAGGCATTTGATAAACAACAAAAGGGATACATTTTTGCATAAAGAAGAAAGAGAGAGAGATGACATGACCAACCTGGCCCATAAGCACCATTATATTCGGACAGTCGAGATGGTGTTTTAGTGTTCAGCAGCCCATGGGCTGACCTACATATATTCTTCTTGGGGCAAATGCTCTTCCAAAACCCGCTTCCAAAATTCACATAAAAACCTTGGGTTTGCCCCCAAAATTCAACTACCTGATTGGATCCACTCCCTTAAACGAAAATACTGGTCCGCCACTTGATTTGACCCTTGCAAGACCCTTCTTTTTTTCCAAAACACACTCCTCCCATTGATGGGCACTGCTGAGTTTCACTTCAATCAGAGTCATATACACTGTAGGTTTGTAAGTTTGATCAATTACACGTTTGAAGCAACAGTTCATTCATCTGATTTTAACAAATTTGGGCCAGTTCCTATCCATGGATTGCATATTTGCATTTCTTACGAGCCACTTAGCTCAAAGGTTGGCCCCAGAAGAATATAGAATGATGTAGTGAGCACCAGAACTCATATCAAGATCATTTCTTATGTGTTTTTTCAAGTGAGACACACACCACTCATGCTGCTTTATACTGGCAATTTGTTTTGCTATTTTTTGTCTCGGTTAAAGTAACTGCTAGTTGTCTGTGTTTGTTCACATCCAATGCAATTGCTGATTTGCTGTGACCATGCATCATCAGAGCGCTCGGATTCAGGTATTTCTCATCAACCCATCTTCACATTCTATATATTTTTTCCTTCTTACATCAATTTCCACTATTTAAGTTTGAATGCATTTCATGAACTTGCAGACTGTTGTATGCATTCCTCTCATGGATGGAGTCCTCGAACTGGGCACAACAGAGCGGGTGAGGCCCGCATACATAGTTTCCACATCAACTGGATCAAATTTTGATTTTCTAGTGCTGGAAATGGCTAACCCCTGTATGGGATGATTTCTGAATGAGATTTTGGCTCATGGGTCAATGCTGCATCGGATTCCTGAGCCCACCATATTATTTATTGTACTGTAACCCACAATCCTGGACAATTAGATTGACTCTTCCTACTGTTAGATCAATACTTCAGGTCAGGTTTGTGTTGGGCCCATAACCATTGCCTTGAAGTTCAACCCTACCTGATCAGAGTTGGGAGACCAATCTAAGACCAATTCTAGGCCCGGGGCACATATATCAGTTGAGCATGATTCTGAACTTAAAAGGCAAATTAATAAACGAGTTGGACCAAAGTTGAATCCAGGCCAAACAATCTTGACTAAAAAGGATCCTGTGCTGACACAGGTTCAAGAGGATATGGGTCTCATTCAGCATGCAAAGAGCCACTTCATGGACCACTGTAATCAACAGCATCATCCCAAGCCTGCACTCTCCGAGCAATCCACATCTGCATCCTCCCCCGATCAGCTTCGCTACCATTTGACACCCATCCCACCCATATTATCAGCAGTGGACCCTCAAGTCAAAGAAGCTGAAGGCACCCATGACGAAGAAGATGATGATGATGGCGAAGACGAGGAAGAGGAAGAAGATGAATTGAACTCTGAAGCTGAAACAGAAAGAGAGAGCCCCACAAATGGTGCCCCAAATCCCTCACACTTGCATGTACCAGTTTCTCATGGTGCTGTCATGGCTAAAGCTGCAGCCGAGCCAAGTGAGTTGATGCAATTGGATATGTCAGAGGACATTCGGATCGGCTCGCCAGAAAACTGTTCTAATAATGTAGAATCAGAGCTCCAGCAGCGCCCTGTTGATCATCAGCGACACACAGAATCCTACCAGGCTGAGTCAGCCCAGCCCTGGCCATTGCTCCAATATGAGTTTGGTGCTGACCCACTGCCTTCAGGTAACAACTTGTTTTGATCGTTTTTTCTTTTTTGTATATTTATAACGGAGAGTGTCCCAGTCCTTTGGATAAATCCCACCCTGGCCAGTGTGGTCATGCAGTTTTCATAACTTACATGGTGAGATGCTGAAAGTTGGCCAACCCATCACCATGATATCCGGGGGAATGGTGGATAAGTAGGCCCTCACTTGCATAGCCATTTTATTCGGTAATGTGAGTGATGTCATGGTTATAATCTTATCTAAACATGTCCCGAAATTAGAGTGTTCATAAACGTATAAACACGTATGAATCCAGTCTTGAAGATGACAATTTCAACCCAATCTTCTCTTATGCACCTCCCCTTTAAAAGGGTGCTTGTACCATAAGAGGATTCCACATGCTGCAAATTTTCATTTTCATGACAGAGAGGAATCCTGCATACGTAAACCCCACATAAGAAATCGCAATCCTCTCTATCTAAGAAAATCAATTCATTTTTTCCTTTTCCAAGGAAAATGCTTTACACCAACAATCGGAAAATGAGCTGCATGGAAAATCAGAAGAATTTTCCTCCATCGTGGATTCTGCTCATCGCACAAACATACCCTAAAGAAAGCACGATGGTTTTGTATTTGCATAAGATGAGAGTGCTAAGAGGAAGTGATGTATAGAAAAATAATAATAATAAAAGGAAAAACCACCAAGCCCTAATTGCAACTGGCCCAAATCACTCAATCTTCGTTGCATTCACTGCAGAACTCCATCTCTCCAAAATAAAATGTAAAACCACCTGTGGTAGCGATCATTTTGATCCAAGATTGTATATCATTTTGTGGGACCAACGCCATCAATTTTTGGGTCCTGCTATACAATTCTTCAGTATCCAGCTGATAGATCATCTCCCTTTTCTTTGAATCATCCAATCAAACAAAGGCATGCCAATAAAATTTACCTATACTGCAGAGTGGGGCCCACCCAGTCCTATAGATGGAAGAATTTTTTAACATGGATGTTGATGTACTCATGTAGGTGGGTCTCAAATCCAAGAGCAAACCCATGAAGATGCTCACTACTCCCAGACAGTGTCGATGATCCTGCAATTTAATGCAAGCCGGAGGGCAGTTTCTTCTTCAGCTTCCTCCAACCTTAGCTACTCCCAGCAGTCTGCATTCTCCATATGGAATCGCATAAGCGATCGTCATCATCCACTCCATCACCTTCCAGCATTAGATGGAACTTCTCAATGGATGCTCAAGTACATTCTTTTCACCCTTCCATTGCTTCACACTAAATTCAGAGACGAGAACTCCCTGAAGTCACGAGACGGTGGCGATGGTGGAACCCGGTTACGGAAGAGCGCCTCTCAAGATGAGCTGAGCGCCAATCATGTTCTTGCAGAACGTCGGAGGAGAGAGAAGCTAAACGAGCGATTCATCATCCTCAGATCTCTGGTTCCCTTTGTCACTAAGGTCAGTAGGAGGAACACTGGTGAATTCTACATTCTTCTGGAAGCTGAGCAATGTCTATTACCTAATTGAAAAATCACAACTATTTAATTGCACTAGTGAAAAAGGTGTTGTATATGGGGATATGTGCTGCTCGCGCTTAAGCATCCTGATGACAGGACAGCAATACATCCAAATGCAAGCAGCTCATATCAGCATGAACAGGTATCATGATAAAAGAAATCTGTTAACCACAGTAAAGGACTACAGTGTTCCTCATTGACAACCTTTAATGTAGATTGGTAATGTTGTAGATGGATAAAGCGTCAATACTAGGTGACACAATCGAGTATGTAAAGCAGCTGCGAAAGAAGATACAAGACCTTGAATCCCAGGACCGGCAGTTTGCAATTGGCCAACAATCCAAGGGAAAACAAGCGCACGATTCGGACAATTCCAAGGAGCAATGCATCCAACAGAAGAGTGGTCTGGCAAAGGCTAACGTGCCTCAAATCATGAGCAATGACAGAACCCGGCTTCCAGCAATGGAGAAGAGGAAGATGAGGATAATTGAAGGGACTGAGAATGCACAGACCAGAGCGGTTGAAGCAATCTTCAGCAGCACTGTGGAAGTTTCTATAATCGAAAGTGATGCCCTTTTGGAGCTAAAGTGTCCATACAGAGATGGGCTACTTCTTGAGATTATGCAAGTTCTTTGTCAACTTCGGTTAGAAATTACTGCTGTCCAGTCATCGTCAACTGATGGTGTTTTTGTTGCAGAATTACGAGCTAAGGTATAGAGATTCCAGATAATTACACACTAAAATGCATACATCATCAACATGCATGAAATTATCAATTTTGACAATCATATAATACGTTCATAAAATGCCAAAATATCACAAATGATGCATCGTATTTTTTTCTTCAGAGTTCAGAAATTACTTACAGTTTCTAGATTGGCATATTTTTGCAGGTAAAAGACAAAATCAATGGAAAGAAAGCTAGCATTGCAGAGGTTAAGAAGGCAATTTACCAAATAATCCCCCCTCAACGATATGAACGGTAGCATTTTCTCTTTGAAAGCAACAAACCAGATTTCCAAGTTGGAAAGGAAAAAAAAACAATCCATGGCTGGTTAGGATGCAGAGTGCCAGCTTACCTATCACTGATTTTTTCTTGTAAATGGTTGCTATTTGAGGGAGGGTTGCCTTTGTTTCGTAGATTTAACTGTAAAATCCTAACCATTAAGTGTAACACATTAACATGATTTGGGTTTCTGGGAGATCATGTATATTGAGGATGGAAGCAGTACAAAAACAAGCAACGGAGAAAGATATCTAGGGCCAACTATATAGACACCAAGAAAGCCCCGGTCCTTTGCTGACCAACAACATGAAATAAAATAGAAAAAAAGGGGCCAAACCTAAATATGGTGACATCAATATGCAATTGAAACTAACATACATGCACAAGATATCAGAACTTCATGGCATTTGCCAGGGTAGCGAGACTGACCAGGGCAAATTGACTTGAGAGTTTTCACTGTGAAATATAAAAAGACAATAATGAGAAACCACCTCTACACTTCCTTAACCATAATGGTGCGTCTTTGATTGATACCTGGGATAGCCAAATGTAAGAATGGCCTGGATGCACCAGCATCAGATCAGCTTCCTATTCGCATTTGGAAATTTCCCAAATAGACAGAATGGCAGAAACAGGCAGCATTAGAAGTTCAATCTCGTCAAGTAGAACAATATCCAACTTCCAATCACACATGAATTTCTTCACTGGAACCCTTTTTGATGACTTTCCTAATTGGCCTACACATATTAACTCCTCACTACTCAGCCAATTGGAGAAATCGTTCTCTTCTTTCATAATTCACAGAGAAAACCAGATTTAGCAGTCCTCATTTACACTTCCCTTTCTTCTTCAACTTCTTACCATTCAACAGAAGGTCTTCTTTCCAGATAAAGAAACAACCATTTTTTTCCGACGTCATCAAAGTCCACATCCCAGCTGTTTGCCAAGACCCATCAACATATCTTCCACCCAATGGGGTCTATATTGCTGATGGTCTCATTGGAGTTTCCCATGTTTGGACTCTAACATAATGTGTTGCCTGCCTTGTTTCTTCCTCCACTGACTTGGCCAATTATTGTGTGCTATGGTTAAACTTCAACATTTTTGTTGACACCTAAAATTCAACATGTACAAGATCCTTTCTGTTCATAGGAAGATTACACAAAACAATACAATCTGAGACATCTCTCATGGCCGCGAAAAACCATCAAATGTCTCCATCATTGGTTAGTTTTTAGATTGTTGGGGGGATAAAATTTCTTGTTAATTGTTGAAATTCTTCCTCCGGGATGGATTATGCTTCCTCATTATCACTGTCTTAAAGGCCATCCTAGACCTGCTGGATATAGGGGTTTTTTCTTACGAGATTCAGAAGGGCTAGTTTACAACCCATTTGTGTCGACTAGGGTGATCAACATGGAAATAGATGGACTGATGATCTGTAATGTGTAACTAGTTGGTTGATTATTTGAGGGTTATGAACAACATTGTAGCCGGAACATAGTAGAAGATTGCAATCATTGTGGGAATCACGACCGGTCTTGGAAGTTGATAGCAGGCTGCACTGGCAATACATCGCAGCTTCTTGGAGGATGAATTTTCATCTATACCCTTTAAAAATCTAAAAAAAATACGGAAAAAATATATTGAAGAATGCAAGAGTCTTTTTTCCCCACTAGGGAACATTGTAAAAGTAAGAATTGGTCCTCAGAGGTAAATAGATATTCTCAGTGTTTTATCATAAACTGTTGATTATGGATTCCATCATGATACAGTGGCATGGACCATTGAAGTGTAATCATGCAGCACATCATTTCGACAATTTGAATAATTGAGTCATGAACCTCACCCCGTACAAACTGACAGCCCCTGATTGATATCAATTATGTGCTCTCTCTTTATCGAGCTCACCCAGATGCAAGTCACTTAGGGGGGATAAGGGGATGGAAATAACTAATCAAGGACTAGGATTCAACCAAAAATAGTTCGACCAAATTATCCTAACCCATGATTTGAGGTCCTTAAAGCTTAACAGTCTCTTAATCATGCATTAGGACCTAACCATAATTGACCCAAACCCTCGCAAAAAACCACCTCTTGGATTTAACACTCAACCCATTTGGTACTGATCTGACTAATTATCAATTTTAGATTTAAATTACCACATGATTACACTTAAATCGATGAATTTAAGGCCTTAAATCAAGGATCCTGACTCCACTGAAGATCAGGAATTCAGACCCTACAAGGCAAGCTTAGAGAATTCTCTCAGCCCATCCCTAAAAATCCACCAATGGGCCCCACGGCTTAAAACCAAACCAGTCAAAAATAACTGTCACCCCTTGATTAGCTCTAAATATTTCACTCCACCTAAAGTTGGGCCCATTGCCAAATTGATCATGCATAAAACATTCACGTGTTCTATGCATGTTCCGCATAATAGTGGGTTCAACTTTGATTGAATTGAAATAAAGAGCAGAGCTAATATAGTGGATGATAGTGATTTTTAGTTTGGATTTAGAATATGAACCTCACTGATGGGTTAATAAGGGATTGGCTACAAAATTCTTTATAGAGGGTCCTGATATTTAAAAATCAGAACACTTAGGAAACTACAATAATTTCCTTGTAAAAGCAACTACCAATTAAAATAAGACATGTTGCAAAGTTTGTTGAGCGTAAGGCCTACTAAACACAAAAGGGCTTTAGGATCTAGTGATCTTATAAAACAATGAAGTCTGATGTATGTCACCAATTGCACCATCTGAGTTCATGAAAAGGATGGTAACCAAATTATCTATTTTGACCATCCATTTAATGATATTTGATTGGTTAATTGAAAACATCCAACAGGCCTAATTTCTATGTTGATGGCTAGATTCTAAAAGTAGGCCAGTAGGCCTCACAAACTGTGCCATGTGTTCTATTTTAATCAGTAGTTTAACAAGAAAACTGATGTAGTTTCATCAGCATGTCTCCATAAAAAGAAGTAGAAGAAAGGGTGCAGGGAGAAGTAACAGCCGCAGCAGAAAGATACTCTTGCAGACAGATATGAATAGTATATTGGCCAATACATGGCCAATATTTTAAAGTATGAGATGTAGCCTGGGTCATTGATGGGTCTCACCAATTGGCGGATCATTGACTCCTTCGTTGAAATCTCCTGCGTATTAAAAGGGTCAAAAGTAGTTGGTATAGCTCCTAAATTTCATTTATTGTTTGGCAAAAGGGCAACGCAGTTTTCTCACTCGCAAAAGGGCTATTCAGCTTCCTCATTTTCCTTTAGAAGGTTAGTTGTTATTAGCTGCTGATTTACAAAATACACTCATTTAACAAAAGAGACAGCAACTATAGTGCCTTTATCTAAAGAAATGTGCTACAAGGAAAAATAATACGAAATGATGCTATTGATGGAAGAAACAAAGACATTCCAAAAGGTCATGAACCAAATAAAATAGACACAGTGAGAGCAGCTATTGACACAGCATAGGGATGAGGAGAAGAGCCAACAGGGTAATCTCCAGGCCAAAGGCTTAGGGATAGGGATCCATAGGATAAAAAATGTCTCGGTCTCACACCAAAGACAAATAATTAAGAGAAAATTCTCAATGAAGAAATTTTATTGATCACCGAACTTATCCCTAGGGAGGGATTACAATCCTTTATATAAACTTATAACGTATTCTTGGAAATAATTCTAATTAAAACAAACACTAAATCAAATAAAATAAAATTTCTAATTAATCTTATAATTATCCCTAAAATTCAGCTAACAGTCTAACACTAAAAATAGGAAAAGTCTTGCATGATCTGAAGATTCTCTTTATGGGCTTAGTAGCTTGAGCCCAGTGGGTTGCCAGATCATGGATCCGGCCTGCATCAGCCCCCCCTTAGGGAACTCGACCTCGAGTTCAATAGGTGACCTCCTGGGTTGAAGAGCAATCGCACAAACTTCCAATTCTCTTGTGGATCTTCATATGGTTTGTAAGCTTCACTAAATATTTTGCTCCATGACAATCTCAAATATTGCCTCGTTTGATGGTTGGATTTTGCAAAGATGCGCGCGAACAAACTGATTCTTCACTTTCTGAATTTGTATCAGCTGCTCACAATCTTCTGATATCAACGGTCGGTCCCCGAAGATGAGATCAACATGAGGAACTTCAAAGGTTTGTTCTTTGTCCGTAACCTCTTGTGTAATAGCTTTGTTATCTGGTAAGCAAATTGGCTTGTCAGGAAGTGGACTTGTGAGTAGAACCATCAGATCAACAGACTTGATGTTGACCTGATCTAAGTCTTTAATGTCCGCTTGTACTTCGTCGTTCTTTGCCTCTTGCTTCTTTAGATCATCACTGTCCATAGAAAGAAATTCAATCCCAGTTCCTTCAAGTATATCCAAAGTATGATCTTCCTCACAAGTGGGATTTTTTGGCTTTTGTTCTTGCATCTCAGTGTTAGTCTTGATATTCTCTGTCAAGGGTTCCACAACATTGGCCTTTGTCGTTTGTGGAGATTTTCTTTCTTGACACTTAGCTTTTCGCAAGTGAGACCGTTTAAGCATGCACTCAACACGAATTGCTTCCTAATAGGCATCATGACTGGTTTCGCAGTAATTCATATTATGCAATTTGTTTGGTCTCAAGCCTCTGATAAAGCGATTCAAATCATGTAGCTCACTCTGTTCCAGTTCACATACTTGTTGTAGCCTTGAAAATTGATCAGAATATTCACTCAAAGTAGACCTCATTGGCATAATACCAATCTCCATATTTATGGTCATACAACATTCTTTGAACTTCATTAGAGCACCCAAATATTTGCATATTAGCTTCAATGGAAGAATATAAAATTTATTGCTTCACAAAAATGACTAACCTAGATCTTGTTGACAGAAGTATGCACATGTAGACAGATCGTTGATTGGATATCAGATGGCCAAGATGCCACCTTTTGAGAATCAACGGTTGAGATTAAGCAGCCAGAAAAATATGTACTTTGGCTAAACTGCTCAAATTAAGGGCTGGGCCCACTTTTCTTTCCTTTTCTTTTTTATACTGCAGCTGGGCCAAGCTTGACTCGATTTTAAAGCCCAAAATATGGGCACGTCGTCTCACTTGAAAGCGGGAGTGTGGGGCACGTGTGAGCCAAAGGATCCCTTTTTTAAGTTGTCTCGAGCTTGATGCAACAAAGAAATGGAAAAGGGGTTTTGCCGTAAGTGCCCAGAGCGCGGAGCGGGGGGTGGGAGCAGGAGTACCGAAATGATAAATTTTAAAATAATTATATATCCGGAGCGCTTATACAATATAGTGCTTGTGGGTTTATAAACAAGTAACTAATGGGCACAAATATATCTTATCCATATATTCAAGTATAAATAATAGAGAAAAAATAACTTTGTAATTTGATCACATAAAATAGACAATAATTAATAAGTCAAAAGAATTTTCTTCATTCAAAAGATAAATATCAAGCTTACAGAAAAAGAAAATGCACAAAAAACCAAAATTCTGCACGGTTCACTCCATATTCGGTCGAACCGCACTCCGAGGATGGTCGAACCGCACTCCGAAGACGGATCCGCTCTAAAAGCGCCGATCCACGTTTTCGGAGCGGGATTGAAAAGGCTGAGAGGAGGTTCCAGGCACAAAGGTTTTGCCCCTCTTTTCATTGCTATTGGCGAAAGGAGGATGGAGGGTCCTGGCTTAGGCGATTTTAATGGGTCGTCGGTGCAGATGGACGACGACGACGGCGCGCCAACGGAGATTATGCTGATGAGGACGGACGATGAGGGGTTCGGATGGGTTGAACAAGGCAGGGAGGAGGTGGGGCGGGAAGCTGGATGATGCAATCCTAGGGTTAGGATGCAAGTGCCGGAGCACAATTAGGGTTCCGAAGAACAATCACTCGAAGAAGAAACAGTCTCCAACGAAAAATCCACACAGGGAGTTCTATTAACTCAATTCTAATCTCCGAGATAAGCCTCTACAAAGCCATATAAATAGTAAAAGACAAGGATAAAAATATCGGCCGATACGCTTATATCGGCCGTATCGGCCGAGGCCGATACGATTATTTGAAATAATCGAGTATCGCCCCGTATCGGCCGATACTCAAACGTATCGGCCGATACGTATCGGGGGGTTTAAACCCCACCCCCCCCCCCCCCCCCCCCCCCCCCAGCCGACCCATGTGCAATTATTTTCACCTACGTCTTTCTTTCACTCATCTTTCTAGTTTCTACTATGACTCTTTGAGCTTGTGAAGCTCTAAAGTGAGTCTAAATCAAGATTTTACCACAAGAAGTCAACATTCAACTAACTCTCTACTCTGTCATTTGGCTCATTTCTAAATTGGTGTTGATTGTTGATCACTTCATAGTTCATTCACTTGATTGAATTTGAACCTTGAATATTGAAGTATTGATATTTGATTGTTCAATGTTCAATTGTTCAATAATGAGTAATGACTAATGACTAATGAGTAATGACCTAAAGTCTTATGCCTTTATTCCATGTTCTATTTTTTTTATGAGTTTTCCATTACTTTCTAAATTACTATGACTAAGAAATATGAATACATGTGAAAAAACTAATCATTACTATTATTTTCTATTTATACAGCGATATAGGACTTCATATATTGAGGGCACCGATACGCCCCCTTTTCTTACTTACTTTTGCAAAAGAACCACATATTCTTTCATTTTATAATTTTTTGGATTTTCTGGAAGTTTTTCAGATTTTTTGGACGATTTTTTCAAATCGCACCGCTACGCCGATACGTATCCCCAATACGCTACGTATCGCCCGTTTCGTATCGGTTTGGCGGCGGGCCGATACGCTCGCCGCTACCGATATTTTTATCCTTGGTAAAAGAAATTTAAACCCTAAGAAACAATCCTAATCAAACTAGGAAACAGGAAGCACAAAATATTAGAAACTAATCCTAATTATATTATTTGCTAAAAATAAAACTAATAACAATTAAAATTGAATTTCATGGGTGGATCCCACATGTGGCCCACGAGTGTATGGCAACCGTGTGCTACTGCATCAATTCTCCCCAGGTGGGAAAAGAGTTCGTCATCGAACTCGGCTCTTCTTCTTGATGTTACTTCTGTAGATAGTGTGCACGTGAAGCGCATCATTGGGGAGACAAGAACTTGACCCTTGCTTTAGTGGTGTCGGCTTCAGAGGATGGAGTGTGACTTGCTTCGCACCATGCATAAATGTGTATGTATTGTCGCGCATGCCATTAGTTCCATTCTTGTCATACATTCAGGGGCGACCCAACAAGATATCACAACTATCTATGGGTACCACATTACACTAAATAGTATCTGTATAATCTGCACCAATGGAAAAGATAACTGGACATGCATACCGGACTTGCACCTCATCACCTGTCATTAACCATCTAGCAAAATAGGGACAATGATGCTTCCGAACTTTCAGTTGTAAGCGATCCACAAAAGCTTGGGATATAATATTCTGACTACTTCCTCCATCAATGACTACCGTGCATTCCTGACCATTGACTGTTCCTTTGGAGTGGAAAATATTCTCTCGCAACCACTTTTACGCAGTAGTTGATGGAGCATCGGTGATGACCATGAGAGATTCACCTTCAATTGCATTGTAGATCTCTAATTCTTCTGTCTCAGCTGCAACCTCGGTTCTCTTTAGGATCATCTGGGACATCATTCTCATCACTTTCATTCTCAATGAAGTGGATGCGTTTGGGACATTCCCTTGCACGATGCCCTTGTTGGTGACAATTAAAGCATGTGATCCTATTTTGACCGTCGGGCTTGGTGAAATCTTTCTCCGATGAATCACTCGGCTCAGAACCTGCAATTGAAGAATTATTCTGCATAACCCATTTAGAAGCATTGAGTTTTCTGGCTTGATGATGTGCAATCCCGTCAGCTTTGACAGCATGCTGAACAATCTCATCAACATTTTCAAAATGCTTGAATGTGAGGATATCTTGTATGCAGGGGCAGAACCACATTGAGGCCTGGGGGGGTGCACTTTGGAAAATCCTTTTAAAGGACCAAAATGCCCCCCCCCCCCCCCCCCCTCGGTTTTTGAAGTATAAAGAAAATTAAAATAAAAGGAGGGGGCAGATTGTAATTTCTGAAATACAAAAAGCACTTTGGAAAATCCTTTTAAAGGTCCAAAATGCCCCCCCCCCCTCGGTTTTTGAAGTATAAAGAAAATTAAAATAAAAGGAGGGGGCAGATTGTAATTTCTGAAATACAATAAACACTTTGGAAAATCCTTTAAAGGTCCAAAATGCCCCCCCCCCCTCGGTTTTTGAAGTATAAAGAAAATTAAAATAACAGGAGGGGGCAGATTGTAATTTCTGAAATACAAAAAACATTTGACCTAAATCATCTCAAATCTCATTCGATCCATGACCCATTTCACTTCAAATTTTCAATCCAAAGAGTGAGAGACCGAGAGATAGAGAGAATGAAGAAAAAGAAGCTATGAGCTGAAGATGGGTTTTAGATTATTTGGTTTCTCCATCACGAGTGTGGTCGGCACTTCCAAGAGCTTCTAAACCCATCAGGTAATGCTCTTCTTCCTCCATCTCTCCACACTATGTTTTCATTTCTTTATCTGAAAATGTTTAGAGATGCCTTATCTTTTCTTGTTTCATCAAGAATCTGTAGGTTTTCTTGTAATGGCATCTGATTTCTTGGAGCTATGGGTTCTTAAAGCTATATTTAGGTTCTTTGTTAATGGGTTGTTTTTGTTTTTGTTCTATTTATTTTTTTGGAAGAAAACTGGGATTTTTTCTTTAAGGTTTGATATTGTGTGAGATTTTTTACACTTTATTGGAATAATATCTAATTGGGTTTTTTATTTTTCAAAATATCTTTCTGAGTATTTGTATTTGATGCTTGCTCCTGGGGAATGAGTTTTTGAAATCTAATTCATGATGGGTTTTTCTCTTTTTTTTTTTGGTAGAAATTTTCCTGTTTATTTAATTGTTTTTTGAGGATTTTGGGTACAAATGGCTTTAATGCCTTGTTCATATCTTTGTAATTTTTTCAGCTATGAGAAGAAATTTTGCCCTTTTGGATTGGGTATAGGAGAGTGAGCTACCGAGCTTCCTTTGAAAGATGTTTGTCAGTTTGTGTTAGCCTGTTCCATTTTGATAGATGATTTAGTTGAAATGTACTAAGAAACAAGAGGAAACTACCTGAAAAATCCCCATAGTGAGCCATGAGTAAGGAGAGGACCCAGCAAGAGTTTAGAGACGGCAGGGGTCTTTTTTTGTCGTTTAGCAATGTTGTCGATATCGACAACTATGTATCAGTGAGTTGAATTAAGAATTGTAAGTCAGCTGCTACTTGAAGGATAAAAGTTGTCGATAGCGACGACATTAGGTTGTCGATATCGACCAGTTTCATCAGTGGGGTGAATTAAAAGTTGTAAGTTAGCAGCTGCTGGAAGAGATAAAAGTTGTCGACAGCGACGACATTAGGTTGTCGATATCGACCAGTTTCATCAGTGGGGTGAATTAAAAGTTGTAAGTTAGCAGCTGCTGGAAGAGATAAAAGTTGTCGATAGCGACAACTTATGTTGTCGATATCGACCAGTTTCATCAGTGGGGTGAATTAAAAGTTGTAAGTTAGCAGCTTTTGGAATAAATAAAAGTTGTCAATAGCGACAACTTTTATCTTTGACAACTTTTATCTGATAGCTAATCAACTCGTTTGCATGGTTTTATAGTGTGAATCCAATATATTAAACCCAACTTATGGTCATTAGGAATGTCTTAAAAAGCAAACACCATGGAATAACTGAATACAACATTCTCCATTTATATTAAAAAAGTTGTTAGCACCATTCACATTCCAACATTCATTACAGCCATCCAATACTTACAAAAGTAGCAAAACACAATAGATAAAAAGCTCAATTTGCAGTGTTCAAATCTACATGGATCTCATTTACATGCTTCAAATATACATGGAACCCATTGACATCACCATACAGCCCATTTACATCAGCAGCCATACAAGTCGTATACATCAACTGCCATACAAGTAAAAGGCATCGCACTGGTCAAGCTTGGAACAACTCATTTACATTACCAACTCCACCAAAAATGAATGCAATCTCTTTTGGTCAAGCTTGGAACAACCCATTTAGCTGGGACACAACCACTGCACTAGAGAAATTGTATCTTCCAGAGGGCTGGAAAGCTGCCACTACAAAACAATGCAAGACAGCACCACAGACAACACCACAGCTAGAGCTAGACCAGACAGACACCACCAGCAACAGCTCAAAACAGAGAAGGGAGCTAACAAAAAATAACTGCAAGCTGTACAAAACCATGAGACCACCTAAGATAGGCAAAACAGGGCCCAACAGAACTGCAGAACTCCACACCTCACTGAGCAGAGAGATCTACCCGGGCTGCCTCCAGACTAACTTGAAATGGCAACTGAGCTGAGTAGAGAGAGGAGGATCTCTACAACTCGACAGAAACCAGATGCTACAAAAGAAAGAATCTCTTCCAAAGCTTACAACAAGAAGCTTAGATGACTTACAACAAGAAGCTTAGATGACTGGGCTGGAAAGACTCCCCTACAATCCTTTGCACAGCAACTCCACAGCCACTACCCCAGCTAAAACTGGGCCTAAAATCCTCAGCTAGCACTAAACCAAACAGGCCAAAAGCTGCAACAAGCTGCAGAGGAGCTAGAAGTTGAACACTTGAGAAGCTCTTCCAAAAATCTACTGACATGGAAGGCAGATAACTCCACTACCCCAAGCAGGCTGACGGAAAAATCAAACCAGAGGCTACAAGAGCACCCACTACAATGAGAAAGGCCAAATCGGGCGCTGAGCAGAAACAGGGGACTATCCCTACAGCTGGACCAAATCAGCAGCAGCTATAGGATAGCCTAACCCATCAAGATCTTCCTCCTCCGAAACCGAGGCCCCATCAAGGCTGAAATCACGATACCCAATATCGGTCCGCACCCGAACCATATGCCCATCAGAGGATCTCTGCAGAGATGAAGAGGGCTTCTCTTTTTGATCTGGGTAGTCACGAATCCGGCCAATGACTTCAACCGAGTGGTCTGTGGAGCTTCTTTCGTGGCAGAGATCGGATTGGGAGATGGGTGGGTGTTCTTTGCAGAGGGGAAATGCATACGATGCTTGGAATGGAGGTTTTTGAAGGGGTTGTTGAATGGCTTGAAACTGGTTTAGATGAAGGTGTTGAAACCCCTTTTCAAACCCTAAAACCCAAAACGAAAATCACCATTAATCAAGATCAAAATGAAAATCGCCATTAACCAAGCCCAAACCTTTTAATGGAATCCAACAAGCACTTTGGCTAATTCCATGTAGAAGTTTTCTGAGAAGGAAAAATCTCCAGAACACAAGTTGCAAACGATGAAAAGAGTTTGACGAAGAAATGCAGACACGGGGCAATGTATAAAGGGTTTACGCATATTTGTCGATATCGACAACTTTTATCTCTTCAAGCAGAAGCTGACTTACAACTCTTAATTCAACTCACTGATAAATGTTGTCGATATCGACAACATCGCTAAACGACAAAAAAAAACCCCTGTCATCTCTAA
The DNA here is from genome assembly GCA_012931725.1 of Litsea cubeba. Lineage (NCBI taxonomy): Eukaryota > Viridiplantae > Streptophyta > Magnoliopsida > Laurales > Lauraceae > Litsea > Litsea cubeba. The sequence goes on from CM022945.1 coordinate 100,653,423, forward strand.
ACTCTTGTTGGGTCCTCTCCTTACTCATGGCTCACTATGGGATTTTTTCAGGTAGTTTCCTCGAGAAACAATTATTTTGCAAGTTTTCTTTGCTTATATTTTGTTAAGGCTGAATTTTCATGTAAAATTTAGTCTTGAATCGTAATATATTTTTCATGCTTGAACTTACAACTATGTTGAAAGAAAATTTAAAAAATATGATAGTTATAATAATTGGTGAAATAAAAATTTATTCAAGTTTTGCCCCCCCCCCGAGATGAAATCAAGGTTCCGCCCCTGCTTGTATGTCAAGTGTAAGCCCATTAAAGTATCTGTCAACTAATACATCCTCATCTTCATTCAAACCACAACGAGCTTGCATGGTCATAAACTCCTCAGAATACTCAACAACTGTCTTAGATCCTTGTTTCAAATATTGAAAACGTGAACGCAGATCTCTGGAGCAATTGACAGGCCAGAATTTATGCTTCAACAAATTTTTCATCTCGGCCCACGTGTCAACCGGGTCAATTTGTTGGTATCTTCTCTTCTTTTGCAACTCGGCCCACCATATCGCAGCATAATTGCGAAATCGAATTGCCACAAGTGTAATCTTATGACCATCCGCCATTGGTTTATGTGCAAAAATACTTTCAACACACACCAACCAATCCAAGAATTCATATGACTTCAATTTCCTATCATATTCGGGAATCACAAGTTTAATACCCAAATCGTGATCAACATTTACTGCATGGGGATCCCGTTGATTCCGATTATGTCCTCAATCATCTCGATGAGTATCCTCACGCCGATTAGTTTCCAAATTGGTTAATCGGGTTTCAATCCTTTCAAGGGTCTCTTGCATTTGAACTTGCATTTGAACCATCGTTGCAGATAGTTGATTAACAGTTACCGATAATGCCGCAACGGTTCCCCTCAAATTATCATCATTATGGGAGGAAGACTCCGCGTCAACCTGCCTCTTGGGAGGCATCTTTGTTTAATGCAAATTTAAAATTTCTTACTGACCTGATGTGTAGATTTGCTCTTCACGATCACGCTGGCGAAAACGGATCGAAAATTGGATGGTGGATGAGCCCGATATCATCAGAAGAAATCCCAACCGTTGATCGTGCCAAATTTGACATTGATCAACTTCTGTGATGCAATGATGATGTCAGCAGCATCTGTTGGGCCTGACAAAGGGTCGGATAGACTAGATGTCAACCCAAATCAATCCAGATTGGAACTTGGCCCAACCCGTGAATGACCTGAACTGAACTCAGGTAAGGCCCACTTGCTGCCTCGTTCTCTGTGCAGGAGAAAACAAGAGAATAAAATGGAATAGGCTGCCCTTTTGTTGCTGGAAGGTGAGAAGAGAAGGTGGGAGGCCTTGCTGCACAAAGAGAAAAGGGTTGTGAAAAATTTTGCTGGCGCTATTCTCTAACGAAGAGGAGACTGGGGAGGCGATGGCGAGCAGGCGATCGACAATGATGGCAGCAGCGCCCTCGGTGGAGAGTGAAGAGCACAAGGCGCGGTGACGACGGCAAGGCTGGGTGATGACGGCAGGGCGCGGTGATGATGGCAGCGTGTACTCCAGTGCCAGGTACACGAGTCCTTCTCTGCCTCGCTTCTTCTTCATCTTCTTTCTGTTCTCCTTTTTTTCTTTTTTCTTTTTTCTTTTTTCTTTTTTTTGGGGTTCGGAATCTGGTCGAAGAAAAGGGAGGGGCTCTGGTTCTGGAATGTCTGGGAGTTGCTAGAAGAGGAGGTTGCTGGGCAATGGGGTGTTGTGAATGGGCTTCGGCTGTCTGGGAGAGGTGTTCGGTAAGTGTGCAGGGTTCTGGTTTCTGGGAAGAGGATATGTAGAGGTTTGTCGCAGGGGACTGACGAAGGGCTAGATTCTGGATATTGGGGATTTGGTGTGCTTGGGTTTGGGAATGGTTTATCGGAGGGGATTGACGAAGGGCTGGGTCGGTGATGGTTTGGTGAGATGGGTTTAGGGTTTTGATTTCGGTGGTCTGGGGATGGTGGACGATGGACAAATGTAGGGATGGGATAGGGGTAACACGCCGACGATCGAGGGATGATTCGGCTTTGATACCAATTGATGCAATTGTTGATACGATCGCAAGTGCCGGGGCACAATTAGGGTTTAGAAGAACAATCACTCGAAGAAGAAACAGTCTCCAAAGAAAAATCCACACAGGGAATTCTATTAACTCAATTCTAATCTCCAAAATAAGCCTCTACAAAGCCATATAAATAGTAAAAGAAACTTAAACCCTAAGAAACAATCCTAATCAAACTAGGAAACATGAAACACAATAAATTAGAAACTGATCCTAATTTGCTAAAAATAAAACTAATAACAATTAAAATTGAATTTCATGGGTGGATCCTACATGTGGCCCATGAGTGTATGGCAACCGTGTGCTACTGCATCACTGGAACGATTGGTGGTTCTGGGGTTTCGCGGTCTGTCGGTGGGCGATGGGTTACGTTGGGCAAGGATGGGTTTGGGTATGATTTAGGTAATCGGACAGGTTGTTAGGGTTCGGGTGGGTTAAATTAGGATTCGGTGATTTCGGAAGGGTTCGGCCGATTGGGGTTTCTGCAAGATGGGTTTAGGGTTCTGGTGATGGGTTAGGGACTGTCGATGGTTTGATGAAGACAATGAGGGGTGGTGATGACTGATGATAATGGATTGACAGAAAGAGCAAATAGAGAGATGGATGGGATAATTGGGTACCTCGGATCGACGATCAGAACGGCGATTTGAGATCGGATCTGCACACTGATACCAATTGAAGCAGCGAGGGGAAGGGGAGAATAGCCAACGGGCTAATCTCCAAGCCAAAGGCTTAGGGATAGGAATGCATGGGATCCAACGTCTTGGTCTCACAGTCACACCATAGACAAATAATTGAAAGAAGTTTCTCAATGGAGAAATTTTATTTATCAATGAACTTATCCCCAGGGAGGGATTACAATCCTTTATATAAACTTATACTCTATAACGTATTCTTGGAAATAATTCTAATTAAAACAAACACTAAATCAAATACGATAAACTTTCTAATTAATCTTGTAATTATCCCTAAAGTTCAGCTAACACTAAAAGTAGGAAAAGTCTTGCATGCTCTAAAGATTCTCTTGATGGGCTTAGTAGCTTGAGCCCAGTGGGATGGCCGATCATGGATCTGGCCTACAACAGCTATGGTCATCAATAACATAATCAAGTCTTTAAGAAATGAAAACCCCATTGAATGGCATTCAAGATGTAAATCCAACAGATCTCCATGGTAAACAAAATAGAACATACAAACTTAAGTTCATCTGAAACACCAAATTCTTAATTGCTCACCAGTCAATAATGAGGAAAGGATATGTTACAATATCCAAGATACATATTTAAAAATAGCCAAGTTTTGTAGATGAAGTGGAAAAAAAAAGGAATACATCAGAGAAATTATTTAGTTGGCATCTTTGGGAGCCTCACCAACAGTCTTCATCCAAAGCATGTGAAGGCATATCCAACCCCTCCATACCTATCTCCCTATGATCCTGAAAATGTTAGGGCAACTAGAAGTTAGAACACAACATAATCCCCAGAGAAAGCTGAGCATAAAAATATGGTTAAGTTAGATCTATGTTGGGAAAGCTCTCATTCTCTGAACTTAAAAATAATGAGTTAGGCATTATCATATGAATGGATCTAACTTCAATGGTTACTACAAGCATTCTTCATCAAATAAATAATACAGTTAGTTTAAGATATGATGCTAACGTGAACGTTATCCTTAATGCAGGAGACAAAAGCCACATGAACCAGCGAAAATAAAAAAAAATTGTGGAGAAGACAGAAAAGCTAACCATCACGGTTCATGTTCTTGCACAACCAAACAAAGGGGGCTGAAATAAATGATATGTAACCAAACCAAACCAAGCCTTTTCCCACTAGGTGGGGTCGGCTATATGGATTTGACAACGCCAATCAAATCTGTTTAGGGCCATGTTCTCCATTAGATCCATGTAGGCAAGGTCATGTTTAATAGTTTCTTTCCAACTTCTCTTGGGTCTCTCTCTCCCTCTCCTACTCCTGGCAATCTCCATGCTTTCACACCTTTTAACAGGTGCCTCCGTTAGACGCCTCCTTACATGGCCGAACCATCTCAGTCGATTTTCTCTCATTTTATCTCCAATCGGTGCTATTCCTACTTTGCCCCTAATCTCCTCATTCCTAATCCTATCTCTCCTTGTGATCCTGCACATCCATCTTAGCACTCTCATCTCCGCAACTTCCATCTTCTTGACATGATTATGTTTTACTGCCCAACACTCTGATCCATATAACAATGCTGGTAGTACCGCCACCTTATAATACTTTCCTTTAACCTTGAGGGGGACTTTCCGATCACACAAGACCCCCAAAGCACTCCTCCATTTGGTCCACCCGGCCTAAATCCTGTGACTTACATCAGTATCAATCCCTCCATCCTGTTGCACCATAGATCCAAGGTACCTAAAGTTTTCTTTCTCTACAATCTTTTGTGTGCTCAAACTTACTTCTATGTTGCCAGGTGAAATAAATGATATGTAGCTTGTGCAAAATTTTCTCCTGTGGACATCCACACGGGACATCATATGGGAAAATCAATCCTCCATGTTAATACAGCGTGGACCCCCGTATATTAAAGGCAGAGACTAATTTTTCTATATGCCATCCTATGCGAACGTCCATAGGAGAAAATCACCCTACAACTTATATTATACAGTTGTGACCATTGAACCAAACACCATTGCCTAACATCTGATGCATATTAGATGTTAAGCAATGTGTTTGGTATTGGGTCACAATAACATCTTATGCATAATTTTATACTTAACTGGACGGGGTCAATGGGTGATCAAGAAGGCCCATGGCCTATGTCAGTGGCCTCCACTGCACTTATGAGGAGCATATATATATATATATATATATAGCATATTTTAGAACCATGGTGAGCAACATCCTAATTAAGAATTCATGGCATGTTAAAGAATTTTCCAGGAGGAACACATGAAAATTGACATTTAATGCTTAGCAGATGCATCTTCTTCCATAGAAAGGGTAAGTGAAGAAACCAAGATAGCTAAGATTTAATGAAAATATATACTGGAGTCTAAAGATCTGATTTTACACAATGAGCATTGAACACTTATGAGACTACTCTTTAACATTGAAATTTTCTTACGCCATGCTTTAAGGCATCTGCTTTGGACATGGACTGCGGTTGTATCTGAACCCAACAAGCCCATGAATGCTCTTTATTCAAGGATTCCATTTTTCATGAAGAATGCTTCTTATGGCTGTAGAATGGTTAGGCTTGGATGAGGTATTTGTTGCACCTACATATGGATTTTGGACCAAATCCAGACCCACTTACTCAGACCAACTTGCTAGGACCCGAATCAAAATCAGATTAAATTTGGCTAATCTGAACCCAGATCCAGACCCCATACGATGCAGGCCAGACAATAGGTTGGCCAACCCATCGGACCCAGCCCATAGGTCCGACAAGACATCCAATTATTTAGGAATCTTATTAAGTATTTTAATTTGTTAGGATTAATATTAGTGTGTTTCCTATTTTAGGCATTATTCAGATATTAGGAAATATTGTTGCTTTTAGGGATTAAGCCAACTTTCCTATATAATAATGTTAGGCCTCATAGTAATGCAGTGCTTATTTTTTATCAATTAAAAGTTTTCTTTGAGATGTATCTCTTATGGTGTTTTCTCCTCTTGTGAGGGTGCCCTAGTGGCTGAATTCATCCTTGAATTCAATCAATCCTTCGGGATATTGATCTATTCGTAAATCACGGATCCGGGCTGCGCCACCAGAGTGGGTTGAATCTGGTTCTTCTCCGATAATGAGTTGAATCTGGTTCTTCTTCAAGAAAAGGTCAAGGAAGACAGAAGGAAGGAAGCTAGCAATGAGGTGACAGTCTTTGGGCAATGTTGACCGGTTTATTATCTCTTTTCATTAGGGAACAAAAAAATTGTCACACCTAATACAGTCTCAAATGGAAGGAAAGCAGCTTCATATGGACAAATGCGACCCAAATGTAGAAAAAGAATAATCCCAGGATAGTCTGCTTTCTCAGTATCTCAACTACTTGTTTTACAATTGGTCCAAGCAGAATTATTCATACTCATAACACTTGCAATAATTTGATTAGAAAACAAGCAATGAGGCGCAGGAAAGAAAATATTTTTAAAAAAAATTGTCAAACTGCTATAACAGTAATTCACAAAAACTACTTACTATTCTTTTGTGAGTGCCACTTTTCGATAGTTTTGTACCAGCTCCATTGATAATATAAAGCCACGAGACGCATTAAACCAGCACCAACAACCTCAAAAAATGCAACCAAAAATGATCTTTGAGGAGACAAACCAGCAGTTCCTAGGGCCAGCATGATGCCATCAAAGTTGCAAGTCACAAAAAACGTTCCAGATTTAATGCCATTGAGAGTAAGCATAGCAACTTCATCTGCCTTCATAGTACCAGAAGAGGCTGCTATGATACTGGTGATCTCTGACCTTGTCTTGATTTCTGCAACAAAGTTAGCATATCTCAACCACAGTATGCCTTAGAACATGAGAGTATCATGACAAAGTGTAGCATAGAGCCTGCATTTGCAAATTCTGTATGAAGTGACACATACATACATACATACATATATACATATATACATATATATAATATAAAGAGATGAGATGAAAACATAAACATTCAAATCTCACAAATCACAAATCATCATGAAAAGATACAGATGTGTATTCCAGTTCACTGTAACACGGACAGATCATTTTTGAGAATTGCTGTATATGGCACCCATGTGATGCAGTCCGGACCAGGGCCAAGAAAGCCACCGGGCCCACATGATTGACCCAGATGTTAAAAAGGCCTGTTTCTTTCCTAGAATTTCTGACAAGAATTTGCCATGTTGGAGTTTTTTTTGACATGATGTGACATCTTGTCCCCGAGCATTTGCACCATGTTTCTTCACAAGTATTTCAAAATTCCAGTCTCTTAAAAGGTCTCAAATGACCTTTGAGAATACAGGGATTCCAGCTCCTTTACTTTTTAGTGGAATTTATGGATGCTCAAGTATAAGGGAGCATCCAGGAATTCCACTATGTCTGGGAATTCAAGGAATTCCCGTAGAAATTCCCCAGACAGGAATTCCTTGAATTCTAGTAAAGAAAGAGGCCCAAAAGATTTCTGAGTTTTCTTTATAGTGTGTTTTATGGTTGCGAGTATGCCTTAGGGCTGGAATCCACCATTGGATTCGATTAATCCTTCATGAGATTGGCCTATTCTTCGATCGCGGTCCGGGGCTGCACCACCATGGCCCGGAGGCATAGATAAATCTATTAGGGGAAAACTTATCATTTGTTCTTGTATGAGGAGAAGCTATCACATTCACAGCAAAAACATTAAAACACTCAACATTCATCCACCGCACATTTTGGAAATAGTTTGTGAATGATGTGGTCAATCGGCTGTCATAAACTCGAATAAATGCTAATCATATCTACAAACAGTGCCAATATTTTATATTATCTAACTGATCATGATAGTTTTATAGTAATTCAATTTATATAAACATACTTCTCCATACCTTATGCACACATGAACCAATATTAATATAAGAACCCAAATTTCAATATTTATAAGGATTTCTCATTTCTGAACAAAATTATAGCATTTGCAACATAAAAAAGGCTAAAAACCGTGTTCAAACCTTCTGCTAAACCTGGAGTTTCAGTATCTGGAGGGAATATAAGGGATACGTGTATATCATCTACAATGACCTCCTGCTGCAGTGCCTCTCCCAACCCACGAAGCCCAAATTTACTCGCTGAATATGCTGTATAACCATAAATTCCCACCTATCAACAAACGTGTGGGCAAATCATTCTTCGTCATCATGCCAAAACGAGTTTGCAAAAATATAAAATTGGAAATCCACAATAATAGCCAAAGTTTGAAGAGTCGATCCTCAGCTTGCATTTTTTTTTTTTTGTGTGCGTGAGCGCGTGCGCGCTTAAAAATCTGAGAATGTGTTGAGTGTGTGCGTGCATAAATGAACTGATATAAACCAACTCTCTCAACATGTTTAGTAAAATGTGCCCTGGTGCAGATGTTTCTCATGGAACCGCCATGCGGACTTCCTTGTTGGGCCACCTAGGGCCATGCCAATCATGGGGAAGGTGAAGGATCGAAAGATCTAAATGAGACCTACATGTGTGCAAAACTTCAGCTCTATTAGGAGCATCCCAACCCCTTGATACATGGCTCTCAAGTTCAATGATTCTAGAAGGCATCATTTTTTAGAATTTCAACCCAGTAGTGAGTAACCGTTGGATGAATATCAAGTTTGGGCTTGTGCCAATTCATGGGGGTTAGCAACTAGCGAGTGCAAGAACACAAGAAAAAAAGATTAGCTGTAAGGTTAGCATCCTTGCGAGTGGTGAGTTGCTTTTGAAAAGCCATACCTCCATATTACATATGAAAAAAATATATATACAATGCACAGTCTAAGCTCATACACAGTTTGCTCATGCAAAGCATTCCATGCAGATGAGACCCTCTTTTAAATATCCAAACCATTCATCCGGTCGAGCCCATTGTGGACTGGCAATGCAGCAAAAGAGCTCTTCTCCACTCAATCACATTGACGCAGCGACCGGATTGAACAACCATCTAAATTAGCTAGCAAATGGATGAATTGAAACTTGAAAGAAAAACATAGCCAATATCTCAAGCTCAAACAAAAGAAAAAAGAACCACCAACTGCAAATTTAGCATTCATCGACAGAGAATATTCTCAATTGCCAATCCACAGCGGATCCCACTAAATACTCAGATAAAAAAAAATGCAGACTCAATCTATCAATGCTGTAAGTGCATTCTCCAAAATCTGCAACAATTGAGAATTCTCAAACCAAAACCATAGTTACCAATGTCATTTCAGTCGCAGTTTCCTTTTGGACTTGCAAGTGAATCTTTTCAGTTGGTTTAGCATTTCAGTGTCTCACAAGCCCTAGTTTTTAGTTTTTTTTTTTTAAAGGCCATCACCCCAGTATTTTTTTTTTCTTACACTCTGGTAACTACTCACACACCCACACATATACTCACCCAAGTCCCCCACTGTAGGCACTACAGGCAGCCAGCAATTGATCCATCGTTGTTTGGTTAAATCCCATTGATGTAAGCATTATATAAATCTGAGTGGTTTTTTTTTTTTTTTTTTTTTTGGGGTGGGGGGGTGGGGGGGGGCGGGGGCGCGGTGTAAAATCCCTTCCCCATTCAATGAATTTGAAGCTGAAATGCAAATTTTGATCAAAGAAAAAAAAAAGATATAGTTTGCCAAAACACGCCACTAACCACGTTAAACCCTAGGAGTAGAAGAAATCGCATACCTGACCAGCCTGGGACGACATGAGAGCGATCGAACCAGGCCCACGCTGCCCTCTATTCTTCATCCCGGGCAGCGCGGCCTTGATGAGATTGAAGGTGCCGGTCAAATTGACATCGATCGTGAACTTCAAACCCTCCACATCGTGCAAATCAAGCTCTCGAGCGACGAACACGCCGTGATTGCAGATAAGCACGTCCACAGGGCCGGCCTCGTCGAGCGCCCGGCGTACGGCTTCCGCGTCCCTGACGTCGGCGCTGAAGACGGCGACGTCGACGCCGGTGGCTAGGCGGATAGACTGGCGAGCTTCTTGGAGCTTGTCGGGGCTACGGGCGAGGATGGAGACGCGGGCGCCTTCGGTGGCGGCGAGGCGGGCGAGGGAGAGGCCGATGCCGCTGGAGCCCCCGGAGATGAAGACGTGGCGGCCTTTGATTGGGATTTTGACGGGGCGGGGGCGGACGAGGAAGGAGAGGAGGAGGAGGAGAGAGCAAGGGATTGCAACGATAAGAAGAATCCAAAGGAGGAATAATAACGCCATCAATCGATATTTGAATCTTCAGCGAGAGAGAGACAAGTGTTTGTGGAAATGACTGAGAGAGAGAGAGAATTCTTGGTAATGGTAGGAGCAGATGCAGCAGTGAAGTGTTTATAGTAGACAGTCGACAGGGAGGAAAGACCGAGGGTTTTTTTTTGTTTTTTTATAACATGCAAGGAACTGCCTTGGTTTGGGTTGTATCGCCTTCATTTATAACCATTCCTGCAGTCTACTCTTCAAATACTCTCCACAGGAAACATGTTCTACTACTATGGGCCCACTTGGCTCACTTTTGACCAGTTTATCCTGTGATCTGACAGGAGCCCCAATTCTAAAGGGAGAAAAGGACACAAAGACACCCTGGCGACCCAAATTTTGTAGCAAGAAGGGAAAGAACTTGCTGCGATGATCAAACTCACAGGTTAGACTGCTGCCCTATTTTTGTAACTTCTATAAAAGTAAATATTCTTAAAACTATTTCTGTCAAAGGAACCACTTTATTCTTATGGTTGGATTGGATTTTCAAGCAAACATTCTTAAATTTTTTCAGAAAACTGTCAAACCAAGAAATCAGTCAAAATCTGGGCCGTGCCGGCACTCAAGACTGGGCCAGTCATGCTCGGGCTGGGCCAGTATGGCCCATGATTAATATGCAAGCCGGGCCATACCGGGCCCAACCTTTGGAGACAGCCCAGCACGGCCCAAGGCACGGCTCTGGTCGTGTCGTGCAGCCCGTGGGCGGCCCGCATATCCCCCTCCCCATTTTTTATTTTATTTTTTATTTTTAAAATTTTTTAAAGTCTTAGAGACTTAGACTCTTGGTCTTGGACCAATTCCATTAAAATAAAGAAATTAAGAGAAATAAATAAGTGGAATAACACTAATGATGTTTTGAAAAAATACATCAAATAACTTGTATTTCCTTGAAATGTAAGTTACAAAAGTTCAAAAAAATTACGAGTTTGAACTTTGATCAATACATATATAATGAAATTCAAACCTTCTAATAAATGAAAAAACAATTACAACTTTAGAAACCTATGATAAATTCTAAAAAATAAATTACAACTTTGAAAACTTATGATACATTCTAAAAAATAAATTACAACTTTGAAAACTTATGATACATTCTAAAAAATAAATTACAAGTTGAAAGCCTATTATACATTCTAGAAAAAATAATACTATGATATATGTAACGCCGCTAGCTCGTCTTCTATCTTGAAATCATCATCGAGGTGTTTGTTCCTTATTCTCTGCTTGATACCAATCCCGTAAACACATGCAGGTCTCAACGGTTTTTTCTGTAAACATAGTCCTCCTGAGGTCAATAAGGCACCAACTTGCACTAAATGCCTGCTCTGATGCAACTGTAGACGCTGTTATTGTTAGTATATCACAGGCTATGCGGAAAGCACAGTAAATTTAGTTTCGAATGATTTCCACCATGCCAAAAGATCAAAATCATATTCTTCATCATCCGAGATTGAAACAGGATCACTCCCAAATACATTGTTAATTCATTAAGGTCGTAAGATGATCTTCCGGAAGAAGAGGAGTTACTTCCGTGAGATTTCCTCATAATACTCCAAATGACCTTTTTTTTTTTCTTTATGTACTTGGGAAGGGCATGTTGAGACCGTAGGTGCTATGAATCTACCTAATCGGGTAGTATAATCCAAATAAAGTGTTTCTAATTGTGTCTTAACTGTAAACATGTCATTTATATTAGTTGTATTCATATACGGATTTATTTCATCAAGAATGGTTTCTACACCCTTTAATTTCAATCTAGGGTCTAATGCATCAGCTATACAAAATGTTAAAGGAGCTATTTTCCAATATTGTGAAAACTTTGCCTCCATTTGTACACATAGAAGTTGAAAAATTAGAAAATCTCTTTACTTTTTAAAAGTAAGACTTATTTCATAAAAATGGGTTAACGCTTGATTTGATGTGGGATAATATACCCCGGAAAAAATAATGTTGCATCATGAAAAACTTCTAAAAAATCTCTTATTATCTCAAGAAGGATCTATCTATCATCACTTATACAAATATTTTCATGCTCCAAATAAAGTTGATAATATTGATTTAATGCCATTTTATAGGCACATGCTTCTTTTAACACTTTATAGGTAAAATTCCATCTATGCTTTACATCTTGTGATATTTTCTTTGGTCGTAGACCCAAATTTACACATATGTCGCTCCACCATTTTTTTCGCGAGGGAGAACAAAAAATGTATCATACAATCCATTTAATGCTCTCTAAATCATCTCTATTAGATTTTACCTCTACTTGTACGATAAGATTTATGATGTGGCATGTAAATCTATTGTAAAATAGATCTCCATTTAAATCAAGTTGAATCGCAGGTTTTAGTAAATTTGTTGCGACATTGTTAGTGCTTGTGTTATCTAAAGTTATAGAAATTATTTTATTTTTAATTTTATATTCTCTAAGTTTTTCAAGGATGGTGGACCCTATCCTAGCACCAGTGTGTGGGAACTCTAATAAAGAAAACGAAATCATTATTTTTTGCATCACCCAATCACTATCAATATAATGTGCTGTGATTGCAATGTACCCCATATTTTGTTTAGAGGTACATAAATATGAAGTTAAAGCCACTTTTCCGGGTATATGTTCAAAAACCTGTTTTAAACTCTTCTTTTTCTTTTAAAAAGATTTTTATTGCATCATTTCTAGCAGTAACTCTATATTTTATGCCATAAAGGAACAAAGACAGACCTTAAAAATCTTTCAAAAGATCGGTCTCCGGAAAGTATAAATGGTAATTGGCAAACTATTATAAACTTAATAAGTTGATATCTAGTATTAGTAGGGCTATAATTGAAAGCTCCTAAACCACCAGATGAATCTGTTTGAAAAAGTTGTGTTTGAATCATCCCACCTCTTACCCTATCGTTGGCGGTATTCGAGCACACACTCATTCATGTGTCTATTAAAGTGGCCGGTGCCTCTTAATGATTTTGCACTAAGGAGATCTTTACAATATTTACATTGTGCCTTTTCTTCCTCTGTTCCTCTTTTGGACTTGGGACAATAACTTCAACAAAGTAAGACCATACTGGAGAAGTCAATCTTGTTTTTATCTTCTTTTTAGTTGTAAAAACCGAACATGCTGGATATTGGGGATTATTACTATCCACTTCTATGCCCTCACTTTGATCTAAAAGAATAAATTCAGGATCTTCCTCATTTAGAGAGAAGTCAAGGTTGAAAGGTTGTGATGGTCCAGCCATTTTTCTAAATAAAAGATTTAAAAAAAACTTAAATAAATAATTATATTTAATGTGTTTTTTGTGATGATTTATATAACAAAGGGGAGAAGATGAGACTTAATATATAATTTTACTATGTATATTATTAAAAAATAAAACTCAAAATTAAAAATAATAAATACCTTTATATATGAGAGATGGAGAGCTAATGGAGAAGTCCTTCTTAGTTGAATCCTCCACTTTAGAGAAGTCACTCTCACTCTTCACTTTTTAGAAAACTTTGTAGAGTGCTTAGACTTTAGAATGATACTTAAGAGAGCTTAGAGCCTTATAACCTTAGAGAGAGTGTGAGAAATGAGAGAGTGATAAGTGTAGAGAAATGAGAGGAATGGGGGTTATTTATAGAATTCCTAAGTGATAAAATAATTTAAAATACCCCCTCATATGACCGTTTTATAGCAGTTGGGGGGTATAATGGTAAAAAATAATCAAAAGATACTAATACCACCCATTTGACCGTTTAAAGCTGGGTGGGGGGGGGGGGGGGGGTTAAAATGTAAAAAAAAATACATTCTGACCCTTTTTTGAGAGGGGGGAGGGGGTTTTAAAATCTGACCGTTGGGGCCTTCCACGGGCCGGGCCGCCTGCGGGCTTGGGGCACTGGCCCAGCACTACACGGATTTTAACCGGGCCGGGCCGGGCCTCAGGTCTGGCAGCCCTGGTTCAGCACCGCCCATTGGGGACTGTCGGGCTGGGCCGTTGACTTGGCACGGCCCAATAAGACTCTTCTTGGCTTGAATCTTTAAAACAAAAAAAAGAGGAGAAATGACACCCTGGGCGACCCAAATTTTGTAGCAAGAATGGAAAGAACTTGCTGCAAATTTGTATATTTCTCTGAACAGACTTTGAGATTAGACTCCTGCCCTATTTTTTGTAACTTTCGAAAAAGGAACCACATTATTCTAATGGTTGGATTGGATTTTCAAGCAAACATTCTTAAACTATTTCAGAAAACTGTCGAACCAAGAAAGCAGTCAAGGCACTGACCTATTGGGCTGATAAAATGCCATAAAAATGTGGAAAATTCCCACAAATAATGGGCGAACCAGATGCTGGATTTTCTGGAGATTCTACAATCTGGAGGTGCGGCCCACTGCTTGATCAGGCAGACAAATAGTTGTCGACTAGTTGCAGAATGTTGCCAGAGTTGTCTCTGTGTGGGGGTATTTCCAAACCCACCGGAATACTGACCTGATGCTCCATCTCGTGCTCCAGCGCCAGCTAGTCCACCTCGGCAAGGCTCGTCTCAACCTCCACCAGCTCGGCCAAGTGCTCCCATTTCGGCCAAAGCCTCACCTCGGCCACGCGCACTCACTTCCCCGACCTCAGTCAGGATGCCAGAGCTAGCCAAGGCAGGGGCTGACAGCTGTCCCCCCTTTGACACTTAAGCACGCTGCAGCACGTGCGACGAGACAAGGGCACCGCCCATATCTTCTGACAGGGCCATCCCTGCCGCCCACGTCCACTGACAGAACGGAGTCCACAGACGCCCGGGTATGGCCCGATGCGACATGACGTGCCACGATGGGACAACTCCCTGACAGAGTCACCTCATTATCTCCTCTCTCCAAAGTCAAATCTCTCCCTTTCCCTATCAATATAAGGAGCAGGCATAGAGAGGAAAAAGGAGGGGATCCAACCCACCATACACACTGGTATCACCTTCTTCCCCAAAATCTCTATCCTTAGTCCAGTTTTCATACTGACTTAGGCATCGGAGAGCCCTGCGCTGCCCACAGCCAGGGTCCTCTGACCTGTTTCTTCTCCCTCTTCCAGGTTCTCAGGCATCGGTTCTTCCATCATCAACGAAGAGACGAGGAGCTTCAGCCTTCGTCCTCCTCAGTGAGTCTCAAGAACACTACCCCCGGGTCCGTAAATCTTTGTGCACTTACAGTCTCCTTGCATAGAATGTACTTCTGGATGGCTAAGATGATCTTTCTGTTGATCAGAGGGACTGTTGTTCCAGACTTCTTCCTTTCTTTGATTCAACAGATGGAGAGGAACATAGTTGTTCTCTGTTGATTACTTAGTCGACTGGACAAGCAGGTCCAATGATAGACGTACTGAGTCGTAGTTGCTGCTCTGATACCATGACATGATCTAGAGATCCTTATAAGTAGGACCAAGAAGAATCAAGAAGAGGAAATTGTAAACTGTGTCTCATTTCAAGATGCGGATCCGCCGTTATAATATATTAAACTAGGAAGTTTTGGCTTCAATTTTGACGACGGTTATAATTTTGACCGGCGGTTATATAACTACTCATGCAACTATCCACTCATTTTTCTATCAAACCACTTATGTTTCAGTTATTACTATGTAACTATACCCTTTTTGCTTTAATTTCTTTATTCCTATTTAATCCAACTTGTCCTATTTTGCAGTTCTGGAGATACCGTGCTGAGCACAGGTTATTGGGCTAAGTGTGTATTTATATTGGTCGTTGCCTACTCAAAAGCTCTAATTACAATCTAATTTACATCTCGTTATAATTAATTACAAACTAATAAGGAAAACCTAGATATAATTACAATACAATAATTATGTATAGATGATGACCATATCTTACAAGATTCACACGTGAGATATACTGTGTGGGCCTGTCACGATGGGCCTGTCATAGTGGGTCGGTGACTGCTGTTGGATCTCTACAGTTTCATGTAAGATCTTGCTACTTACATTGCCATAGTAGGTTCACGCGTGACGTGTATTCCTTCTCACTGATATGGTTCTGGGCTTAGGTATGATGTTGTTGTAGATGTGGGCCTGTGGCACTGGAAGTTAAATGGGTTTACGAGGATGCATGCAAGAATTTGAAGATTGTTGTGAAGTGGGTGTTCGTTCTAGAGAAATTTGTAGGTACAAGTGTAGAACTAGAAGAGAGAGGAACTACATCATATACTACAATAAATTATGCCAATTATACTCACCCCTTAAGCACATTCTATATAGATCATCCCAAATCATCTCCCCATAAGCTTTCTGTTTTATACAAAGGTGGCCCATCTATGATTAATTAAACCCCTTCACACTTCTATTTCCCATGTATTAGCATCAATCTCTATTTGACACCAATACAAATATTATTCACCATTGGATATAATCACAAAAAGGATTGTTTATTTAAAGCCATTAAATGAGGCTCTTTAGCTAAGTGTTATGATAATTTGATTGGACTGATATTAGGTGCACCCCATGTCTACATTAAAAAATCTATCTATCTGTGCACTCATTTTGGTTGCCAAGCATTCAGGTGGGCTCCACATGGAGTGGGTGAGCATTTTTTTAGTGGAAACGGATCCCCTGTTTCGTCCAAACAAGGGAGCCCTGTTTGGACGAATCAGGGGTCGCCACGTGCGGCTGCGGAGGGGAGGGGGGGAGGAAGCCCTTCCACCCCGCGCGTGTCACCCCCTGATTTGTCCAAACAGGGGAAACAGGGCTCTGGATCCCTTTTTAGTCAGTCTCCTATCTGTCTTTCTATCTATATAGTTGTTCACATCAATAACATTTTGGGTTTATGGCTCCCCAAGATATTTGAGTACTTCTATATAGGAGAGGTTGATGCACAGAACTTTTTAACCTTTGAAAATTTTATTCTTGGCATGGGTCTATGATGTTTGAGACTACTAAGTATGTGGCCATGCGGCATCACATCTTACTATGTCGATGGCTAAGGCACAATTAAAATTTTAACCTACTAAATCAAGGATCATGATGATTTGGTGGGGCTGTTATTATTATTATTATTATTATTTTTGGCTCCATGCCTCCCCCTCATCCAAAATAGGACTCCTTTGTGCGGAGAGAGTAATCCTGCCTGAGTGGAATCCTCGGAGCTCTATTTTCCTTGGCTTTTGGCAGCCATGGAAAGGGTAATCCATTGTAGTATGTTATCTGCATTAGCCATTAGGTGCCAACAAAGGAAAGAGGCTTGATTCCTCAGAGCTGTTGGCCGCAACAATGGATTCCTTCATGACTCCAATATGTTGGAGCTTGTTGTAACTATATTGCTAGACCCCACTCCAACACATTCAATGGAAGATTTTCTCTTAGGAAGCTTTTTTTCCTTATCTCTCATAGGAATTTATTTTCTAAGAAATTACGAGAAACTTAGTCTATTTTTGTGTTTTCAGCAATAAAAATGAATTGCACGAACCAAATATAGATTTTACTGTAACATGGAAACCATCTCCTTAATCCTCACTTTTTC
This sequence comes from Litsea cubeba, assembly GCA_012931725.1. NCBI lineage: Eukaryota > Viridiplantae > Streptophyta > Magnoliopsida > Laurales > Lauraceae > Litsea > Litsea cubeba. The sequence goes on from CM022945.1 coordinate 100,670,930, forward strand.
CATGGAAAACTGACTATCAAATGAGGTGGGACCCATCAACTCAATTTAATTTTTCTCATTTAGAACACCAACTCCTAATCATTTTTTTAACTACATTGGCTCCCAACACTCCAACACTCTAGTCAAACAATCACACAACTTGGTCTTTATCCCATGCCACATGTAACTTCAATAATGCATACCACTCATAGGCTCATTATCATCTAACTGCTTGGTTGTAGATGATGTGTAAACTCTTTTTCTTCATTACTTTAATCTATATGCCAGGCATGTTTGTTTGCATGAGGAATGGAATTGAATAAAATTAAAGGCCAAATTAAGAAGAAGATAAGGGGGTAAAAAATAAAACCCCCAACGCTCATGATAAAATACTACTCTTACTTAAGTTATGGCTTTGGGACTCTTAATTTTTATTTCATATCACCCCTCGGTAGAAACATATATACTTGTTTGTAGGGTTGTAAACGGGTCGATTCCGGTCCGGGTCCAGAGTGGAACCGGAACCGGAACCGTTTTCTAAGAAGGGGAACCGGAACCGAAACCGTTAAGAATAATCGGAACCAGAACCAGAACCGGAACCGGAACCGTTTGTGAGGCGGGTCTGGTTCCGGTTCCGGGTCTAGACTAATACCTGTATTTTTCTTTAAAAAAAATTATGCTTTTTTCACATTTCAATTGGATCACGTACCTATAAATACTAATGTGACATTTTGTCTATCAATAACAGACACTTTTAACCAAAAACTCAGAAATCACATCCGCAATGAGATGTAGAAAAGTAGAAAACCCTAATGTAGAAAAGTAGAAAAGTAAAAAGGGTTTTATTCTCACATAATAAAGTTACCTTATGTTAGTATATATTGGGTCGGGTCCACGGGTCTGAGCCACTGTGGATCCGAAACCGGAACCGTTTAGGTATCGGTTCCAAAAAAAAGATCCGGAACCGGAACCATTTTCTTATTGGGACCAAAATAAGGACCCAGAGCCGGATCCTAACGGGTCGGAACCTTCGGGTAATCGGAGAATCGGGTACCCATTTACAACCCTACTTGTTTGGTAGAGAGTACAGTAGAAGAAGGTTGGTTGAAACGCGGGAACGACCGTTTTTTTGTTTTTTGTTTTAAACTCCGCAACGTGTTTGGATGAACTGCCAGGGACACGTAAAGTGAACCTGTCTGTTGAGCGGGATCTCATCCCACTTTCCTTTTACTTTACCCTCTTTCAAGTTACTTCCCAAGACCTGAATAACGTGCTTACTGCTCCCTACCTTCCACCTCCCCAAACTAAACTAGCAAGCAATATCTGTTTCTACCCAAAAATCTGTTTCCTGGAGCCCCCAATCTCACCATGCAGAACCTGCCAAGGAGCCCCAATCTCAATTTTGTTTTCTTGGATTGAAAGAAAATGTGGGTTTTTGGAGATGGGTGCATGGGTGTGTTCTGATCATTGTGGGTTTGGATTGTAGATACAATGGATCGAGATGGTTAAAGGCGTGTTGGGTCGTTGGAAAAAGAGGTGCATGAGAAGTTTCTTTTATCGCAACACGATCGACATGTAGCAAATATTGTCAATATTTTGAATTTAACTTGTTAGAATCTGTTTTTATTACAATATTTATTGATGTCATAGACTCTAAAAGTAGCAGTAAGTCGGCATAAGAAAATATACAGTACGCTGATACTTCAAAATGAAAAACATATCGTGCCGCGTATAGTATTATAGACTTAAAAATCAGTGTCCCTAGCGTGTGCCCTGGCCAAAATGGAGACCCTTCTACCAAATTGAGGCATTTTTGGATGGAGACTTCTGCTGCCTCAAAAATCTAGTTGTGTGAGTGAAATACTCGAACAATGTGATTCTGGTAAGATCCATCTTGGTTGGAGGTCTTGATTCAGTTGAGCATGGCTTCTCTCCTTGTAGTGTTTCCAAAGATCATGTTTGCGTTTATATTGGGAGCCTATAAATGGAATTACTCTGTCTTTAGAAATAAAAAAACTGACCCCTTGGCAATCTTTAAAAAAAAAAAAAATGGTAAAAATCATTTAAAAAGTTGAAACTATGATACTTCTACCCTACCAAAAGGGGGAGTCGAGGAGAGATGTCCAGAGTCCTAATGAGTGATTTCCAAAATGAAACTTGAAAATGCCACAAAAGTTTGCAATGAAAATTAGGAAAAGTTATTAATATGTCCAATTTTAACATTTTTATCTTTTTTCTGTTCCTTAAATTATTATTTGTATTATTTCCCTGAATATTTTCCAAATAACACCTTGATAAAAAGTTTAGAATTACCCTAATATTTTCCCAAGAAAGAGATTTGTGACACATTTTACTTCAGTCAAACATTGTTTGTCAAAGCTGGGAAATCATTCTGATTAGTGATTACTTTGTAAGTTGACATTATATCACAAATGATAATAACAAATATATCTATTAAAAAAACCTTTGTGGGGCCATGGGGGTCATGTGTGTTGGCACCGGCCGTGTTTGATCATGATCAGATTGGTATTCATCCTTGGATCTAATCACCCTAAACAGAAGCTATCATCACCCAGAAAGGATGATGGTTTATTTCTTTATTTGTTTATTTTTCTCTCTAACAAGAACTTGCAGTACAGTTGAAAAGTGCAATTGCTGCAACCTTGTGATTGCATATTCTGAGTTGTTTAATTCACCACATTTAGTCATTTACATGCAGATATTGGTGAAATTGACATGGCCATAAAGCATATACACAGGCTACTGGCTTCAATCCCATTACTTCCATCGTGTTCACTAATATGTTTTACCTAGGGGCCCACCGCAGATGCAAACCGCTGTGCTATCCTTGTCATGATTGACACTAGGTCAAATTTAACTCCAGTCAGAGTTGGCTCCATAATCAAATTGATCACATGTAAAATATGTGATTCAACACAACACAGACCCAGAAGGAGTGAATTACATTATAACAATTAGCCTCAAATAAGCAAGAGCTCTGCTAAAAGGTCTGGAATCCTTTCACAGACAATTACCTACTCAGAGGAGGGTACTGACCACCACATTTTACAGGTCCTTGCAAAGTTTCAGTCCTTGAAAATGATGCAATATGCATATTTGGTTTTTCACCTGTACCATTAGCAGCGCAAAACATTCAGGACATCATTCAAGATCATTTTTCTCCATTTATCATAAAAATCTAAATAAGAAAAAAAAAAAGGAAATGCATGCGTTGAGAGAAGTAAATATAATGATCACATTCTGTGGAGAGTCTCAAGAAAATCACCTCACAAAACTTCAATCACTCAGTTTCTCTACACTGCTGACCTGTTCTTCAAGTGTACCATAAATGGTTTGTACAAGATTAAGTAAAAACTGATCCCCTCCATGTCTGGCTAAGAGAGAAACAGCCACGGGGAGATTGTTGTGCATTCCAAGTGGTATGGTAACCTGTAGTTTAGAAGAGATAGCAACAAGATAATTATAATCATTAATATGCCTATGAAGGTAGGAAGTCATTATCTTCAGTCAATAAATCCAAAGAATACCTGGCATAGCCCTGACATTCCAGAAATAGCTAGCAAACTAAAAGCTCTAGCACGGTAACTTTCTAATGCAGTCACTTCTGTATGTAGTTTAGGTGGAGGCCCAGGAACTGTTGGAATTGCAAGAATTCCAGAATCCTAAAAGGAATGTCAGGAAGGTTACAAAGAAAGGAAAATGTCATTAAACGTGTTCATGCACACCCAAACACACACACACACACAGAGCTGTCCGCATGCAAAAACACATTCATTGCATAGGTGCATGTGTAATCACAGCCCCATCATCATCGTCATCATTATCTCTCTCTCTCTCTCTCTCTCTCTCTCTCTCTCTCTCTCTCTCTCTCAATGTGTGCATGTGCATGAATTAACACAAAATATTTGATGATAGTCTGAGAAACCCATTTGAGATGGTTTGGGCATGTCCAGCGTAGGCCAGCAACGGCACTGGTAAGGATAAATTTGGCTATATAGGTTGATGGCCCACCAAGGGGAATGGGTAGGCCAAGGAGGATGTAGATGGAAGTAGTAAAATTACTAAAAAAATACAACTTATCTGAGGATTTGGTTCAAGATAGATCGGAATGGAGAATCAGAATTCATGTAGCCGACCCCAACATAGTTGGGGCAAGGCGTTGATGATGATGATGATGATGATTTGATGATAGTCTGACACCATAATAACCCTAAAGCACATGACAAAGTACGGATATTCTCTCTCATTAATCTGTTACGATCTTGTTGAGAGATAGAATTGTGTGCCAGGGTATGTTAAAGAAATCGGTACTAAAAAGATAGGATAGATTAAGACTCATTAGCTTTCTCTCACTTCTGATTACCTGCTATTGTATCATATAAATATATACTTCTCCCTCTTAATGGAACAAAATCAGTTTATTGGTTTTCTCTTAAAGCTAACGGGTACTTAGGTGTCTGTCACAACCCCGCCCAACTCAGCATAAAATTATCCGCTTTGGCCCACGTGCACGCGCGAGGACTTCCCAGGAGGTCACCCATCCTAGTACTGCTCCCGCCTGAACACGCTTAACTTCGGAGTTCTTACGATTTCCGGGACCGCACGGTTTTAAAAGGCCTCATGTTGAATTGAGAAAGAGTTTGACTTATAAGCCCAGGGTCAGGACTTGGATATTTCCGATGCGGGCTAACTGAGACTCACTGTTTGAAGCTCGTGATTGACACGCTCCTCCCCGTGGTTAAGGGCAAGGATGAAAATAGCGGTTGCGGCGGGCGTAGCGGCCCGCCGCCAAAACGCTACGAAGCGGGGGATACGTAGCGTAGCGGGGATACGTAGCGGCGTAGCGGTGCGATTTGAAATAATCGCCCAAAAAATCTAAAAAAAATCCAGAAAATCCAGAAAATTGTAAAATGAAAGAATATGTGGTTCTTTTGCAAAAGTAAGAAAAGTGGGTGTAGCGGTGCCCTCAATATATGAAGTCCTGTATCGCTGAATAAATAGAAAATAGTAGTAATTATTAGTTTTTTCACATGTATTCATGTTTCTTAGTCATACTAACTTAGAAAGTAATGGAAAGCTCATAAAAAAAAAAACTAGAACATAAAATAAAGGCATAAGACTTAAGAGTTAGGTCATTACTCATTAATGAACATTGAACAATTAAATATCAATACTTCAACATTCTAGGTTCAAACTCAATCAAGTGAATGAACTATGAAGTGATCAATAATCAATATTCAACACCAATTTAAAAATGACAGAGTAGAGAGTTAGTGAAGGAAATAGGAATACCTTAGTTACCAGCACAATGAGGGTTCTTTATAAAATAATTTAATTAAGACCAATTTGAAATCTAGTAGTAATAGGTAACTATATCTTTACTACTATACAATTTCAAACATAATTAAACAGGTTTAATATCTTATCTAGCAAGTTATGATAATAATAGACATCCAAGCACAAAAATGGAAAGACAACCAGCAAAAGAGTCTTAGCTATCATGGTCAAGTATGATCCTTTTATCTTCTTGATTGCCACTTTTTTCAAAAACATGCGCTTTGCAGAGGGGGTTCGGGGGATTCCCTTGCGGGATGCGACGGCCGATATATCGGCCGCCACGCTACGTGGCGGCCGCTATTTCAATCCATGGTTAAGGGTGCCGCCCGGACCACGTTCTCACAGTGTCCTCATTGGATAAACTAATGAAGTTCCATTTGAAGAGTTAGAATTGTAATGACTTCTCTGATGGCTGCTAAAGGTACACAAAGCCACTGCATTTACTCTCAGTTGCTATGAGGACTACAATACTATAAAAAGGTATCCTTTAACAGGTTCCTTCTAGCTGTGGCTGTTGATACCTACAGTTGTTTGGTACCTGCAGCTACTGCCGCATCTAAATGATATTTTAAAAGGTTTAAGACATCAAAACATACACATTCCAGATAATAATAATGCATGGCATTCTAACTGATGAAAACCCAGTAAATACCTGCTAGAAAAAGATATTCAGAGAGAAATTTTACCTGCAGAAGATCACTGAGAGCAGCACGAAGTTCAGTAATAACCAACTGACATCTATCAGTGTCTTCATCTGTTGTCTTAAGGGCTTCCCAAACTCGTTCAAATATTCCAGGACCCAAATCGGGTTTGACAGTACTGACCCATTCTCCATGGTTATTTTTGAACTCAAACCTATGCTTCAAATTTTATAGGCTACTCAGCACTCAGCACTAACAATAAAGCACTAAACATGAAAACGTGTGCTGCATGGCAATGAAGCAATGAAAGTTTGTGATTTAGAAATATAATGCTCTAATTAAGATGTCTTCTTTCTGCAAGTTAAAACAACCATATGATAGTATGGCATTTCATTGCTCGAATTTTCAAAGAGATGTTCTGCACACTAGAATTGACTGGTGATATGGGAACATCTGTACTATTGTGAAAGATATGTGTTTACTTGCAGTTATAACTTACCCTGGTATCATATTGTTTTTGGTACGGTAATGTATCTTTTATGTGCTAAGTGGCGGCAGTACTCCCTATAAGAGTACAAGCAGAACCTGCCACATGTTTGAACCTGTACCTCCAGCCCTCTACGCGAGAGGGAATGTGTTATAACATCAGTTTTTACACCACCCTCTCCTTAAAACATGTTAAAGGAGAGCATGCACTTTCTGTTTTCTTATACCTGTTTGGTTAATTTAGGCCTTGAAGGTAATTTATAACTTTTACAAATGAAAAGATGCACTGATCCTCTCTCTACTCAGTGCATTCATGAAATGTTCCACAATACTATTAAAGTAGAATTTATACATTTCACATAGCAACCAGAGACAAAGCAGAAGACATCTTTGAACCAGGTGAATCATGGTAAAAGGCATGGTCAATTGGTTGACAGTATGAAGCAGAGAATTTACCGTAAAAAGGTGAACTTCTAACTTATCCATCAAAAACTCAGACCTTTCTAGCTGTAACCCCTATAGATGATGATTAGGCATGGAACAAGGCCATGACACCACAGGGTTGAAGAAACAAAAGTAACTCTTGTACCTCAGTCCCTCAAAGCAGGAAAAGATGAAATTCAAGTGTAGGAGAAACTAAGCGATTATTCTTAAAACATCAGCAAATGTCCTCTGACTAGAGGGTTATTCTGTACATACCCTTGCATGGGATTAAAATTGTAGTATTGTATATTATCTCATTTAAGTAGAGAAATGATTTTAGGGGAGTTATAACACTTCCTTTTTTTCCCAAATAGAATGATTCAACGCATTTGAAACCAGTGTTTGTGATTAAGGTACACACACCTCTGAAGCAATCGCAAGGTATTTGAAAGTGCCATTAAAGACGGAACTGTATATTCCTGATTCTGACAATAAGTGCTCATAAAATGCTTTAAACTTGGCACTTTATCTTCAATGTAGTCTCCAAGTTTGATGTGGTTGACAATTTCACCTACAATAACAGAAATTATAGAATATTGTATTGAAATATTACCATCTAAAATCAAATAACAAGTATATATATATATATATAGAGAGAGAGAGAGAGACAGAGGAAACAGGAAACTACTAGAGAAAGCACTTACTCCCAAACAATTTTTCTATGGACTTAATGAGAGGCTTTGTAACTCGATCACTCGGAATGCTTAGAAGACTGAAACAATCATCTGCAATGATAATACGACTAGGTTGCACAGGATAAACTTCGGACAATTGCAAAAGCACATGGCCTACTTCTCTCAAGATTGTTGGATCCCTAGCAAACCAACCTGGAAGACAAAGTTGTCTCAGCACAAATAAGATGAGCACTTCATAATTACTGATTGTGCTGGCATTGTATGACATAAAGAATTGAACAAGTACTCATGCTATGAAGCTACTTTCATTGTGAATTGTGATCCTACATGACCATTTAAAATTGTGTAAACCTCTAGGATTCATAATACATATCTTCTTTTTCAGTGCATAGTTATGCCACAAATTGTAAAAAGAACTTTCGCGATTGCTGCAAAACCCCTGATCAGTGACTCTGGATAGCACCAACAAAATGATTTACACATTTGCTAACACTACACTATCAGCCACAGTCTCTCAGAATGGTTCATATTGGTCCCTCCAATCATATAAAAACTGTAGTTTATCGAAACCTTAATGAAAAATATCCTTCTAAAAGAAACCAAAGTATTTTGACTGGCACCAGTGAACTGACAAATTGAGAGATGGAAACAGAATGAATGAGCTGAATGTCCTGCCATGAGGATCGACTATGTTTCATATAAATAGGGGCTGAATCCCTCATTACAATCAATCATATCAAATCTAGATCCTAACAATTAGCTGCTCTAATTACAATCAATCATATCAAATCTAGATCCTAATAATTAGCTGCTCTAATTACAATCAATCATATCAATCTAGATCCTAACAATTAGCTAACAAACTTAGTATGTACATGAGGCTTTGACTAATGATACATATAATGAATGGGCCTAAATGGGCCTGCGAGTTTGGGCTTGGAACACCAACATTAACACCCCCCCTCAAATTGATGCTGATGAGTCAACAAGCATCAATTTGTCAGCCAAGAATTGATGACGTGGTCGAGGAAGTGCTTTGGTAAAAATATCAGCAGTCTGGAGGCTTGAGGAGATGAACGGGAGAGAAATAACATTGCGTAGATATTCATCCCTGATAAAATGGCAAGCCACCTCGATGTGTTTAGTTCTCTCATGAAATACTGGATTTTCAGTCATCCGAATGGCACTGGTGTTATCCGCATGTAATGGTGTGGGAGATTTTTGAGAAAAGCCCACTTCCTCAAGAAGACCACGAAGCCATATAATTTCTGAGCATGCGGCAGACATGGCCCGGTATTCTGCCTCAGTTGATGATTTTGAAACTCCATCCTGTTTCTTCACTTTCCATGAAATAAGTGCATCACCTAAGAACATGCACCAGCCCGTGGTGGACCTACGAGTATCAGGACAACCTGCCCAATCAGCATCAGAATATGCAGACAAGGTCATCGGAGAGCCAACAGGAAAAAACAAGCCTCTGTGAGAAGTGCCAAGAAGATAACGAATAATACGTCGAACGGCTGCTAAATGAAGATGATGGGGCTTGGTCATATACTGACTCATCAAGTTGACTGCATAACTGATGTCAGGCCGAGTAGTAGTCAGATATATAAGACTACCGACAAGCTGACGATAATATGTCGGATCAGAAAGGGGATCACCACTGTCACTATGTAGTTTAAGATTCAGTTCTAGAGGAGTATCCACTGGTGTGGAGTTTGACAAACCTGCGGATTCAATTAAATCCATAGTATACTTATGTTGATGTAAAATCAACCCCTTCTCAGAGTGATGAACTTCCAATCCCAAAAAATATTGCAGAGGGCCCAGATCTTTCATATGAAAAGATTGATGCAGAGAAAATTGGAGATCTTGAATCGTGGCTGTATCTGTGCCAGTGATGATGATATCGTCTACATAGACGAGAAGAATGGTGGTTCCTGTTGTTGTGTGATGCAAAAACAACGATGGATCATAAGGACTCTGCTGAAACTGTAGCTTGAGTAAAGCATCTTTGAATTTGTCAAACCATGCTCGTGGTGCTTGTTTTAGCCCATACAATGATCGTTTCAGAAGAGCAACTTGATCTTGTGATGGTTTTGGGAAACCTTGAGGCAATCGCATGTAAACTTCCTCTTTAAGATCACCATGAAGAAATGCGTTTTTCACATCAAATTGAAAAAGAGGCCAGGATTGAGATGCAGCTCTGGCAAGGATGGTGCGAACAGTAGTCATTTTTGCAACAGGCGCAAAAGTTTCTTCATAGTCAATGCCATATTCCAGTCGGTTGCCAAGGGCCACAAGCCTAGCTTTGTATCTATCCAAAGTACCATCTGCCTTTAATTTGATAGAGTAAACCCATTTACTCCCAATAGGTTTCACCGAAGGTGGACAGGGAACAGTAACCCAGGTTTGGTTCTGCTGTAGAGCACTAAGTTCTTCTTCCATAGCCCGTCTCCAGCACTCCTGTTTTGCTGCTTGTGAATAAGAAGTAGGAATGGATACAGAGGATAAAGTAGCAAAATATGAAGAATGAGAGAAGCCGTATCGATCCGGTGGACGAGATATACGAGCAGAACGACGAATAGCAAGTTGAGGTGAAGATGATGCTGGAGCAGGATTCGGGACTGGTTCTTGCAAAAGAGGCAAAGTAGTGGCATTTGTTCTTTGTCGACGAGTATACACCTTGTCCGGATGAAATCGCAAAGGGGAAGGAAGACATTCATCATCAAAGGATGGTACTTTAGAAAAGGAGATTTCTGGAGATGAATCAGGATAAGACTGAAAAAGGTACTGATGTTAAAAAAAACAACATTCCTAGAAATGCGAAGACGCTTGGAGGTGGGGTCATAACAAACAAAACCTTTTTGGTGGGAAGCATAACCAAGGAAGGCACATTTTACAGATTGTGCGGATAACTTGGATCGTTCATGTGTGGGAAGATGAACAAAACAAACACAACCAAAAGTGTGGAAATTTGTGTATTGTGGTTCAGTTTTGAAAAGACGAAAATGTGGAGATGTGTTTTGAAGTTTTGGAGAAGGAAGCCGGTTGATGATATGAGTAGCAGTGGTTAAAGCTTCGGCCAAAATCTAGGTGGAACGGAGGATTCTAATATAAACATCTGACCATGTCTTAAAGATGATGATTTTTTCGTTCTGCCACACCATTCTGTTGGGGAGTATAGGGACAAGTCCGTTGGGATATAATCCCTCTGTCTTGTAAAATTCCTGAAATTGTTTGTACACATATTCCCCCCCTGAGTCGGTTCGAAGAACCTTAATACATATTGAAAATTGATTTTGAACATAATTCAAGAATTTTTTAAATACATCAAAGACTTCAGATTTGGCATGTAGAAAATAAATCCATGTAAACCGGCTATAATCATCAATGAAAGTTACGAAATACTTATACTGTGAATGAGAAATAATTGGTACAACACCCCCAAACATCACTATGTATTAAATCAAAACTTTGGGTAGCAGAAGAGACATGTAATGGAAAAGGCAAAGTTTTACTTTTACCCAGCTTACAAGTGGTGCAATCAAGAGCAACATCTAATGATAAAAACTTCATTTTATTAATATGACCAGAATTTAACAAAGATAACAAAATGGTTGAATTGGGATGGCCTAATCTATTGTGCCACAACTGCACATTATTCCTAGAGACAATTGAAAAAGCAAACAAAGATATATCTGGATTTGGTGTTACTATGTGAAGAGGAAACAAACGCCCACACTTAGGTCCCTTCACTATTACCTTCCCCGTCTCCTGATCCTGCACCACACAACCAGAGGAGGAAAAACAAACATTGCAGTTATTATTAACCAATTGACCAACAGAGATTAAATTGGTAGAAAGATTTTTGGAACAAAAAACGTCATGTAAAGGTAGAGAATGAGAAATATCACCAACAGATGTAATTGGTATAGTGGTACCATTAGCAGCATGGACCTGAATCTGTCCATCATATGGTTTAATTTTGGAGAAGTTTTTGGAGGATGATGTCATATGATTGGAGGCACCAGAATCAAAATACCAGTGAGAGGGAGATTGATTTTTACCAGATATACCAAGAGTGGAAAAGGCCTGGAGAATCATCTGTTGGATCATTTCAGGGGAGACTGGAGCAGCAGAAGCAAGTGCCGAAGAAGATGTGGAAGATGAATCAATAGTGCCAGTAGCAGTAATCGCCTGGTAAACTTTCGGAATTCTGTTTTGAGGATGTTTGCGGCATTCATTGATTGAATGTCCAGATGCTTTGCAATAATTGCAGATCCGCTGCTTGCACTGATTTGCATAATGGCCGAAAGTTTGACACTTGAAGCACTGTACTTTACTCATATCTCTGTTTGGTTGCTTCCCCTTGGAAGAATAAGTAACATTGACTGATGAGTTCGGTGATTGAAAGGCAGTAGGGACACTATAGGCAACATCAATAGCACCCGGATTAGCTTGGTGGAGCACACCAGATTGCGTCAATTGTCTCTGTTCCTCTCGCAATAATTCATTGAGACAGTCATCCAGTGAAGGAGAAGGGACCCTACTCATGAGATTAGATCTGAGTGATTCATACTGAGGTCTTAATTTCATAAGAAATTGATCCCGATGACTAGTTGCTAGTATTACTTGCAATTCGAGAAGAGCTTGAGCAGAAATATTGGCATATTTGATTTCATTTAATTATGTCCACAAATTCTGAAAACCAGAATAATATTCTTGAATGGAAGAAGTCCCTTGCATATAATTTGCAATTTCAAATTCCAACTGATACTGTCTGGCAGAATTCCCCTGATGATACACCTTTTGAAGATAGGCCCACATATCTTTGGCAGTTTTGTATGGTTTTAAATTCATGAAAAATTGTGGTTCCATGGACCCAAGAATCCAAGATTTGATCTTAGCATCTTTTATGTTCCATGACACAATTTTTTTCTCATCTTCTGTTGGTTGTGGATCAGTTCCAGAGATATGGCCCCATAATTCCTTACCCTCTAAGTAAAGTTCCAATTGAAAGGACCAAGATGGATAATTTTTGCCATTAAACTTGATTAAGTTAATTTCAGATTTCTCCATATGTAACGACCAACAGAATGAGCAACAAAAGCTCAAGCCAAGATCTGAGAATGAGATGACCACGTGGGGCCCACAGATATTGGCAGAGAAGAGCAGGTATAAACAGAAATTTACTGTAGCAGAAATGAACCACACAGCACAGAACAGCGGCACAGCACAGAACAGCACAGTAACAGAAGAAAAAAACACTCCACACGTCCTTGGTCGTTAGTGGTCTGGATGACTACGTGGGCCCCAGATGATGATCAGAGATCTGATTAGAAGGTGAGGATGAAAGGATAGTGAAAAGTCGCCACTGGTGAAAGAATACTCACTCCAAATGGATCAAGATCCACAATATTGGACGGCCGTGATGAAATCTTCTTGATAGAATATAAATATCACAAAAAATGATAGATGGCCTACCTCTGATGAGCCATAAATCTTGAAAAAATCATCATAAAATAGTAGATCACCAGACGACCAAGATGGGTGATTACGCTGATATGGTGATTATGATCACAGGTGGGCCACGTCTGGATCTGAGATGATCAGGACCACGTCTAGATGATCAGAGTGAAAGAAGAAACTCTGAAAGGCTTCCAGATCCTGGAAGATGACTAGCAGAAGCAGCTGATGATGATCACTTGTGGGCCACTCCTGATTTGAGATGATCAGGGATGATCAAAGAAAATCAATGGCTTCCAAAGCTTGGAAGATGACTAGGAGATGATCACAGATGATTAACCATGCTCTGATACCATGACAAATTGAGAGATGGAAACAGAATGAATGAGCTGAATGTCCTGCCATGAGGATCGACTATGTTTCATATAAATAGGGGCTAAATCCCTCATTACAATCAATCATATCAAATCTAGATCCTAACAATTAGCTGCTCTAATTACAATCAATCATATCAAATCTAAATCCTAATAATTAGCTGCTCTAATTACAATCAATCATATCAAATCTAGATCCTAACAATTAGCTAACAAACTTAGTATGTACATGAGGCTTTGACTAATGATACATATAATGAATGGGCCTAAATGGGCCTGCGAGTTTGGGCTTGGAACACCAACATTAACATGAACAACTGTCTATCATGGGCACCGGGACCATCTCCCTGCCTCTGTCTCCTGATAAATCTCATCTTAAGAAATGTTATGCTTGCTTCTGGGCTGTTTGATAACTTTATTTCTGTAGGTCAACTTGTTGAATAAAATTTATTGGTTAAGTAACGTTGTGATGGCCTTCATCCGCAGGATCTCTAAAGGAGAAAAACAATGAGGAAGGGGACAGAGCTGAAGATTCACTTGATATTGGTATGATCAACAACTCTATTCCTTCTTTATTTCTTTACCGTTTTCCTATAAAATTTGTCACTCAAACAAAACTTGTAGTTATGGCATCACCACATAAGCCATCCAAATACATAGAAATTTCTTTTTGTAATTTGAAATAGATGTGTTTCTAATATAAGCGATTTTTTTCCTTCTAATATAAAGTTGATCTCTTAGTAAATGCGCAAAATTTTAACTTTACTATTCATATGACCAAAATTGTTCTATCTTATGCACAAAGGTGGGTGGGAACCTGCACCTTGTACTGCTGGGCATGCATATAGATACTTTGTTGAAAATAAGCAAAACAAGATCCTACTCAGACACAGGAGAACACACATCAGGATTTTACATCCTACATAAGAGATCTTGGAGTCCTTTTGCCTTCTTCCACTTTAATATTCCCTCTCTCTTCAGTCCTTGAATGCATTGTAAATTGTTATTCCCTCTATTTATAAGCAGGTACCTTCAAAGGAATGTTGGAGGTAGGCTGTCAAAGGACCAGGCCAGGCCAGGCCCAAGGTTGTCTAAGCCCTACCCTCAACATATGCGAGCCAGGCCTGGGGCTCGCCAAGGCCTACAGAGGACCTGCACTACCTAGGCCCTCACAAAGCCGTCCTGAGACAGGACCACGCCTAGAGCCTGAAGAAAAGAAAATCAGTCTTTTTCCACACTTCCATTGGGCACCAAGAAAAATAGTGGTTGATGGAAATTCACTTTACTACAATTTGATTTAGTAGGGTGCTGGCTAGGCAATCATTTACTATTCAAGATAAGATTATTTGATGGTATTGGTGAATCTTATCTTTGAACTCATCAATTTTAGGCCTTTAATAGAATGCATAGCATTGAGTTCACATGAATTAAGTACAGAACAACCATAGGGATTTTGTAGCACTTCATTTTTCAAGTTGTGGCCCATCCCAAAGGTGGGTTGTTGGAGTTGAATCTGATTATGAGGCTAAATATTAGACCCAATAACTAAAAAGAAGCGATCCCATGCTATGAACTCACATAATAATCATCCTCAAACAAACCCAGATATATGCACAAACAAACTCACATATATGCTCAAATAAATCCACATATATAGCAATTGTATGTAGGTAAGCCTTTGCAAAAAAGAAGAAGAATCGTGCATGGCTTATTTACATAAATCACTTATCATATAGAAAAGATTAATATAAGAATCATGTTCAAATAAACCCAAATATATGGTCAAATCAATCCACATAAAAAAAAAAAAAATAGACTAGCATTATACCCCACCCCACCACCCCACAAGAATTACAAGAAGGATCCCACCCAAACAGAAGATCTACTAATAATCACTTTCCATGCCAGTGTATACAGAATACTATTAGCAGATCTAAACTCATGCGGAAAGGCAACATCCAAGTGAGAAGAAAGCACTTTAATCTCATTGAAGAAAAACTGGAACTTCCAATGCTTAGGGCCTACTATTGTCCAAGCCTGACCCTTATATTGGCAGGCCTCCAAAAATTTTGTTCGAGCCCAGCCTTCGGGCTCCTTAAGAAAAACAAAGGCCCTCATTTTGTATGCTTTTGAGGGCCGAGCCAGAGCATGAGACCCTCATAAGAGAGCCTAATTGACGGCCTTAGTTGGAGGTAAACAACAAAAGATGAGATGGTAGCATTTAGGAGACTGACATAGGGGTATTGCTCCCTACCCTACTAGTGTCCAAGTAATTGGTAGCGAGGTTCACCAGTTAGAGATCCAGGCAGATGGACACTATACCACTAAGAGGCTCAATTAGTAGCTCAATGATACAAAATGAAACTTGGGATCAATTAATTATGGGAGAATATTCTCCTATGCCCAATGCCCGCGTAAACTGTGCACAAGAGATGTCGCACGTGGTGGGCCCCACCTGTTTGACGTCTCCTATGCACGGTTCCCATGTGAACTGTGCGCAGGAGACCAATTCCTTGATTATGATACATTAATACATTAGCTCCTGTTGCCAAAATGAGAGCTATTTAGTCAATCTTGATTGTTGCTTCCAGACATATGTGAGAGATATCTCACACAATCACTATAAATGCTCTTCACCTATGTTCGAGAAAATGTTGTATGGCTGCACCAAGTTTCTCGGAAGGACTTGTATAGTAGCTAAATAAATCTATTTATGGCTTAACATAAGCTCTTAGAACCAACTCCGAACCCTTTTTTTTTTATTGGTAACGGTAAATTTTATTTCAAAATGAAAGAAGTAGAACTCAGATTAAAAAGACAAAAGCAACATCCATAGTGGAACTGGTAGAAGAGAAATGAACCAGCCACACACTACATGTTGGGCTTAGTAGGTCCAGACCAAGTGGGTTCATGGACATGGGTATTTTGGTAATTGTACCGGGACTTTCTTAATGACTAAGATAGGGTTTCTTAGGGAATAAGAAAGAGAACATTATATATATGATGTAATGTGTAACCCATGAGATACAGACAGACAGATAGACAGAAGAGTGAACCTAAAGGAGAGTCGAGTTTTCTTTCCCGTGGATGTAGGCAAGATTGCCGAACCACGTAATTCTCTTGTGTGTGATTGTTTGTCTTGTGTGGTTGTTTGTCCGTTTGATCGAATTGATTCACGTTTCCGCATACACGCGCACAACAAGTGGTATCAGAGCCTAGGGTTTACTAGGGTTGGATTGTGCCGCGTTGCGATCGACGGATCGGATCAAGGGTATCCGGATTTTCTGCGCGTGGTTCTTCGTCGCAGGAAAGTGAGATCGTTTCCAATCTTTGCTGGGCCACACGGATCACACAGATCGAATTTCATAATTCGAAACAGAGAAGAGGGTTCCGGGTTATTGGTTCTCGTTGCCGGAGAAGGAGGCAAATAGGGAATCGATTTTTCCCCCGTGATCTGGTCGGACTGCGGTTGAATCGGACAGGCGAGTCATTGGACGCCGGTCCCGCTGCTGCTGCTGCCGGAATCATAGCAGTAGAACCGACGCCGTCCGTGCGCCGTGCGTCGCCCGCCATCGCTGGAGTCCGCCGCCGTCTGGCCGCTGCGCCATCGCCGGTCCCCGCGTGCCGTGCCGCTGCGCCATCGCCGGAGAGGAAGAAAAAAGGATCAGTCTCCCCATCGTCTTTTGTTTACAGAAACAGAACCGGGTTCTGTTTGGGGAGAAGAAGAAGCCCAGGTCAGGTTGGGTTCGGGTCGGGTCGACCTGACCCGTCTGCAGAAAGCCCAGCGCATCAAGCCCACAGAACCAGGACTAGGTGACCCGTGAAGCAGGAAGCCCACTCCAGATTCTGCTGACGTCAGCGCCACGTCAGCGAACTGTACGGTCAACAAGGTTTGACCATATTGACGGCTGAAAATTGTTTCGTCAATATCTTGATCATCCGAGGTCAGATCGGAGATCCGTTTGCGCCTACAGACTCGTTGCGAGCAGATCTACGTAACTGTGGAAGAAGATTGGCAGTTTGACGGTCAACAAGAAAGTTTGACCAATCGGAGCGCAGAAAACTATTTTTGCGATATCGGAGCCATCCATAGTTGGATTTCAGATCCGTTTTTTCCAGCGTGCTCGTGGTGACGAGATCTACAAATTGGTGCAGAAATTGAGGTTAGTGACAGTTGTTTATATTTTCTTGATTATTAAATTGAGATGGAGAACAACACTGTGAACACTACCATGATCAAACTCAACCATACCAATTGGTTGATTTAGAAACCTAAGATGGAGGATATACTCTTTTGCAAAGACCTCTATGATCCCATTGAGGGGGATAGTGCCCGACCAAAAGATATGTCTGATCCAGATTGGAAAAAGATGTATAGAAAGACCATTGGTCACATCAGACAGTAGGTGGATAACAGCATATTTCATCACGTGTCTAATGAAACCAATGCGAGAACCCTTTGGATGAAGTTAGAAGAAAGATATGAGAAGAAAACCGCCGTAAACAAAACTTTTCTGATTAGAAAGCTTGTGAACATGAAATTCAAGGAGGGTGGTAAAATTGAAGATCACATAAATGATTTTCAATGCATTGTGAATGAGCTGGCTACAATGAAGATGGTCCTTGATGATGAAATGCAAGCTTTATTTCTTCTAAGTTCTTTACCAGATACATGGGAGACATTGGTTGTTTCCGTAAGCAACTCTACTCCAGATGGTGTGTTATCAATGAGTCAGGTTACTAGCAGCTTGTTAAATGAAGAAACAAGAAGGAAAACTGCAGGGACAGATAATGCACAAGCCTTTGTTACTGAGAATAGAGGGAGGAGTAAGAGTAGGGGGCCAAAGGGGGGTCGTGGCAAGTCCAGAGGTGGCAAGGAATCACAGACTAAGAAAAAGTCTGGAAAATGCTTTCATTGTGGCAAGGAGGGTCACATTAAGAAGAATTGCTTTGCCTTGAAGGAAAAGAAAGACACCAACAATGAGCAGAAGAATGACACTAACACTATAGCTACTTTGGATAATGAAGTAGTGATTCTGACCAGTGAAGTTGAAGAGTGTTTGAGTGTTGCAGATAATCAGGTTGAGTGGGTTGTTGACACAGCAGCATCCTACCATGCTACTCCTTCTAAGGAGATGTTCACGACGTACAAAGCAGGGGACTTTGGCACTGTGAAGATGGGCAACACAAGTCATTCAAATATTGTTGGGATCGGTGATGTCTGCATTCAAACCGATATTGGTTGCACAATGACGCTGAAAGATGTGCGACATATTCCTGATCTGCGGTTGAATCTGATTTCCGGGACTTCATTGGACCGTGCAGGTTATGAAAGTTACTTCGGAAATGGCAGGTGGAAACTCACTAAAGGGTCTCTTATTTTTGCGAGAGGGAAGGCGTGTAATACGCTTTACAAAACACATGCGAAGCTATGCAAAGGTGTGTTGAATGCTGTTGAAGACAGATCCTCCCCAAATCTGTGGCACAAGAGACTTGTACATATGAGTGAGAAAGGACTGCAGTTATTGGCAAAGAAAGATTTAATTAACTACTCCAAAGGTACATCCCTTGAACCTTGTGATTATTGCTTGTTTGGTAAACAACATAGGGTTTCTTTCTCTAAAACATCAACGATAAAATCTAATGTGTTGGATTTGGTATATTCTGATGTTTGTGGTCCCATGGAGGTGGAGTCATTGGGTGGCAATAAGCTTTTCGTCACATTTATTGATGATGCATCCAGGAAAGTCTGGGTTTATGCGTTGAAATCGAAGGATCAGGTGTTCCAAGTATTTCAGCAGTTTCATGTCATGGTTGAAAGAGAAACAGGAAAGCTCTTGAAATGTCTACGCACAGATAATGGTGGCGAGTACACATCCAACTAGTTTAAAGGCTATTGCTCAAAGCATGGTATTCGACATGAAAGAACAGTTCCTGGTACTCCACAGGACAATGGTGTAGCCGAAAGAATGAACCGTACTATTCTTGAAAGGATGAGATGCATGATTAGAGTGGCACAGCTACCCAAGCCATTTTGGGGTGAAGCTATTCTGACTGCCGTTTACCTGATTAACAGGTCTCCCTCAGTTCCTTTGGATTTTGATCTTCCGGAGAGGGTATGGACAGGTAAAGATGTCTCCTATTCTCATTTGAAGGTATTTGGGTGCAAGGCTTTTGCACATGTACCAAAGGAGGAGCGTTCAAAGCTGGATGATAAGGCAGTATGTTGCATTTTTCTTGGCTATGGTGGAGCCGAGTTTGGCTACAGGTTATGGAATCCAGAGAAAAGAAAAATTATCAGAAGTAGGGATGTGGTGTTTCATGAAGACCAATTCTTTGGAGATATTGAAAGAACTGAAAAGTCTAAAGAAGTTGTTGATGGAATGGTTGATCTCACACCGACTCCTTCTCCAGTGCAGACTACAGGTGGAGAAGGTGGACAAAACGATTTAGATCGTGATGAGGCGCAGGGGTTGCCAGATGAACAAGGTGTTGAGCAGGGGGGGCAGTCTCCTCAGTCAGAAACCACAGAACCTCAGGTTAGGAGGTCTACTCGAGAGCGTCAACCATCAACAAGATATCCTGCATCAGATTATATTTTGCTTACTGATGAAGGGGAGCCAGAGAGCTACCCAGAAGCAAAAACTCATGAAGATAAAGATGAGTGGATGGAGGCTATGCAGGATGAGATGAGTTCTTTGAAAAAGAACAACACTTATGAGCTGGTGGAACTCCCAAAAGGCAAGAAGGTTCTGATAAAACAAATGGGTGTTCAAGGTGAAGAGAGATGACAGTGGAAAACTGATAAAGCACAAAGCACGGCTAGTGGTTAAAGGCTTTGCGCAGACGAAGGGTCTTGACTTCGATGAAATCTTCTCTCCAGTTGTGAAGATGACTTCTATTAGAGTTATCTTGGGTCTAGTTGCCAGCATGGACCTTGAACTTGAGCAGATGGATGTGAAGACTGCATTTCTTCACGGTGATCTGAAAGAAGAGATCTACATGACTCAGCCGGAGGGGTTTGAGGTAGAAGGAAAAGAACAGCTGATTTGCAGGTTGAAAAAGAGTCTCTACAGGCTGAAACAAGCACCGAGACAATGGTACAAGAAGTTTGATTCATTCATGGTGAGTCATGGGTACCGGAGGACAGCTGCAGATCACTGCGTTTATGTTCGTAAATTTGCTAATGGCAAATTTATCATCCTTCTTTTATATGTAGATGATATGTTGATAGTTGGACAGGATAGTGAGATGATTGGCAGGTTGAAGAGGGACATGTCAAAAGACTTTTGACATGAAAGACTTGGGTCCCGCACGACAGATTTTGGGAATGCAAATACGTCGTGACAGGAATGCCAAGAAGCTGTGGTTGTCACAGGAGAAATATGTTGAACGGGTGCTAGCGAGATTCAACATGATAGATGCTAAGCCAGTTAGCATGCCTTTAGCCAGTCACTTCAAGCTCAGTAAGAGATTATGTCCTACTACAGATGCAGAAATGGAACGGATGATGTCTGTTCCATACTCCTCAGTAGTTGGGAGTCTTATGTATGCCATGGTGTGTACACGGCCAGACATTGCTCATGCAGTGGGTGTAGTGAGTAGATTTCTTTCTAACCCTGGGAAAGAGCATTGGGAAGCAGTGAAGTGGATCTTCAGATATTTAAGAAGTACATCAGATTTTTGCTTGTGTTTCGGAGGCTTAAAACCAGTACTTGAAGGCTTTACAGATGCTGATTTTGCGGGCAATCTTGATCGTCGGTTGTCTACTTCTGGGTACTTATTTACTTTTGCAGGGGGAGCTATTTCCTGGCAGTCTAAGTTGCAGAAGTGTACAGCATTGTCTACAACCGAAGCAGAATAAATAGCTGCTAATGAAGCAGGGAAGGAGATGATTTGGTTGAGGAATTTCTTTAAAGAACTGGATTTGAAGCAAGGGGAGTATGTAGTCTACTGTGATAGTCAGAGTGCTATGGATCTTTGCAAGAACGCTACATACCATGCCCGCACAAAGCATGTTGATGTGAGATATCATTGGATTCGTGAGGTCATCCAGAAGAATCTCATGAAGCTGGAAAAGATTCACACTGATAAGAATCCCTCTGACATGATGACTAAGGTCGTGTCTAAGGGAAAGCTGGAGCTATGTTCAGAGTTGGCAGGACTGGACTCCTAGTAAGGGGTTCAGAGACGTCTTCCCCATGGTCTGGAGGGGGAGATTGTTGGGCTTAGTAGGTCCAGACCAAGTGGGTTCATGGACATGGGTATTTTGGTAATTGTACCGGGACTTTCTTAATGACTAAGATAGGGTTTCTTAGGGAATAAGAAAGAGAACATTATATATATGATGTAATGTGTAACCCATGAGATACAGACAGACAGATAGACAGAAGAGTGAACCTAAAGGAGAGTCGAGTTTTCTTTCCGGTGGACGTAGGCAAGATTGCCGAACCACGTAATTCTCTTGTGTGTGATTGTTTGTCTTGTGTGGTTGTTTGTCCGTTTGATCGCATTGATTCACGTTTCCGCATACACGCGCACAACACTACAATATAGAGGCGCTTAAATTACAAGATCTATGAACCCCTTGCTTAGGTAAACAGTCCACCATCCCATTTGCAGATCTACTAACGTGTTGAAACGTAACCTACAAGTCAGAAATTAGATGACTAATTTCAATGAAGAGTTGCATTTTCCATGGCCCCCTCAAATATTTCACCCAAGAAATAGTGTTAGCCGAATCACTCTCCACAATAGGATAATGATGAAATGAGGTTCTAGAATTGCCAGAACTTCCGCTTCATTAGAGTCTTTGATCCCCACATGTTTAGAGAACATAAACAAAACTTCCCCCTTATGATTTTTTAGAACCCTCCAATGCCAGCTAAACCCGGTTTTCCTTTTGCTGCTCCATCAACGTTGAATTTTAAGACTCCGCATGGTGGAGAACACCAAGATACTATCCTCTTCTTCTTTAAAGCACCTGTCTTCAAACAAACTCCCCAATTTTTTAAAATGTCATCTGTCTTAATTTCTGAAAATTATTTTATAACACATGCCCATTTAGCGATCCTCAATAGCACAGCTGAAATTAGATCCTCCCGAGACGATTCTTTTTTGTTGAAAATTCTATCATTCCTCTATTTCCAAATTGACCAAAGAATGGAAAAAAGAATAATTCTCCATAAGATCGTACCATTTCCACCCATTAGGGCACTCCTCTAATCTTCAAACACCATCGGTAAAGAACCTGGAAAACACCAACTCACTTCACATTGTTTTGGAAAAAACAAAACCAAAATAGACGAAGCGACACCACAATGAATGAACAAGTGATCTATCGCCTCCACCTCCCTCCGACAAAGGCAACACGTATCAAAAATAGTATCAGACACCAGCCCCCTTCTTCTCAGAACATCTGCTGTCAAGATTTTGCCCACCACTGCCAAGCAGCAAAAAGCCTCCACTCTAGGTGGAACAAGCCCCATCCACACTGCTGCACAAGGAGATGATATTGCATCAAAAGGATCAATCTCCTTATAGAATGACCTTGAGGAGAACAAACCTAGAAAGAGGCTTCCAAATAGGAAAGTCAACTGCATCCCTGCATGAGAAAACATTAGAAAGAAGATTGGACAAAGACTCACTAACCTCCACCTCCGACTCACGGAGGGCCCTCCTAAAACTAATGTTCTAAGACACCACATTTCCATCCCAAACAAAACACGCTGTAACTGAAGCCTCTTTTTTTTACACAACCCTAAAAAGTCTAGGGAGTAAAAGGTGTAAAGGACCAACACCCACCCAATCATCATACCAAAAACGGACAGTTTCCCCCTCCCCCACACGAAAACCTGAACCTTTAACAAAGACACCCCCCCCCCCCCCCCCCCCCCCCCCCCCCCCCCCCCCCCCGCCCCGACTTTGACTGGTCCCCAAAACTAGAAATGACAGCCCAAAAAGTAGACAACTTATGCTTAGGGACTCTTTTTGGCACCCACCCCCAACATCCTCGCCATACTTAGACACTATTACCCTCCTCCACAATGCCTCTTTCTCTTCTCCATATCTCCACCACCATTTAGCTAATAGAGACCAATTTTTAATGTCCTATTTTCTCAAGCCTAACCCCACGCCTTTTTTGGCTTAATCACCTCATTCCACTTCATTAAGTGCATCTTCCTTCTTTGAGAGTTTCCCTCTCGGAAAGACAATCTTCTGCCAAAACACATTTAGTTAGTTGTCCCTATAAGATCTAGTAGCAACGTCTGTATTACTCTCATTGTCCTTTTTTTTAACAATTCATCACTATTGGCAATGATCAAGATCTTAGAGTTGCTAGCCAGTAATCCCAAAACCAATTGGTGACAGGAAACAACACAAACAACTACTTAACACCCCCCTCGGGCGGGACACCGTCCGGACCTGAAGCACACTCTCACACAAGACTACAACGTGGCATGGGTCTTCTTGCCCTACGCACTTGCGCTTGCACAAACACACAACACGGCATGGGGCATTTTTTTTCCTTACGTGGTTTTGAACCCAGGACGTGTTGACTCTGATACCATCTTAAAGTTGCTAGCGAGTAATCCCAAAACCAATTGGTGATGGAAAACTGCACAAACAACTACTTAACATAAGAAATTGTTTGGGAGTTAAAGACATTACATCCTTCTTTAAGATGAATATCTTGGATTTCTAACTTACTTCCTAAGCTTACTTATCTATCTTCAGTTGATGCATCATGATAATAGACATATGATGGGGATCTAGTCTCATCAACTGGCCTAATTGAGGATAAACAGGTGGAAGCTCCTATGGAACTAAAAAGGGTGAGGAAGATTAAACGTTAGATGATCCCACACTTGTGTGAAAAAGCTAGAAATTGGTTTTATTTACCATAACATAAATAGATTGGACATTTCCATGTTGTCCAAGTAGCCAGTCAATTTATTTATGATCCAAGAAGGATGCATCTCAAAACTGCCCATTGGATACAAACCAATTAATTAGCTCCCGCAAAGAACATGCCTAATTGGTTAAGAATCCTAACAATTTCACCATTGAAGTTGGTGAGAGAGAAATATGGCATAATTGGCTCTTGATCTATTATTTTAAGGATTAACACGTCACAGAAATTACTCCTCTATCAAATATCAATCAATAAGGTTAGCATACAACTACCATTTGAATAAGGAAAAAACAAAAGAACCATTGACTTTTGAATTCAAGTTGAACAAATATATGGAATTCAGAACTGAATGAATTACAAAGGGCTTATTTGCCTGCTTTGTACTGAATTTGTAGGAATTCATAGTATGAGTCGTTGAGTCTGCTTTCCAACGTTTTTATTGTAGGGAAGAAGCATGCATTTGTATTTGCAAGTCATGTCCTTCTGACTCATTCACGTCCAACTCACTTTTCAAGAAGTTTTAAGAGGAGTCTCTCGTCAAGGGCCCTAGACCTGAGTTCGTACATTTGGTTGGATATGGCCCCTCCAAAGGTGGAAGCATTTTGTGGGCTAGCAGGTTCAGGAAAGATATACATGACAGACAATCTTAGGAGAAGAGGCATGACTTCAAAGTCCATTTCAAATTTTTGTTTGTTATGTGGTAAGAGCGGAAAAATAGTCGACCACCTCTTCTTGCATTATAAGTTCTCTTACACTAATTGGTGTTGTTTCCTTCTTCAGTATAGTATTTCCTAATGTTCCGGAGTCTCTAGTTGGCTTCGTTGAGGCTTGGAGGTCGTTACTTTTCTTTGGTTGTGGTGCAATCCTCTGGAGGCATGTTCCCCTTTCCATTTTATGGTTAGTTTGAAAGGAAAGAAATGACAGGATCTTTAGGAGGTTGATTGTGTCTGTTGATGATTTTTTTCCCAAAGGTGATTCTTCGGATAGCCAAACAAACTTTTTTCCGAGAGAGAGTTTAATAGCCTAAGGGTGGATGATATTGTGCATGATGGGAGGCTTTCTTGCTACGTGGGCCTCCGAGGGTAAGGAAGTTGATTTCTTGGGCTCCTTCTTTAGAAGGTGTGTTGGAAGTTTAATATTGATGGAGCTACTAGGGATAGGCTAGCATGGCAGTACCTGATGGTATTGGTGGGATGCGTCCAAATTGCAAAGGGGCCATTTTTCTCCTGTTTTCTAAGCATGCAGGCATTTTGGGATCTAATGAGGCAAAAGTGTTGGCTATTTTGGAGGCGTTCAGATTTTTGTGGCTTCCTTTCAAGGCGAGCTCATAGCAGAAAGTGATTCATTGAATGCCATCTCTTGGGTTTCTTCCTCTGCTATGAGCCCTTGGCCTTTTCAGCTTTATTTCAACAAGATCAAGGACTTGTCATCTTCGACTATAGTAGAATTTTTAAGCACGTAGGGTAGGCAGCCGGTGGTATGGCCGATTTCTTGTCTAAAAAGGGGTGGAATTAGAATTTTTCCTTCGGTTTGGTCGTTGGTTGGTTAATTCTTTTACACCATTTCCCCTTCTGTTGTGTTTGGGATGTTCAGTGATACTCTTCGATTAACATAATCTTTTTTGTTACCAATAAAAACAATTCTAATGTAGGACAAAAAAAGAGTTCAGTGAAGGATAAAAAGTGGAGATGTAGGTGAGACCCTCACTTTCCTAGTATTTGATTTACCAAGGTGATGGTTGGGTGATCATTTCCTACCAAAGGGGAGACTATCTGTGAGCCACCATTTGTGGGTCCTCCTCAACTTGTACATTCAGCACCTTTGATAGGAATGCATTGCTTATAATTCCTAGGAATGCAATACTGATTAAACAAATATGCCCTAATGGAAGTGATAAAATGGTTCTAAAAACATAATCCATGTCATGCCATAGGAGCAAATGTACTATCATTGGGGTGAGCAGTTTGTATTCGAGCTTACAAACAAAAAGAAGAGAGATAAAGATTAATTACTTCCTGAACTGATAAATGATTAATTACTTTCTGATCTGATAAATTATCGAAGTCCAATATTGATTCCTCACCAACAGTATCAAAGCTTTGAGCCATTGGAATGACACCAACAGTAGAAACAAATCCGTGTGAAGGCCGAAATCCCAATATACCACAGAAAGCTGCAGGCACTCTTACACTTCCTCCAGTATCAGTACCTGTGTTATAGAGTCAGGGATCAACAGTTGCATGACAAAGGTTATGAGTAGATCTCTATAATGTGATCAAACATGAATACCATTTATCAGACCAAAATGGAACTGACCATCTTTATAATCTGACATGAATCAAAATCCGATTGACCAAAACCGGTACTTACAATGCATCAAACATTAAAACTTCAAATGACATTCTCCAACACAAGAGAACGTGTTTGAATAAAAAGGCATTAGAATCCAATCTCTCAAGGTCATTACTATATCTAAGGTGATCTTTTTTATATGCATTTGAATCTTTCAACCTTTTTTTTCCTTATCGGTAACTTGACTCGAATATACAATCTCATGGTTGTAAAATTGAACATCTTCTAACTGTGCTATATGCTCTTTTCATTGCAAGCCTGGAGGGAACAAGGGGGTAAAACAATAGATATAAAGGCATCCCCAAACTACAACAATTTAGCATGGAGTAAGCATAACCAAAATAAAGTTCTGCTCACAAGATGTAAAGTCAGACTACAGCCATTTTCATGTAATGTTTGACTTTCATGCTTTCATCTCATTTATGTTGATCTACATACAGCATTAAAACAAGATGCGAGATTTTCATTGAAACCTACTAAGCTGGCCATATTAATTAAAAACAGAAACAAAGAAACGAATAAAGAAAAGGAAAGCTATTCTGAAACCTGCACTGAAGAATCTCACCCAAGGAGAAATCTACAAGCTCTGCAGCAACTGCCACAGCAGAACCACTAGAAGACCCTCCAGGTATCCGATCCAGAGCACGTGGATTAGTGGGAGTTCCATAATGCTTGTTTTCTCCATTGATACTGCAAATAAATAGTTATGCAGGTTATATAGCATTTCCATTGGATAATCGTGATGGAATTGATACTATCGAAACCCACTGCTGCATTTGAAAACTGCAATCTTCATGGGAAAGCATATTATGAGATTCATCACAAGATTACATTAGGAAAATATAGAAACTAGAATCTCATCTTCTTTCCAGAGGCATGTTTCAAGTAGCATTGCTTTAATTTGGCGTAAGTTACTAAGCTAAAGAGTTAGGATTTAGGAAGCAACTAGAAGCATGCAAAATTCTAAGCGCTTTGAATAAATTAGCAAGAATGGATTGATAAGTGCTCATTTCCAGAGCAATTGGAAGAGCACAGATCAAATATTACAGTAAGTGGGATACCACTCTCCTGAGTTTCCCATCCAAACCACCACCCACAATTTCTGCAGATAATGATTTGGAATGGAAAGCTGGGGAAAGGAAAAGCATTCCCATTAATGTGGTTTCCAATTTCCATATAGCTTTAAACACAATCGAATAGGGAACCATCTGCTGAAATATTCAATCTGCTCGTTCTCAGGATACATTCAGTTGCATTGTAATGGTTAATATATATTTTTGAAGAACCAAAACTAGTAAAGAAGATTCTAAGATAGCTAAATCAAATGCTTCTGACTCTAACCTGTAGGCCATCTCATCCATGACAGTTTTACCAACAGATGTGGCCCCACCATCCAAAATTGCCAAAACAGAAGGAGCTGTCGAGGTGGCAGCTTCATGAGTCCTTGCCCAGTCAGGATTACCAAACCCAGTGACATACCCCTTTATGTCGAATCTGCTACAGAACTTAACATTAGAAACATCATGCATGTGTAACAAAGAGGAAGATGATAATATAATGCGGACACTACCATGACTTGTAGTTATAAGTAAACTCTATATGTGAGTCCACATCTTATCAAGGTAGATCATCCAGTTCACAATCACATCAACCTGTGAATTGCCACAAGATCAATTATCGCTCAATCGAGTGATATTTGCTGTTGGATTAAAGATTTAAAGTGCTTCTACAAAAGGTAATCTCACAATTCAATCTAATGGTGATTATCACTCTGCTCCAACTGATATTTATATCCCAAAGGCATTGATTGTGACAGAGCACTACTTTGTGGACCCTATATCACAGCTTTGCTCGTTTTGAGAGATTCATACAAAAGCCCCACAAAACATGCTGTAGACACTGCGCTTACAAACTCAACATGTTGATATTCCTTAATCCTAACACAAACCAATCTAACCACATCCGAACCAATTCAAACCATCTATTTCATTCTTCAAACTGTAAGAGACCTATATCAAGCAATCCTTGTCTAACCCTTCAGCACATATCTAGTGAGAGAGAGAGAGAGAGAGTAATAAAAGGAGTATCTTGGAATGGCAGTGCAAGTAGCCTGAAAAAGTGCAGCATTCCTGAAAGTCCAACGTTATGTAATTTGAATCCTACTCCGATTGCCTTCTTCTCAATCTACAATGTTTGTCATCTAACACAATCTCTCAACCACCCAGAAGTTACACTGGATCACATAAATCGTTTAATTAGCCGATGAATCAGATTAAAAAAAAAAAAAAAACGTTCTCAGCCGTAACCAATACATTTCAGATTGATTAATGGGCTTGATGTGGGGAGTTTCTGAAGTTTATCAACTTCTCATTCATAACCCAATGAAAATTAGATCCATGCCATTAAAACCAGGCCAATCTACTTCAAATCAAGACCCTTTTTTGCATCAATCTAATTATAATGACATAGACATGGTTAGTTCAACTATACTTTGTACCAGTACATGGACTAATTTACAATTTTCGATACTTGCAACCCACTAGTTCACCATTTATCCATCTACAAACAGCAATCTCTCCTACTTTTCACTACTTTGGTTTTCCACAATCCATCTTACAACCCTATTACACCATTAAGTTCTAACCCATGATTATGATCACCCCACTATTAACCTCTGTCAATGTTCTGCAATTGAATATTTGATTAGAAGAACCCATATTCTATATTAGACAAATACTATATTAGAACCCAAAAAAAATTTGCAAATGATGAAGTGATAGAGCCAGAGATGGGCCCACTTCACTTCCAATTGTTTGGGCACATCTAAATTGCAGTTTTTGGAATATGAGAGAAAGAAAGCTCACATATCTTTGACAGCAAAGGTGAGAGAGTGTAAAGGAAGTTGGGGAGATTTGGATGGAGGGGACAGTGTGAATTTTTCAATGAAGGCTCCAAATTCCTCTTTTCCACCACCCATCTCTTTCTGCTTCTTCTGCAGCCACTTCTCTTCTCCGCTCACTTGAATTCCACCATCATTTGTTGCGATACATATGGTGTTTGGACTTTGGACCCTCTGACTACAGGATAGGAAAATTTCTAAGCCCACCAATAACAGTTGGACACGTCTATAAAATTGTGGTGGGTGATTGCACTGTCTCGTTTGTATCGTTTATAGTGAGAAATCCCCCTCTTGTGAAGGAATTTACCCAGCAGAGCCCAATAGTACAATATACCACTTCGGGAGTACCGTATTTTAAGTGTACACGAGTAAGGCTCTCCGGGTGCCTTTTGGTTTTTTTTTTTTTCATTTTTACGTATGGTCGATATCGACCACTTTACAAAACCCTTTCGACCACTTCTTTTTCCCCATTCCTATCGATCACTTTTCTCCCCCACCTTTTTCCCCTTTCGTCATCTCCTCCACGCGGTTTCTCCTCCCCCTCCCAGTGGTCCCCTCTTATCCCTTTCTTCTCCACGCTGTCGAGGCCCCCCTTCCAAGTGGTCCCTGGTATTGCTTGGCGCAATTTTTCGAAACTGAAATGGAGGTGCGTTCATTACTTTCTATTCATCCTTTTTTTTTTTCTATTTTGTGACCTAGATTTTGACTGGTAACCTTGCATTTGAGTGTGTTCATTTTGATTGCTCTGCTCTGGAATGTGGTCTTAGTTTTTCTTCTCCTCCACAGATATCCAACCTTTATGTTTCAGTTATCATTTTTTTTTGTGCCCTAGATTCCGAAAGCAAATCATTGTTTTTATTATGTTCGTTTTGATGTGTCTGGCTTATTGTCTGAGTTGTTCTTCTCCTCCACACATATCCAAACGAGTCCTTGCACATCTAATGCATTTTTTTTTTTTGGCCGTGTAGAAGATATGGGCATGTTCTTGACTTTTGTGATGGGGTTTGAGTAGAAATGGTGCTCCAGGAATCCTTTTTTTTGTTGATGGAAGATATATTGATTTGATGGTTATGGGTTTCTTTCACTCTCGTTGATCGGGCACCTTTGGAAATTGATAGAGCTCTATGTTGTTGCTGACAGTATGTAAATAAAGTTTTATTCTTGCTTGATGCCATTTTGATTATTTGAATTTGTTGTGAATTTCTCAACTTTTCAATCAATGGAAGGTTTTGTTGCTTTGTATTTTTAAACCCTTGCTATTCCTTACTTTGAAGAGCCTTTGCCAAGTATACAGTATAGGGAGATTCAGCTATTGTCTGTACCCACATCACAAGAGAACCGCATCAACAGAGAACCGCAAGTTCAAACTGAAGCAATTTAAATGAACATGTTTCATTAATAAGTCAGAAACCCATCAATGGGAAAGAGTTCCTATATGAAAGGCAAAACCAGGAAGGAGGAGAATTAGATTATTGAGTTGAGAGAACATATAGTATTATGTATTACTGACATTCAATGATTAACCAAAATCAACCTCCTTCATTTCATGGAAGGTGTTGATGACTCAACCGCCTATCCATTACTCCAATGTAGAAATGGTTATGGATTCGTTGTCGACAACAAGGCCTCTAATGGCATCAGGTGAGAGGGGGGCTTGGACCAGCTTCCTTAGCCGTTAGTGGTAGTCCAGTTGGTGGAAAAATAGAGCAGATGGGCCGATCAACTGCTCCTTGCTTTTAGTGTAAGTGGGCTTGAACAGATGGGCATGGTTCACGAGCACATACATGGCAGCGTTGATGCTAGCCAGGTTCAGCCCCATACCTAAACATCCACAAACAACCTCATTGCAGTCCATGCACCCAAAGACCCAGGAACAAATAAGATAACAAGGCACATGTACAAGTGATAAAAGACTAGCTAGAATGCTTTTTTGAGAGTAGAGCTCAAGGTTCTGTCGTATGTAAAGTCATTCCATTGCACCTGGTAGTAGCTTATAATGACTGTTTTGTTTGAAGGATCCACCACTTATGCTTTCTCAAATATACTCCCGAATATGAATATTTCAGTTCGAAGGCGCATTTTTTTTAGTGGCGTCTGTTGCATGACTTTAAATTATGTGGCTGATAAGGTCCAATGAACTTAAATATTCTTTTGTTGTTCTATATGCAGGTCACATGTCCCTTTTGTATGTTATACTTTTGTATTTGACTATTTCTTAAATATTTTTATAGCTGTCTATTCTCAGTGCACCTTGTACAAGGCAGAGAAGTGGGTAAAAGAAGTATGTCAGTTTAATTTTTTTGGTAATAATGACAGACTCCCATTTACGAAGGATTTAGAGAGGAACTCAGTCAATTTGACTTGGAATGGGTAGAAGAATTTAGCTTGCAATGCCATTATGCACACTTAATGATGGCAATGTAGGGCTGTGACACATGGCATGTATTATTCAACACTATGTAAGATTAAACAATGATTTCATCTAAGTATTCATTCTTAATTAAGCTGGTTAATTTCGTTCTCACTTTGGTTTGTCACAATAGAGTTAATTTTTTGCAAATTGGTAGAGAAGTCTGTCTCAACTTGGATCAGGCCTCTATAAAATAACCTACTGGACAATTTATTCCTCTTTGCTTCCAATTACTTGATCGTTAAAGTGGTAACCCAATTACTCCTTTTTCTTTGGTCAGCAAGCACGTTTTGTTATAACAGTTTGATAAACAAGAAAGACCTTTATTTAATGTCATATTTATTACTAATGTATAATGATTGCTTTTATATGTGCAGACGAATGAAGAACATCCACCTGAGTCTCCGAAAGTTCCGAATATTCTCCTATACAACCAACGCTGGCATGTATCCGAAGGAATCCGCCGTGGAGACGTATATTCCCTTAACTAAATCATTCACTAATTCATTCCATTAATATAATGTGTTATTTAAGACAATTCATTCCATTAATCATTCACTAAAGTTTGTTATTTTGTGTAAACAATAGGAATTCGGGAGGCTGAGGTGCATACCAACAAATCCTGACAAGCAAGTATGGACTCTTACAAAGCAACAAAAAGAATATGTGAGAAAGACTGGCCTTCACCATCTGGCAGAAATAGATCGCATTCAGATCGATCATGCACTTATCAATGCTCTAGTTGAGCGTTGGCGCCCGGAGACAAACTCATTCCACTTTCCA
The DNA here is from genome assembly GCA_012931725.1 of Litsea cubeba. Lineage (NCBI taxonomy): Eukaryota > Viridiplantae > Streptophyta > Magnoliopsida > Laurales > Lauraceae > Litsea > Litsea cubeba. The sequence goes on from CM022945.1 coordinate 100,703,714, forward strand.
TCGGGTGAAGCAACTGTCACGTTAGAAGACGTTGCTTACATATACGGACTTTCAATAGATGGCCCTTTGGTTGTTGGACGTACTTTTCCTAGGAAGTTTGTAGTCAAAGTTTGTGAAGATGTTCTTGGGCTTACCCCACGGAAAAAGCTTGACTACACGGGCATAACTTTGAAATTTAAGTGGCTTGAGGACAACTTCAAGGCAATGGAGTTGGTGAATAAGAAGGATGACAAGGACTACAAAGATTTTGAGATCCGTGCCACACGGGCTTATCTATTCTTCTTGGTATCCGGTCAAATTGTCACGCAGACATCGGGTGCCCGTGGACCGGCATACCTACTTGAACTTTTCAAAGAGTTTAGACCTTATGCATGGGGGCCAGCCTGTCTTGCCAATCTCTATAGGATGTTGACCAATGCCTCTCTATGGAATGCGGAGAAAAAGATTGATGGAGGTGATAAGGATGCTCAAAAGTCTGAAATAGAGGGTCACCAATTGAGGACACCAACCGGGCCTCTACAGCTATTACAGGTGAGTGCTTTAATTACTACTCTAATTTTGGTGGTTATGTTTATTGTAACTAACCTGATATCTTATATGCTGTGGTGCAACTATGGGCTTACACTAGAATGTCTATTGGAAAGTGTCCTAAACCCAAGGACAGTTGGAAGGGGGACATTCAGTTCCCACTTTTTAAAACGTGGATAAGGAGGCTGCCTGCTACACCACATTTCTCTAAAGTAAAGGAAGTCTGATTGCAGTTAAACAATCTTAAACCTGATGGGGTATTTATCGACACACGTGGATTTTTGACACCCCTTTTTAAAATGTTATGTCCACAGCTAATTCAAAGTTTCAATCTTTGTTTCCTGTCCTCAATTGCAGTTCATTTGGCAACCTTATGAAGGATACAACAAGAAGTTTTACTCGAAGCTCTCAAAAACTGACCGCACTCTCATCAGTTCGTCTACCGTCCTTGTGTTCTACTGGATCGTCGAGCGTCACAATACATGGCGGGTTATGAAACAGTTTGGATTCAAGCAAGTTGTCCCACCACCATTCACAATGCCATTTCCGAGACCCGAAAGGACGTACTTTACTGTTGTTGATTACAACAATACATTGAACGAGGAGATTAAAGGGTTGTGGGCAGCAAAAGAACAACTTGGGCTACGTGGTGAGTCTTGTAATGCAGCCGCACATCTAGCTGAGTATATGGAGTGGTATATTGGGAACACAATCATGTTTGTTGGTAGGGGAGAGGAACCGGAGCAGCCCGATGTGGCTGAGCAAGAAGCTATACATGCGGAGGGATCCGGAAAACAAGATGAACCCACCATCCCACAGAAACATGTACAACTAAAACCTGTTTTACTCATTAATTGAAGTTTTGTGTTTCTTAAAATTCGATGTTAATTCCTTTTTTTTTTTTTTTTTGCTAACCGGGGGTATCCAAGATCTCTTAGAGCACCTGACTAAATCCCCCGAGGCGGTGGCCTCCCCCTGTTTCCACTCACCGGGCTCGTTGGGCTAGGAAGCCTAGCCTGGGGTTCCAACACTTGGTGGGATTCGATGCTGAGACCTCCGGGTGGTTACGGAGTGCCCCAACCAACTACTCTACCAAGCGTTGGTTAATTCCTAATTCTCTATACAAATTCTAATAGTTTGCATTTCTAAAATTTATGTCAGGCTCTAGATTTGGTGGAACGGATAGAGCGATCGATCAAACGGGCTTCGCACGGTGATAGTCGTCTGGAGAAGATGTTCAAGTCAATTGGGAAGAAATTGGACAAATTTAAGTCAGGAATTGGGACAGATTGAGTCGACTTCTCATTTGATGGTTGTAGCAGCTCACAATCCGACGAAGATATGGAGAAGAAACAACTTACTATCACTTTCACACACAAGAAGAGGCCTGCTGTGAAGAATTATGTGAAGAAAAAGAAAACATCAAGAAAGGGCACGGCGCATATTAGCGAACCTCCATTAATGAAAACAGATGGATCCATTAGACCTCCGCTGTCACCTTTTGAAGTTCATGAAAGTTTTAAAGATTTGCCCCAAGTATCAGTTGAAGGATCTAATGCCCCACCTGATCCTGAATCTAATGCCCCACCTAATTTTTGAACTTGAACAAGGATGTAGTATCCCACCATGTCGTCAGCTTATTTGTACCCCACCAGTAAGCAGGATGTTGTTCACCTCGCCATTGCCAGTCTCTAGTTCATCCACTGCTATGGTTCCAGCCCCTATGGCAACACTTGTTTCATTGGTGTGGAGGATAAAATGATTACCACGAATGCGCAAGATACCAGTGAAATTTGAAGACTATGGTAGCGTTTGGTTCGCTGGAATGGTTGTAGACGGGAATGGAATGGAGACCGGAATGAGTATGGAATGGAATGAGGCAGGAATAAGCATTTCCATTCCAGCGTTTGGTACGCTAAGGAATCAACCCATTTGATTCATGTTCCTGCGTTTGGTACACTGGAATGAGTCCTGGAATGGAATAAAATTTACATAAGACTGACCAAAATACCCTTATTAGCTTTTTATCTTTAACTCAGTCAATGTATAGATTATATTATTATTATATAGGTGGAGCCCACACAAGCTCTTCTATTTTATAATCTTATAATAATAATAATATGAATTATATTATTATTATATAGGTGGGGCCCACACAAGCTCTTCTATTTTATAATATAATAATAATAATAATAATAATGTATAGATTATATTATTATTATATAGGTGGGGCCTACACAAGCTCTTCTATTTTATAATCTTATGATAATAATAATATATAGATTATATTATTATTATGTAGGTGGGGCCCACACAAGCTCTTCTATTTTATAATATTATAATAATAATGTATAGATTATATTATTATTATATAGGTGGGGCCTTACACAAGCTCTTCTATTTTAGAATTCTTATGATAATAATAAGATATTAGATTATAGTTATAATAGTTGGGGGCCCACACCAGCTCTTCTATTTTATAATTTTATAATTAATAATAATAATAATATATAGATTATATTATTATTATATAGGTAGGGCCCACATAAGTTTTCTCTTTTATAATCTTCTAATAATAATAATAATAATAATAATAATATATTATATTATTATTGTATAGGTGGGCCCATACAAGTTCTTCTATTTTATCATCTTATAATAATACTACTGTATATATTATATTATTATTAATATAGGTGGGGCCCACACAAATTCTTCTATTTTATAATCTTATAATAATAATAATAATAATGTATAGATTATATTATTATTATTATTATATAGGTGGGGCCAACACAAGTTCTTCTATTTATAATCTTATAAATATAATAATAATATATATATATTATATTATTATTATATAGGTGGGGCCCACACAAGTCTTCTATTTTATAATCTTATTGTTATAATAATAATGTATATATTATATTATTATTATATAAGTGGGGCCCATACAAGTTCTTCTCTTTTATAATCTTATTATAATAATAATAATAATAATAATGTATAGATTATATTATTATTATATAGGTGTGGCCCACACAAGTTCTTCTCTTTTATATTCTTATAATAATTATAATTATAATAATAATGTATATATTATATTATTATTTTATAGGTGGGGCCCACACAAGTTCTTCTCTTTTATAATCTTATTATTATAATAATAATGTATAGATATAAAAAAGGGTATTGTGGTCTACAAAAAAAGTAGAAAGGAATGGAATGGCCATTCCTTCCCATCCCGGATGGAATGACCATTCCTCTACATAAGGGAATGGGATTCCGGAGGTAATGGTCATTCCGCCACTTTTTTGCGAACCAAACGCTGTAATGACCATTCCATTCCGACCTTCATTACAGCGAACCAAACGCTACCTATGATCATTCACTTGTTCAGGATGACTATGTGTTGTCAGAATGTGACAAATTCTTTCTCAACGGGTTTAAGGAATATTATGTGGCCAGGTATGAATTGTTATGTACATTCGGTACAAAATCACTATAAGATTGCCGTTTTGTCTGATCAACATATGCTCTATTGTAGGAAAGACGAGCTAGAGCAGATTTGTACATTGGTAAAGGCGGATGACTTGAAGAGGATCCTTGACGAGGGAACATGGATGGACACGAACATCATATACTATTACTTCGAGATTCTGAGGGACGAGTGTGACAGCTGTTATATTGCTGACCCTAGTGTTTCTGTAAGTAACATGATGAAGAATGATTTTTGTAAGTAGTGTTGTAGAAACTGTAATTTATCTGGAAGTGATAACTTGTATATATTGCATGCAGAGTTGGTGGGGCGATGGAAGTGAATCCGCAGTGGAAGCCGTATTTGGGAAGCAAGGGCACAGAGTGTGGGATGCGAAGGAATCACGCACGTTGGTTTTCATCGTCTACCACAGGTCTCATTTCACACTACTGGTAGGGTACGTTGATGAGAAGAGATGGGAGTTCTTTAACAGCATTGATAAAGATCGTCGATCAATGAAGCATGCTGAGAAATTTGTAAGTCATTCGTCTCCATTGCACACTCATGTGTTTTGATTTGTTCATCTCGGATACGCAAGAAGTTTGTGTTTCTCTCGTATTTTCATTCATGAAAGATATGTTTGAATGATCATTACTTGATTTAAATTTGTCAGATGGGATGGTTGAATGCATGGTACAGTCACTTCGGTTGGAATGACCCATTTATGTGGTCATGGCTCGAGAGGACAGACATACCTCATCAGGAAAACTCCAATGATTGTGGAGTATTTGCAATGGCCTTTGCAGCTCACTGTGTGCACCGAATGCGCTTGAAATTCAGCCAATCTCATATCCCATACTTTCGGAGCAAAATCGTGGTAGAGATCTTTAAAAGGAGTTGGCAATTGAATGCCAACAGGTTGGGCCTGACTGAATTGACGTCTGAGCTTCCTGATTGATAGGCAGACATATCTCCCACCTCCTTTAATTTTGAAATGTACATACTTTGAGAAGGATGTAAGCCTCATCTTGTGTCTTGTTTCATTGATGTAGTATGGAATGTTTATTTTGGATGGAAGGTGTTTCTGTTGGATGTAAAGTGTTTAAGGGATTTTGTAATTATTTAACAGAATGGTATCTTCTGTATAGTAACAAATGTTATGCACAGGTTACATTGACATGTTTTGTATCTCCAAATGGAGAATTGCTACTGACAGTAAATTTTTTTTTTTTTTGCCTTCATATTATGGTCGATATCGACAAGAAAAGTGGTCGACACTGACAACGTCTGTAAATTTATGTTCCAGTTAACTTGTCGATATCGATCAGAAAAGTGGTCGACACTGACAACGTCTGTAAATTTATGTTCCAGTTAAGTTGTCGATATCGACAAGAAAAGTGGTCGACACTGACAATTCCTGTAAATTTATGTTTCAGTTAAGTTGTCGATATCGATAAGAAAAGTGGTCGACACCGACAACGTCTGTAAATTTATGTTTCAGTTAAGTTGCCGATATCGACAAGAAAAGTGGTCGACACTGATCACGTCTGTAAGTTTATGTTTCAGTTACATTGTCGATATCGACAAGAAAAGTGGTCGATACTGATCACGTCTGTAAGTTTATGTTTCAGTTACATTGTCGATATCGACAAGAAAAGTGGTCGAAACTAATCACGTCTGTAAGTTTATGTTTCAGTTAAGTTGTCGATATCGACAATTTCTGAATATGGTGAAGCTAAAAAGTCTTTGTGCAACTTTCTGTTTCATACTGTGCTTTTGACTCCAACACATGAAAGTCTTTCGTTTCACTTTATGTTTCAGTGTTTTGCATTTGTTCATTCACAAATTAATGCTGGTATTTATGGGTTTTCTTTTTGTTTCACTATATATTCATTCATGAAATTTATGGGTATTTATGGATAAGCAGTCATCACACATGGATTCATATGGTGTATCCCCATTGACAGTTCCAACCTGCCATCATATGGTGGCTCTTTCCTCATTCCAACAACCATTACAGTAATATTACAACCATTTCACTCATTCGAGATTAAAGTACTTTACTATATTTTTGGACTTCTGTTCACTATACAGGATGACCATTACAAATGAGGTTTACACAGATTTCCACTAACAATAGGACTATGTGCATCAACAAACGTTCTGAGAAAAAAAAAGCCTGAACACACGACCGTTCTTAGTCAGATCTGCTTCATCATGCACCAACTCCCCAAAAAAATTCTAGACAGTTGTTCTTACTTTGAACTGACGTTAATTACAACTGACCTATATGCAGGTACTGAATCAATCAAAAAGGTCACACAGTCCTATTAGCATCAAGTTAGTCGACCCAAAAAACACCACAGAAGGACTTCCACTTACGTCCACTAGCCGGTTATCGGAGAATTGCGACACCCTCCACGGTTATGCCCCCTCCCTTTGCAATTTGAACACGTTACAACCCTTCTCTGTCGACCATGATCTTCGGCATGGATTCGCATCTTCCTTGGACGTCCGGGCTGTTTAGTGGCTCTCGGTGGAAGCACCCTGACGTCACATGTGTGCTCCCATTGTTTGAGGTCACGAGTAGCATGAATGACTTCACTATACGATGTACAGTAAGTGCTTGACAGATACCAATGCTCGACGAATGCGTATGGATCATAATTTCTGACCTTCATTGAAGCCAATGCGTGACTACACGGGATGCCCAATAGCTGCCATTTCCGACATGTGCAGGTTCTCCGTTCGATGTCAACAACGTCAACATACTCCGCAGATTGAACCTGAAATTCATCGAGACCGGCTACTCGAACGTGCACTCGACGAGCATCCTCCATTTCTTGGCTCAGAAGTTTCTCCGCATACGGAGTTAGACGAGATGTTATGCCTTCAGTTATCAAATGTCGTTTCTGATAGAACTCCATTAATTTGGCACGTATTTCCTCAACCTGAGTTGTGATAGGTAGGACTCTTGTGTCTTTTAAGAGACTGTTAGTGCACTCTGCCGCGTTGCTAGTAAGCATCTCATACCGACGACCTTCTACATATGCATTCGCCCAACGTTGCCGCCCAATTGCCGCAATATAGTTAAACGCCTCTTCGCTTACTGCACGTATGTCCGTCATGTAAGCCTCGTACTCGTAAGGCCTATATGACTTTGCTGTCCGCCAGAATTTCATTACTATTGCGCCATCGCTGAAAGCAGCCTTGATGTTTTCAGCAATGTGACGACAACAGAAACAGTGAATTGCAGATGGGATAGTATTCTTTAATGCTGGAATGAGGCCCTTCTGACGGTCTAAGACAATAGTCAAGTTGGCAGGCTCACCCAGTGCTAAGTTCAAATTAGCTAGGAACCACTCCCAGCTGTCACGACGTTCAGATTCTGCAAATCCGAAAGCGATTGGAAGCAACTTCTGATTGGCATCATGTGTTACTGCAACAAGCAAGACACCCGGATACTTTCCACGAAGATGTGAACTGTCGACAGCAATCACCGGTCTCAACGAAGACGTGAAAGACCTTAAACAAGGTCCAAAGGCACAAAAGAATCTTCTGAAACGGTCTTCTGTTGTGGTGTCTATGTTTGTTACAGTGCCAGGGTTGCACATATGAAGTTCTTTACAATACAGAGGTAACTGCTGGAAGGAGTCTTCATACGATCCACAAACCATATTCAGTGCCATCTGCCTTGCTATATAAGCCTTCCTGTAGCTAATGGTCACACCAAACTCCATCTGATAGTCATTCATGATCTCCTTGGGTTTCAAATTTACATTCTGTCTGACCCTATCCATGATGAATTCTGTAATAAGTGCCGAAGATGCTTGTCGATGTGCCATGCCCATCATTGGCCTTGAGCATTTATGTTTAGGATTGTAAGTTCTTACTTTAAATTGTGGGCCTGATTCGACAATTGAAGCGTGAATACGCCATGGACATTCCTGATCTCTGCAGCGTACAGTTACCTTGGTCATATTGGTCTTCAAGGGTTTGAGAGTGAAGTTGCTATAAATTGCGAACTTAGACAAAGTATTTCGGAAAGTTTGTCGGTCTTGGAATTCACGGCCGATCCACATTTTCCGTGCCGAGTTGTTGCCAACATTTGTATTTATGTCCCAGGGCTCCATTTTATCCACAAGATCAACAGCCGGAGTTTCATTACAACGAAATGGCTCACTCCTTGGATTGGTTCTTGCTACTTCAGCTGGACTATAATTACAATCTAATGCCTCATTGATTGGATTGCCTCATTCAAATTTACTTTCGGCCTCAGACATTGGAATCGAATGGACTTGGCCTATGGCGGGGGGACCATTAAGATGGATATCATCAACACGGTTTGACCCAAATACCAGATCATCATCAATAGTGCCTTGTCCGTCCGTCTGATGTGGACTGCAATCAACCCGCACAGTAGGGAAATACATGTCTTTGTCTTCACGGATGTCAATGGTAGGTACGTATCCACTAGTAGTTGAGTTTAACCCTTCTTTTTTTTATGAAAGTTCCTGATGCTTTCTTTGGTCTTTCCACAGTAGTACGACGGACAGAGTTCCTTTGAAACCTACAATGAATAATTATATAAATAAGCAACTAGGAAGAAAAATCGTTCATTTGACGAATGTAAAATCAGCTGATGAAATCTATAAGTGTACCTCCAATTATCTCCTCCTACGCACTGCTCCTTGTTCCGACCGTTGAAGACGTATAAATATATCCCATTAGAGTCGTCGCCCGATGCTTTGAACATACTTCTAACATCAATATCATCATCAATGCTGGCCATGGAGAATGCTCGTCCGTTGTGATGTAGGTATTGCATGCTTATATTCTGGATGGATGATAAGTCCCCATTAGATGCTTCAATTGCTTCTTTAACCAGAGATTCAAATGTTATGTCTGTAGCTAAATATCTCATCTTCTGCTTTCCTCCGTTGTACACAGGACGACTTATATCGAATTCAAAGTCACCGCCATAGTGGAAGATGAACAGCACCTCTCTATCTGACATGCTGTCATTATATCAGAAGAAATTAATAAAGACATCAGTGAAGATTAGGTACATTCAGATTGTCAGTTAATACAGAACTATATTAACAGCATTTGTAATATAATGAGTAGAGAAAATGTATTCACATTGATAAAAATCCACACCATGCCAAATAAAAGGATTAGCAGCTGTTCTCAAATAGAAAGAAAAGGCATTTTGATCAATAGTCTATTTATTTTAGCGCTTGGAGCAATGTTTTCAAACCAAGCTATTGACTGTTATTCCCTCACACATTATTCCACCCATTCTAATGTTATTTAGAAAGCATCAAGAGAACCGACTATAATTATATTATTTATATGCAATATAGCTTTAAAGTCTAAAACTTTGTAAGATTAGTAAAAAAATAAATAAAGAAGGTATACCCAGATTCAGTTTCACCCACGACATCTTATCAAATTGATACAAATTATTTTTAGTTTTTCTACTAAAAGTGACAAACGCATCAAAAGAAGGACAACTCCAAAACAAAACCATCAAACCCCATAAACCACAGCTGCCTGGGGCCTCGAAAGTAGATTTCCCACAGTATCTAGGGTTTCCAACAGTTAAATATTGCGAAAAATCTAGGTGATGGTGCTTTATGCTACATAAATCAGTCTAAGGTGGTAGATAATGTGTGTACCTTTGTCTTAATGGAGTTCAACCAGCATGAAGATGGTGTTTTATGATGGTTTCTAGAAGGAAGTAACTCCAGAGCAGTGTCGAAGACGAACCCAAATGTAGAAATGTGAAAAATGGAATCGGGGCGAAGGAGTATATGTTATCGCATTGTGGTCGATATCGATAATAAATATAGTCGATATCGACCATATTGCAAAACAACAAAAAAAGGTACAGAAGCCCATACGAGGGTCTCTCCCGTAACGAACAATAATCTGGGTCCCGCTGGGACGTATGCGGTCCTATAGGGATTTTATGGGTAAATTCCTCCTTGTTATAATATTTTCCAAATTTTGGATTCTTTAAAAATATTAGTTGCTGGATATTTTGAATTTTTTTTGTTGGAAATATCGCAATATTGTTAGAGAAAATACAATTTGATGTGAAGGTAGAGATATTATCAAACCATTTTTAAAAATTCCACAGATATTTTTTACAGTGATAAGTGTTAGTGATGTTAGTAGGAAGAAGAAATTAAAGCGGTTTTTAAATTTGTGAATACAAAAAATTAGATTTATTGGATGTTATCGTATCTTCGATGTAAGGCTTTGAAATAAATGGTAAAAAAAATATGAACTTTACTTACCGTTTAGAATGATGCTGGTCAACTGCATGAAATAGTTTTCGGAGGGAGTTCTAGTCATGATAAGTTTTTTATATTTTAAATAAATTATAATGCCAAATTGCCACATCAGCCGCCAAATGAAATTTGGCATCCCTAATTTGATATATCTATTGCAGATGCTCTAAGCCATCAAAGAAAATTTGGCTGCTCCAATTTAGCCCATCTACCAGAGATGCTCTTACAAGTTAAGACGCAATAGGACATCCTCTTTACATTAGCTGCTCTTACAAGTTAAGATGCAATAGGACGTCCTCTTTACATGAGCTGGCCTTGACGCACTGTCACTGTATCTCGGGTTCTTCAGCCCTCCAAAACCATTCATGCATCCAATATATATATATATATATATGGGCTTTGTTCTAGTGAGAACAGTTCTCACATAGTCACCGTGAGAACTTTTTATGGGACGCATTTATGGGTTCCATTTAGGGATGGGACCAGAGGGGATGAAAAGATCTATGTGAGATCACCCCAAGTATCAAGTTTGACCCTAATCTCATGTCTCGAACCCCTTCATCCATTGCCAGCGAGTTTAATGGCTTCATATTAAGTAAAAATTTAATCATCCATCCAACGGCCCAATCCATTTGGATGGGTGTCAAACCTCTTGATTAGTAACTATAAAGGGAGGTCATTGTTTATGCACGGTTTGGATTGGTTTCTAAGTGGGCCCCACCAATAGTTCTCACGGAAGCATGGTGAGAACTAGTTCTCACTTGAATATTTCCCTATATATATAAGGGGAGGATATTTTTGTGCATTTTTCTCTCACTATATGGTGAAAGACAAACTTAATTGGGCCCACCTAGGGACCCACTGATCATGAGACTTGTGGGGGATGAGAAAAGACATCTTCGATGAGATCATATATCAAATTTGGGGTCAATCCTATGCCTCTAACCCATTCATCTGTGGCCCACAAATTTAATGAATTTATATTAAAGGAAAAAATTTGACCCTTGATCCAACGGTCCAATCCATTTGGGTTAGATGAAAATTCAATGGATCTAGTGTACTTAAAGGGGGTTCCATGTGTGTGGATGGCTCGGATGTATTATAAATTCAATCCTACTATGTTGTGGGATGGATGCACATAAATATTTTCCTGTCTAATGACAGCTAACAAGATGAGAAAGAAATATACATATAGTCATTCAAATCCAAATCGTTCACTCACTTTTTTTCTTCTTTCTTCCTATCACAGAATACTGTTGTTAATAGGTTTGGAAAACCGTGTCTATATAGCTAGCTAATAAGAGCCCTTCCATATTAGAAACTTCATTTGATACCTAAGATATCTCTATATGTATACTAACAAGGAAACCCTAATATGGCTTGGTCTTTTAGGGTCTGTTTGGATAGGCAAAAAATAGAGTAGAGTGAAGTTAAATGGGCCCTAACAGTCTAAAATTTCAACTTTACCCCGTTTGGATGAGTTTGGCCTAATAGATGAAGTAATGTTGTGAGCCACATGTACTCCATTTCACTTCAACTCTAAATACTTCTATTTTCTTGAGTAAAAGTGAATTCTACTCCAAACCTTGACTTCAAAATAAGCATCCAAATGGAGTGAAGTGAAGTACTCTACTTTAATTTCAACCTACTTCTCTTCACTCCACTTCACATGTGAAATCCACTTCATTTCACTCCACTCGTCATTTATCCAAACATGCCCTTAAGAAGGCCCCACTCCTAGGTGGGTGGTCATGTGGACCACATTCCGATTAAATTCAAGAGCTTTTTCCATATAACCCCCTTAGGTTTTTAGGATTTATAAATATGCCCCTAAGGTTTTGGCATTTGTAAATAGGCCCCTTCTTTTTCATTTTAATACCTTTTGTGTCCCCAAAATTAATAGCCCTCCAACCACCAACAGTTTTTAGAGTGAAATGACTCTTTTGCCCATCTCTTTATCCCTTTATGCTTAAATTCAAAAGCTTGTATTTATTTTTCTCTAAAGCTTGTAATATTAATAATTACATTTAATGGGAGAGAATAACCGTATGTAAATTTATTTTTATTAATACATGGCTTATTTCATTAAATCCAAATTAGTCATAATGACAATCAATGCATGTGGTTATAATTGGTTATAATTGATCTAATCCATGCACGGCCCACCGTTAAATTGACGAAAGTTTTAAAATACATGATTAGGCTTCATATGTATTAAAACGTTATTGAGAGAGACCGTTTGGAGTTGGGATAAAATAATGATGTTTTTGTAATTAATAATATACTCATTTTTGTTTAATGAATATAAGGGCAAAGCTGTCATTTTTTATAAAAGTTCAACACAAATCTCATATTGATTACCCATTCTCACCAGAAATACTAATTTTGGGGACATAAAAGGTATTGAATTGAAAATGTAGGGGCCTATTTATAAATACTAAAACCACGGAAACCTATTTATAAATCATACAAACCTTAAGGGGGTATATAAAAAAAAATTTAATTCAGCAAACAAACCCTGATCAAAGGGCAACATCTAATTAGAATATCAATTCTATCACTAATACTTTATCAAGGGAGGTGAATGTTGTTTGTTTCGGTCGCAGGAATCCATGGAACTGCCAACATGAAAAGAAGATATTTGCACATGTTGAGTAGGAGTGTAATATGTATATATATTCCTTTTCATATTTTAATATAAATTTCAAAGAATTAAAAAATAAAGATTATAAGGAGTTCGATCCGTTGAATGCCAAATAAAAACAGGGATTTAGATTTTTTTTTTTTTTTTTTGGTCGAGAAATGATAGTCGCGTGCTTAAGTTTTTTTTTTTTTTTTATATGAAAAATGTCTGAATTGGTTTCCCTTTCAAGAGTCCCATGAATCTTAAGATCAGTTCATTTTGTCATAAGGGGTGCTACATTCATTATAGAGCATCCTTATCTTATTTCCTTGTCTCCTTTTAGATTCATTAAAGAGGTATGATGATCCTCTTCCATATGCAAATGTATATGTAAGTCGCTTACTTGATATAATATTCGTGTCAAAAGCTCAGGTTCCGTATAAGTTGCTCACTCAGTATAATCTTTAATTCATTCAAAAAGTATATGTAAGTTCAAAAAGATATATTTTTTTGGTAAAAAGTATGTTCAGGTAACATTACTCATGTAAGTCAGTTACTCCATATAATATTTGAGCAAAAAATTATCAAAAATTTATTTTCTTCTTTTGTCAATGATAGATTTGGACTTGAAGCTCCAAACCTTTGCACATCATATAGTGACTACCTTGGACTTGAAGCTCCAAACCTTTGCACATCGTATGGTGACATCCTCTCCTTTGAATCTAAATGTGCATTTACATATGAAAAAAAAAAGATCATTATTGCACATGTTCAATGAAACTAAAAGGAGATCATGAATGATGCTAAGGATGCTTTGGTATGAATGTGTAGTGCCCCTACTGATCTCGAGATTCGTGAGGGCATTGTAAAGGAAAAGCCAGTTGCGATATAGATATCACAAATTGTGGGTATTTTCGACCAAATAAAACTTAAATTCTTGATTATCACTTTTGGCAGAATTTTGAATCCATGTTGCTATTTGGCATTTAGTGGAATTATATATATATATATATATTGGTAAAAAAAAACCCTATATTTTATACTAGCAACAAAAATCCTATATTAATTAGGGGAAGAAAATGATTAATTCCAATAATGAGCATTTACGGCTCGATGCTGATAAATTAACTCCTCATGTGTCCGATCTTACAATGAAACCATATCCTATCAAAGTAAAACTTGGAGATACACCACTTGAGGAGACAGTCAATTTTTTAACCGTTCGGATCATCCGTACATATGCCCTATGTTGAGTTGCACACATTCAAGTTATGAGAATCGCGTAATAGACCACTTAGGAGATGTGGACTCCACGAAGAAATAACCTTTGCAGTCAGTGAGTAGAATAGTTTTTATATATTAAAGCTGTTAATTTCAATTGAAAATTCGAGATTCAGTTTTGCAATCGATTGCTCAATTTAAAAATCCTTTCTTATATTGGAAACTTTTTTTTAAGCACCCCTCCAAATTTCCTAAATTCATCACAAAGTCCAAAATCATTGTGACAAATGTCGTTCTTTGGAGATTATTGTTTCGAACATATGTCAGCATATTTTTAATATTTGGAGTTTTCCCCATTGATCGTATTAAAATAAGATTATGAGTGTTAAATTAATTTGTGAACAATTATAATAATATATTAAGGCAAGATAATACAAAAAAAAACTCTCATAAGAAAAATAAATATCAAAACGACTTACAATTATTTTTTCCCCATTATTATCTTGACCTTTTTGATAGAGACCAATTTTAAACAACTACTATAAATGTAAAATACCCAAGGTTGAATTGAGGAAAAACTGAAAAATGCCTAAAAATACGATGGGCCCATTGAATGATTCTTATTAGTGAAATTATTCTAAAAATGCCTCCCAAACGGCTCAATTTAAAATCAGTAATATTCTTCAAAATTTGCCAAATAGTAAAAATATTATACTATTATAATATTACATTATTCTCTTCTATACTATTTTATTCTTGCAATATTTAAATATGTAAATATTTTATTCTGTAAACATCCAAACGGGCCCTTAATGTCACTACTCTCTCATTTTTAAAATTTTAAGATGGGATAGGAGGGGTGCATTTGCAATACCATTTTGATTTCTTAAATCCACAATTTTGTTCTTATATAGTATCATCACACTACCATAACTTTAAAATTTACCAATTATATGCTTTTGGATAAAGAGTAATTTTAATTGCAGTTTTGACCATCTCAATATAACTTGAGCAAAAATATCATTATTTTGAGATTTTATAAATCTTTTTAATAAAGAATAATATTACTCGTACTAAGTACGAGCATGTTTTGTTAGTAGAAATTAAAAAATAACTAAACCTCAAATCCACAGACCGAACATGGATTTATATTGTCCTTGTATGGTCATAAAATTAAGTCCAACTCCTATTAAAGTAAAATTTAATTCGATTTAATTTTTCAATAGATCACTTATTACTCCGCTATTGTACTACTAGTGTGAGATGTAATCCAGAATCAAATTCCCTACTTATTAAGATAACTCCATCCAGCTGTTGTTTTCCTTCCAACCTTTCTTTGCTCCCAAATCCCTTCATTACTTCTTCGATTTCAAAGAAATATCATCAAAGCGTCAAGTCCGGAAAGAAATTATCTCCCTTCTGTTTTTTAGATTGAGATGATGGACTGATGGAGTCCGAAGGACACTTTTTTTCCCCCCCTCTTGGGAAGGGGCTCTGGGATGAGAAGGACACAGGAAGAGGGAGATGGTGCGGGTCGGGCCGGGTTGACCCGTATTGCCTAGTGTGATTTCCTAACCCGTATAGAAAAGGGTCGGATTGGGGTTGGGCTTCAACCTAGGGACACACTGGCCAACCCGACCCATTGTGCCACTCCAAAATTTATTCCCCACATCAAGGGATGTAAATAGGTTCCAATTATCCGATTGCGACTTGTTAAAAATCGGGTCTAGATCCTTACAAGTAAATTGGTCTGGGTCTAACTCTAACTTAGTTCGAACATGAGACCCACATATTACTTCAATTTTTGAAAATTTATCCTAAAAATCATATTTTTTTAATACTCTTTCTTTATCTAGATCCGAATCCAGACCCATCCCATATATGTTTCTGGTTCCAGTTCCGGAACAAAGAAATCGGTTTAAAACGGTTTCGAGTCCGGATCTGATTCCAGTTCCACCTTTTCCATAGACCTGAAACACATCCGGCTCGCTGTTCCGGACTCTTGTAACTTACAGCTGCTTGTTAGTTCGTCTTCCTTTTTCACTTTTTTTATCCCAAAGTCCAATTCCTTATATTTCCTCTTGTCACTGATTCTCTCTCTCTCTCTCTCTCTCTCTCTCTCTCTCTCTTCTTTGTTAGCAGTTAGATTGGATTCTAATGAGGATTCAATTGCATTGATTAGTGAATGATTGGAGAATCTCTGTTTTGGATTTTCTTCAACTGCTTCTCTCTCTCTCTCTAGTCTCTACAATGTAGTTAATTCCAAACAATTTTTTCTCTCTCTAAAAAAAATCAAAATAAAGGAATCTAATTACAACTTGCCATAAATTCTGTTTTTTTTTTTTTTCTAATTTCTGGTAAAAGCCATGAATTCTGTTGGGGTCTAACAATGAATAATTGCTCACTTGTCTCTTGATTCTCTCCCTCCAGAAAAAAAAAAAAAGAAAAGAAGACCCATTAAGAGTCTTTGTCTTTCCATATACCATTTCCAATTTTCCACTCTTACCCATCTGCCAAACAAGAGTCTTCTCTAAAAGTCATTTCTTGACACACCCATCTGGCATAGAACTCGGATTCTTGTTATAATCAGCTTCTCCAGCACCTCAACCAGAGCAATAATAGTTTCACAGTTCGAGTTTCTGTAATAGTTATTGAAGATGCTCAAGACCCTTGCGAATTCATGTGTTTTTCAGTCCATCTTCTTGGCTGGGATTGTGTACTACGTCTGCTTCTACATCACCTGCAGTGATAATGTTGCTAGAGATTTCCCGCCCCAACTGCCGCTGCAGGATGTGGCGCCGACCCAAGAGAATTCACTGCAGGATATTGTTCAAATTCTTGATGATGCAGAGGGTGAGTGTCATTGGGATGAAGGGGACTGGGTCTGGGACGAGAGCTATCCACTGTATGAGTCGAGGAACTGCGAGTTCTTGGACCAAGCGTTCCGCTGTTCAGAGAATGGAAGGCCTAATAATTCCCATTCGAAATGGCGGTGGCAACCCAAGAATTGCAATATTCCCAGGTTCTTCTCTTCTTAAAGACTCAAGCTTTGTTGACTTCTTTAGTTTCCTGTTTAGCGTTTTTAATTCCATGTTTGTGAACTTTCTTGACTTCTTTAGTATCTCTGTTTAGCATTTTTAATTACATGTTTGTGTTTTTTGATTGTTTTCTTTCTCTTAATTGAATAGTCAAGCATATTCTTCTTGAATTTTGGTTTCTCTCATTAAAATTGAGTTTATTTGCACTCTTGAAACAAGTTCTTGCATCCTAGTTTTGTTATATTATAACACATGTTCTAACTGGAAAAAGTTTCTAACGTTCTGTAAGAATTGAGTATTGGCCAACACGCTTCGTATTAGAGGAGTGCTGATCAATCCCACAGCAAGGAAGTCATCAGGATGTGTGACCCCATCTTTGTAAAAATGCAAAGTTCTCTGTTCCTATGGTTTTCAGTTTTTGAACTTTTCTATAAATTGGAAAGACTTATATGTTGTTGCAGCTTTCTTGGTTTTGCGGTTTTTTTTCTTTCCTGTTCTGATGAATTTTCTTTTGACGTATGCAATGACTTTGTGTTGTCTTCTTTCCCTGCTTCCCCTGAAGGTTTGATGCAGTGACGATGCTGGAGAAACTACGAAATCGTCGGTTGGTATTTGTTGGCGATTCTATGGGCAGAAACCAATGGCAGTCCCTTCTTTGCATGCTCTCTTCGGCAATTGCAGAGAAGGACTCAATCTATGAAGTGAATGGAAACAAAATAACAAAGCACGCAGGGTTCTTGATATTTAAATTCAAGTCCTATAACTGCACTGTGGAGTACTACAGATCACCATTTTTAGTAATGCAAGGCCAGTTGCCAACTGGGGCTCCGGAGAAGGTAGAGATGTTATTGAAATTGGATGTCATGGATTCTAACTCTTTACAATGGAGAGATGCAGATATTCTAATTTTCAACACAGGCTACTGGTGGAATCACTGTAAGATCAAAAAGAGGTAATAAAATTCTCTTGAATTTATCTATGCTCTTTTTCACTGAATTTTGATCCAATAGACAAATAAGAGAAGTTTTTGTTTGCGAATCTAATTTCCTTCAGTTAAAGAATATTAGTTTCCAATATTACAAGTTCAATAACTAGAAATTGTGATTTGTGATATGTGGGCAGGGGCTGTTATTTCCAAATAGGCAACAATGTCAAGACGGATATGAGCATAGAAAGTGCTTACAGGAAATCAATTGAGACATTGTTTCTCTGGATAAGTAAAGAAGTGGATTCCAGTAAAACAGTCATCTTTCGTACATATGCTCCAGCTCATTACAGGTTAGTTTCTAGGGCCTTTTTTTAGTATTACTCAATTATTTGTCAAACCCTGTCTTGTATGAGTAATTCAGAAGCCACCTAGTTCTTGGTTACTAATATTGTTCTATTACTTCTACTATCATAATTTGTTTTATCTAATTACATTTGGCATGCAACTATCTGTAGCCTATTTTAAGGGCTTAAGAACAATAGAAAAGGTTTGGGTTGATTGTGGGAATGCTTTACTTAGAAGTCACTGTGAATTTGAGTAAAGCATCATAGAAGTATGCTGAATGTAAAAACTTTGTCAGGACAAGCATTGCTTTAGGCACAGGAATTAAGAATCCATTTTCTTTTTATGGTCTTCTATGGTAATAGCTGTACTCTAAGCACTGTTACTCAAATTCCTGGATGCAAATCCTGTTTCCACCGCATTAACTGCAGACATAGAGAAACATGAGAAAATAGATGTGCATAAATGTTAAAAATGAGAGGCAAATACTGGTCGCTCTTTTCCTTCTTCCCTGGTTCAGGGGTGATTGATTTACATATGTTCTTCACATATCTCCAATAATCCTTTTTCAATGAAGAATTCAAAAGAATGGGCACTGAATGGGAAAAGATAGGCACTGAAAATGGAATTCCCTGGTAATATAGATTTCCATGAGAATAGGAAACATGACCTGAGTTGAGACTGAAAATTGAAAGTTGAAAACTTATAGGGGTCAGTTTTTGCTAGAAGCTTTCCCTTACACATGGCAATCTAACACAAGTTTTAACTTCATATTATGAAGCATTCCATAATTCCATACTACCTCTTGACTCTTATAATTGATAAAACAGAGTTGAAGCTGGCCCCAACATAGTTAGTACAAGGCTTTGATAACGACGATGATGATGATGATGAAAGTAGATTGTTTTTACTGTGATAAAAATCTTAGCATTAACTTCCATTGACCTCTTTCATGTGTAATGTGCTTCATGCATAGGCAGGGATCGGGAAAGTGTAGGGCACTGTCATTTAAAAATGAAGCCAGAAATCAGCTCATCATTGCTGTTGTCATCCCCATCATGGGCTTATTTGGTGAACCCCATCATAGAGCTTCCTTCTGCTATAGATCCGGAGCTGTTCTCATGGGAGACAATGAATGTGACCCAGATGACTGCACTTAGGCCAGATGGCCACCCATCCATATACTATCTCGGGGCCACAGCGGGGCCTGCGCCACTCAACGAGCAGGATTGCAGACACTGGTGTCTCCCTGGGATCCCTGATGCATGGAATGAACTTCTCTATGCTCGCATCCTCACCGGGTACCTGCTTTGACTCAAAAGTTCAATCAAATTTGTATGACACTAGAAGATGAGAAGCAGGATATCCTAGACTGAAGAAAACCTCTCAATGATCACTGCAACCAATAGAACTGATATGTAGTAGGAGGTGTCTTTGGATTTGTAAGTCTTGAGGAGCTCAATCCATAGAAGATCTGTCCTTTTTTCCCTTCCCTTTCAAAAAGGTTGAGCCAGTGATTTTGGCAAGAAACCTTAAGGAAATTGCTTTTGATTTCATTAAAATCACAAGCTGCTCTACAAATCTGATTGGAACCATTACAGATGAAGCATGGGCACATCTAGATTGGATGATGCCACTGGAGTTGCAAGTTCTTGTATTGATAGCTACATTACCCTTGCACTCATTTGATTGTCATACATAATAATGCTTCCAAGCAATTGTTTGTAAAGAATGACTGTTGAATATATTGACTCATGGATATTGATTTTGGATTTTAAGGTTCTTTTCTTGATTTTCTGTATTTTGTTTGTATGTTGATGACAACTGTTTAATATGTAAACAGATAAAATCATTTACTTGCGAATTGGGTTTTACTGTAAAAATCATACTGTCATCTTCTTGTCACTAATTGGAGTAATCCAATCACCCATTAGGCTCTAACTAAGGTGAAAAAGTCCATGTAACCAGTTTTCCACGGACCTACACAAATGTGCCATAAGGGCATGTTTGTACGCTTTTTAACGTAGAGGTGAAGCCAACTATAATGGAGAGTAAAGGGTGGAAATCCACATGGGTTTTGACTTCATTTTGATAGAGAGAGACCAAAGATCAATTTTCTGCATAAACTAGATAATCAACTATGCCAGGGCCCTATTTGCACTGAGGACCCCACATCTATAAGCAAGAGAACAAGTATTGCAGAAGACCAAGTCCATGTTGTTGCCTGATGTAACGGTTCAACTCATTCAAAGTTCCTTAGCACACCGGACAGCAAGCAGTTTCTGCATTTGAATAATTCAGTTTTTACATTTGAATTATTTTATTCAGTTGTAACAAAAAGGATGTATTACACCTATTAAGACAGTGTAATGAATGAAAGACTTAGGGATTGAGAGACTAAAAACTCAGAAATTGTATACCTTCCTGGAAACAAGCTAAAAAATGTTGGAAAAATGGCCAAGAGCACCATTATTTTGGTCAACTTTGAGCCACAAATAAAGTGGGACCCACTTATCATTTTAGGTGGGAATACATGGGAATATAATCTACTCCTTGAGTAGATTAAGGACATGTATTGTATTGCTCTAATCCATTAAGGAGTGAATGAGAAATTATCTCCTAAACACCACATGCGCGCGCCCCGCACCGGGCCGGGCTCACACGCGAGTTGGGCCTGGTTCGGCCCACTACCAAATTCGTATTTTTTGGATAAATTTTACTTAAATAAAAAAAATGTCTTTTTACAAATGGGATATGGGATGTGTCCATTCGCATATGAAAGAGTGTGTCCATTCGCATATGAAAGAGTGTGTCCATTCACATATGAAAGGGTGTGTCCAAGAGGTGTGTCCAAAGAGAAGCATCTGTTCAATAAACAGATGTAACCCCATGAATAGACATGAAGCATGCTGTAAATATCATCTTGTCCATGCCTTCTTGCTCATTCCATTCACTGCAACTGCATTGCATTTGGGTCATCAGTCTGAGTCAAGAGAGACTTTTACTGCACGATTGGTTCGCCTGTCACATAGTTTGTAGTGCTGCTACTGTGTGGATCGATCATTGTATCCTGGGAGACAAACGTCATTGAAGCTCATAAGCACCGTTGCGGGAGCGAAATTTGTCTTAAGGACATAGTGTCTAATACCAGCATTGATAAACATTCTTCAACAACAGAGTACTAATTCCCTGCCTTTAATCAGTAAGTGGATTATATTTTTAAATCACATTCTGTAATTCAGGTTTTTGCTGTTGTAGTGCAACCTGTTTCCTAAATACTGAACTACTTTTGTATGTACTCGGACCAACAAAAAAAAATACATAAACATTGACTAGATGTGCAAGAGGTCAATATTACATGATGAAGTGCTCATATATTTTTTTTTTGTTGAACATAGTTCTACATGCATGAGTGAATGAGTGAGGATAATGCTGAGGATATGAAATCCAGTTGACCATATCTCTATGATTATAGAATCTAAGTCTGCATATCTAATAGAGATTAGTGCAGCTGATGGTTAAATCCACTGACAAGACAACAAGATTACTTTCTATTCCGAGGCTCATGAATATCCCTCTCATTTGTTAAAGTGCTCGTGAATATCTCTCTCAATTTGTAAAGTACTAGCCATAGAGAATCTATGGATATGTGATCATTCATTGTAATATAATATTATAAATCTCATTTGTTGTGCTTTTTATTCCACAGAGGACTCCATGCTTCCTATGAATTACTAAACATCTAATTTTCTGAATGATTGTGATAGGACTACAGGAGTCAAAATCTCTTGTACAAATAGAAATCTTGGGCTGTATAACTCAAGCTGGTGAGGAACAGTAAACTCCCCCTCATTGAGTAAGATTTGAATCAGTCAAGAGTCAATAAAGTCTGAGTCAGTCCAGAGGAAATTTCTATGGAGGAGAAAAACCATAAAAGACTTGACTATTGTATCCTGGATCTTTTCCAGGAAAACTAATGACCACATTTACATTGGGATTTGATGACAAACAAAGTGATTGGAAAATAGCAGTGCTTTGAATTTGCACTGAATCTTCTCTTGGGTTATTTGTCAAAACAAATGGAGCATGGATCAAAATACCACTTCGTGAGGCACCTCCCTTCCACAGATACCACGAGGGATCAATCCTTGACTATAGTGCTAATGGTCAGGGACTCGGGTGAGTCTATTTGAGTGCGTGTGAGATTAATCACCTTAATTAAAAATTAAAAAAAGATAATAAAAAAACTGAGCTCGGATAGGTGCCTAGAACAATGGGATTTTGGATTATGCATCAGCCATAGGAGGAATAAGTGCCAGTATAAAAACTCAAATGCATTGTAAAGTAAAAGTGAAAGGCACTCTTGAGTTTCTCTTTTATTTAAGAGGAGTAATAATAAATGCAACAAGAACACACACACACACACAAAAAAAAAAAAAGACACCTTCTTCATTTATTTGTTTCTTGAACTACATTTCCCTTCTTTCTTCTTCTATCCAACTTCAAACGCTCAATCCATCCACAGTTCCACCATCAATTACTAAAATCCCAAAAGTACAATGCCAGATTCTCGCTCCCCATCTCCTCCTCTGCCTTCAATCACTAATAACACATGGGTCATTGAATTGACCCCAATGAGGATCATAACATAAACCATGATTTGACTAGGTCCAAGTGGCATGAACCTGGGCCAAAATAGGAGGTTGCAGAACAAATTCCATGCTCAAAGTCAACAAATTATGAGAACATAGACCATAACATTTGTTCACATTAAAATACATAGGATTGATATCATAAGTGAATAAAAATGAAGATCAACGGTGAATTTTCAAAAAATGAGCATCAAATAAAAGAAGATATAGAATGAATACCAGCCATCTCCCCTTGTATTTCATTTCCCATCAAAATCAGATGAGTATATGAAAGCATTAAGTGAATTTGATATGGACCAACAAATTAGTTGGACATGGACCAATTAGGCTTAAAGCCCATCAAAATTGCTCCGTAAAAGTCAAGGCCCAAGGGCTATAAGACGTGGATTTGAAAGCAAGCGCGATGAAAAAGTGGGTTAGGCCCGTCTATTCATGAGTGTGGATTACTGGGCCCTAGGCCCAATAGAATCTCGGTGATGATTTTTTTATGCCAAGACCTTTCATACAAGGCTAGTAACCCTTCATATTCCATCAAAGGGATTATGACCGTTCAATTGAGTTGTGGCTTTACACTTGATAGAGAATGGACACACCCAATTGTCACTTGGATGGGCCACCTTTCGAGAGAAATAGCTACCCATGAATGGGCATAGACAAAGTCACTTGGTGACTCAGTGAGTTGAGTCAAACTTGGCTCGGCCAAAAATCTGAGTCAACTAAGTGGAACTTGCCAGTCTAATCAATTTTGGGCACGTTTGGCATTTTATTTTTAAAATAAAGTGGAGTGAAGTGAAATAAAAAGTATGAATAAATTATGTAGTAAGTTATGATGGTATTTTATTTTTAGTTGTTTGCGATGTAATAATATTGTTGACTTTTGGTATAGGAAATGGAGTTTTTTTGTCTTTTAGTTAATAAATGTAGTTACTTTTTGACTTTTTATTGAAAAAGTTGGAGGGAATTTTGATAAAAAGTGCTTTTGATTTAATATGTGAGATGACTTAACTTGACTTGACTTTACTCGTACAATTACCAAACGTGAAGGCTCTTCAGAGCTCCTTATGATGATGTGAAAGTGTCATCAATCATCATGCCCATGGATATCCATCCACTTCCCCATTGACATCCACTTGCATTCCAATGCACCATTGGTCGAGGGTCTCACAATAAACAAGAGAAATTGCATTAGTGAAGTAGTTTCCACTTTCCATGCAAGAAATGAGTGTTGCAAATATGACATGAGATTTTTTCTTCAAACTTCAAACGGAAAATCAACTATTTAAAAAACAAAATAATTTTTTTGAAAATTTATTGGAAAACATAGTCCTCATGCGAAGTGCTTAAGTTGTGTTTGTGTAATGCGAGGATTCAACATTTTCTCGCAAAAGAATAGATTCTTGCACTCTCCGCCACTCCTCCCTCCCCATCTTCGCGCCCATAGGATCTTGATTTCTTCTCTATTGTAAGAAAGTATCCTCCCCTCTTTTCTTTACATCCAAACAGCCCAAAGTAAGAAATCATTGAGCACAAAACAGTAAGCATTGTATGTTAACTTTTAAGAAAAGTTTTAAAATCCCATTTTCTTATTTCATAAGCATTTTTGTTATTGCTTTTAAAGAGGGATTGAAACAGTTAAGTTGGTCATTATGTTTAAAATCATGGTGACAACCGTTTTTATTCTGAAAAAGAAAATGAGCCAGCATCTAAGACTTCATTTCAAATGTATGGGGGCCTACCTATTTTTTGGGCCCAACACTGTCGTTCCATATCTTGGGGTGCTCAAGGGCCCGGCCAGCCCTGGCCTGAACTAGGCCCAGACAACTTTGGGATGGGTTCTGGCCTGGGTTTTTCATACTCGGGTGAGGCATGGATCTAAATCTTTGGCCCATTTAATATATGTGCCAGCCATGGATTAATTGATAAAAGCTCGAGCCATGGCCCAACCTGACCCGAGTATAGGTAATTCATGTTGTTTAGTGACCTTTTCACCCAAACAAGTGATTAAAAAGTCCAAAAGAGTGGTAAAAACCGACCCGTCCTGGCCCAATAGACTGAATGGGCAAGATTGGGCTTGATATTTGTAAAGCTGGCCAGGCTCGGGCCACGCTCTTAAGGCCCATTCCAGGATTGGGCCAAACATGGACCTGTGTTTCTAATGATGGGCTATGCCTGAACATGCCTTACCCAGACCGACCTGGCCCATGAACACCCCTAAGCATATCCTTCTCTAGTTATTGTAGCTGGGCCTATTTCTATCGATCCCTATATTAATTCGCTCATCCTCCCTTGTTGGAAACTGGCTCAAAAATGACAAACATGGAATAGATGTGCAAGATACCAATATGGCATTCATTGAGAAGCTTGAATAATTCCATGGAGGGCTTTTAATAAAAAAAGGATGATCAAGAAAAAAATTGTGAATTGAAATGCTCTTTTCTGTTTATTTATTTTAACATAGTCCTCCATGCAAAATGTTAATAGTCCTCCATGCAAAATGTTAGGATATGTTCGTTTGATATTTAATTCATGAGAATCCAATGCATGGCATTGATGGTCCCAAGCTTAGATAAAGGAATGGAGCTAATGTCAAGTATACAATCGATGTTTGACGACAATGTAGAAAAAAAAATTAAAAATTGGTTTCCTTCTCTTTAAGCTGGACGCTAACCTTGCTCTGGCTCACAAGGTTCAAGCAATGCCCAGCTAATACAAGCCCTCTAAGGGCTTTGGCTTGCCCTGAGCGTAGCCTGCATATATTTAGGTTGTACAGCCCTTGGCTTGCCTTTTGATAGCTCTACCAAGAATCCTCGACATTACACAACAATATCCTTGCAGTCTTGGGGTGAAATACGTACCTTCACCTTCGATGCAATGTCACAATTATGAACAACATTTTGAAAATATCATGTATATGTGATATACATATGAATGGTATTTTTCTTGAAAATATTAATGTAATTTTAAAATTTATACAGAAATTAATGATGATATAAAATTACTACATTAATAGATTAAAAGGTTTGAAAAATTCAAAATATATAGAGAGAAAAACACTCTTAAATAGCATGTCAACATTTATTTTGTATATATATTTATGAGATAGTTTATTTCCACCACATTTTCTCAACATCATCATGAGAGAAACTTCAAATCTTTAAAATATACCACACATTTTTTTTTTTTGAATGATGTTTTGTGACAATCTTTGGGCGAGCTTGGTTAAGTACTTTGCAAGACCTACTAGACTCGGTCAAGTAGGCAATTGATTGTATCAGGCCAACAAGTTATTCAAGTTCGAGACTATAGGGGATGGATTTTGGGGTCCACCCGAGCCACGGTGGGACCCGGGCCCCCCACAGGGCCTATTGTATACACTTCGGGAGACGGGCTCCATAATCATGCATTTGTCCCAGGGTGCACTTCGGGTGATTTAAACCTTAATCATGCATTCCAGGGGCCTCCCCAGGATTCGAACCTGAGATTTCTCACTTAAGGTATAATCTGGGTGAAACCTGGTACCACTTGGGCTGTGGGGGGCCTGGGTCCCACCGCGGCTCGGGCAGGCCCAAAATTCCATCTCCTACAGAGACAATTGTGAAAGTGCCAGAATGAAAAAATTCCAGAAATACTTATAATATTAGTTTTTTTATTCTACATGACACACATCCTTTACATGCACTATGGTGAGACCAAATTCAATCAGAGTAAACTTTAAGCACTATGGAGTTTCATAATTAGTGTGAATGAGAGACTCATGACCCTTTAACTTTGCATTATCATATCATTCACATTTTCATCATCCACCTCATTATAACTCGGTGAATGACTTTCAATGTTGCCTTCTCAACCATCCATGTGTACCATAGCATCATAACTCATCAAACCATCACGACAAACCAAACAATAGGTCTTCATCAATTAATTATGAGTACATTGGTTTGCATGCTATCAATCCACAAGAATCATTCTTTGATTGGAGTGAGATCCAGTTTTCAAAGCTAAACAAGGAGAGAATGACTAATTTTGGCGGTTTGGATTCATTATAATTGAGTCCTACTTTTAGTCTTTTAAATGCATTCGCCGTGTTTTGAGAAATTCTTCTTGAGAAATATAGGGATGTCTTCAAAGTTAGGATTTATATATATATTATTATTATTATTAATGTTTATATATAATAAATTAAATTTTAAATGATGACTAATAATAAATCAATAAATATAAAATATTATCGATCAACTATCATTTAGCCATACTATAATAAAATCTTGGCTCCACTATCAGGGACGAAGAGTGGCCGTTCAATGAAAGCCCGTAGGGTGGAGCCTACATGTCTTTACCCCTCCTTGATTGAACGTTGAATGATTAATGGAAGCCCATAGACCGGGGTCATATGTCTCGGAAATTTAGGCCCATAGTCCGCGGTGTCAAGCAACTATTAAACATGGGTTAGGACTCCTGAGGCACTTCGGAGTTTGGATCCTACTCCCTCATGTTCAATGTTCTAATGGGAGTTTCAATATTTTGATTGATTTGGATATCTTTTTAAAGCGTGCCTAACAATGACATATAGAAGATTGGCCAATTTAGTAGTATCATGAATTTGTCATTGATACATTGAATATTAGGTTATGGAAGAGTGATTATATATATATAATATTGTGTAATTTTTAATGATTTGACTCATAGAAGAGTGAAAATAGGAAAGAAGTGTTTTGTTTATCAAAAAGTCTCCATGGAGTTAGTCCATGTAGCAGGACTCTTTGTTTATTGTATGATATGTTGGGGTGGTGATTGATTGAGGATGATCAGAGAGATGGTCACCACCATAAAAGAGGGCAGACGATGAGTTTTATAGATAAAATTAAACGAGTTATTCAGAAGATTATACACACACTGCTGACTGGCGTAAGACTAAAGCCAACACAGAGAAAAGGAGGAGGAGAAGAAAACCCAGGAACATCATCATCATCATCCGCTAACCACAAAGACGACAACAAGCAACAGAACCAGGACCAAAACCAGAGCCAAGAAAACAAGGGTTCTGCTGCCATGGCCAGCCCCTCGGAGCAGCAAGGTAGCAGATGGAGAGACCTCGACAAGCTCCTTGCCAGACCAGGCAATCTCGTCGGATCCAACTTCGAACCCAGCCCTCAGGTACCCCAAAACCCATGAAAGACTCCATCTTTCTTATTATTATTCTTCTTCTTCTGGTGTAAGTAATTGTTGCTAGGGTTTTGGTGGGTGCAGCTGAAAGAGGATCTCCAAGAGTACGCCAAGGTCCTTGTGGTGGGCGCGGGAGGCCTCGGCTGTGAATTGCTCAAGGACTTGGCGCTCATGGGCTTCCGACACATTGAAGTCATCGACATGGACACCATTGAGGTCTCCAATCTCAATCGCCAGTTCCTGTTCAGGTCTTTTTCTTTTTTCTTCTTCTTCTTCTTATTCTGATGATGCAGACGACGAGGATGATTGCTCTTATTGTTTATTTTCTTTTGAATTAGTGGGACATTACATTCTCGGTGAATTTTGCAAAGCGTAAGTCTTCTAATGGCGGACCCATTGTCAATTTGTGGGTTCGATTTAATTTGATGGGCTGCTGCTTCGATGGTCTTGATTAGTGTAATTCTGTTAATGTGCGCTTGTGCTGATGCTGATGCTGATTTTTTGTTGGTTTCTTTTTGAGGTGTGATGCATTCTCTGTAATTTTAGCAAACATGTTGTAGTCAATGTGAAGTTTTTTCTGAATTGGGGGAGTCATTGTTTGTTGATGGGGTTGTGTGTTGGATTCATTTGATGGCTGCTGCTTGGACGGTCTTGATTGTCATATGTCTGTGCTGTGTGGATTGTGTGCTGTTAATGTGCTTAGCTGATGCTTCTATTTTGTTGATTTCTTTCAAAGTGACCATTCTCGGTAAATGTATCAAACATGGAGTAG
Source organism: Litsea cubeba (assembly GCA_012931725.1). NCBI lineage: Eukaryota > Viridiplantae > Streptophyta > Magnoliopsida > Laurales > Lauraceae > Litsea > Litsea cubeba. Next base: position 100,732,758 of record CM022945.1, read on the forward strand.
TCATTGTAGGCTTTTCAAATTGCGGGCGTTATTTTTGATTGATTGGTTTGCCTGCTAAAGTGCTTTGGTGGCTGCTGCTTGGGTGGTCTTGATTGATGTACATCTGTCCCATTTGTGTTTTGTACTCTTAATGTGTTTGCGCTGATGGTCTCTTAGTTGTGTTAGTTTTTTTTCCTTTTGATTGTATTTGACATTTGTTGCATGGTTTCTTTGAAGCAAGCAACATACACAATTTGGGCACATCTTGGAAACAATGCTGTCATGGAATCGTCACAGATTCTTTTATTCCTGAATTAAACATTGTTCTGTATTTATTGATTAAATAACATTACATGTTTTCGTCTTTTGAAATATCTGACTAGAGCACTGATATGTCTATTGCTTGATTATTTACGTTAAAGTTTTACATAATTTTCAATTAGTGCCATTTTTTGAATATTAATTTTACTTGAAACTAATCAGAGATGTGAATATTATGCCAAAAACCCATGAATCCTATGTTTTAGGATTTATTGAATTGTACACATTATAATGGTATCGAATTTTGACACTAGTACTCATAATCATCCAATGTTTGTTTTAAGTATAATGTGGTAATGTGTGGCACTATGGTGTTCATATTATGATCCGCTTACTTTGTTTTGATTTTCAATCAATTGGGAATATAGAATAGAATAAATATAAAGAAGCTGAGGTTTATGAAAATGGTTGATGCTTTGGTTGTTAATATTGTTAGTTCAAGTTTTAAGTTGAAGTTATGCAGCAAGTTGTTGGCAACTGCAACAGACAGGTGTGCGTGTGTGGTTTTTCTCTCTCTTTTTGCTTATTTTAAAAAAACAGCAGTTATATGAAAATAGTGTGGCTCTGATGAGAAAGATGTCTTTATTTGATCATAATTTTAAAGAGCTTTACATGAATAAAGATCAGGAGGGTAACATTTTCCTAGTGAATTTGCTAAATGAGCAACAAGATCTTTGCACAACAGGATTTCACTACCCTGATTTTATTTATTATGTGTGCCTTTGCTTTTCGTTTAACTGTCAATCGAGCACTTATTTGTTGCTGCATAAAAGATAAAACTGGTCCAATGCGTGAAGTTGGATGCCTTGAGCAGCATCTATGTAAATCCCTAATGGAAATGTTTGAATGTTTTTTGTACTTTCATAAAAGGACTAAATAACATTTTCTCCATGCTTGAAGTTAAATGTGTTGTTATATGTCATCGTGAAAAAAAAAAAACATTTAGTAGCATCTGTGTTGAATCCTTAATGGATAATGCTTGAATACTTGGTGGTTACATAAGAGGACCTCATAATGTTTGCACCATGCTTGAAGTTGAATCTATTTTTCTGTCTCATTGCGAGAGGAAAAAAAGATAGAAGCATCTTTTATTGAATCCTTAATAGAATAGTTGAGTAAAAGGACTCTATAACATTTGCTTTATGCTTGAAGTTGAGTGCGTTGTTTTATATCATCATGGAAGAAACATAGTAGCATACTAGCGTCCATGTTAATTTTTTAACGGAAATATCTGAATACTTTGCGGTTGCACACAGGGGTTCACAAAACATGCTCCATGCTTTTGAATTGTATGGCTGCATGATGAATTTTTACATTTTTAACTGGAGTAGTGGAGTTTCCTCCCTTTCTTCTTCTTCTTTTACTGGGTCATTTAGGGCGTGTTTGGCATCGTGCCATTCGGATGTTCCCATGTTCCCACGAGATGAGGTTACGAAAAACATGTTTGGTTAGTGTAAATCATTATTCCCAATTTTGTTCTCACGGGAAGGAATCCCAAAATCTTAACCTGTTGGCTTAAGAAAGTTGGAACAATTTTTTTTTTTTAAGAAACAACTTGCTGGCACAGTTGGTTCCTACTTATCTTTTATCTTTTGCCTTTTAAAGAGGTCATTTAAAGATTCTCGGACCTCTCACTTATCCTAAAGGTGGGCCCTATGTTCACAATCCCAAAGAAGGTGGCCCCACTTTGTAATTCCTGAAGGTGGGTCACATGGTCAAAATCACAAAAGGCGGGCCCATATTATAATTCCTATAATGATGAGACCACATTATAAGGCCACATGTTCTAATTTCTAAAAGTGGGCAACACGACGTAATTTCTAAATGTGGGTCCCGTGTTTTCAATCACAAAAGAGGTGGCCTCACTCGATAATTCTTAAAGGTGGGTCATATCGTCACAATCGCAAAAGGTGGAGCCACATTGTATCCTATGAATCTAGGCCCACAATTTGAATCCTATGAATAGGATGCCATGTTCTAATTTCTAAAGGTGGGTACCACTTGTTATTTTTAAAGGTGGGTCATGTATTTACAATCAATCAAAAGATGGCCCTACATTATAATTTCTATAAAGGTGGGCCCCACATTGTAAATCCTATGAATATGCCCCCATATTCTTATTTCTAAAGGTTGTCAGTTGACACCACATTGTAATTTCTAAAGGTGAGTTTTGTATCCACAACCACAAAACATGTGGCTCCACTTTGTAATTCCTAAATGTGGGTCACATGGTCATGATCACAGAAGGTGGACCCACATTGTAAATCCTATGAATGTGGGCCCATATTCTAATTTTTAAAGGTGTGTACGATGTTGTAATTTCTAAAGGTGGGTCCCATATTTACATTTACAAAAAGGTGGCCCCACATTATAATTCCTATAAAGTGGACTCATACTGTAAATCCTATTAATATGGGCCTCCTGTTCTAATTTTTAAAGGTGGGTACCACGTTATAATTTTACAGGTGGGTCCCATATACGACAATAATATAGTGCTGCAAATAATAAAAGGTGGGCCCCACATTGTAAATCCTTTGATTCTCTTGCTTCCGTTCTTTGGAGCAAAACTTTAATAATGTTACCATACAAGTTCTGGAGAGTATAGTCTTGGCAAAACCCGAGGTTTGAGTACAAAATTGGGAACAACACGAGAATGATGCCAAACGGGCCCTTAATTTGAATTGTTTGTGGTTTTGGTTAAAGTATATATATATATATATATTTTGTTAAGATCAAAGGAACCCTTAGTATATTCTTATCATTTGTTTGCTATATGTTACTAATGTGCTTCTTAATTATTTGATGTGGTTCTGTAGGCTTCACGATGTTGGAAAACCAAAGGCTGAGGTTGCTGCAATGCGTGTTATGGAAAGAGTTAGTGGAGTAAATATTGTACCTCATTTTTGCCGAATAGAGGACAAAGACCTTGATTTTTATAGTCAGTTTAATATTATTGCGCTTGGTCTGGATTCTATTGAGGCTCGAAGCTACATAAATGGTGTAGTATGTAGTTTTCTAGGTGTGTTTCTTCGACTTCTTTTTTCTTTTATGTAACAGGTACATTTTATTAAAGAAACAAGGGAATATTACAATTTACACGACAATGAGAAAATGCAAAACTGAATACATAATCATATTATACCATATGGCAACAAACTATAAAAACTAAATCAAAGCACTCAAATCAGTAATCCTGTCCACTGCTTGCTTTGCCAAACGATCTGCCATCCGATTAGCAGACCTACCCATTGCTTCTACTTCTTGTACTGTTTAGACTTTAGACATATGAAATGGCTAGAATTACTCATTTTCTGTTGTCAGTTTTGTGAAAATCATCTCAGTTTGCTACATGTTGCATATAATTCTGCACCATACAAGAATTTCCAGAAGACTAGATGTTATATCATTGATCATGGGTATGAGTAAATGTTAAACTTGGTGGTTCAAATATATGGGAAGTTGAGCTTTGAAAGTTAGGATCTGATACGTCACTGCCTTGCAGTTGTGATGACCTTCCCTACGTTCCTAGGAAATAACCTACTCCTCTTGCCTAAGATTTAGTTCTATATTATGGAGGCCTAGGCAATCGTCAAAAGGTTTAGGTGATCCACAGACCATCTTTTTGCCTATCAAGCACTTGGGGCCCAGTCTATTTGGGTGTTGCGACCACTTTTATCACATGGATATGTTTTTCTACCTATTCTAACTGTCTTGTCTCTTTAATGAACTTCTGTAGTTGCCAACCTCCTGATGGATCGGTAGTAAGGCATCCTTTCCTCAGGGACGCCTGGGATTGATTCCCGGTTGTTTTTTTGTTGGTTAGGAACTTTTGTAGTGTGTGTGGGTGCATGAGTTGAGTATTTACCAGAGCCTAAAAAGCGGGACTTCTTTAGTTGGTTCATCCAAAATGTAGCCATCACATTTGTGCTTTATTTCACCACACTATTTGGCCCACTTGTAAAAATCAGGGCAAGGATGCTAAAATCTCCTTTGACTGAGGATCATATAATACGTCTGCTTCAAGATATTTATCCATTTATATATAATTTTTTTTTTCTGTTTTTAATAGTAGGTTTTTTAGTCTCCACCTCATAGTTATGCGGTGCACTTAATTTCTTTTTCCTCTCTCTCTCTCTCTCCCTCAACCTAGAGTATGATGCTGATGACAATGCATTGGAAGCAAGTATTAAACCCATGGTAGATGGTGGAACTGAAGGTTTCAAGGGCCATGCTAGGGTTATTCTGCCAGGGTTGACACCTTGCTTTGAGTGTACCATATGGCTTTTCCCACCACAAGTGAAATACCCTTTATGCACTCTTGCGGAAACCCCGAGAACTGCTGCTCATTGCATTGAATATGCCCACTTAATTAAGTGGGGTGAGGTAGGCACCAGATTTTCTCGTTCTGTTTTTAGAGGTTCCTTCGAACTAGTTATTGTTATATTTCTTATTGGTGTTTTATCTGGCAGGTACATAGTGGAAAACCTTTTGATCCAGATGATCCGGAGCATATGCAGTGGGTTTATGCAGAGGTTCATACAAAAGCAGTTGTTGAGAGTTTTCTATTAAGAATATTATTTTTATTAGTTTTCCTTTCCCTCATACTGACCTTTACGTACATCCTACACAGGCTGTTAAGAGAGCTGAGCTTTTCGGCATTACTGGGGTTACCAATTCCTTAACTCAGGTACACTAATGCTATCAAGCATGGACTTTTCTGCTAGACTTCACAGCTTAGATTTCTAAATAAAGCTACCAGACCATGGCTCATTGAAATTCAATTTTGAAATATAGCACTTCAAAAAGAACTTGGAGTGCAGTTTTACCTTTTTACACTCAAGAAGGTAATCGACTAATTATGTAAGATTTAGTCAATGCTGGTTCAGATTAATACACTTGAGAATATGCATGGTAAAGAGAAAAGCTCTTGCAACCTCTAAAAGTTGGTTTTTTTTTTTCCTATTCTCATATCACATATTGGGCTCCTCGCCTCCTCCTATGCACCTTTGAAAAAAAACTCTGCTTTTTTGCAGGGTGTTGTCAAAAATATCATTCCAGCCATTGCTTCTACAAATGCCATTGTATCAGCGGCATGTGCACTGGAAGCCTTGAAAATTGCAACAGCATGTAGCCAAACAATGTCCAATTATCTTACGTGCGTTCTTTTTTCCTTCTGACATACAGTGTTGGATAGTCTAATACTCTTTCCATATTTGAATAGCATTATGAATGAAATGTTTAGTGAAATGCACTAAGTTCATAGCCTCACCACCACATCCCCAACCACTACCCACACAAAACAATGCCTCTACATGCACACACCAAACCAATGACTCAGGTGGTTGCTTGCTGATGTGGGTGTCTCTGCTGATTCTGCAACCCCTCCATTGTGATTATGTAAGTGCTGACTAGAGTGTATAGAATGAAGTCTTCCGTGAATATTATTAAAAAAAAACAAAAAAAGAAAAAGAAGAAGGAAGTCTTCCGTGAATGAACAAAGCATATTGAAATTTATTTAGTTTTGTGCCACAACACCTTTGGCAATGTGCTATTGCACTCTGTCTCTGCTTTATTGATCAGCTGACTAATTTCAACAACGTCCCTCACTTCTGTGAGATTGCATTACCTGCTTGACAATCTCTCAATATATTATGAGCTTCATACAATGGTAGGAGGTTTTGAGAAGTAAGCTTCCTGCATTCCAATTACAGAAAACAACAAGTTTGATTCCCTTAGTAGAGGGTTTTGGTTTTTTTGTTCTCTTGTTATTTTTATGTTGGGGCTGTGCGTGCACCCTTTTATTTTTGTTGGTAGGGCCAGGTTTCTTTCCGGTCTTTGTAGATAACTACTATGAAGTTTAATGGTAGACATTATTTAGAATGGAGTGTCCTAAGAGGTTATATGAAGGTATCTCCTCACTTAAACAATTAAGGAAAAAATACTAAGAGAAGAGAAAAAAATATTCATATGGTCTTCATCAATCTAGAGAAACCCTACGACATGGTACCTAGAGATTTGGTTTTGTGGATTTTATATAAAAGTAGTATCCAAGATGTTATATTGATTTTATTAAAGACATGTATGAGGGAATGGTTAGTAAAGCGATAACTACCCGTGGAGCCGGTGGCCATAGGTTTGCATCAGGGGCCAGCTTTAAATGCTATCTTTTTGTCCTAATTGTGGATGAGTTAACTGCTTATATTAAAAAAGATGTACCTTGGTGTATGCTATTTGTTGATGAGATTATGTTAGTGGATGAATTAATAGATGGTGCGAATGTGAAACTTGAGAGGTGGTGAGAGGCTTTATGTTCCTAGGCTTTATAGTAAGTCGTGCTAAGACAAAATATATGAATTGAAAATTTAATCAGGATGTGCAAGAGATGAAACTCCCGTGAGAATTGAAGCTTAAGAGATACCATAAAGTGATTCCATCCCATACCTGGCTCTATAACTGGTAAGGATGGAAATATTGTGGATGTTGAACATAGGATAAGAGCTGGATTGTTGAAGTGGAGACTTGCTTCTGGAGTGCTTTGTGATCGGGGCATACCAACAAGGATTGGAGGAAGTTTTTTTACAAGGCATTGCTTAGACTAGTTAGACCTATGAAGCAGAATGTTGGCTATTCAAATGAGCTGGATTGTTGAAGTGGAGACTTGCTTCTGGAGTGTTTTGTGATCGGGGCATACCAACAAAGATTGAAGGAAATTTTTTACAAGGCATTGCTTAGACTAGTTAGACCAATGAAGTAGAATGTTGGCTGTTCAAGAAACAACATATGCAAAAAATGGGTGTAGTAGATATGAGAATGTTTAGATGGATGTATGATAAAACTAGGAATGATAGAATCAGAAATGAGTGCATTCAGGGGCATTTAGGGGTAGCATCAATAGGTAATAAATTAAGAGAGACTTGTTTTGAGATGGTTTGGAAATGTCCAATGCAACCAACAACAGTGCAGGTAAGGAAAGGCTCTTCTATGTAGGTTGGTGGCCCCTTAAGGAAAAGGTGTAGGCTGAAGAGGATATGGGATGGAAGTGTTAGGGCGTGTTTGGCAACTTTACTAATAGAGTCAAGTAAAGTAAAGCCCCCATTTCTCAAAAAAAAAAAAAAAGTCACATCAAAAGCATTTTAATTCAAATTTCCCGCCATATTTTTCAAAAAAAAGTAAAAAAGTAACCTCCTTTCTCTACTAAAAGACAAAAAAACTCCACTTTTCTATGCAAAAAGTCAAAAAGATTCCATAACAAACAACTAAAACCAAAATACCATCATAACCCACTTATATTTTATTCTTTCTTCAAAATAATCTTTACTTCACTCAACTCCATTAGTAAAGCCCCTAAACAGCCCGTTAAGGATAGATATGAAGAAGTGCAACTTATTTGAGGTTTTGGCCGATGATAGAATGGAATGGAAAAGCATAATTTATATAGTTGACCCCAACATAGTTGGGACAAGGCTTTGATGATAATGATTCTTCTTCTTCTTTTTGTTATTTGGAACGAATATAATAAACAGACGCCATGCAGAAGATGGAATAAGGGTCTATGTTTAGAAACGAACATATGGTGATACTGATTTGGCAAAAGAATAATACTCATGTGTGAGCTTCAGTTCACTTTTGTGGAGTATGAGCAAGGGGATAGATCTTTACTCTGTTCTCAGAGGACCGTGGGGATAACTTAATCATTACCAGCCTGTTTCTGGGCATTGTTACATAAAGTAGATGAACCTTATTGAGAGGCAGCATATTTTTGATCTCCTATGGGTTTAATTCTAGGTACAGATTTGTTTTGGTTGAGTATATTAGCTAGGCAGGCACTTCGATGTTGGGGACTCGAAGAATTGGTTCCATTTTTCTGGGGCACTATTTTATGGAGTCTCTCTCTTACTGTTCTTTGGTTGTGGTGGTAACTGTACTTTCAGGATAAGTTGGATATGCAGGTGGTTTTGCCATTAGGCATTAAGTCGTGAACTTTTGTTATTTTGGTTATTTTGTGGGGCATCTTTGTAAAAGAGTATACTGGTGTTCCAAATTCAGATTTTTGGTTTTTTTGGAAAGCACTGTGTGGGATTACACTTATAACTCTAGTTAGTGATTTTATCTATTTAAGCTATTTGCTCTTTGATGCTCTTTTTGGGCTTATGATCCTTGTATCATATGTTTATCCATATTTTGCATATGGGAAACAGTTACCATTTCAGATTTGAATATAGCAAACAATTACTGTCAAATGATAAAAATAGCGGTAGCGGTGGGCCACGCTACGTAGCGGGCGCTATGTAACGGCGTAACGGCGCGATTTGAAAAATCGTCAAAAAAATCTGAAAAATTTGTAGAAAATCTAGAATATTGGAAAATGAGAGATTTTTTTTTTTTTTTTTTTTGCAAAAGTAACTAAGATAAGGGGGCGTAGCGGTCCCTTCATTGTTTGAGATCCTGTATTGCTGTATAAATAGAAATAATAGTAACGTTCATTTTTTTTCACATGTATCATGTTGCTTAGTTATGCTAATTTAGAAACTAATGAAAGGCTTATAAAAACAACTGTCATGAAGTCAAGACTTAAGATTTAAGAGTACCTAGAGAAAAAAATACCTCTACCAAAAGGGGTGTCTAATACGATGTACCTAGAAAAGAACTCTTTGTATTGACTGTAATTTGGCGAGATCATGTGCTTTTTGGTGTTCTTTTAAACATAAAAGGGAGAAGAGTTGAGTAGAAATGTTATTTGGAGAGAACAAGAAAAGAAATAAGTCTTCTTATACATTTTAAATTTTTTTGGAAAATACAAATCTGTCTCACTCCATAGCGGCAGTATTGGCCGCTAAATGCGTTGCTTCACCGCTACGGCCGATGTAGCGTAGCGGCCGCTATTTTCATCCATGGTTACCGTTCAAAAAGAAAATTGACGCAGTCCCGATTTGACATAATCGGACTGCCTAGGGCCCAAGTAAGCACAACCAGAAAATATCCAGCCACTGCACCAATATGTAGTAAAGATAAAAAATCCAGAATTCTAATGTTGAAGGAACAATGCTGAAAAATCACCAAACTCACCTTAAAGAGCCTTCTCAATCTCCTAGCATCCACGTGATACAAGAGAGAGGAAAAATAAAGCCAAAACACACTCCTTTGGCAAAAAAACCTTGTTATAGTATCATTTGGGGGCAGGGGCGGAACCAGGAATTTTGTTTAGGAGGGGCCAAAGAAAAAAAGACTTTAAACAAAATTATAAATTTTAATAATAAAATATAAAATAAATAAATTATTTAAGCTGTGGCGACATTCTTTCGTTGAGCTGAAATCACCACTTATTGTTTCATTGATATAAATATATATAAAAAGCAGGATCCGCATTTAAAATCTAAACTGTTCAAAAGCACAATCACAATAGTTTCTATCTCCATTGAAGAATTCCCTTCAATCAAATTTGTTCTCACATAGATAATCATAAGAAGATTAACTTTTTTATAATTATTCGTGGTAGATAACTTTGATTAGATTAAAAAGTTATGAAATAGTGGAAAAAAAGGAAGTGATCTTGAGTGGATTAGATCTTAAGTATAAGCCTTGATGATTGAATAACAAAATGGTATATGGTGGATTAGTACATCAAACATATGCAAATATATATTAAAGTATATAAAAGAAATTCTCAAGATAGGTCCAAGGTCCTTTCTTATACATGTAACTTTTAAGATGCAATTTGGAATCTCATTATTCAAAAGCACAGAGAAAATTAATGAGAGTGCCAATCCCATATATAAAATCTAAACCATTCAAAAGTACAATCACAGTAGTATGTATCTATTTAAAATAAATTGTTCAATCCGGTTTATTTTGAAATGGGTAATAATAATCAAAATACAATTTCTTTATCCATGATGGATTAAACTCCAATTAAGTTAAAAATTTATGCAATAATTAAATAAAATAGAAATTGATTTTGAGTGGATTTGATTTTAGTATGAGCCACAAATATTAAACATACATAATGACTTGTAGTTGAATAGTACATCCACCCAATGTAAAAAATAAACTTTGTAAAAAGAGAAGTGGGTTCCTTCCTTTCTCTTCTTTAGGTGTACCTGAGTTTTTAAATTCTTCAAGTCTGAAACAAGTTAGCCCAAAGCAGTGCTCTCTCATCGCACAAGATTTAGGGGTGGTAAATCTTGATAGATTTGGATTGAGAAATTTATTCTCCAATATCAATCATGCCTTTTTTATGTGGTCTCCTTTCCTTTCCTTCTTTCATTTAATTTTTCCTCAAAATCAGCCATGTTTTTTGTTTCCATTTTGTGAGACTCAAAATTAGGTTAAAATATCTCTAACAAAAAGGAGGGGCCGTCCATTAATGGGGAGCCATCAGATGAAAGGGTCACATATCAATATATAGTGGTTTTCAGATCTTTGGGGGGGCCATGGCCCCTGCCAGCCCCCCTTTAATTCCGCCCCTGTTTGGGGGAAAAAAGAAATAGTATAGCCTGCTACATTATTGAGCTCCTACAATCTTAGAAGTTTTATTTTGCTGACATTTGAAATATGCAATTTGAGTACCAAACAATACTGAATTAGAAAGCAGAACATATATTATGTAGATTTAAAAGCAGTATAATGAGGGACACATTCACTTTTCTGCTTGGAGTTGATATTCCAAATTTTTAAATCAAATAACATTTATTTTGTAGCAATATCTTATGATGAATTCACATCTTTTGTAGGTATAATGGCCAAGAAGGCCTTCACACTAAGGTGACTGAGTTTGTCAAGGACAATGATTGTCTTGTCTGTGGTCCTGGAATTCTTATTGAGCTGGACAGTTCAGTAACTCTACAAAAGGTCTGTATATTCTTTATTTCTTCTTATGCCTTCTCCACTGGAGATAAATGTGATGAATTATTTTCAGTCCAACTAGATTGAAATCATTGATTCTTTGCGTTAAGACATCTTTTAGCCTCTCATTGCCAATAGGAAGGGAAAATATTCAAGAGATAGACCTGAACTAAACTAAAGGACCAGAAGCCCACTAATGTGTGTACTGAGGAAGGGCTCTGCCCTTTAGTGCGAATTATATGGTTCGCCAAAGTATTTTGACCATTTATTTTTCAATGGCCGGAGTAGTAACTGTAAAGATATAGGTCAGCTCGACCTAATGGGTCAGCCCACAACCCATGTATTGGGCCAGCCCACAAGTCAAAAGATTATATGAGTTGTCTTATGATTGTACATAACAATTGGTGGCCCTAGACTTTTTTTTTTAAAACCTTAAACATTATAAAAGCAGTGTGTTAGTTTTTTTTTTACCTAATAATACGTGCCAATAGGAAGGGAATATATCCAAGAGATGGACCTTTGCTAAACTAAAGGACCAGAAGCCCACCAACATATGTACTAAAGAAGGGCTCTGCTCTTTAGTTCGAATTATATGGTTCGCCAAAGTATTTTGACCATTTATTTCCCAATGGCTGGAGTAGTAATGATTGGTGGCCCTAGTCTTTTTTTTTTTTACCTTAAACATTATAAAAGCATATTTTTTTTTTTTTTTTTTGTTTTTTATGTTTTGTGATTTTCACCTAATAATGTGTTATAAATAATCATTGCATAGTGTTTGATATTTAAAAACTTACTGTAGAATGCTTCATATAACTCAAAACTATGTAAAATGACAACTATTATTTCAGTTGCGATGTCGTGTCTTGGATTCCTTTTTACCGCTCAAACCCGAAGCCTCAAAATTCTTCTCTTTCTCAAAACCCAAAGGTATGGCGAGGGTATTGAGAAGACAAGCTTATGATGGAAGAAATGAGGGATATGGCAAGGTTTCAGGCTGGCAAGCTATAAAGCAATTGGAGTGCAGTTGGTTTGATGATGGATTGGAAGTGATATTGTCTCATTGGGACGAAATGGTGACAACAATGATTTCCTCACAAATTTGAGCGTAGTGCGATGTGAAAAAGGTCTCACGAGGGAAGCAAAGAGGCAGCAAGTGCATTTTTTTTACTGTTAAAATAAATGTTGGAGATGAGGCGGTGGAGAGCATAGCTACTAGCTGCCATCTTAGCACGGGAGGTTTTGGCATGGAGAGTGGATCTCTAGAAATATTCATCTTGAGATTGTGTGGAGTCTTATGATGCCCAGGTACGAACACGAGTGCGGATACGGACATGAGGAACAGGGATTTGACATTCCAACTTCAAAACGTTAGGGAACGGATATGTGTACATCATCACTTTAAATACATTTTGGAATTATATTTATGAAAAATAATATATAGAAAAAAGAAAAAAATAAACATAGTTAGAAAATCTTAAAAATAAAGCTTGCCCTAAGCCCTGGCCATTTATAAAATTTGCCCTAGGCCCTATTCTAATTTTATGAAACCTGCCACAGGCTTAGGGCCCAGCCCATTTAATAAAATCAAGCCCATGGCCAGCCCAGAGGCAATCCCGCCCCTGCTCCTTTAATAGCCCCCATATTCCCGAGAGAGTCCCTCTCTCTTTTTGAAAATTGAAGCCCTCTTTAACCAAGAGTTTCTCTCTCCTTTCGAAGTTGAACGAAAAGGGGAAAAAAAGCAAAGAAAGGAAGAAAGGAGGAGGGGGAAAAGAGGAAAGGAAATGGAGAGGAGCAAGGCAAGTGGCAACGGCGGACGTGAGTGGCGAGTAGCTGGCAACGACAAGCGGCGGCGATAGAAGCGACGACGATGGCAATGCTAGGTAGTTCCCTTTCTTCTTCTTCCCCTCCTTCCCCTTGCAACCCCCTTCTTTTTAAGGACAAGACCCATTTCTTCTCTTTCTTTTTGTTGGTCACATGAAGGGGGGAAAGGGTTAAGAGTTTTTTTCCCCAGAAAATGTGAGAAATCTATATCCTCAAATTTCACACCGCATCCCAACTGTAGCTTGCCATACCCCGTACCCGGATCGGTATCGGCACAGGTATCGTAGGTGAAATGCCGTATTCAAGTATCATAGGTGGTGTCCCATGTGGATGAGTGACCCCCTTGTATGCTATGTGGTTGGAGTAACTTTCACCCTCGTCACATGTCAAACACTTTTAACATTAAGAATTTGAGATTGAATCATATGTTTAAAGTATGAACTGCTTGTTTTATATGAGTGGAGACAAAGGTCTGCTTGTTTCTTTAGAAGGCTTATGGTCAAGGATAAAAATAGCGGTAGCGGCGGGCGTAGCGGCCCACCGCCAAAACGCTACGAAGCGGGCGCTATGTAGCATAGTGGTGATACGTAGCGGTGCGTTTTGAAAAAATCTGAAAATTTTTCAGAAAATTCAGAATATTGGAAAATGATTGAAAATGTATATATATTTTTTTGCAAAAGTAACTTAGATAAGGGGGCGTAGCTGCCCCCTCATTATATGAGATCCTGTATCACTGTATGAAAAGAAAATAATAGCAATGATCAATTTTTTCACATGTATTCATGTTGCTTAGTTATGCTAACTTATTTCTAGTTAGAGTGAAATTTGATTGAGCTCTATTTTCAAGTAGAATGAAATTTGGCTAAGGCCTTGATTTTAATTGAGTAATATTTGGCTAAGACATGACTTTTTATATATATATATATATATATTTAGCCTCATTGTGGAGCTCACCAATGGTTAAAGGAATCAAGTGCTTTAGCTTTTATTTTTTCTTAAGAGGGTTCATTTAATTTTTATTGATACATTTCAAAGGGTCCATAAGTGCCCTAATAAAATAAAAGAAGGGTCCATTTAATTTTTATTTATGCCTTTTAAAGGACCCATAAGTGCCCTCTAATGAAATAAAAGAGGGGTCCATTTAATTTTTATTCATAACTTTCATAGGGCCCCCTTAAGTGCCCTCTAAAAGAGGGATACATTTAAGTTTTATTTATAACTTTCATAGGGCCCATAAGTTTCCTCTTAAAAGAGGGGGTACATTTAATTTTTATTTACAATTTTCATAGGCCCATAAGTGCCCTTTAATGAAATAATACAAGTATCGAAATGAAATTGGTTTTGGTGCCATGAGTGCTCCTTAAAAGAGGGGTTACATTTAAATTTTATTATAACTTTCATAAGGGCCCATTAAGTGCCCCACTAATGAAATAAAACAAGGTAGAGGGTTTCGTGTCCTCTTTCATTTCCCAAAATGAAGGTCGACGAAAATCGAGAAGCGGGAGAGGGGAAAGGGGAGAGGAAAAGGAAAAGAAGAAGAAGGAAGAAGGAAGAAAGAAAGAGGAGGTCATGCTGCTTGCTGCTACCGTGCGCCGCTGCTGGTGCTGCCGCTGGAGGTGCAGGTGTTGCCTGCAGGGGCTGCTGGTGCTGCCGCTGCCTACAGGTGTTGCTGCCGTTGTTGTTTCTACTGCTGCAGGTATGTTTTCTTCTTCCTCGGTCTAACTTCGTCCGTCTTTTTTTCTTTCTTCTTTCGCCAGTCAAATTGATGAGAGGGGAAAGCGGGGTGTTTCTTTTTTCCATGTTTCATTGCTCGTAGCGGCCGATACGTAATGTATCGGTGTGTATCGGCCGCTACGGGTAAATAGCGGCCGATACGGACGCTATGGGTGCGATACCCGCTATTTTCATTGTGGCGGCCGCTATTTTCATCCATGCTTATGGTTTCTAAGAGTGCAAAGGTACCACAAGTTGCGATATCAGGACTTCAGGATAGTTTTGTCATTTTACATAGCTCCTGGTGTACGAAGTATTCTATGTTAAAATTTTAAAAATCAAACCTTATGTAGTAATAACTAGTCTAACATATACTATTAGGTAATTATTTTTGAAAAATCATCCACTAGGACATGAGGTCACCTTATTGGTTGCTCACCGTGTGCAAACACCTAGTGTGCCCCCCCCTATTATCCACATGAGTGGATCATAAAATAGGGACCCCCTGATAGTCACTGATCCCGGGTTTGGCACCCACCTGAATCAATTGCACTATTGGATCGACTGTGCACTCATTAAAAATGTGAAAAATTGTGGGCCGTTAATCAAGTGGCTAGTATGATTATCTGAGCCTCCGTCACCATCCTTAGGTATGTGGGGGAGAGATCTTTTGATCCACTCTGGTCCCGTCCTAAGGTGGGCCCCACAAGGAAGTGAGCTCAGAATAACGTGACCTAATGTGCTCATGAGGGGTGAGCTGTTCATTAAAATAGCTAAAAGCATAGGAGACATATACTGAAGAGCTACTAAGGGTGAAAGCCCACCAAATTCAAACAAAACAAGAAGGAAAGCTGATGCAGGACAAGCCCATGATCCCCCATGGGTCGACCCTCCAACGGGCCCAACCCAAATATCCTGTCCAAGCCTTTGGGCCCAGCCATTTATTTTATGTTATTTAGGCCTTTAATTATATTTTAGGTTGCTTATTAGGACGTTTTAATCCTGGCCATCAGTGTGTTTGGATGGTCCAGATTAGTCTTAGGGTTATTTATTTTCCTATATAATGATGTAAAGCCTCTTTGGCTAGGTAATGAATGATTGATGATTAATGAAAATGAGTTTTCTTTGAGTTCTCCTCCAAGAAATCCCTAATGCCTCCTGGATTGGAGTTTGGTGAGACCCCAATCAAAGGTATCCTCTTCTCTTTCTCTATTTTTTTTCCTATAAGCAGCCTTCCTGTACTAACCCTAATATCCATTTAAGAACCTAATCATCAGATCTGCGACCCTTGTCCCTTGTCGTTAGATCTCAACCCCAGGTTTTCCCATTAATCCATCTCTAAGAAAAGGTATCATCTTCCATTCTACTCATCATTATCGTCAAAGACCTCCATCAACAGAGAGCCTTCATCACGATCCTGTACCCAGCACTAAACCCTAGCCTCCAAGACCGTCAACCCATTCTGCCCACCACCATCAAGTCCTTTCCCTGTGATCAAGCTACATATAGACCCCAAACCACTTCTGCTGAGCAAGATCCAAACCCTAGTTGTACCCTCTTCAAAACCCTAATCATGTGATCCCATTTCAGATTACAACCAGAAATCCCTAAAGCCCCAAATCAGAGAACCCAGAGCCCCTTTGTTCAAACACCCATAACCCACAGATCTTCTTGAGAACAGCTATCATCGATGACATCATCTCCCAATCAAGGCCTGATTTGATCAAATCGGACGGTTAAAATTTGATTTTCTAATATTGAAGCCATCCGGACTCCAATCGTTGATCTGTTTTCAAATGCAAATTTCTGAAAATCAGATCTAACACAAAGGTTAGTTCAAAAGATTTTATTTATTTATTGAGCCTTAAAGTCAATTTGAAGTTGGACCGCATTGAAGCTTTCAAAGTTTCAATAAAATTCAAAGAGTACAGTGCAGGCGTAAGTATGGAAATTGGTATCATGAAAACATAGTCTATTTTCTGCAATTCTTGAGTTTGCAACAAGGAGAACTAACAGTTGATGAATTATGATAAATTTTCATGGCTGCGAAAAGTATGTCGATTAGTTGAAGATGATACACACTATTGCCTTAGCTTTCTAAGAGGTTTGAGACCGAGCATATTGGAAAACATGAGAGGTTTCATGACCCTGTATGAAGCACATAGAGAAGCAATTCGTGTTGAACGCAAGCTTAATCAGTACTGCATAGAAATTTCTAAGCCTCTAGCAAGAGAATCTCAACAATCCACAAGAACACATATTGTGGAGACTGTTGCAAATGAGATCAATACTGATGTTGAGAAGCCATTTCATGTTTCCTCCCAAGTTGATGTCTAAGCTGTTGCTGCTAACCTTCGATCAACTTGCCAAACAAATACAAGACTTGTTTGCACAAATGATTGCTTTACAGGAGCAACCCGAGGCAATCACTACACCCGTTGAGAAAATTGAGAGGCCTTGTCAAGATGATATGGGAGGTCACCATGATGCCAATATGAACATTGAGGTACAAGAACAACATCCATAAACTTCCATCAATACAGTTGTCTTCGAAATTTCTTCTTTGGATAGTGTTTATCAACAAGTGCGAGCGACTCAAGAAGGAGACCAGCACATTGAAGAATTGGAAGTAGTATGCAAGCCAACTGAGCTTCTGATAAAAGAATCTATAGCAAGTACACTTCCAAAACAGCCAGCTAAAGCATCAGAAGAGCAAGCTATTGATCAAGAGGTTGCGAATGAATCAAGTGATTGAAGTTCCACATATTGATTTCGTCTTCGGAGATCGATCATTAATGCATGGAGATTGTGTGCACCCAATTGAAATTCAGAAGTTGATGCATCAAATGGTTTGATCTCACTCAAAAGCAAGTTCCTGATTTAAGAAGCAATGGATTCCCCATTCTACATCTCTCTGGAAGACATGCATGAAGTTGAAAGTATTGTTTCCAGCCTCCAAGTCATGCCAACAGGTTGAAGACCAAGAAGCACATCGAGGATTTGTATGCTTGATATTTGATCTTGGAGGACTTATAAAACTCGAGGTTGAGTTTTCTCCAAGAAGGGGAGAAATTGATGCAGGACAAGCCCATGGCCCCCCATGGGTCGACCCTCCAACGGGCCCAACCCAAATATCCTGTCCAAGCCTTTGGGCCCAGCCCATTTATTTTATGTTATTTAGGCCTTTAATTATATTTTAGGTTGCTTATTAGGATGTTTTAATCCTGGCCTTCAGTGTGTTTGGATGGTCCAAATTAGTCTTATGGTTATTTATTTTCCTATATAATGATGTAAAGCCTCTTTGGCTAGTAATGAATGATTGACGATTAATGAAAATGAGTTTTCTTCGAGTTCTTCTCCAAGAAAAACCTAATGCCTCCTGGATTGGAGTTTGGTGAGAGCCCAAGTTTTGAGTCTCTTGAGCCCTACCTTGCTCATCTGACGTAACACCTTCGGATTGGAGTTTGGTGAGAGCCCAATCAAAGGTATCCTCTTCTATTTTTCTATTTCTTTTCCTACGAGCAGCCTTCCTGCACTAACCCTAAATATCCATTTAAGAACCTAATCATCAGATCTGCGACCCTTGTCCCTTGTCGTTAGATCTCAACCCCAGGTTTTCCCATTAGTCCATCTCTAAGAAAAGGTATCATCTTCCTTATCTTTTCTATTTCATTGCCCTCCCGCATCTCTACCTCCGTTGTCCGCACCAGAAACAAGTTAAGTAACATAAGATGTATTTTGAGCAAAAACCAAACTCTAATGACTTACTCCTTGCCCAAAAGATCTATTGAGTCATTTGCACTTCACTTTACATGAAAGGAGGTGTGCAACTCTCTCTCTAGGTCCAAGACCTCTTCCACCAAATCAACAAAACTCAAGGGGCCTTATACCCCTTATTTAAAATTTTGGCCGATTCTGGCACATATTGGTCCATACCGCAACGATATCCCCATGAGGTATCAGCCATGGCCTGTATCACAGAAAATCGTTGGTCATTTATTTATATTGGCAGAATATCGGTATCAATTGATAAATCTATTGGTAATAGGCCAAATTGCTAGTTTTTTTTAATGAGAATCATGAGAACGGTGTAGTAACAAAAGAGTTGGGTGCCTCATTTATAGCTTTGATTCCTAAGAAAGAAGGTGCTTTTATGTTGAAGGACTTTCGTCCTGTTATTAGTTTGTTTGGAAGCTTGTACAATAATCTAGCAAACGTATTGGCTAATCGGTTACGGAAAGTTTTTGCCAGATGTTATTTCAAATTTCCAAGGGGCATTTGTTGATGGTTGTCAGATTCTTGACAGCGTGCTTATTACCGATGAGTGTATTGATTCAAGGTAGAGGTAACATCGTGCTGGGTTGGTTTGTAAGCTGGACTTTGAAAAGGCTTATGATATGGTAGATTGGGGATTTTACAATATATGAGGACTTGGATGGGTTTGGTAAGAAATGGCGGGGATGGATAAGTAGTTGTGTTTCTTCAGCTTACTTTTCGATTTTAGTAAATGGGTCTCTGAAGGGCTTGTTAAAAATTTTTAGGGGGTTGCGCCAAGGTGATCCCCTATCTCCTATTCTGTTTGTCATCGTAGCGGTGGCTCTTAATGCTTTAGTGGAGAGCTGATCAATCAAGGACGATCTCTGGTTTCTCTATAGATAATGCTGCCTATGAGGTAACTCATTTACGGTTTGCTGATGATACAATTATTATTATTATTATTTTTTTTTATGCTTATTTGGATCAGGTTAATTGCTTGAAAAATATCTTGAGATGGTTTGAGATGCTGTCAGGCCTGAAGATTAATTTTGGGAAATGTGAGCTGATTAGTATTTGTATGGAGGTATATAATGTTAAAAACTTGGCAAATGTTTTTGGTTGTAAAGCTGGTCGGCTTCCTACACAATACTTGGGCTTGCCTTGGTGTTTGGGTTTACCGAAGAAAAGTTTATGGGATCCTGTTGTGGAAAGGTTTGATAAAAAAAAACTCTATTCTTGGAAGGAGAGATATTTGTCTTTGGGTGGTCGTGTTACCCATATCAAGTCAATTCTATCAAGTATTCCCATTTAATTGTTTTTATCCTTCTTCAAATGTCCTAAAAGTGTGGTGATACGTATAAAGAAATACCAATGTGATTTTCTGTGGAATGATTCTATTGAATGACGGAAGTATCATTTAGTTAGACGGAAGTATCTATTTTTTGTATTAAGATTGATTTTGACTAGTGGATTAGGCATTGGGTCCATGATGGGGCTGCAGATTCTTTTTTGGCATGATGAATGGTGTGGGCAGTCTAATATAAAGTGTCAGTTTCCTCTTCTTTACGCCCTGAATAGGAGGAAACATGCTGTTATAGCCAAAAATCTTCAAACAGTGGGTGGTTCTATTGTATGGGATTTTCTATTCCATCGAAATTTGTATGATCATGAAGTCATTGATTTTGTAAGATTGCTTTCTGTGCTAGAGGGGATTTATCTTTCAGTGGGAGACAGGATGAAAGAATATGGAAGCCTGTTACCAAAGGACAATTTTCAGTAAGATCCTTCTATAATGCCTTGTTACGTGCTGATGTAAGGATGGTTGATTGGAGGCAGTTTTGGGATCCTTGTGTTCCTCAAAGAATTTTGGTTTTTAGTTGGCTGACGAGTTTGCAAAAGATTCTTACTTTGGATCAGTTGAGAAGGAAAAATTGCATTGTTGTTAATGGGTGTCGTTGTGTTTTAAGTGTTGAGGAAACGGCTAACCATCTTTTGATTCATTGTACTTTTACGCATAAAGTGTGGTCTTCAATTATTACTATGTTTTATATGAGTTGGGTTATGCCTGTTAATGTTATGGAGTTGTTTCTACAGTGGAAATACATTGGATCTTCAGCTCGTGGTCGTATGTTGTGGCGTTTTTCTCTTTTTGCTGGTCTTTGGAAACTATGGTTGGAGAGGAACAATAGAATCTTCATAAATAAGAGCAAATCTTTTGTCCAGATTGTTCAGTCGATTATTTGGAATATCTCGGAATGGGCAAGTAAGAAGGCAGAATTTGAAGGAGTGGCTTTGGAGGATTTAAATAGATCTTTGGCAGCCAATTTAGTAGGGGGATACCATCCCAGATCTGTGCATAGAATCAGATGGATTCCTCCTCTAGCTGGTTTTCTCAAGTTAAATTTTGATGGAAGTTATATCAAGCAAATCAATTTGGGAGGTGTTATTTGGGATTCATTAGTGTTAAAATTTTTTTAGTCCACAGAGCTCGTCGGATTCTAATGGTGCTGAAGCTTATGCTTTATTGGTTGGTTGCCATGAGTTTTGTAAGTTGGAAGGTTACAACGCAATTATTGAAGGCGACCCGTTCTTCGCTATCTAGTGGGGTTCAGGAAAATCTCCTTTTCCATGGAGGTTGGCAGATTTGGTGGAGGAGGTGCAAGATATTTCGTCACAATTAGGATCCTCTTTTAATCACATTTTGTGTGAAGCTAATGATATGGTGGATGATCTAGCAAGGGAAGGAGTTCTTCGGTAGTTCGGTTACATATTTCATTTGATGTTTAAGTTATTCTGTTTTGTTTTGATTTCTTGTTTTTTTGTTCGTTTGGTTGTGTTCCTGTTTCATTTCTTTCTTTTTTATAAATAGAATTTTACCGTTATAAAAAAATAGGCCTTAGGGCCAAATAAAATAGACGGAGGGAGATCCTACTGACCTAATGTATGTTGTAGTGAGAAAAAGAAAAGAGAGGGAAAGACATGTAGCATGTTTGAGAGAGAGAGAGAGAGAGAGAGAGAGGAGAGAGAGAGAGAGAGAGAGAGAGAGAGAGAGAGAGAGAAGAGCGAGGAGAGGAGAGGGAGAGAGAGGGGAGAGAGAGAAAGAGAGAGAGAGAGAGAGAGGAAGAGAGAGAGAGAGAGAGGAGGAGAGAGAGAGAGGAAGAGAGAGAGAGAGAGATTGGGCTTCTTTTCTCCTCCTGGTAGAGCCACTGCATCTTCTCTCTCCTCCTATTATCCTTCCCCCTACTTCTGTCTCCTCTCCTTTTCCGTATCCATTTTTTTCCCTGCCTTCAATTCGTTCCCTCATTTCCGTTTTGTCTTTCTATTGCAACGAAAAGGTTGAAGCCGTTTTAGGGTTTCTTTTCCCTTGCATATGGTGTGACACTTGGATTTACTAGAAATTCATGGGCTCTATTGTTGGGGCCACCTGTTGAAAATCTAAACTGTTAAATTAAATGTCCCACTTTTGTTTGGGCCCTGGCCAAATTTTACTCTACTAGGAGATGGGCCTGCTGTAAAATTGATCAAAGATGCACCCACCATTTTTCTTTGCACACCTGCATAATACCTAAACTAACCTCACCTCAAACCCCCCAACCACCACCCCGCCCCCTCCGGTAGCACCACCTTAGGGGGAGACAGAGCGAGGGGGGGCGGCAGCGGCGGCGGCCAGGGCCCATGTATGAGGCGAACATTTATATTGAATGGTTTATATTTTAATAGGTGGGCCCCACTTGATTTTTTAAAAATAATTTTAGTCCTTAGTAGGCTCACTTAAGAAAATCTAAACCACTGAAAGATGTCCCCCTATGTAATGGGCCCTGACTAATCTTTATTATAATAAGAATTGGTTCACTGTCACATTGATCAAACTTGTAAACATGTGAGTAAAATCTTAAAAAAAATTCAATTGAGTATCCAGCTTGTTGAAATTGTCAACCTTCTAGGAAGGTCTACTTATAAAAACTAAACCATAGAAAATAAATGCCCCCTTCTTGAATGAGGCCTTAACAAAATTTACTCCAATACGAGTTGGATCCATTATCATATTGATCACTTATAACATGTGAATCAAGTATTAAGAAATATTCATGTGTATCATAGTAGCCAAACCAATAGTGGGTCGAGTCCAATTGGAGTAAAATTAGTTTTTACCAACTGTCCATTTAAAGTCATTAAATGGACAATAAGCACATTTTTTTTTTGTTCTTTTACCATCCAATTAATGATATCTAATGTGGAAGCATTTGATGAACCTGGTTTCTTGTAAAAGGCTAGATTTTGAAATCTTGTTTTTATTAGGTCAACGATTCCAACCATGTGGCTTGGTTAATTTGATGGCTAGCCCAACTTTGATTGGAGTGAATTTTCACAAAGCTCTAATATAAGTAGTGATAATTATTTTTAGTGATTTGGATTTCAGATATGGACTACATTAATGGGTTTATAAATTATAAGGATGGGGCAAAATATTAAATACTTATGTATAACATATTTAGTAGTTAAAGATTTTGAACATCAATTTAGGATGTTATGACTTGGGGGGACCGATATTTTGGTCTATAGATTGAAGAAAAAATTTTACAGGACAAATTAGACCAGCTATGACCTATGGAGCAAAATGTTGATCTATCAATAGGTGATAAATTAAGAAATGAACTAGGTAAAGATAGAATCAGAAATGAACACCTTCAAATGTATTTAGGGGTAGCATCAATAGGTGATAAATTAAGAAAAACTCGCTTGTGATGGTTTTGGACAAGTCAAACACAACAATAGCGCCATTGAGGAAAAGTTTTTCTACGTAGGTTGATGGCCCACGAAGAAGAGGTAGGTTGAAGATTGATGGCCCACCAAGAGGAGGTAGACAGAAGTAGGAAGTATATGTATGAAGAATTGCAATTTATCTGGGGATTTTAGTTTAGGATAGATTGGAATGGTCAATGGAGAAATAGAATTCATGTAGCCGACACCAACATAGTTGGGAGAAGGGTTTGATGATGATGTGTCAGTGTGTGTACTGGTAAAAAAAAATTGTTTTCTAGTATTTTTTTAATGTTCAGAGTTTTTTTGGACATTTTTCAATTTTTTTTAGGAAAAAAATTGCTGCAACAAGCGGTGAATTGTGATGCTACATTGCTTCAGATCTTTTTTGGGATGACCATGATTTTTAGGGCGCTCCCTCAGTTCAAGTCCACTTGATTGAGTCAGACCGATTTCGCACCCTAGGCCTAAGAACACTCGAAAAATATGAAAAATGGTGAAGAATAATCTAAAAAAAAAAGGTTGTATGAATTGAAAATTTTAAGATTTTTGTGTTTTATTTATCCATAATGAATTGAAATTGTCATAGGTAGTCAAATTTGTATTTCATTCATTCGGGTGAATAGTACCTAATAGAGGAGACCATTTGGCATGCTAATATGGGGTGACGAAGTAGAGAAGATCACGTCATTCGAACTCATATTACAGGTGCTTTGGATATACCATGAAACTGAGGGATAGCAACCGAAGAGGCCAGAAAAGATGGACATACATACATGGTCCTTCCATATGGCCCAAAAAATAGCTAAATAGCAAGCTTTTCATGTGATTCTTGTCATTAATGGAAGAAGCATTCAGACATGAGAGAAAGAGAGAGAGATGTGGAGATGAAAGTCGTCCTTTGCATGGTCGACTGAGAGCTATATTTAAAGGGTTAAATCCCTGATTACATTCTAACAATGCTTATCTATTAATTACACTTGGATTTAGATCCATACTAATAGCTAACAACTAACTAGTAAATGGGCCTGATATATTGGACCTGGAGGCCCAGGATTGACACCCCCCCTCAAATTGATGCGGGAGTGTCATAAAGCAGCAATTTGGAGACAAGAAACTGATGTCGAGGCCGAGGAAGTCCCTTAGTGAAGATATCTGCAAACTGAAACTCTGTAGGGACGTGAGGTAGACTGATAACATCACGCTTGTATTCATCTCGAATAAAGTGGCAATCAACTTCTATGTGTTTTGTGCGTTCATGAAGAACAGGATTTTCAGTGATCCTGATTGCCCCAGTATTATCTGCATTCAAGGAAGTGGGAGAGTCCTGCGTAAATCCAAGTTCCGAAAGAAGTCCCCGAAGCCATAGGATTTCAGAACAAGCAGAGGACATAGCCCGATATTCAGCCTCTGTGGAAGATTTGGAGACCCGTTCTTGTTTCTTGCATTTCCAAGAGATGAGAGATTGACCGAGGTACATACACCAACCAGTGGTGGACCGTCTGGTATCCGGACATCCTGCCCAGTCAGCATCTGCATAAGCAGTCAGAAGTAGACGATTATCCTTTGGATAATATAAACCACGAGCTCTAGTACCCAATAAATACCGGATAATGCGCTTCACTGCTGTCAGATGAAGGTGACGAGGAGACGTCATGAATTGGCTGACAAGATTGACAGCATAAGATATGTCAGGCCTGGTGACGGTGAGATAGACAAGACTGCCAACAAGTCTCCGGTATGTATGTGGATCAGGAAGAAGATCTCCATCATCTTTACTCAACTTAAGATTGACTTCAAGCGGTGTATCAACTGAGGAAGAGTTATCGAGATCAGCAAGCTCAATAAGATCTGTCGCATATTTGTGTTGATTGATAAACAGGCCTTTTGAAGACTGATGTATTTCTAAGCCCAAAAAATAATGTAGAGGACCCAGATCCTTCATATGGAATGAATCCCGAAGAGAGGCCTGAATAGATTTTATCATAGCATCATCAGTTCCGGTGATAATGATATCATCAACATATACGAGGAGAACAGTAAAGCCAGTTGATGCGTGGTTCATAAAAAGAGATGGATCATATGGACTTTGAGTAAAGCCAATCGTGCCTAACCGATCTTTGAATTTATCAAACCACGCTCGGGGAGCTTGCTTGAGACCGTAAAGAGATCTGTGTAAGCGACATACAGATTTCTTAGACGGAGAGGTGACTCCTTGTGGTATCCGCATATAGACTTCTTCTTTCAAGTCCCCATGTAGAAAAGCATTCTTGACATCCATTTGGTACAATGGCCAAGATTGAGAAGCAGCAATGGCGAGAAGGAGCCGAACAGTTGTCATTTTTGCAACTGGCGCAAATGTCTCTTCATAGTCAATGCCATACGCTTGGCGGTTGCCAAGTGCCACAAGTCGAGCTTTGTGTCTATCCAAGGAGCCATCTGATTTGAGCTTGATCGAGTAGATCCATTTGCAACCGATAGGTTTAACTGAAGAAGGACATTCCACAATATCCCAGGTGTGATTCTGGGTCAATGCATCTAATTCAACTTTCATGGCCTGGTTCCAGCAATCATGTTGCACAGCCTGCAAATAAGAACTTGGGATGGAAACCGAGGATAGTGATGTCATCAAGGAAGCATGGGTAAAGCCATACCGCTCAGGAGGATGAGAAATTCTGGAGGAGCGACGCAAAATACTAGTAGATGTGGGACCAGTTGTCGGAGGATCAGGAGGGTGGGCATCTGCAGTGGTAGGAGTTTCCCTTCGATGATACACAAAATCAGGATTAAACCGTGTAACAGTTGGTTTTTCAGAAAATCCAGGTAACACCGTTGTGGAAAATGGAGAAGGACAATCCAAGTATTTTTCAAAAAAAATATTGATTTTCGAAGAAAATAACATTACGAGAGATCCTGGTGCGACGAGCCATTGGATCATAGCAAACAAAACCCTTTTGGTTAGTTGCATATCCTAAAAAAACACACCTGCTAGATTGGGCCGTTAATTTTGTGCGCTCTGTGGGAGGCAGATGAACGAAGCAAACACACCCAAAGGTATGTAGATGAGTAAAGGTAGGATGGTGACCATAAAGTTTAAAATGTGGTGTTAATTGGGCAATGGTAGGTGATGGAAGACGGTTTATGAGATGGACTGCAGTGGTAAGAGCTTCAGTCCAAAAACGTGGAGGAACAGAGGATTCAATGAGAAGAGTCCTCGTGACATCAAGAAGATGTCTGTTTTTCCGTTCTGCAACGCCATTTTGTTGAGGAGTATATGGACAAGTACGTTGAGATACAATTCCTCGACTCTTTAGGAAAGATTGAAAATCAGTGGAGACATACTCCCCCCCTGAATCGGAGCGCAAAGTTTTAATGCATTTGGAAAATTGAGTGTTAACATAGCTAAGGAAAATTTTAAATGCATTAAGAACATCAGATTTAGAATGTAACAAATAAACCCATGTAAATCTGCTGTAATCATCAATAAATGTAACAAAGTATTTGAAATGACCATGAGAAATGGTAGGAGCAATGCCCCAAACATCACTGTGGATTAAATCAAAACATTCATTGCTACGAGTTGTAGAGTTAGAAAAAGGTAAAGTTTTACTTTTTCCTAATTTACAAGCATCACACTCAAATGAAACAGAATCAATAGGTTTATTTAACAATCCAGTTTGAAACAAAGTGGACAATGTAGCAGCATTCGGGTGACCAAGTCTATTATGCCACAACCGAGAATTATTAGGAAGTAAAAAACAAAACAACTGATTCCAAGGTTTATTTTGAATAAATGGAGATACTGGTAACGTAAAAAGCCTGCCACGTTTAGGCCCCCTCGCGATCACCGCCCCCGACTCCTGGTCCTGCACAACACAACCAGAAGAAGAAAAGGAGACATTGCAATTATTTTCAACTAATTGACCCACAGAAACTAAATTGGTAGCAAGATGAGGGGAGACAAAAACATCTGTTAATGGAAAAGGGCCAGGAGCATCTCCCACAGAGTGGATTGGAAGGCGGTCTCCATTGGCAGTTTGAACAGAATGAGTGCCAGTGTAGGGGACAACATGATGTAGATTGGTGGGTGAGGAGGTCATGTGATTACTAGCTCCAGAATCTAAATACCATGTATTAGAAAGGGACGGACTAGTACCTGAAATGTTCATAGATGACAGGGCATTGATAATCATCTGATTTACCATAGCCGGAGTAATGGGAGCTGGTGACTGTGTTTGTGAAGAGGAACCAGGCTGTGAGGATGAATCAAATGGCAATGAACCAGTGAAATCAGACGATGCATATTGTGGGGTGACAGCCGTGTAAGCACTTGGAGTTGACTGTCCATAGGGGCGAGAAGCAGAATTGCGAGCCTTCTTCCGACACTCTTCAATGCCATGTCCAACAGCCTTACAATATTTACAGACCTTCGGCTTGCATTGATTTGCATAATGGCCATATTTCTGACAGTTGTAACACTGTACTTTACTGATGTCTCGAGGAGGAGGTCTGGTTTTAGCAGCAAAGGCAAGCGGAGCTTCAGTGGAATCCTTATGTTCAATTGCAATTTTGGTAACAAGGCGCTGTTCCTCCCGTAGAAGTTCTTGAAGACAATCATCTACGTTGGGAAGGGAAACTCGGCTCATCAAGTTGGATCGGACTGTCTCATATTCAGGGCGCAGTTTCATGAGAAATTGGTCCCGATGGCTATCTTGTTGTAAGGAAAGAAGCTCAGGTAGAAGTGCTTCAGAGACAGTAGCAAATTTAATTTCATCATATTCTGACCATAGGATTAGAAAGCCAGAGTAATAATCCTGGATTGAAAGTGTCCCTTGGGAGTAATTTGCAATGTCTAATTCCAATTGAAACTGACGCGCAGCATGATGTTGATAATATACCTTTTTAAGATATTCCCACATTTCCTTCGAGGTCTTGCAAGGTCTGAGAGACAAAATAAAATTTGGCTCTACAGAAGAAAGAATCCAAGACTTTATTTTTGCATCTTTAGTTTTCCAAGATAGAATTTTCTTGGCATCGTCAGCAGGGAGTGTGTCAGATCCATCGATATGGGCCCACAGTTCTTTTCCTTCAAGGTATACTTGAAATTGAAATGCCCAAGACACATAGTTTTTGCCATTAAATTTCACAATAGAGGGTCCTGATTTTTCAGATGTATCCATGACAAGAGAACAGAAGGCAGTGGATTCCAGCAGCAGTAAGCAGTAGCAATAAATTGTAGTATCAGTAGCAACCAGCAACAGGGGAGAAAATATTGACAGAATAATAAGCAGTAGCAATCGGTCAGCAGCAGTAGCAGTAGCAATGGAGAAAATCGTGACAGAGGAGAGAAAAGATTGACAGAATAATAAGCAGCAGCAATCAGGCAGCAGCAGTAGCAGTAGCAATGGAGAAAACCTTGACAGAATACTCAGCAGCAGGAAACGCAAGTCACAGAGGGAAAAAAAATGGCAATCCAGGAAGCAGTAGTAGCAGCAGTAGTAGCAGTAGCAACCAGAAGACAGAAGAGAAAATATGCAGCAGTAGCAATCGCAGGCAACAAAAGGGAAAAAAAAAACAGTGCAGTCGTCCAAGTCGGCAGCAAGGTAAACCGTACGTGGGCCCCACGTGTTGAACTTGACACAGATCAGATGGTGGGGATGAAAAGAGAGGAGTTTTATGCAACTACTGGAAGTGGTCGCAGGTTGATCAAACCCAGATCGAGGAGATTGGACGGCCGAGATGAAAACATAGTGAAAAAAATGAATTTTCACTAAAATTGGTAGAAAACCTACCTCTGATGATCAAAAAATCAGGGAAAAATCTTCAAAAATCCAGGAAGCAGTAGTCGACCAAGGTGGAGGTATTCCGTTGATGTGCTGGTGATGATCCAAGGTGGGCCACGCATGATCCGAGATGATCAGGAACGATCAGAGATGATCGGCTGAATAGAAACATCACTGGAGGGCTTCCAATGCTTGGAAGATGACTTAGGAGAAGACCATAGATGATTAACCTTGCTCTGATACCATGTCATTAATGGAAGAAGCATTCAGACATGAGAGAAAGAGAGAGAGATGTGGAGATGAAAGTCGTCCTTTGCATGGTCGACTGAGAGCTATATTTAAAGGGTTAAATCCCTGATTACATTCTAACAATGCTTATCTATTAATTACACTTGGATTTAGATCCATACTAATAGCTAACAACTAACTAGTAAATGGGCCTGATATATTGGACCTGGAGGCCCAGGATTGACAATTCTGCCCCCAGATGGGCTGACTGCCATTTTCCATGCCCCTAATAAATCACATAAATTACTAGTAAGGGCCCAATTGCACTCAAACCATGAGAGAGCTGACTTCCATGCCCATTGGGCTACCCAATGGGTGAACACATTTTTCTGAAAAATTAGATGGTATCGCAAGTTGTTTAAGGGGATGAATTGAATCGTATTGTGAACCGTGACGTGAATTGTAGAGTTTTTAATTTTATTTATAAATAAAAAATAAAAAGCATTTATTCATAATCCATCCTTTTTTTTTTCTATCCACATATGGCAAATAAGACTGATACAATCATATGAAGAAAATCATTGACATATTTTAGTATATCATAAATGATATGTGTGACTTGTTAGAAGGCACATTGTGCTTACTTCCATGTCACCCAAGTTATGGAACAGTTGTAGTTCACAGAATGTGATTATCTAATATCATTAGCTGGCATGAGACAGTTGATTTTGTCACCGAGCATCTGGTAATCTCCTCCATTCTTTGATTTGATCCTTGTTTTTCTTTTCCAGTAATTTGTTGGGATGACAAAATGAGTTCATTAACTGGTGATGGGGACCTTCTATCATGTTCTTTGAAAGATGCCCACCTTTACCAAAAAAGAGTAAAAAAGGGCAGGTGATTTTGTCTGGATTCTTTGCATGAAAGGCATGCATAAATGTGTTCTCCATTTATGGCCTCTGCCACTTGAAATTGTTGGTGCATCAAACTATACATGTACTGTGGCATAAGACCTTTAATTCCTTCCTTCCCTAAAGATATCTTGTGCATGTTGCACATGTTATGTGGTGGAAATTAGTATCGAGTGTGATTGTAAGTCTTATCTGATTGTAGTGCATGATTTCTTTAGTTTAATTTGCTCTTTGGTTCTTCTGTGAACAGTTCATCTGATTGTAGCACATGATTTCTTTAGTTTGATTTGCTCGGTTTTTCTGTGAACAGTTTATTGAACTCATTGGAGAACACCCAAAGCTACTTCTATCAAAGCCTAGTGTCACATATCGAGGAGAAAATCTCTACATGCAAGCACCTCCAGTACTTGAGGAAATGACACGATCAAATCTGCAGAAGCCTCTTTATGATCTTATGGATAAACTCTCATATGGTATCATCCACGCCAATGGCATGACTAGAGCAAATGGGATAACAACGTCGTGCCTAAAGAAAATCCGCATTTCGTTCAAGGTGATAGCTGATGGGGTTACAGACATGGATACAGCTGGTGGGGCGTAGAATTACTTTTTTCCAGAGACTAAAGCTAGAAATATATCCTGAACTGAGGCAGTTACAAGTAGAGCATTTTGGTTCTCTTAATTGCATTGTAGGGGTTTTGATCTGTCTTAGTTTGGCTGTTCTATCGTAACAGTTTATGAGAAGCTAATGATCATCACGGTATAGCTTTTTGTTAAAGAAAACATTGTTGTAAGAATATATAATGCAGGCGGTCAAGGAAAGAGTGTGATGTGCATAGAATTGTCAAATTTTTTTATGGATTTCCAATTGATAGGTACGTTTGTATGACGAGAGAGAACTAATTTTTCTCAATAGAAAGGATTTTGATTTCCTATTGAGGAGGTATGAATGCAGAATTCCTCTTTACCACGGAATGAAAATTTATGGAGTGTGGAATCCTTTCGTCACACAAACACGAGACAAACACACCCTGAGGGAAGATTCTGTTGTGTGTGATTGGAAGAGGATAAATGCGGACCCATTAGACTGATGCTGGATTGTGATTGGTCGGCTGGTTGGGCCTCTTTGCGTGATGATGGGCCCCTCTTTGTGTGATATTGGGGCCCATTGGGACTGATTAAATCCTTTCATTATCATCCTAGATTGTAATTAACTTTGTAAATTAAATATCCATTAGTTGTTGAATCGAACTGGGTTGGCCACCATGAATCCTTTTCTATTCTCCATTATAAGTGGGAAATGAGTAGATAAGATGGGAATTTTTTGTACCAAGTAGAGAAATTAGTAGAAAAGATGGGAGAGTTGAGGTGAAGAAATGGGAAAGAAATTATGATTTCTCTTGTTGGTGCTTAATGGAAATACTTCATAAGAAAGAGAAATGTTGCTTGAAATATATCTTCCACTGGAGTGCAACTCCAAACCCCTTCCAGGTGTGAAATAACTAAAGAAAGTAGAAAACCTATGGCCCTGTTTGGGTCTTCAGAACTCAGTCTTACCTTAAATCAACTTCCATGTAACTGCGTTTACCTGTAATTGATTATGGCAAAGAAAACAACAACATCCAGTTAACTCTTGGCTATCCAAATGCATGATCCCTCATTTATGCATAAACCAAGTTAACCTACACTGGTTTGATGAAGATCCAAATTGGCCCTTTACAGCGATGTATTTGACATGAAAAAGAGAAACCCATGGATGAACACAGCTTATATCTTGCAGAGACAAGAAATTATGTAGCAGAAAACATACAATAACAATTGACTAGAGAAAATCAAAGGGGACGGCTCAATCATTAAAAGGGTACTGTTCATATCTAATGGTACAATCGTAGAGAACGGCGCGTGCACCGATTCGACTGACACAAGTATCAGCCATGACTTTCCGAGCTGCGGCGAGGCAGGTAGCACAATCTGCAACTGTGAGGGTGGCACCACATGCTGCATGACCATATGCGAACGCGATAGGAAAGGGTGAGATGTTGTAGTAGTTGCGGCCCATGCGAGATGGGGTGACAGTCTCCAATTCAGCAATAACATAAGCTAGACTTGTAGCGAAAGGATCACTTGCTGTGTACACCCCGGAGTTGCAAAGCACTGATGTCACGTTTGTGTTTGGAGCACCATTAACAACCATGGTGTTGAATCCCAGAACTCCAATCAGCAGTGTAATTATCATCCTAATTAGGGAACCCATCTTCCTCATCTTCCTTCTCTTCTCTCCTCTCATGTGGTTGGGTGAAATGTGGTGGGGAGACTTTTGTAATGGATTCTTCATTGGAAATTTCAAACATCCATTTGAATTTGTTTAACTCTGGTTACTTGTTTTTTCTGTGTTGTCTTGTGTAGGCCTTGTAAGGTTCCTTTTCTTTGGGGTTTCTTTATTGTGTATGTCATTAGTGTATGATGTTGTGATGATTTATCATTTGGTTCATTGGGACAATCCTTCAAGAAGAATCAAGGGTCACAAACGGGTTGGGTTGACCAAAGGGCCCAAGAGTTGAACACCAACCCGCATTCGATAAGTTTCTGAAACGGGTCACGTAACTTCAACCTGCACTAGATGCGGATCAATCCGACCAGACCTGCATTGCAGCGGGTCAACCAGTTTAAGCGGAGCAAACTGTGTAAGCTTAGGCCAAGCTCCATCCATTTCAATTAGTAAGGCTATGTTTGAGTTTAGTGGCAAGATGAAAAAGCTCAAACACAAGCTTGGCTCGTTCCATGAAAGCTAAATTATTCCATAAAAACGAACTATTCCGACTACCAAAATATTAAACCACCAAATTATTTAAATGGATTTAGTTATGCAAGCTCCTCATAATGGGACACACTCATATGGGTTATGCAGGTTATACAGGTTTGGTTGGATAGTTGTTTGGAGGAGGGGGGTTTCTACTGTTTGGGTAATTTATTTGTAAAGTAAATTCAAGTAAAGGGTCACTTTAAGAGATAAAAGAGAAGAGAGTATAATTAAAAAAAAATATATAAAATTTTAAAAATTATCTCTACTTTTTTAACATTGGTTCAAAAAGTCAAATCTCCCATTCCACTAAAAAGACAAAAAGGCCAAAGTAGATTTTAAAATTTTACACATTTCGATAAAAACCCTCTTCTTTTCTTATCTTTTAAAGTGACCCTTCATTTGAATTTATTTACAAGTGAATTGCCCAACACAGGCATAATTTCAATCTTTATATACACAGAAAAGTACCCTAAAATGCCAACACAACTCATGGTTGAGTGGTGTTGGCATGTTTAGTCTCTCATGAAGGGAGGGATCAATCCTGAGTCCTCGTTTGAAAAAAAAAAAAAAAGAAAAAAAAAAGTGCCCTAAAAGCTCTTTAATTAAAAAATCTGATCCTTTCACTCTATTTTCTGAGGTTTTAGAAAAATATATACACATATTACGAAAAGAACAAAACGGTCTGATACGGCACTTTCAACCGTTACATCGGCAGTTTCAAATAATCTCTACGTGTGCTGTGAGACCCAAAACCGGCTTCCAAACATGCTACACTCTAATTCGTAGGTCATACAATCATAATCTTGACCGAGAAAACTCAAGACAATCTCATCCGTTCGATTCTCCTTAATGAATTTGTACCATGCACCATTAATTTCCTACCGTCCATTTAATGGCCCCCCATTCGAGCCCCACTAACCGTCCGATCCTCTCGAGTTTCACGATCTGCCCCATCCACAATAAACCCAGAAAAATTTCAATGGTACAGATCACCAGGGGCAGACTTCAGTGTTACAATGCGGGTGCTTCCTTAAACAAGATCTTAGAAAAAAATTATTTTATTATTTGACTTCTTAATTTGACCATTATCCAAATGAAAAATCAGGTTGCATATCACCATGACTTTGTCTAATGAAGATGAGATACTAGATTATGAGTTTGACCCTGTATGGAAGACTAGCAAGATAGTTATTAAAAAGTCCTTTAACTGCTCCTAACTTACCCAGAGCTGGAACTCCCTCGTTTGTCAGTTACTTGGAATGCATTCATTTCAAGGAAATGGCCCCAAAACACATTCCCTCCAAAAGTAACAAAAAAGGCAAAAAGAGAAAAACGGTTTCTATGAGAAAACGCTGCAAAACAAAAGCCTCCAAAGAAATCCATCCATATGGCCTCCTCACCAGACAAAGTTTGTTTTTCTCTCTATCATAGGGACATCATACAGATCCCTTTTCACTTCTTCTAACCGTCCAAACCTCCCAAATTCTCCTTACAAATCAATCCCCACCTTTCTTTTTTATATTGTAACAAATGGGTCTAATGATGATCTTGTGAAGGAGGAGGAGAACAAGAGATGGGTGTGTTTTGGGTTTCATTTGTTTTGTTTATATTCCAATTTTGGGTGGTGGGGTCTGGTCAGATGATTGGTAGGAGTTGTGGGACAATTACAGGAATCTTGGAGAGGGATGTTGGTAGAGATCTTTATTGGATTGAAGTGGAATGGAAGAGATTGGTTGGTGAAGAGGAGTTGAGTGGTGAGAGGAAGGAGTTTGATGAGATAACTATGATTCTGCATCACTTTTTGGCAAGGCATTATGAAGAGGTTGAGAGGAGTTTGCAAGGTCTACTTCAGGGTCTTTCTTTGTTGGCAGAGGATAGTCTCACTGGTTCTGTGAGTTATTGTTTTCTCCAACCTCTTTTTATTATTATTATTTGTATTTTCTAAGAATCATGACATTTCAGTCTGGTTTTTTTTTTTGGTAAGTAGTCGTTTAAATTTCTTAATAATTTTTAATTTCATCGGGCCGGTTCGGTTCTAGGCTGGATTTGGGTCACCCGAAGCCCGATCAAACTATGTAAGATTTTGGCCCAATTCCAACCCAGTTATTGAGTGGGCCAAACATTTAAGACATGCTTAGATGGGATTAAGAAAATTCACAGGCCCAAGCAAGGTCTGGTATAGATTTCTTTAGATATGTTTGCCATTATTAGAAAAAAAGATATCCTGATAAACTGAATTTGCCAAAATAATTGTTCGAACTCAAAAGACAGGGCAGTATGATGACACAGCTGGTTGGGCAATTGACTCTTCATCATGGTTAGCCTAATTAGAAATTGGGCCTGATCTCATCAGGGCTGGGAATCTCAGACTGAACCTGATTGCAATGGATCCATTAGAATCAATTATAGGGCTCTAAACCAGGTGGATTCAGGTTGGACTTAAATGTGGTCATAAAAACCCCAAGTACAAATCTGAGTCCAGGTGATTGACCCTGAAACCTGGGTCCAAACACCCCGATAAGGTCTATAGGAGGCTTAAGTCCGCCCAGTAAAGTCCCAAGCTTGATTAATCACCAGAGTCTACTAATGGACCAAGTCCAATAAGAGTCAAATCCAGGTATCTGTTGTGGCCAGATGAGGATATTGGACCCTGAACTTTGGTCCAAGTATTGGGCCCTTTTGGATGGTCCAAAGCTGGTTTCCTTAGATTTGGGCCTCGGGCTGACGTCCTTTGGACCCTGGTCCTTTAACAGGCCTAAACTGATCAATCCATAATAGTTGTTTCTAGTGTTAGTACAGTGGACCACCACAAACTCTACATTGATATGATATTGTCCACTTTGGGCCTAAGCCCTCAGGCTCATGATCTTTTCCAATTCTAGCCGATGTGGGACTTTGGTTGCACATCCCCAACATCTAGGTGGGTCTTAACAAATCGACATTACAAACTGTTGTTTATGATTATGATGCCAAAATATGTTAGATGAAAAACAAAATGAGAAACCAACTGGTTGTAAAAATTCTAAAGCACCAATTAGAAGTTTTCACCCATCATAGGTATATATCTCATACATGCCTTGCATTTCAAGGGTATGTGGTCCATACACATCTATGCACTGACTTGATCTCTGTTCTCTTCCATTAAAAAATATTGCAGGTTTACCTCTCAGAAGCAACCATTGATTTTTCTAAGAAAGCATTACTCCGAGCTCAGCAAGCACAGCATTCTATTATTCAACTAATGCAATGCAAATCAAAGAACACTACCATTGATCAAAAGCAGCAGGTCAGTGGAATACCAACTTCAGTGAAGGAAAGAAATGAAACATGTGAAGTAGATGGCACCAAATGCCAGTTCTCACCCTGTGCACAGGGCAACAGGCTCCCAATCTGCGCAATTGGCTTCGCAGCAGGGACCACCGGTGGCGCCGGTGGGTCATATTATACAGTGACACGCTCCGATGACAATGACCCGGGGAGCCCCGATTCGGGTTCTCTCCGTTACGCCGTTAACTTTGCAGAGCAAAACAGAGGGGGTGCATGGATAATCTTCAAAGAAAGTATGGTGATCAGGCTCAAGGAGAAGTTGTGGATCAGTTCCAACACAACTATAGATGGAAGAGGTGTGAATGTTACCATCATTGGCAAAGGCCTAGTTCTTGCAAGGGTGGAGAATGTGATCTTGCACAACTTAGAAGTGGTGTCCACCGGGCAGAGCGATACGGTCCACATCTATAATGGTTCACACCATGTTTGGATTGATCACCTGAGTTCGCGCGATGGGAATTTGGGTTTGGTTACAGTCCTTCAAGGATCAACAGATGTGACAATCTCTAACTGCTATCTCTCGAATCATAACTTCAACATGCTGTTAGGGGCATCGGATGAGGATGTTGTTGATCGAATATTGCGAGTAACAGTATATAGAAACTGGTTCGACTCATCTAACCAAAGAATGCCCCATTGCAGGTACTTGGAACATTCCTAACCAATGCCATCAACATATGATGATGATCATCATAATAGCCTTATTCATGCTATCTGGGCTCTGCCTTTTGATTTCTACTATACTCAACCCTACATAAAGCCGAAATCTTGCCAAAACTATGTGTTTTTCATTTAGAATAGCCAGTGGCTATTAAAATAGAACAAACAAATTAAAATACATAACCTTAACTTCTAGCATAACTTTCATCACACACTAAATCTAATCACACTATAACTCTAATCCGACCGAATCCTAATCACACATAAATCAAATGCAGCCTAATCCTAATTTAAGATAGAACTCATTCTTTCCATATCTGACCTTCACTCCAATAATCTCTATTAGTCATGTTCTCGTTGACTCTACACCCCATTATATCTTTTCTTGACTGTACTGCTTCATTCAAAGACCTCTAAATATATAAAAATGTGATCCTTTCTTGATTTTGACCCCTATTGGAGCTACTTCTAAGTTTTCTTACAATCTTGTTCATAGTTTTATTAGGTTTTCTTGTAACACTATAAATCCATCTCAACATATGCATTTCACCAGTATCCAACAATAATACTAACTCAAGTAGTTTTGATGTACAATTGATTTTTTTGATCAGGTGGGGTTATTGTCATGTGGTGAACAACTACTATAGTAATTGGAAGTACTATGCCATAGGGGGGAGGGCGCATGCTAAGGTTCTTTCAGAGCTGAATGTGTTCAAGCCAGAGAAGAGGTTAGAGGTGACTCCATGGTATGAGGATTTCAAGTCGGATTTGACGCCTACGATACAATCATTTAAAGATCTGTTGATGAAGGGAGCAACATTTCATCAGTTCCTCAACTATGGTCCACTCAGTTTTCCGCAGAGTGAATTCTCACCGTACCATCTGCCTCGACGGCCCACCGAATCATTGGTGGATCTGGTGACCAACTGCTCTGGAGTTGTATGGGGATCAAAAGTAGGACAGTGTTTGGCAACTCCATGAAGTGCAAGGAAGCTTTTTAAAATGGTTTTCACGGGCTCTCCTTTCTTGCCTCCTTGCAATGCTTTATACTTTAGCTTTCATTTGAACTTGAAGATCAATCACCATATGTTAGTTAGTGACCAAACCTTCTTCATAATCATCATTAGAAATTTTAGGTGCACACACATTTTCCTTGGGATCTTATGGTGTACATCTCCAAGTGATGTCCACTTGATCACCAATCCGAATGGATTAAACCCCCGTGCTAATAGTTTCCTATCCTTTTTTTTTTTTTTTACGTCCATTTGAGTGGACTAGAATATTGGATCGACCGTATTGTTTTTGGATATATAACCGTTGAACTTGTCACCATAGATGAAGGGGTTTGGATGATCTAGATGGGCCTAAAATTTATACAAAGGTAGGGCCCATCCCTCATTTAATCGACTCATGCCTTTATAGGAAGTCCAATTTTAACCTGGAGGTTCTGCCTTCGAATCCCTTTAAGGTCTTAACCAATACATAGGGCTAGTGGGTGGTTCTATGTATCCGTAGGTTTACCAATGATCAACCGAATGAGGGTCAGCGGGTTCTTATGTTATCAAAAAAAAAATATATATATATATGTAGGTGTTTGACGCAAACTACTGGGGCTTTTGAATCTATAACGAGTTGTGTCAAGTTCCTATAATGTAGACTTGAAATAAGCCCTCATTTTGTGATTTAGAGCTTATTTAGATATGTGTGCACTTATGTATGAGAGGATTCTGGGATAGTAAAAGAAATTGTTACTGATTTTTTGTAGGGCAACTATTCTTCTGTTTGGTTCAACATAATTTTCTCGTAGAGAAGGAAAAAAAAAAGACTTCAATTTTCTATGGGAGGGGTATGAATAAAAATGATCCAATTTCCTCTCTATAGAAGATTTCGATTTCGTATGCGAGGAGGAGGAAGCAACGCAGGATTGAAATAGGAACTCAAGTGTAGAATCCTCTTCATAATGATTTTCCTCTTTATCAAAGAGTCTTTGCCTTGCATAATCTTCCTTGAGCTAATTTGGATTGCTCTGGTGGGGTCATCATCCATATCTTCAGCATCTCAAAACAGAATGAAAACAAAGGGGGAGACACCCGATTAATGTGCCATGCTTTCCTGTCTTCCTATATTATTTATTGTAAACTGGTCTAAAATTGAATTTAGGAGTGTAAACCAGCTTACAGCGAAGCCAACCTTTTAATTAATGGGCCATCTGTCCGGGTTAGAACTCGGGCAGACACTTTTCCTCACCCGAGGCTGTATACCTCATCCGAAGCTTACTCCCCTCACCCGAGGGCCCCCCTAAGCTAGGATACCAAAAAAATTAATGGGCCATCTGCACCAATGAGCTGGTGATTATCAGATGGACAGCTATGATCACCCTATCATGTGATGAAATGTCTGTTCTGTTCGATCCAGCTGGTGGTTCAAGTTGATGTGTCCAGGCACCATGCAGAAAATAACAGTGTGGCCCACAGAATGGATGGCTGTGGACATCGAATGTCATGGTTCAACTCACATCAGATCATCATTCATTTGGACGGCTTAGATTTTGGTGGTCATCAATTGAATGGATAGAACTCCTTTAAAATGGGTCTCTGCGGAAAGTGGGCCCTATAAGGGTGATCTTAGCTACATGCATAAGATGTGTACTGTTTGGTGACTGGAATAGTTATGAATGATAGGTGGCAGATGCGTGGGGGTTGGATGTAGCCTAGAGAGACAAGTAGTGGGCCAGGGTGGTGGACCCACAAGATTTTATCCCTCGGTGAATAAGGGTCTGGATCCTATGAGTGTCTCACTAATGCTTTCCACTTGCTTGGTAAACTTATTTTACCAGTGAAATAAAAAGGGATCAAATCAAAGAGTGCTAAATAATAAAAAGTCATACCATATGGGATATCTTTTTTTACGTTTTTAATAAAACAAAAGTAGGCCTTTTGATTTGTTTTGGTAAAAAGTAGTGGTAATTTATAAAATTTATTACTATTTAATTCAACCCCTCCTTTTAGTTTCTTGTATTTTGAGAATTGACCCTTTAATGTACACCACTACACCAGTAATTTTTCCAAAAAGGCCAAATAAAAGAGTGGAACTCCATGGTGGGGCCATCCTATTGAAATCCGAGCCATTCAAAACGAATGCCCTACCCATATATGGGATATTCTCAAACTTTTACTTCAATAGCAGCTACCACCATAAGATTGAAAAAATTAATGATTAAAACATGATTAAAATGTATATGTCATTCTTTTAAAAATATGCTTACTTACTAAAAAAAACCCACTATAAAACCCATGAAATTTCATTCAAATGTTTTAGACTTTTATTGGAGTGAAGTTCGGTAAAGACACGGTCAAGATTAATATATTTATTTTGAGCAGTTTAGATTTCAATTTAATTATATAGGGCCCAAGTGAGAAGCCTCACGAATTTCTCATGGGTCCCACCTCATAAGACCGATAGTATTTTTCATAAATGATAATTATAGACACATAATATTAGAAGTACATTTTTTAAGCTAAAATGATAACTAAACATTTAAAATCATAAAATGCATCTTAGATCTGTGATTATACCTTGCAAACACAAATATTGGAAATCTTAGTTTGAGCTATCTAAGCACAAAGATCCAAGTAGACCAGATGTAATTCCTCCTATGTTTAGAATTGAACTCATCTATTCTTCTCTTCATGGAGCCGAGAAGATCTATAATCCGAGTTGAACCAAGCCTTCACTCTTCTTCTTAGTTTATTATGGGTGAATAATGATGGTTTTACCAAAAACATTAACGAGAGAGAGGGACGAGCTTGTATCAATTTTCTTCCATTAATGATATGGATGATTGACTCTTTGGCCCTATTTTTTGGATAGAATACCTAGGCATTAATAGCTCTACAAAAGAAGTGAAGGGTAAAGAATAAGGCATAATTGGCATTATTACGGGAATGTTCAATTCTAAGAAAGAATAAAGAAAAACTTGTTTCGTAGGCATTTTGTAACCGAAGAAAATCTAGAGAGATAAAGAGAGGAGGAAGATACCGGGGGAGAGATTTATAGATGTGCAAAAAGGAAGAGAAATGCCTATCAAATAAGTTTTTCCTCATTCATTCTCAGAATGTTTCATGCCAAGAATAATGCCAAATAGACCCGCAATATTGTAGATGGGACCTTGAGTTTTCCAAAACTTTAATTACTAGGGTTATGGCTGGGTATTTATTTTCATACTCTCTTGATTTATTTTCCAATAAAGTGGGCATTACTTGATGGTCTTTTTATAATTTGATGGTCATTTTTAGATATAAAAGATTGATTCTTCACTTTTAACCATTTCTAGAAATACAATACTAGAAATTCGATTGCATGAAACAAAAAGGCTCTTTTCTTTCCCCTCCTCTTTCTCCTCCTCTTTCTCCTCCATCCCCAAACCTGGGGAAGGAAAAAGGGAAGCTCAATTGTAATAAAGACCATGAATCGAAGCTTCCAACGCATTTATCATATGCTGGCCCCACATGAAAATAATATTTATATAAAAATATAATATTTTATCAGTGGTTGTGTCCCCTTTATCTTGAGATTCCAC
The DNA here is from genome assembly GCA_012931725.1 of Litsea cubeba. NCBI lineage: Eukaryota > Viridiplantae > Streptophyta > Magnoliopsida > Laurales > Lauraceae > Litsea > Litsea cubeba. The sequence goes on from CM022945.1 coordinate 100,774,242, forward strand.
CCCCCCCCCCCCCCCACTCCCCAAAAAATATATATATATCTATAAATATAAGATTTGAAAGTGTGTTACATACCGTCGCTCATGTGTAATAAGGGGCCGTTAGGAAACTATAATCTAATTAATAAGAGCTAATCACATTAAGGTCTAAAATAAAAGCTCTAATTTCTAAGCTCTAATTTAAAATTAATGTGTTTGGTATAACTATAATAAAAGGCCATTATCTGATGAGATAATTGGGGTTCACCTTTAGAAATTGCAATAAATTGGGGTTCACCTTTAGAAATTGAGGTGAATTGGGGCCCGCCTTTTATAAATTACAATATAGAACTCATCGTTTGCGTTATTTTGAAAATTTTATGAGGTTATTTCATCCATAACACTTTAAATTTTGCATTATCTACTTCTATCCACGTTAGTAGAAAAGGCTCTAAAAAATAAGTAGTTCCCCTTAGCTTAGTTTTTTTAGAAGCAAAAACTACAACTTGTAAATAAGCTCTAAAATTAAAAAATACAAAGAGAGATTTACCAAACACTCTAATAAGGGCATGTTTGGGTAATGTCCTCGAAGAGGAATCCTCTCTAGTCTTTCTTGATTTTGAGGAAAACCCACATTCGGGTGATAGAAGGAAAAGTGGGAGAGGATTTTCCAAATCCTACCAACTCATAAGAAATCTTCTCTTTCGCTGAGTCCTTGGTCTCCACTCCCCCCTCCCCCTCAAATTTTGCAAATCCATTGAAAGTATTTTTACTATTATCAAAATCAATGGAGCAAGAAATCCTTTGCATCACAAAAAAGTGCTTCTAGCCGTCCAAGCCAAGGTTATGGGCCCATGCTAAGTACTTCATGGGCCCATGCTAAGTACTTCAGTAACTAGCTGATAAATCCTATATAAAGTAGGGAAAAAAGCAGTATACCTACCTGTACTTTGGTATTTTTGCAGAGTACTCCCTGTACTTTGGTATTTCGGACTAAACCTACTTGTAGTTTTAGTTGACTTGCAAATACAAACGGCCGTGACGGAATATAGGAAATGGCGAATTTACCCTTCCATATATAACATCTCTATTCGCTTTTTTTGTTCATTTTCTCATTTTGCGCTTGTGGTTAGGGTTTACATTCTCTGGTGATTTTGGGCGAAACCGCCCGCCCCTCCTTCCCTGCGATTGTACTTTTTCCATTGTTTTCCCCTCTTTCGCCCGCGGTAGGGTTCATTTTCTTTGGCTATTTAGGGCGAAACCGCCCCTCCGTTTTCCATTGTTTTCCCCTCTTTCGCTTGCGGTTAGAAGAGCAACAACAGATCGTGGAATGAAACACCATCAGAGCTGTCAGAGGTATGATCTCATACCCTTAATCATGTATTTTTTTATGATCGTTGAACGAAACACCATCAGCGATTTTGGGCGAAACCGCCCCTCCTTCCCTGATTTAGGGTTTATGAATTTGAACAAACATCCTAATTTCATAGCTCTACGTGCATGTATTTTGTTTGAGGGTTTGTCTGACGTGCATGATTAATATGAAGTTGGAATTAGAAAAGTGATCTTTCTTTGTCTAATATGGTGAATGGGGATGACTTTCTTGTAATTTTGAGAAGGCTTGAAAAGTGTAGGACCTTGATGTTTCTACCCATTATTGTATCATATGGATGTTTCTACCCATTATTGTTGCTGTTTGAATGTTGGTGGAATCGAAGCCCCACCCTCTGCCACTTTTGTTTATTGCTGCTGTTTGGATGTTGGTGGAATAGAAACCCCACCTGTCTGCTACGTTTGTAAGTTATCCACGGTGGTAGTCACACATGAAGGAGACCATGGTCACACCTAGAGTGGACCACAGTGAGAAGGTCTCTACTGTATGTGGGTGTGGAGGTTGAAGAAGAAGAAAGATGCCATTTTGTGGGGCCCATCTTTAAGATGGGTAGCTTGCATCTAAACCTTCACCATCACATACAACGCTGGCCCACTGCCTTACAGTCTTTTACTTCACCATCACACACAATGCTTCAGCTATTTGCATATATTTGATAGAACTTCAAGCTACAACATCCATATGATACAACTGACCATGGCTTGATATATTATTTTTTGATGTAAGGATAGAAAAAATTATATCCATATGGTTTTGTCACACATGGATTTTCCTTTGTTATTGTACATGCAGATGTTTGATGAAGTTATAATTCAATTCCACCATGGTGTTTATTTTACAGACCCACCAAATAGTGTATACATTGGGAGTGTGGTAGATGAAATCAGGGATTTTGATATGGATAAAGCATCATTCTTTGAGTTCAGGGATTATGTGATAGAATTAGGATATCCAGGGAACAATTCAATGATTTTAAGGTGCCGGGATTGGATTTTGATGGTGGTCTGAGGCGGATTGAATCAGACAGAGATGTAAATGTTCTATTAGAACATTATAAGGACAGTAAGGTGTTGACTATATATGTAGAAATGGGACATGAACCTTTGATGGTAGTGTCACCTAAAGGGAAGATTTTGATGCAAAATATTCACACCAAAGTTCCCTTGAAACAGTTACCTGCAGTAGAAGTAGCATAAGTTAGTCGGAAACTTCACTATGAGGAGGACTATGCTGCTGATATTGAGGATGAAACTACTACTAATGAAGAGGGTGATGATGACCAAAATCAGACACATGGTCATCATGAAACTTCTGGTGATGATGGCAGTGATGATCAAAACAAGCATGATCAGTTAGATGATGACAGTGAGGTTGACAGTGAAGATAAGAGATTAGATCCTGATGAGCTTCCGGAGTTACATGAGGATGTTGAGAAGTCTGAAGATGAGAATATCTACAGAGGATCTTCTTAGGGTGTGGAAGAAGTGCAGAAAGGAAAACAACATGTACCAGTTGATGAGAATTGAGTTACAGATGATGAGGATGGGGATGATCTTCACTCTTTGTGCAGCTCCTGATTGATATGGAGAATCCTCAATTGAAGTTGGGTATGATATTTTCAAGTCCACAAGTTTTCAAACAAGCACTTGTTGAATGGACTATAAGGCAGGGATATGACATTAAATATTTAAAGAATGAGAACAAGAGGATCACGGCTGTTTGTAAATTTGATTACGGATTTAGGATTCATGCATCACCCATGCAGGGTGAGAAGACATTTCAAATTAAGACAATCAAACCCAAACATGCATGTGGTATGAGGTTTGAGAATCGCTTGGTAACTTCCAGCTATATAGTTACTAAATACCAGCAGAGGATGAGTGACAATCCGAAATGGTCAATTCCTGCAATGCAAAAAGAGCTGAGAAGAGAACTGAAGGTGGATTTGTCGAAAGATAAGTCGTATAGAGCCAAGAGGAAGGCATCAGATAACATCTTTGGAGATATTAGAATCCAATACACTAGATTGAGGGACTATTGTGTCACTGTACAGAAGTACAATCCCAACACAAAGATATTTACGGTGACATAAAGACCTCACATGGATAGAATTCCAAATTTCCAAAGATTGTATGTCTATTATGAGGCACAAAAGGTAGGGTTCATGAATGGATGTAGACCCATTATTGGTCTAGACGGGTGCTTCCTCAAAAGTAGTTATGGTGGACAAGTGCTGGCTGCAGTGGGTAGGGATGGGAATGAAAATATGTTCCCAATTGCAATGGTTGTTGTGGAGGCTGAAAATTTGGATTCATAGACTTGGTTTTTGAAATCATTAATTGATGACATTGGAAATGGGGGTGACATGGGCTAGCATCTTTTTTGTCAGATAGACAGAAAGGGCTTGACGCAGCATTTGAGATAGTAGTTCCTACTTCTGAAATCAGACATTGCCTGAGACATATGTATGATAACTTCAAAAAACTCTTTAGAGGCAAATTGTGGAAAGATGCTATGTGGGCTGCAACATCATGTGGATCACCCAGAGAATTTGATAGTCATATGCAGAGGATGAAAGATTTGGACCAGGTTGCATATAATTGGTTGATAGCTGCTAATCCAAACAGGTGGGTCAGATCTCATTTTTCTACAAGGGCCAAATGTGATGCATTAACAAATAACTTCTGTGAGTCTTTCAACAGTTACATACTTGAAGCTAGGGAGAAACCAATAGTTGGTTTGCTTGAGTGTGTCAGGAGGAAGCTTATGACCAGAACTCAAGTGAAGTTGAAAGGAACGACCAATATGATGGGACAGTCTGTCCTGCTATATTGGAGAAGTTGGAAAAAACAAGAATGACAGCAAAAACTGTTTTCCCAACTGGTTAGGCAGAGGTGAGTTTGAGTTGGACTGTTTTACCAAAACTTTTGTTGTTGACATTGAGAGTGAAACATGTTTATGCAGAATGTGGGATCTGACTGGTATACCTTGTAAGCATGCCATAGCATGTATATACATGAATCATGAAAAGCCTGAAGATTATATTCATGAATGCTACAGCAAAGAGATGTACTTGAAGGCATATAGTAGTATGATACACGTTGTACCAAGCATGCATGATTGGGTACAAAGTGGAATGGAACAAGTTGCTCCTCCATTGTATAGAAGACCTACAGGTAGGTGACAAATTCCACCAATTTTCTCCTCAAGTTTCTCCTCTGTTGTTGGCTTCGAAATCCTCCCTTCCACAAAGCCAAATTTCCTCTTCGCCTTTAGCGAGGTTCGAATTGCCCTCGCCCATTCATCGTAGTTCTCACCACGTAATTGAATCGGGGTAATGATGTTTCCCGGACCGTCACTCGATCCAAGGTGATACGTCATATCCACCTTCTTGTCACCATCTCCTTGCTTTTCTCCCTCTCCGCCAGCCATGATCTCTTGTGAAGGCTAGAATACTGTAAAAAATTTGTGTTTGCCCTAGGATCTCCCTAAGTGCTCTGATACCATGACAAATTCCACCAATTTTCTCTGTCTTTTCATTCATCATAATCAAGTATATATCTTACAAGATACAAGGCTTGGTTAATCACCAAAAAATCCTCCCAAACACAAAGATACATTTTCCTAAAATACAAAGACTAAATTGATCACCTAAAAATCATCCCAATCACAAAGATACATTTTCCTAAAATACAAAGACTAAATTGATCACTTAAAAATCATCCCAATCACAAAGATACATTTTCCTAAAATACAAAGACTAAATTAAGGAAAACATATTTCTCAAAAGATATGCACAATAATATTAATATCGTAATAGTAGGCCAAATAAGTTAAGGAGGAGGGAAGCAGATGAGTTCCCTAGTTCCAGTAGAGTTTCCAGAAGGAACAAAAAATGACTTGTGCTGGATGCTTGAAAACAGGCCATAATGCTAGGTCTTGCAAGGGACCAGTGCATCCAAATTCAAGACTCTTTTGTTCTGCATCACAGCCCATGGCAGCTTCCCAGCCAGCATCACAGCCCATGCCACCTTCTCACCCCATGCCAACACACAGGGTACAGTGTTTTCACCCATGTTTTATACTTCTAACTAGATTATATGCATTTACTCACTAAGGCGTTGAATATTTTGATTGATCAGGGGAGAGTCAGACAAGCTTCTTCTCAGCCGTTGACAGCTTCACAGCCATTGTCATCAACAAGTAATACCAGTGGTAGAGGGAAGATACAAGCAGTGAGGTCTACATCAACACCCAGAGGTAGAGGGAGGATTGGAGCAGGAAAAGGCAGCTCAAGAACGGCTTGATGTTATGTTGATTCACTATTTTTAAAACTTTTGTCTTGTAGATGTTGTAAATAAGATGATGGAGCAACATAGATGACTGTTTGGGTGATGATGGTGTTTTAAGAAAACTTGAATTAGTTTGTTTTTTACTGTTTTAAATAATTGTTTGGATGATGATGACTGTTTGGAGCACCATAGATGATCATTTTTTATTGTTTGGATTGACTGTTATGTTGATGATGACTGTTTGGAGCAGCATATATGACCCTTTTTTTTATTGTTTGGATTGACTGTTATGTTGATGATGAGTTGAGCAGTGGTGCAGTGAAAAAAGGTCAAACTATTAGAAACCTCAAATTGCTGCAATATTTGCCTATCTATGTATGACAATGAATTTATCAAGTAGGTTGCCCATCTCGAGTTATAAGGTTATACCATCTAGAAATGATATCAACGACAGTGCCTCCTGTTTCTTTGGTTCGAGTCCCAATTGTTGCACTTATAATGTGTTGTTACTGTGTGCAGGTATTTTTTTTGCAAAAAACTTTGACTTCTTCAGGTTTTTCTTTCTAATAGTTTTTCATGTGAACATTCTGTTCACGTTATTGCCACTGGCCATACGTCTTAACCACCGGCCATTCTTTCTTGCTTTTGTTTACGTTGCAATCTCATCAATGCTAAAATCTTATCCCTCGGTAAGTTGTCCGTTTATATTTTGCCTGAAAAACCTTTATTTTTGCACATGTTTACATTTTATAATTCATCCCTTGCGACTTGATTGCTTCATTTTTCTAAATTCAGCATTGCAATATTTACATGCCATTTAGATGAATTTAACAGAAGACCAGCAGAAGCTATGTTAAACTGCATACAACTAAACATTGCTTTTTTCTTTTAATCTGTATGCAACTTAACGTGTTAAGTTCCTACTTTTTTGTAAACTAATAAATGGTCCTTATTTTTTTATGTTTCTACCAAGTATCATAATGTACATGCATCTAAATATGACCCTTTTTTAGTGTTTGCATTGACTTTTTAGGTGATGATGATTTTCTTAATTCAGGTTAATTAAAGTTTAAAGCAAAATAAAAAGTGAATCAAAGACAAGCAAACTTCACCAACCCATTTTCATTAAAATATTCCAATTGATACATATGATCATGGTCTTTCCTACCCATCTACAGGGATGGAAGCCATAAGTAGGTAACACATGAACAAAAAAAACACAATTCTAGCCCAAGTCCACAGCAACAGACGTAGGTAACATTTTTCCTTTCGACAAGCTGTCTTCAGTTCCTTCTCCAACACATTAATCTTATCCAATAGCTTCTATACTTGATCAATTTCTCCATCAACCCATTCAAAAAACCCACACGCTGGCTGGATCTGAAAAAAATTGAAAAAAAAATATATTAATAGTTGCATTGAAGACCATACATCAAGAGGAACAATCAGATGGTTGAAAGCATAACTCGATATAGTGCACAGCCAAGAAACCTCCTCCCCATGTTTCGCTGTGTTCGGGAAGTTCTCAAAGCAGCCCTATGCCCAAAGTGACAATAGCGAATTTCAGCATCAAGTTGAGAGCTTTGGCCACGAGAACAATGGGTACATAAGTTTTGAGAGTTTTGAGAGGAAGCCATTTGATATAGCTGGAAAAAAAAATGAACGAGCTGCTTTTATGCCTTTCCATTTTTATAGCCTTGGTTCAGGGGCAAATATGTCTTTTTGGGCTGATAATTTGGCGCCAATATGCACCAGACACATTTTATACGACCTACACTGCTAATACTAAGAGAATCCGTTCATTTTTCAAGTCAACTAAAACTACAGGTAGGTTTAGTCCGAAATACCAAAGTATAGGGGGTACTATGCAAAACGGCCAAAGTCCAGGTAGGTATAGTGCTTTTTTCCCTATAAAGTATAAAACACATTCCCATTTTCTAATTTAATTCATGTGAGACTAAAAGGGTTCTCACACTATAAATTCTATCTACATTCATAATTTTGAAAATGTTCTCTCTTTTATTATAATTCAAATGACAAACAATAGATTTGAGTTTTTGAAAAATTCCAACAAGAAGTCAGCTAGTTTTTTTTTTTTTTTTTTTGGTAGAAAGGAGTATTCATTAAAGAGATAAGCAAAACAACCAAGCAGGAAAAAAAAATAGTAGTCTAGCCCCTAGCCAAAAAGATACTTGAAGCCCTCTCCCAACTTACATCATGCCTAACAGAATGGCAAAATTTGGTTAGCTTATGTGCCTGATCATTGAGAGCCCTGAGAATATAAGCAAAGTCCACAAAACAAAAACAAGAACCCAACGTTCTGATGTCCAAAATAATTGGATTTATGGATCAATCGTATTCTCCTTTCAACGTTTGCACCCCTTTTTTTGCATCCATCAAAATATGAAGCCTATATAACAAAGTCATTTTTCCTCGCCTTATCCAATGCGGCTAAGACTGCACTTGCTTCAGCTCTCGGGCTAGATTTCGTAGGGATCATCCCTCACTCGTGTATCAAAATAAATATTAAATATTTGATATATATATTATTTCATTAATAAATATATATTAGGTCATAAATGGATTGGAGTGGGTCAGGACAGCCCAAACCCACGCCTGCATCAATCCAATTTAGGTCGGCATCTGTAAACCCGTTTTAACTTGACCATTCCTCCCTTGTCTTAATCTAGGGAAATTCTAAACACACCCACCCAATTTGTTGAGCCAACCCACTTATATTTTTTTTTTAATTTCAAGAATACCCATCTGTGAATTTTCCTAATTACCATTGCCTTCATCTTCCCCTTGAGGACAATTGCTTCTTCATGAGCTGATTTTTTCTTCTTCTTCACTTCATCTTCCTCCTCTCTTCAGGATTTCATTTTCACTTCTTCTACACTTCTTTTCCTTCAACAGTGTATACTTCTTCTTCTACTTCCTCTCATCATCATAAAGCTCCCACTTTGGAAGAACTCATCTCCCAACCCATCTCTCCATTTCCCCATATAAGTTATCACATCTCCAATCTTTGTGTTTTAGAGAAGTCGTCTCCAATATGGACAAGCAAATGACCATATATGAAGAGAAAAGGGCTCAGTTTTTTTACACATGTTTACATTTTTCTTTTCCATTCGTGTCCTGCATGGATTTACAGAACCACGCATCACATGTAATGCTCGACAATATGAAGCCGTGCATCAATGTATTGCACGGCTCTGAATTTCCGTGCATCAGTGTATTGCACGACAATGGATTTTCATGTAATACAACATGGCACAGCAAGTAGCATCGTGCAGTTCAAAGATATCATAGGAGACTCTATTGCTATGCAGGAGACGATTCATCTAGATAGCGATTGACTTTGTATATCTAATGTCAATGCGAACTTTATTTTATCATATTGTGTACTCTTAGGCTTAATGTAATGTTATTTTAAATTTTATTGCAAAATTTTGCATCACCATTGCTACTTTAAGCAACATGCATACTTTAAAAATAAATTGGTAAACAACTTCTTCCACTATACATTAAAAGTACATCTGAGTATCAAATATCATGTAAATAGTTTTCTCCACATATTTTAGAATCTCGAGTATAGTCTGTAACGCACGGTAATACACATCAGCTGACTGTCTAGTTCGTGCAATCATGGCACAGAGATGGTCCACAACTCGGTGGACCTGTATCAGCCGAACAAGATAAATGAATTTAGCAAATAGGTTAGGCATGCCTCTGACAATCTGTGGTGGATGAGCTTACCACACCACTCCAACCCCGCGAGGTCGATGGACTACTAATAGCGCCATCGCGCCCTGAGGTCGAAGAACTACCACGCCGAACTTGTCTTGGCGGTATGCTGAAATATATACATCATTTGGATTAGCAATAAATAAGTAAACATAACGCACAGATTTCATTAGCAATGCATATCTGAAACTGTATGGTTTTAATTACCTGTGCATTTCACATATGCATGGATGTGAAACTCCGTGCATATGCAACATGCACGTATTTGAATCTCCGTGCATATGCAAACTGCACGGGTTTGAATTTCCGTGCAATTTTTTTTTCACTTCATGAAATTGCCGTGCACATTTAAATGTGCACAGATCTACGTTTCTGTGCAGAACGTAAACCATGTCTTTTATTTTGCATGCAATCCGTCAGTGATTTCCCCTTCTCCCGTCTCCCATCCCTTCCAGTCAACTGGATTTCCCTCCCAATTGCAACCCAAACACTCCATTCCATTTGCATGCACTCAATCCATTTGCATTACATGTTTATTTAGTTGGAAAAAAGATTAACGAAGAGAAAAACAAAAATGGAAGAAGTTGAAGATGAAGAGGTAATTGGGGGAGATGAAGATGAAAAGGCCTTTGCTCACGAAGAAGAGAAGAAGATGAGCTATCCACAGGCTCGGAGGAGATGCTCAGACGATCGGAAATGACGTCGCTCGTTTTCTCAATGTTGACGGAAATGAGGAAGAAGGGAAGAAGGAGAAGGAGAAGAAGAAGGGCACATTGGTCATTTTCGGGGGGTGGGCTCAGCAAAAAATGAGAGTTTATATTTTTGCTGTAGGTGAGCTTAGCATGTGGATTGGCTCAGCAAATTGGGTGGGTGTGTTTAGAATCTCCCCTTAATCTATCCGCAGTATGTCACATAATTTATAAAAGCAAAAGAATAAGATGGATTATCTAGTCTTCCATCATGAGTCATAACAAAGATATTTCAAAGAAAGTCACCATGAAAAGGAAAGACATAATAAATAAAGGCATCTCTTTATTTTTATTTGAAGCTGTTTCGTTGCGGAATCACCGGGGCTACAGAACATGTACAATGTCCTAAGGACTAAGAAAGGTGACAAGAAACTTCTTACCACTCTCTATGTACACATCTATAGGGCAATGTTAACAACAATTTCTACAACCCCTCTTTCCCACAAGCAACAGCACGGTTATGAGATGCCTACTGGGTGGTTGCAAAAACAGGAGCAGCTTCCACCTGAAACATAAAAACAAAACCCCAAACCACAATATGGTCAATTTCTTTATAAGATGATATATATATATATATATATATATATTTTTAACACGAGTTACGCTACAAAACTCTCCGGATGTTTTTCTAAAATAAAAGGCCTCTCTTTTAGCCAATGAAAGTGTGGCATGTGTCATCAGTGATACACATCCGATTCTCTTCTAAATATTCTCCTATAAAGGTGGATATCTTAAAATACTAACAAATAATTGGCTATTTGATAGGGGCAGAAACTCTCCTTTTGAGATAGAAGAGTTTTTGAGAATTTTCCTCTTAACATTAGTTATGAGATTTATGCGTGGGTTGTAATAGATCCATGATCGACTGTGATTACGATCAATTAAAGGTTATTACGATCAATTAAAGGTTTTGGATTGTCAGTTAATACATAATTATTCCAGGTGCATTACATTGAACCGTCTATATTCAAAATGTTGTAAATCAGGGACTAAAATTTGCAGACACAAGAAAAGGAGGGGTCACCTTGAATTTTGCACCACATATCTCTTCTTCGTCAGCAGGGATGGCAGTGACCTTGTTTTTGGGATTCTCATAGCATTTCAGCTCTCCAAGGGCTGTTGAGTAGAAACACCCTGCACTCCAAATTGCAACCATACATCATTTCAGGAACTGAAGAATTCTAACAGGAAATTTGAAATTATAAGAGTTCCCTGCTACTTGGAAGGGTGGCGGTAGGAAATTTCCGTTGGGGCCTACTATGTGAAAAAAGAAGTAATTTATCGTAACTTTTCTTGAATTTAACCATTTACTGACCAACTCAACCAAGCCTTTTCTGAGTCTTGATCGAGTTAATCCGAGTCTAGCCAAAACTGGTCCGACTTTCTCTTCAAGTCCTCCGTTTTTCTACCGAGGCAAGTAACTCATTCGAGTTTTTTTTTTTTTTTTCTGAGTTGTACCGAGTTTTAGAACTATAGTCTCTCATACAGATAATGGTTGGTGATGGAGACAGCAAATGGGACTGCCCACAGTGGATGGCACTGAAAGATTCTCCTCTCTTGTCTCAACGTTTTCTGCCTACAATTCGTTCAATCAACATCTTATCCAAGCATGTTTTTGGCTGAATCCAAGAAAGCAGTTCCTTGGCATAATAAAAAAATGCTCATTTCCTGCAGCCTCCTGGGTAAAACTGGACACGTGAGGCAAATGAGGGTCATGTATTTATCTGATAAAACAAGGCAAGATTAGATAACTAACTACAAAAGTCATTTATTTCATGCAGCTCCCATATGACTGAAAGTGAGGTAGGCCTAATTTTAAGACATTATCATTCAATTAAGCAATCTTTTTAAGAGGATTTGAGACTACAAATCTTCACATAAGATAAGAAACGGTGGTTAGGGGCATCTCAACTCACCTTAAGTGCGAGGTATTACTCTGGCACCAACGGAGCACGGTTAGAACATGTCTCTTAGCACTATGGTAGAAGTATGAGCTGATTGATTAGGCTAGTTTAAGACTAGAGTTGTTTACAATTCCTCTCATGTAAAATGTAAAAAAAAATAATAATAATAAAAAATAATAAAAAACATCACACATGATGTGTAAAACGCCCATAAGAAAATAGGGGATTTAACATATTAATTCCCCTTAAATGCTATTTTTCCCCAATTTCATGACTAAAAACCTATTAATGTCACCAGAGGTCCATAAAATTTTTTTTTTTTTTTAACTTTTCTGCCCTGAATCCCATGATAGAGTTTAAAAACCCATGATATCATGGGATCCAGGTCCAGATAAGAAGACTGTTTAAGCTTTTTTATGTACGGGTTTTTCAACTTTTAACATTTGGATCTAATGATATCATTGAGTTTTAAACTCCCATGATATCATGAGATCTAGGGCAAAAAAAAGTAAAGAAAAAAATGTACCAGAGTCGTGACATTATTAGATTTTAAGTCATGAAATTGAGATCCTGGGTTTAAGGGGATTGATATGTGAAATCCCTTAGGTAGCGTTTGGTTCGCTGGAATGGTTGTAGGCGGGAATGGAATAGAAATCGGAGTGAGTCTGGAATGGAATGAGGCAAGAATGGGCATTTCCATTCCAGCGTTTGGTACGCTGAGGAATCAACCCACTTGATTCTTATTCCTGCGTTTGGTATGCTGGAATGAGTCCTGGATTGGAATAAAATTTACATAAGACTGACCAAAATACCCTTGTTAGAATTTTATCTTTGGCTCAGTCAATGTATAGATTATAATATTATTAAATAGGTGGGGCCCACACAAGGTCTTCTATTTTATAATAATAATAATAATAATAATATATATATTATATTATTATTATATAGGTGGGGCACACACAAGCTCTTCTATTTTATAATCTTATAATAATAATAATAATAATATATAGATTATATTATAATTATATAGGTGGGGCCCACACAAGTTCTTCTATTTTATAATATAATAATAATAATAATGTATATATTATATATATTATATAGATGGGGCCCACACAAGTTCTTCTATTTTATAATCTTATAACAATAATAATAATGTCTATATTATATTATTATTATATAAGTGGGGCCCACATAAGTTCTTTTATTTGTATAATCTATAATAATAATAATATATATTATATTATATTATTATATAGGTGGGGCCCACACAAGTTCTTCTATTTTATAACCTTATTATTTTAATAATAATGTATAGATGTGAAGGAGGGCCTTTTGGTCTAAAAAAAAAAGTAGAAAGGAATGAAATGGCCATTCCTTTCCATCCCGGATGGAATGATCATTCCTCTACATAAGGGAATGAGATTCCGGAGGTAATGGTCATTACGTCACTTTTTTGCGAACCAAACGTTGTAAAGATCATTCCGTTGGAATAATCATTCTATTCCGACCTTCATTACAGCGAACCAAACGCTACCTTAGAAAATATGTACTTCATTCACATCCGACACAAACTTGGCTCGCAGGACAATCTTCCGATTCTGAACCCAAAAAGCCACCATCAAACTTACCCTTAATAGAAGTGGGTCAGGGTGGACCACCCATTTAACTCGACTCGCTGTAACTTATAACCTACCTACTGCATATCTATATGGCCTAAGCCCGGCGGACCTATGTGTAACGATGCATATACGACTGACACCCGTGAAATTTGAAAAACTACTTTAAAAATACCTTAAAATTTCAAAATTTTTTTCATTTGACTTTTTAATTTGATCATTACCGTTCCACTTCAAATGAAAATCTTGGATCCACCATTACTAATACAGATTCCCAAGTACCCCACTTATTCAATACCCGTCCATGTCTGGTACCACCTTTCTGGGTCCATGTAAAATGTAAAAAAAAATCTTCACACAGTAAGTGTAAAACGCCCAAACTCGACTCGCTGTCACTTATGGCCTACCTACTGCTTGTCTATATGGCCTAAGATACACTCGTAGACTTATGTGTTAGTCACAATTCTGTCGGCAGCGTTTATCAATATCAATTGAATGCGTCGGTGATGATCCATTACGAAAGCTGACTTATGTGTTAGGATGCCGGTGCGACCGCACTGGTGAAATTTGAGAAACTGCTGTAAAATATTTTAAAAACTCTATTTCTTTATTTCACTTTTAATTTTTATCATTGTCCGCACCCCCCCCACCTATAGGTCCATGACAGTCAGTGGGCCCCATAAACATGCCACGTGGCCTACTGGGTGCAGTGCATGTAACTGTAGCTGCAACCACCAGTAAAAATAAAGCCAAAGCAACTCTGCTCTCTGGACATGACAAAACGCTCTGTTGCGGACAGCTACGGACGTTCGGCAAACGCAGCGTAACGTTACGACACGCGGATGAAAAGCGACACACGCGTGGTAATCCAAGTGAGCCCGAAGCGTGTGGCTCGCCCACGTCAAAAGACACTGATAAAACGTGTGGTGCCGATTCTCTCTCTCTCTCTCTCTCTACTATTAAGTAAGATGTGTGGTGGTGATGGAATTACCTTGAGGGAAGGACGCGAGTGATTTACCACAAGCCCCTTTCAGCAGATCTGCGTCATCAGCGAAAGCCACGTACCCATCTGCAGTGATGCCCCAGTAAAGTGGGACCCGCCCATGTTGATCCTGTCATCACACTCACAATAACAAACTCAACATAGTACTCACATAAATGAGCCTACAATTGGATTGGATTTGGACATCTATCTATGAATCTATCTATGTAGGCTAGGATGTAAACAGGGTGCATGACTTACAGAAGCTACGAATAAGGTGGAGGTGGTCTTGTCGAAGACAACGAAGGCAAAGTTGCCAATGAGATGGCCCACCACATGGTTTGGTGGGTAAGGAGCCCGGTCTCGAAGGGCCTTGTATGCCTCGATCACTAGCACCACGTCGTTTACAGTCTTGGACAGCCCATACTGCTGCCTCAGGCTCCCCAGATTGTCCAGTGCACCCTCAAAAACACAGAATATCTCATCTTTCACACCAAATCCTCTGCTCAATCAACCACTATCACTTTAATATTAAGCAGCAAAAGGCCAACAACAAAAAAAATTCTACAAAATAAAAATCGCTAGAAACATCTGATCGATGACCAGGGAAACAAACTGAACAGTGTGGATTGATTTGAACTGTCTTTCGATCAAATTATTCTCAAGGGTGCTCCAACTTTGTAACTAGCACACGACGTGCACTGAATCTTTTTTTTTTTTTAATATACCCCATTATGATTTTAAAGATTTACAACTAGCCCATGTGATTATAGAATTTGTAAACAGGCTCCTGCCTATGCATTTTAATACCTTTCATATCCCTTAGATAATTAGATTTAGAGATAAAGAGGAAGGATAGTTAGGTTTTTGCTCAATTTTTATAAAAAAATGATACTTTTGCCCTTGCAACCATTTTCATGTATTTTAAGTTTTCTTGGTTGGATGGGTGGAAAGAATCATTTTATTATATTTATGAGTATATTATATTATGGGCATCAATACACAGGTAAATAAATTTTCAAAATCTACAGCAACAAATAAAGAAAATCTAATGATTTTCAATATTTAGATTTATTTTATTTGGCATGTGAGAGATAAGTTGGGAGAGAGAGTTCATCAAATTGTTATTGAAATGACCTAAAACTACATCAATTTTTTTTAAACATTATTTTTAATCTACCTTATTCCAAAAAGGACCGATGTAGAAGAGGCTTGAGATTTAAAAAAAAAAAACTATCAATTATGTGAAGAAAATTAAAAAGAAAAAACACCTCGATGTTAAAAGAGAGGATGTTGTCGGTTACTAATTGTGAAGAACTTCGCCGATGTACACGTGATGACCAAATTATATAAGGAAAATGATAAAGGGCGTAGGTTGAATTAAGAAAAAAAAAATTTAAAGTGAAAAAGGTAGAAAACGATATTAGAAAAGAGAAGGATTTTTTTAATAATAAATAAATAGATAGGAAAAATTGTTAAAATAAAAAGAAACCGTACGCCCCTTTCTTTTTACCGTCACATCTACTTATTTGAGAATATGAAAGGTATTAAAATTAAAATTTTTACCGTCACATCTAATTATTTGAGAATATGAAAGGTATTAAAATTAAAAAGGCAGGAGTCTGCTTGCAAATTCTAAAACCAAAGAAGCCTATTTTTGCAAATCTTTGAAACCATAGGGATATATTAAAAAAACTATTTTTTTAGCACAAATGCTTTTGCAGAAAAACGTAACCAGGGATCTTGCTGACCATCCTTCCATGGCCGTAGATCAGGAGATCTGGCCCCACAAAAACAATTTAGCCGCCTGTATCCTGCAGAGAGCTTCCTCCTGTTACAGTGGCTGCAATGAAAATCATACGAGGGTATTTCCAGTAATTATTCCAGAACACCGAGGATACTTCCGTAAATCGCTACAGCAGTCTAAGCGGACGACGGAAAAGAATCCAGAAACAAACCCACTCCGACAAGGAGAACAGACGGCGTTTAAGCGGCGTCAGAAACGGAGATGGACGGCGTTTATTGTGTAAGTATTTTACCTAGGCTGCAAGGGCGACTCGTTGTGATGTGAGTAAGCGAAATAACCCTCACTGCCGATCTGTACGGACACGGCGGAGGGGGTCACCTCGAGGAAACGGTCGAGTAACGCCGTGGCCTTCATCTTCGGCGACGGAGTCCGGCATCCGGCAGCCACCAGCTCCTCCGGCGGCGTCACTACAGCGCTGCTGAAAACCCCCAACATCTCTCCTTCTCTCTCTCTTGATAGAGAGAGCAGAGAAAGGTGGCTGCCCCTGTACATATAGGAGGAAGGGAAAGAGGAAGGGTAAAATGGGTATTTGCGGATTAGGGGTTTATATGTAATTTTTTTATTTATCGTATAATCTGACAGGTGGGATGGGTCCACGTGGCCGGCCACATAGTTGTGGGACCCAGCTGAGATCATATCTCGGAGGACCAACAGTGTGTTTTAATAATTACAAGCAGCAACCTTTATTTATTTTTTTAATCTTTTAGAAACAGCACCTTTAATAGAATGAAATACTTGGTCAAAATGTCGACTGTTAGTCAAGTTATGTTTGACTCTTTGCAATTAGATGATGAAATCATGGGTACTTTGTATTGGAATAAAGGTCAATGGAATTGAGTGAAGTAAAGATTATTTTGAATAAAGAATAAAATATAAGTAAGTTATGGTGGTATTTTATTTTTAGTTATTTGTGATGAAATTATTTTGACCTTTTGTATTGGAAAATGGAGTTTTTTAATTTTTTAGTAGAGAAAGGGGGTTGATTTTTTACTTTTTTTTTTTTTTTAGAAAAGGGAAATTTTTTGTACAGTAACCTGCAATCCTTTATTTCTCCCCCTTGTTACCAAAGTCTACGCAGACCAGATGGTGTATTTTTATTTGCGATATCATAACAAATATTGCAATATCACAATTTAAGTTGCGATACCACAAATTATAAAGTTGCAATACTGCAATTAATGTTGTGATCTCGCAAAAAATGTAAAGTTAAAAGTCAATTAATGCATTTATATTTATAATTAATTTCATTCTGTTTCGTTGCTTTTGTCTCTGGCTTGGTTTCTCTGCTTCCATGTTCTGCAAGTGTAGTTTAATCCATTGGCATATATAACAAGTGATCTCCTACCACATTTTCTGCATGTCAACACTACACCAAAATAGAATATTAGTAACGTTCATGATTTTTGGTAAGTAACGGTTTTTAAGTGTTACTAATTTCCTAACGTTTTATGGGCGTTAACATTAATTTTAAAGTGTTATATTAATTGTATTTGATTTAATAACGGTGGCTAATTCAATTTCTACAGCCCACCGAAATGTATTTTTCGCTTCCCCCTTTAATTTTTCCCCGCTCCCGCCCTGCTTCCGCGCGCGCTTATACCTCCCGCGCTCTGCCCTCTCCCTCTCCTGCTCTCTCTTCCTCCCTCTCCCTCTCCCTCTCTATCGCTATCTACCTCCCTCCCTCCCTCTCCATTTCTCTCCCGTTCCCTCCTCTTCTGCGACTATCTTGCTGCTCAAAACCATCAACTTCTCGGATGTTCCTCAACCTGCATCTGAGCCGCAGAGATTTTGCTGGAGATCTCGTCAGAGAAGATTGGATCTCATCAGAGAAGACCCCCTAGCCCAGGCTAGTTCCTCCGCCCCATTGAAGACGACCGTCACTGCAGCTCGAGATAGGAGAGAGGGTTCTTGTTTCTCTGGTTCCTTCTTTGCTCATTGCGAAAATCCAAAGGTAGAGTCTCATGCTTTTGATTTTTGGGGTTCTCAAATATATGGATAAAGATGGGAATTAGGGCTGATTTTGTAGACTTTTTGGATTTGGGTTTCTTTAATTTAGAAAATTTGGGCGTTTTGCTAAAAAAATGCTATGCGTTTCTTATGTGGGGGAAAATGAATGTTTTTCTTTTCTTTCCCTTCTCTTCATCTTCAGTTCAAATATATGGATAAAGATGGTTGCTATAGTGTTGTTGGGGGTGTGAATCTGATAGACATGGAACTGGAAGACCATTTTTGGATGGTGATGGTGATGGTGCAGGAAGGAAACAGGAGCACATCTATTAGACTTGTTGAGTTGTACATCATATGGGTCTAAGGGCACGCATGATAGAACCATAAGGAGACGACATCACTATAAATATACATACGTTTTCCTGTACATTTGTTACCTTTCTCGTTAGATATGTATCGATCAGGTCAGGATTTTCTATTGGCTATTTGGGGAAAGAAAGCCACTGGCCACACCCACAAACAAATAACGATCACAAAAAATGGATACTACTACAATTTGAGCTACATGGATGGCTTGTTTGATCGATAGAATTATCTTTGGGGCTTAGGTACTGGTTACACACAAACTTCCTCAGGCCATGGCCCGGATGTCCTGATTTGAGACTAAGTTTGGAAAATTTTAAGGCCCATTTTGAAAACCATATTTTTATTTGTCCTGATTTGAAAAGTCACCAAAAGTTGTCTCCTTATCTTGTGATTTTCCCCAAGGCGATTCCAATCCAATTCTAGTGGAATTGGTAGCCTCAATATATGAAATATATAACGCCATCCAAATTACCAAACAGTTTCTTATGTGGGGGAAAAGGAAAATGGCTCCTTCTTTGCTCACTGCGAATGGCATGGGCATGAGATGGGCTGACTTGTCAATCAGTCATTCAGTTCCTATTACACGTTAATGGTGGCATACGCTTGTAATTCATTGTCATATTAGGTTTTGTCTGTTGTGTCTGCATTTTTATCGGTTTTGGATACTTCATTATGGCAAATGTATGTTATGACTAGCCAGCAGAGAAGCTTTCTTTGGACAATTTTTTTTTTACGGCCAATCAGTTTGCTAACTTTAGCTCATATTTGAGCCCAACACTTGTTTTGATGTTTTGACAATTTTTTGCATGCCATGTGTTTGATTTTTGGCATTTGTGGATTGCAAGCCCGAATAAAGGAGGAGGGCTGGGTAGATTGGTGGTAGGGTCTAAGAATTTGCCACACTTTCTTTACGAGCTCTCTTGTTGAGACAACCCCGGATCTATGGGTTGAGTGTTTTATCTTTCTCCTTAGTCATATGTTGACCTTGGGTGCTTACCAATCTAAAGACCTAATTGAGGGGATTGGTTTGATCATAAAAGATTGTCAGGCTTTGTGGAATCTATCTATCCAAATGCCAAAAGAAGAAGAAAAGAAAAACTTTGTGGAATCTTCAATTTAATGAGTCTCTCTTAATGATCTATTTTAATGAATTGGGTCATTAGGTCCAGTGATTTTGTAGCCAAGTATGGAGATAAGAGTGTCTGCTTTGATCTTGTGGGCATCGGAAACACCAGTGGCCAATGGGACTTGTACAGGAGATAACTGGTTTCTAAGTTGGTGGCAGGCATTTGCCAAACTTCCAACATTCAGGATTCCAATACAGGAGCCTAAAACTTAGATGGATGGATAGATGGAATTGATTTATAAATAGTAGGGTCATAAAATACAAGGAACTAAATCTATGTGAGAGAATATAATCGACCAGGAGATGTGTCAGGTATTAGAGTCTATGAAGAGACAATAATATGCTAACACAACAATTCATATTCAAAGTCCTTTGGTATTATCCTTCATGAAATTCGGGACCCATTGGAGCTCTTGCCTTGGAACCACAAGGCAAGAGGGACCCTTGTGAGAGTACAAAGACAATAAGGAATCTACATATGCTATTTTAACTTGATTGATTGTTTGAGAGCTGTTTATTTAATATCCAAGTTTCTATTTTAACAAAAGCCAGTTGTCTTCATGTGATTTGTCTATTGTTTGTTATAGACTCATATTTCAATCCTGAAGCGCCTTTTAAGTATTGATTGATGTCTTATTTTCTTGTTAATCCATGATGGAGTAGAAAAAAGATGGTATTTTGGTAACCCAAATTAATCATCCTTTATAGGTTCTTCCACTTTTAGCTAGAGGGTCATCAAAGACCTCTCCCAAACTACAAATCCTAGACCTTTCAATATGTTTTATCTTGATTCATTTTAACCTTGCTTTTTAAAGACATTGACCGTTACAATTACTTATTTGTGTTTACTTGATGTGTTACCTACAGAATGTCTCAGCGATTATAAAAGAATGGATGAATGAAACAGATAGACTTGGGAGTGTGTACAGGCAGGGGGTATCGGATTTTATTCTATTTGCTAGTGGCAGAGACCAAACATCGACCACGTGTCCTTGCCCTTATAAAAAATGCTGAAATGGTAAAAGGTTTGCATATGATATAGTTAGAAAACATTTGATTCTATACGGTATAGAATCAACATATTGTGTATGGGCTTTACATGGCGAGAACCCATATAAGGATCGAATGGTAAACCGAGTTGAAAAGGAAAATAGTGAGGCAGAAGGACTAGGGATGGAGAATTTTATTGATGTTGCTTATGGCGTGCATGAAGAGTTAGCAGATGATTTGAATGAAGGTGATGGAAGTCAGGCTGAAGATGTTGAACACCCTGTTGTTCTAGAGCCTGATTTGGGTAAAAGGTACCATGAATATAAGAAAAAAGCAGAAGAAAAATTATATCCTTCATGTGAGGCTCCTGTAACAACTCTTTCTGCAATTATAGACCTTCATAACTTGAAGAAGCAGTATAAATGGTCGGGAAATAGTGTGACTGCACTTTTGTCTCTGTTAAAAACATGGTTGCCAGACGGAAACACTTTGCCTTCTAAGTATCCTGTAATGAAGGCAATGTTAAAAGATCTGGGAATGAAAGCTAAGTGTATAGATGCCTGCGAAAATAACTGTATGTTGTATTGGAAGACCAAAGCTGATTTAACGGTGTGTAGTCAATGTCAAACACCTAGATACAAAGTGAAGGAGGGGAAAATGGGGAAGAAAGAAACAAAAGAGGCGAGAAAAGTATTGAGACATTTTCCATTGATCCCAAGACTCAAAAGGCTGTACACAATACCATGGATAGTGCGTGAAATGACATGGCATGATAGAGCTACACCTTCTTGGGATTATATGCGGCATCCGATTGATTCACTTCAGTGGAAGACATGTAAAGATGATTGGCCAGATTTTGCTAAGGAAGGGCGTAATGTCTGGCTTGGAATTGCAACTGATGGATTTAATCCACGTGGAGTTCAATCCACTGGTTACAGTTGTTGGCCTGTTTACTTGGTGCCTTTTAATCTCCCACCGTCTTTGTGCATGAAATCTGAGTTCCATATGATGTCATTGTTAATACCTGGGCCGAAAGCGCCGAGTCAAAACATCGATGTATTCCTTCAACCGCTAGTTGAGGAGTTACAACAGTTATGGGAAGAAGGGGTTGCAGCTTATGACATGCACAAAAGAGAGCATTTTACTTTAAGGGCAATGTTGGTGTGGGGCATTCATGATTTTCCGGCATATGGCAACTTATCAGGTTGCGTAACACATGGTTACAAAGCTTGTCCTATTTGTGGTGATGAAACTCCGTCTATGCACCTTGGGAATGCAAGGAAGATCGTCTACACAAATTACCGCATGTTTCTTAAATCTGATCACCCGTTTAGGCAAGGCAAATACTTAGGGCTGAAGACAAAGGAGTTAAAACCCCCTCCAACAAGGTTAAAGGGAGAAGTGATTGAGAAAAAGCTAAGCCGTGTCCACTATGTACCTGGTAAAGTCTTAAAAGGTACCAAACGGAGTACTGATAATGTGGATGTGGTTGATAATGGAGATGATGAAGATGAAGATGATGAAGTTACTGAGGCATGGTATAAAAGGTCTATTCTTTTTTATTTGAAATACTGGCCGAAACATACAATTCGACATGTTATTGATGTGATGCACACTGAAAAGAATGTCGCAGAACACCTATTAAATGCAATTTTGGACAAGAAAGGAACAAAGGATACAGTACAAGCGCGAGAGGATTTAAGGAAAATGGGGATTCATAGTGGCCAGTGGATGCAAACAGACCCAATTACTGGGAGATCTGTAAAACCAAAGGCCCCATTTGTCTTGAATAAAGATGAGAAGTTAGAGTTCTGCAAAATTTTGAAAGACTTGAAGCTTCCTTCAGGGTTTTCCTCGAACCTAAAAAACATTGTGACTTTGAGTCCTCCTGATTTGCTTACAATGAAATCACATGACTATCATGTGATTATGTGTTATTTGCTCCCGGTTTTGCTTCAACACGCTTATCCAAAACACCGTGACTTGCGAAGAGCTATTCACCAGATTAGCTTATTCTTTAACCTCCTTTGTTCGAAAGTCGTCATCAGACATGAAATTCAAGCTGCAAAATATATGGTTGCAGAGGCATTGTGTGTGTTGGAAAAATATTTTCCAACATCTTTTTTTGATATCAGCATCGACCTCATGGTTCATTTGGCTGATGAAGGGTTGATTTGTGGACCTGTTTATCCCAGGTGGATGTTTCCATTTGAACGGTATGTATAATTTCCTTTATTTTTCATTTGATTTTTAGCTGCAACTATGACGAAACAACGAAATACAATTTTGTATTTTTTAATTTAATAGGGCAATGAAGGAGTGCAAAAATATTCCTAGCAATAAACGATATGTCGAAGGCTCCATTGCAGAGTCCTATATTGTTTCTGAATCCGTTAGGTATGCTATGGAGTACATGCCAAATTCACGAGATGGAAACCACAAAGCTACTCGTGAGGCATTTCTAGATGAAGATGGCGAGTATAGTGATGAGGGGCCAATACTTGAGGGTAAAACTGTGACCCTAGGCAAGGAACAATGGATACAAATACGTAGATGGGTCCTTTTTCGACTAGACGTTGAAAAGCTTGATGAACACTACAGGTTTGATTTCTTGACACATTTGGCTTAAAAACTTACTACTCTAGAAAGTTGTAAATACTTGTGTCAAACTGCATGAACAATTTGCAGTGAGTATCGTGCCATGCAAGAAACTACTCGTGGTAAAAGAAAGGGAATACCAAAGACAGAAGTGGAGATACAGACTGAGTTCATTTCCTGGTTATATGACAAGGTATTGTTATATATATTACGCTTAATATGAATTTACATCTAGTTGGTGATATCTTTCTAAATGGTGGTTTTTGTCATTTCACAGTTGTTGGCTGCAAAAGACACGGACTGTGACTTATGGCGATTTGTTGTGGGACCATTATTCAAAGCTAAAACATATAAAAAGTACCGTGTTAATGGTTTTGTGTTCTCTACTAGGTCGCATGACGAAACAGTTGCCACACAAGACAGTGGTGTTTGTATGAATGCAATCACTGCATTTACATCAAGTAGGAAGGACAAAAATCCCATTAATGCATCAACCAATTGGTATGGGGTTATTGAAGAGATAATAGAGTTGGACTATACAACCTTTCGTCATGTTGTCTTTTACTGCAATTGGATGAGGTGGAGGACAAGACCAATGGTTGTAAACTTTGTCCAGATTCTAATTTGGTGATGGTTAATCTCAATAGGCTAAAGAGTATCAATAATTATTTTGATAAGCCAGTGATTCTTGCATCTGAGGCTAGTCAAGTATTTTACTCGAAGGATTTGAGAAATCCTAATTGGTGGGTAGTCATACATTCGCCTAGGCGATTGACAAGTGAAGTGGATGATCTAGATGCACCAACTGTCTTCCAATCTATTCTCGACGACCAACCTAGTTTGGAGTCGTTGATGCAAAGTCTAACCTGATTGTAAGAGTTGCACACTTTTAATAATTGGTGAGACGTACTTTTACATGCAAAATTTCTCATTTTCTACATTTAGATATAAATATTCCTTTTCAGTTTGCTTTAGTTATAAGTTTCTCATGTAATAGTTTATACTAACAATTTTGATGTGTGCAGGGTGTGTGCAGCTGGTGCATAGTGAGTGCAGGTGGGTGGGCTGTGCAGGTGGGATGTGCAGCTGGTGTAGAGGTGAGTGCAGGTGGGTGGTTTGTTTTACTTCCGCTATCATACCTGTACACTTGCTTCCTCTCTATTTGTTTGATTCTATAATTTTCTTCATGAGATCGACAGGTGCTCATCCATTTTTCCTTTTGTGTTGATTTCTGACTTTCTAATATCTATCAGTACCAATTTGTGTACCCATAACCCACATAACGAAATACCTTAACTGCATTGTATGTATACAGTAACAGAGCAGCATGCTACACCAAACTAGGTGCATTGCCAGAGGGTTTGAAGGATGCTGAGAAATGCATTGAACTTGATTCTACATTTTCCAAAGGATATACAAGGAAAGGTGCGATCCAGTTCCTTATGAAGGAATATGACAAAGCACTAGAGACATACCAGGAGGGCATGAAACATGATCCAAACAACCAGGAGTCATTGGATGGTGTGCGAAGGTTCTGAAATCAAAACTGTCCCTACTAAGAAGTTGTATCATGAAATCATGCTGATAGCTGGAACTGACTTTTTCTTCCAAACCTATTTTTCAGATGCATTGAACAGATTAACAAGAATAATAGGGGTGAGATTAGTCCAGATGAACTGAAGGAAAAGCAGGTTGGTGCTCTATTTTTGTCTTTTGTTTATCTCTTCTTTCAAGCGTTCTATGAGATGAGGTTTTAAAACTTCTTTGCAGGCAAAGGCAATGCAGGACCCAGAAATTCAGAATATTCTGTCTGACAATAATTCACTGACAAGTACGAGCTGGTTTTTGCTCCTCTAATTTGTACGACAAACAACAAGAATAGTAAGGAGCACTCGAAATGTGCCAATCTTCTCCTGCAATGAAACTCATTATTTTTTTTTCATTTAATAAGAATTTCACATTTTTGTGAGGACATTGGAAGCCTACTTGACTTGCATAGTAGCATTTTCACCTGACTGATTTTTTTGTTTGTGAGGACATTGGAAGCCTGCTTGTGCAGCAGGTGAGCAGCAGGTGGGTGTGCAGGGGGGCTGTGCAGGTGGTGCAGCAGGTGGGTGTGCAGGTGGGTGTGCTGGGGGGGGGGGTGTTGTGTGGTGCAGCAGGTGGGTGTGCTGGGGGCAGTGCTGGGTGGGCTGTGTTGTGTGGTGCAATTGGTGGGTGTGCTGGGGGGTAGTGCAGGTGGTGCAGCATGTGGGTGTGCAGGTGGGTGGTGCTGGGGGGCTGTGCAGGGTGTGCTGTTCAGGTGGGTGTGTTAGGGGCAGTGCTGGGTGGGCTGTGTTGTGTGGTGCAGCGGATGGGTGTGCTGGGGGCAGTGCTGGGTGGGCTGTGTTGTGTGGTGCAATTGGTGGGTGTGCTGGGGGGCAGTGCAGGTGGTGCAGCATGTGGGTGTGCAGGTGGGTGGTGCTGGGGGGCTGTGCAGGGTGTGCTGTGCAGGTGGGTGTACTGGGGGCAGTGCCCGGTGGTGCTGGGGGGCTGTGCAGGGTGTGCTGTGCAGGTGGGTGTGCTGGGGGCAGTGCTGGGTGGGCTGTGTTGTGTGGTGCAGCAGGTGGGTGTGCTGGGGGGCAGTGCAGGTGGTGCAGCATGTGGGTGGTGCTGGGGGGCTGTGCAGGGTGTGCTGTGCAGGTGGGGGTGCTGGGGGCAGTGCTGGGTGGGCTGTGTTGTGTGGTGCAGCAGGTGGGTGTGCTGGGGGGCAGTGCAGGTGGTGCAGCATTTGGGTGTGCAGGTGGGTGGTGCTGGGGGCCTGTGCAGGGTGTGCTGTGCAGGTGGGTGTGCTGGGGGCAGTGCAGGTGGTGCAGCATGTGGGTGTGCAGTTGGGTGTGTAGGTGGGTCTCTGCTGGGTGGGCTGTGTAGGAGGGCTGTGCAGGTGGGTGTGCAGGTGTGCAAAAACAATGGACAGTAGGTGTACTGTGCAGGTGGGTGTGCAGGTGGCTGTGCAGGGTGGGATGTGTTGGGTGGTGCAGCAGGTGGGCAGCAGGTGGGTGTGCAGGGGGGCTGTGCAGGTGGTGTAGCAGGTGGGTGTGCTGGGGGGCTGTGTTGTGTGGTGCAGCAGGTGGGTGTACTGCGGGGCTGTGCAGGTGGTACAGCATGTGGGTGTGCAGGTGGGTGTGCTGGGGGGCTGTGCTGGGTGGGATGTGCAGGAGGGCTGTGTAGGTGGGTGTGCAGGTGTGCATAAACAATGGACAGCAGGTGTGATGTGCAGGTGGGTGTGCCGGGGGTTGTGCAGGGTGGGATGTGTTGGGTGGTGCAGCAGGTGGGTGTGCAGGTGGGTGTGCTGGGGGGCTGTGCTGGGTGGGATGTGCAGGTGGGTGTGCTGGGGGCTGTGCTGGGTGGGCTGTGTTGTGTGGTGCAGCCGGTGGGTGTGCTGGGGGGCAGTGCAGGTGGTGCAGCATGTGGGTGTGCAGGTGGGTGTGTTGGGGGTCTGTAAGAATGGTTGGAATGACCCTGCGTTGCCTCATTTATACGGCTTGTAGGCTGAGGCAATGCATGTTAGGATCCAATATTGCATATAAATCACATTTTTTTTACTGGGTGATTCAACTTTAAATTCCAATTCATGATAGCAGAAGATTTTTTATTTTTCTTTTAGGAGTGTTGCTAGAATGACTAGCATATAAACCAGACAAATATGGCAATCTGTCATAGTAACCAAGCGAATCTACAAGAAATATAAGCAGGTAACTAGTTTTTTATTTTTTATTTTATTTTATTTTTTGTATCTGTTTCTGTTTCTTTGTACTTAGTTTTTTATTTATTTTATAATCTGACCACTAGTCTTGAGGAGTTTGGCCATGAACTTTCAGGTTTCCTATCGGATCTCATGTAGTAGGGGCATTTATAATGCTGTGTGGAAACTGCTTCTACTGTGTAAAGGTACATATGACTACTACTTTTGTACGAAGAAGTATGTTGGATCCTAATTGGGTGAAAAGGTCTCATATAGGGTGTTGGTTGTTCAAAAAGCCATCTTATTTTAGAACCTTAAGTACTAGCTAGAATCTGTTGTGTTTGCTTGGAATTTTAGAGCTGTATGCATGTTTAGTTGTGTTACTTGTGTAGATGAGTTACCTGTATCTTATGCATAGGGCTTCAGGTTCTCTAAAAGTGTTGTTGGGCTTTAGGTTCTCTAAAAGTGTTGTTGGGTTGTGATAGAGCCCGGGTTGGTGGAAAGACTGGGATTATAATTACTTAGCTTAGCATTAACTAAGAGAATAATAACTTCTTTCTTATCATTATTTGAAATTATAGGCTTTTAAATTATTTGATTGGATGTAAGTGTGAGATTTCTTGTTAATGTTTGAACCATGTAAAAGGGCATTTTTATATATTCAGCAGGTTCAGTATTCAGGGGTGGTTTTTGGATAATTTTTTTTGGATAATTTTTTTTTACTTATGAAACAGTTTTGTAACGTTTATAAACCGTTACTAATTTGTGCAAATAGGAACACTTAAAAAACGTTACAAAAGATTTCCCAACCGTTAGGAATGTTTATGAATCAGTAACACAATTTCGGCACGAAAAACCGTTACAAATTTTACAAAACCGTTACAAAAATTTAAGTGTAAAATACCGTTACAAAACTTGAAAAACTGTTACTTTTTTATTTAAAATTCTTAACACAAATGAGTATTAAAACCGTTACGAACTAATTTCAGTAACGGAAATAAAGCGTTACAATTAATGTGTTTGTAACGGTTTATAACCGTTAGGAATGTTTGTAACAGATTAGAAACGCCCAAACTGTGACCCAGAAAAACCGTTACAAATTTTTTTAGTAACGGTTTTAAACCGTTAGGTATGTCCTGAAATGGTGTAGTGCAACTTCAGGCCATTGTCATATATAGCAATTGTATCTCCTCCCACATCTTGTTTAAGATATTCATTCCATGTTTCCTACCTTGTATGTATCTCCCTTTTATTTATTGTATTATTTTTTTTCTTCTTTTGTGTCTTTTGAAAAAAAATCTAGGATACAAGGAATCTCACTTGTAGAAACATTTGAAACATTTTGTGTAAATATTAATAGTGACCTTAGGTGGGACTTGTGGAGCCTCAATTTTTGATGAACATCCGGTTGTTGATATATTAAAAAATTTTCCTTGTTCTCATATCATGAATTACCAACAACTGGATTTGACTTCGACTTCCAGTGGAGTCGATGGAGACAATGGAGACGATGGAGATAATGAAAATGATAAAGATGATGATGTTTCGTCAACGTCGAACAGACGTTGGCGGCCTTGCGTATTTGCAAATGGGTTGGCGAGGGAGGAGGATGGTCAAATTCGGCTGGGGGAGAGAGTTATTGCAAATGAAAATAAGGAATAGTCGAACATGGAGGGATAAACGGATAAAAAGGGCTTTTCGAGTTGTGATATCGCAATATAAATTGCGGTATCGCAACTTTAGAACTTGCGGTATCGTAATTAAAATTATGATATCGCAACATTTATTGTGATATTACAACAAAAAAAAGCTATATGGCTGCACAACAGTACTGACTGTACGGAGAACGTTTGGATAAAATGACCAACTTTGGTAATAAAGGGGAAAAATCAGGTTGACTGTATACAGAAAAGTTTCCTTTAGAAAAATATGGTAAAAAATTTGAATTAAAGTGCTTTTGATGTAACTTTTTTTATAGAAATGAGGGCTTTATTTTACTTGACTCTACTAGTAGAGTTGCCAAACAATCCTGGGGTTCAAATTCCCCATCAAATTTGAGTCAATTTAGTATGTATGAACACCCTAAGTTTAATCTTATGATTTGTGAGGTTTAATGTACTAGACGTAATTAAAAGTCTTTAACTTTGAGTAATATATTTTATGCATCCTAATGTTCTAATCAATATCTCAATTTCATATTTCAATTGTATTAACCTCTATACAAGATCTTCTTTCATATCTATTACAATAGCTAGAACTTAGTTTTCCAAGACAATAATTCATGAAGTTTTACAATAGAGCATTGCCATTATAAATTGCTTGCCTCTTTCTAGTGGAGACCAAGGAAATTTTCCTTGAGGCAGCTTAAAAATAGAAAGAAATTCTAAGAGTGCCCGCTTGAATTTCAATGTTTTTATGTCGTTCCCGCTGGTTCTGCCCATGATTCACACTAACTTTTTGCTTATTTGGTCAGCCGGAAGATAATATTTTTATTAATACGGTACTAACTATGAATGGCAATGGCGTAGAGAAGCATGGGATGTCCAAGTGGTTACGTGGTCGCTTCTCACAAAGACTGCTAGGGATCGGCCCCTGGTCAGACGGAGCACGGATAAGGAGTGTCCTCGGGCAGAACACGACCAAAGGTGTATTATACTGTGGAAGAGTACACGTGGAGCACTACAGGAGTGCCAAAAATAGGATATTTGGTTGGAGGGCCACCGTGTCAAAAAAATAAAATAATTCGGAGATAGGCAAAAAAAAAAAAAGAGTAGAGTGAAGTTAAATATGCTCTAACAGTCTAAAATTTCAACTCTATCCTGATAGATGAAATAATGTTGTGAGTCACATATATTCCATTTCATTTTAACTCTAAATACTTTAATTTCCTCGAGTAAAAATGGATCTACCCCATAATTTAACTTCAAAATAAGTGTACAAATGGAGTGAATTGAAGTACTCTTCTTTAACTTTAACCTACTTTACTTCACATGTCCACTCTACTCCACTCCACATGTGAAATCTACTTTATTTTACTCCACTCCTTATTTATCCAAACAAGGGTTGCATGTGCAAAGTTCTTCTTGAAGGAGTCATATATGTACCGGGAGACGTTTGGAATTCTCGAGCTAAGATTATAGCGCAAAAGTCGGGAACATAGGCTAACGTTATCATAATGTTGGCACCCACTTGTCAGAGTGTAATGGCTGATTTCAAGTATTTTTACAACAAATGAAGCAATATATATTACTAATTAGTTACTAGTGAACATAGATAAGGTTGTCATGTGGCACACATTTGTCTAAGCGTAACGGCCAAAACGTGTGATGAAGATCAAGATATATATTTTACAAAGATTTAATGGCTAAACTTAAGATAAATCAAAAGGTTAATTAACAATACATATTAATATAACAACAGAGTTTTGTTTTCATAATGTTCTAGTAGCACCCACTTGTTGAAGCAGTAGTCCTATACATGTCGAAAAAATCTTCTCCTGATCGATATGAGCTATCAGTATAATATTACAAAAGCAAAAAAGGAATTGAACAGACCAACCCACATATATAAAATTAAGGAAAAAAGAAAAAAAAATTAACGAGGATTTGACCACAGCTCTCCTACAAGGAAAATTTATACCAATAAATAAATAGACTTAGTTTAGTTCAACAAATTTGTATTGTATATTGCTTGCCTCGCGCTACTGTTTTACCATTTGGTAATGTGCAGGGGCGGAATCAGGATTTCTTCTCTCGGGGGGGGGGGGGGGGGGGCTTGAATAAATTTTTATTTCATCAATTATTATAACTATCATATTTTTAAGTTTTCTTTCGACATAGTTGTAACTTGTAAGTTCAAGCATGAAAAATATATTACGATTCAAGACTAATTTTTACATAAAAATTAAAACCAGTATATATTCATCCCATCTGCCTGCTTATTCCACATAGTAGAGGAAAGTTTTCCTTCCTAGGATGAGGTAATCCCCTCAAATCCCATCACCAAAACCAGAAAAATTTAGACTCAGGAATTAGCTTGAGAAGAAGACGAGAATGAGGCTAAAAAACTGGGATGTACCAATTCCATGAGTTGTATTAACATTTTGGCAGAATGAAATAATGAATGGTAGCCCATTCTACTGTTGATTTGGTACGATGAAAATGAAAATCACATCTCAAAGTGGGGGTGGAGTGATCATCCACCTTAAATGAATTGAGGTGTGTGGGCCATCCATTTCCATATGGAATACTATCTGCTTAGGATTTTTGAAGTGCTTGGGAACTGCAGGGATCCATCTAACTTAAGATGCATCTTTCAGGTGGGTTGCTTTGGTCAATTGGGTACATTTTAGGTGGATGAACGTAGACAGGAAATTGAGTATAAGGATATTCATTAACATTTTAGGTACCAATTGAGAGGTTTAGGGTTCGAGATCTCTAGATTGGTCAACTCAATAAATCAACCCGCTGGTGTGCAAAAAATAATAATCTACGCAGCGGAAATAAAATCACAAGCACACACCACAAGGACACCAAATTTAAGGTGGAAAACCCAAACCGGGTAAAAAAACACCGATCCGTACTGGATCTAATCAAACTATGAATCTCGCAATTACAAGAAACCCAGATTTCTTCCCTAGATATCCCCTATCTAAAGACTGAAGTTACCTTGTGTCGCATCACGCTTCAACGACATCACACCGTTGATTGCAACAGATCCAACGCTTGACTCCTCAAATCTTCTACGCAAGAAGATGATCTTCTACAAGGGATGCAGAAGAAACTTGCTCTCTAGAGTACTTGGCAGCACAACTCTTCAAAAATCTCTAGAAAAAATTTCTCTCAATTAGATCACAAATTCAGAACTTGAGAGATGATCTGTGTCTTTTTGGGTTGTGAGAAACACCCAATATATAGCACAAAATTCGTGCTTAAGACTCCTTGAAATATTCCACTTAGAATAAGAGTCCTTTTTCCAACACTTAAAAAAGAGTCCTGAATAGACTGGGCTCTGCGCGTACACTCGCTATAGCGAGGATGATCCTCGCTATAGCGAGGCATGATTCTGCCACTTGACGAATTCCTTCTTCTTCGGCCCCTTTTGTTGACTTCTGTCAAGATGAGACTGTACGTCACCAATTATATTCTAACAGGCTCGCTACGTAACGTTTTGGTCATTGGATGCTACACCCACCGTAACCGCTATTTTGATCATTATGATACACACGTAAATCTAAAAAGCACACATAAATGGGGAAACATTGCAAGTCTAGTGGTTGAAGGATGTGGCCATGTCCACTAGAAATGAACTCTCATTCATTTTTCTTGGTTTCTTCCTCCTAGCGGATTTACTGGTAAGGCAAAGCTTATATAGTCCAATATATATATATATATATATGGAGATGTTCCTATGAGAGATATAGGTGGAGGCCCTCACATTTAAGTTGTTGGCATTGGATATGGATATGAGGGCCCCCACCCAAGCTCTCATTTAAAGTGAGAGATATCTCTCATAAGAGCATCTCCCATATATATATAAATATATATATGGATCGGAATGACTAATGTTTAAGCTTGTCTCACGGTTGTTTCGATATTAGTTGGCTCAGAAAATTAATTGTAACTTATGAAATGGTGGGTCAAAGGTAATTCTTTCAAAAAAGAAAAATAAAAAGAGGAAAGAAATCAACTCAGGTACTCTTAAGTGTCATTATTTAATATTTTTATATTAATGGGTGGACAACAAGTTTAAGAAAGACTTTTTTCGTAGAAATCACTTTGTAGAATGATCAAATGACATCCTTTTTCTTATTTGAATCTTTTACGAAAAAATTAAACTTAAATTTTAATTAAAAAGTTTTATGAAGAAAAATCATAAAATGATATCAGAGTTGTTCATTTATTTTTATTTTATTTTTTGACGAAATCACCCATAATTAAAAATTTTTATGAAGAAAAATCATAAAATGATATCAGAGTTGTTCATTTATTTTTATTTTATTTTTTGACGAAATCACCCATATTGACGATATAATCAATTGTAGGTTGATGACGTTAACCACGCTAATGATATCATGAACCATTGACAATATTAACAATTGAGGTACTTTTGTATATATATATAAAAAATAAAAAAAAGATGTTCGAACAATTGACCTGTAATTTCATTAAATTTCTTCATAAAATTATTTAATCAGAGTAAATATTAATCATTTCATAACAACCCCTTTTTATTTACATATAGCTAGTAGCTCATCAATCCACTGGATTTAGACATTAAACTACCATTGTATTTACCAAGATGAACTTGCATGGATAGAATACTAGAACCAAGATCTAGTTTCCACTTTCCACTGAATGCTAGGCTTTTGTGTGTGGGGGGTGCATGCATGCTGCTAGGATTTTGTGTGTGTGTACGTGCACGTGCTTGCAGGCATGCTTGCATGCGTGTGTATGTGTGTGTTTTAGCTTTACATGAAAAACTAGTCAGAATGGCAAAAGAATTTGGACCCTTTGATGGAAGGCCTCAATGAATTCATTTAGTCCAACATTGTATATGGGCTAAGATTCACTACTATCAAAGTTAGCTGTAACATTAGATTAATCATATATAGAATTTATGAGATTAAACTAAAAGAAAAAGAAAGAAGTCAAATCATATTTTATACACGATCAATTTAACAGTTGACTGCACTAAAAATAGCTAAAGTTTGGCTTGGTGATAGTACAAAAGGGCACTATGATTTTGATCAGGTTGGATTTATAGGTTGGCCTCAATGAAGGAGCCGTAGGGATTTTAGAAAGTTCTCTTCAGTTCCCCACTTGTAAATGAGACAATTAGTGCAAACCGAACACCTTTAACGTAATAGCAAAGATGATGATCAGATCACACAGTCCAGATTTACACCTCAGTGACAGCTGGCTGTAACTGAATAGATTCCCTCTACTTGTATTCAGTTCATTGAATTGTGTATATATATATATATATATATATATATGAGTTGAGACAATGAATGTAACTTGATTGAAAAACGCTTGAATGAATTGAGAGCATTGGGCTCCTTTCTTCTCTTTCTCTGTCTGTTCATATCTCTGAGATCTTGTTTCACTTTTCATGGTATCAGAGCGGAAGGACTAATGTCAGTAGATCCTGCTCCTCTTCTGGAATCTTCTTATGCAAGCTATCTCTGCAAGGCTTCCTTAGTAGATCCTGCTCCTCTTCTGGAATCTTCTTCTGCAAGATATCTCTGCAAGGCTTCATTCACAAGCTTTGCACAAGACTGTGTTCAGTTGGTGTTGTCTTCTTCAACACGATATCTCTGCAACAAGTCGTCTTTGTTCAAGAACGACTGTCATCTTCAGCTGTCTGATCATTCAGCTGGATTGAAATAAAGATTTCTTCAAAGGTCTGTTTTCTTTTCAAGATCTGTCTTTATCTCAAGATTGAACGAAAGATCTGAGAGTTCTTCGAGTTTTTCAAGTGTTTTCGAGAAACAAGATCAGTTAAAGGTTTCTTCTTCAAAACTGGTGTTCTTTGCTGATTTCTAGCATTTATGATCAATTGTTTTCAAGGAACAGAGAGCTGTTTGATCTTATCAATTGTATGGTGCACATCTGTTTCTCTGTTCCGTTTCCTTTTATTTTGTGTTGATTGTGTATCAATGGCTTCATTTTCTGCTCAGTCACCTGCATTTCTGTTTTCAAACATTGGAAATCTTATTTCCATCAAGCTTGACAGCTAGAATTATCTACTGTGGAAGTCACAATTTCTTCCTGTGCTGAGAGCACATGGCATGGTTGGCTTTGTTGATGGTTCTTGCATTTGCCCACCTGAATTTCTTCTAGATTCTACAGAAGAAGTGAATCCACAGTATCTAGCTTGGATTCACCAGGATCAAAATGTTCTCTGTTGGATCAATGCTACTCTTTCTCCTACTGACTTGGCTCATGTTGTTGGACTCAAAACTGCAAGAGATGTTTGGATTGCATTGGAGAAACGATTTGCTTCCTTGTCTCGTTCGCATATCATTCAATTGAAGACTCAGCTGCAGTCCATCAAGAAAGGATCTCAATCCGTCTCTGAATACATTCAACGAATCAAGCATTTCGCAGATAGTCTTACTGCTGTTCTTTGTCCTGTTGATGATGAGGATCTGATCATTCACACATTGAATGACCTACCTTCTGATTATGGCCCATTCAAGACTTCAATAAGAACTAGATCTTCACCTATCAGTCTTGAGGAACTTCATGTTCTTCTACTTTATGAGGAATTGAGTCTGGAAAACTCACAAGCTACAGTTCTTGATTACTCTTCTTCG
Organism: Litsea cubeba; assembly: GCA_012931725.1. Lineage (NCBI taxonomy): Eukaryota > Viridiplantae > Streptophyta > Magnoliopsida > Laurales > Lauraceae > Litsea > Litsea cubeba. Next base: position 100,809,782 of record CM022945.1, read on the forward strand.
GCCTTTCTCTCTACCAAAGACAATAGTTCTGGTCGATCTGGTTCAGGATCGCAATACAGAGGCTCTGGTCGCAATAATAATCGTGGCAGATGTCGTTGGGGAAAAAACAATAAGGGTCGTGGTTCTCCTGGCTCCACTCAGGCTACTGCTCAGACTGGATCTTCTTCTTCCAAGCCTTGTTGTCAAATTTGCAATTGCACAGGACATACAGCTCTTGATTGCTATCACAAGATGGATTTCTCCTATCAAGGTCGTCATCTTCCTTCACAGCTAGCTGCCATGGCTGCTTTCTTCTCACCTGATGGAGAACAGAATTGGTTTGCTGACTCTGGCGCCACTACTCATGTCACCAATGATTTGCACAATCTATCCATTCATTCAGATTACAAAGGGAAAGATAAACTTGCAGTTGGTAATGGCCAAGGTTTGGCAATCTCTCACATTGGTTCCTCGATCTACTGCTCATACATCTGCTGGACCCTTCAAGCTTAACAATGTTTTACATGTCCCTCAAATTTCTTCTAATCTTCTATCTGTTCATCAGTTTTCTAAAGATAATAATTGTTTTCTCACTTTTGATTCCTCTGGTTTCACTATACAGGATCGAATGTCGAAGAGAATTCTTTTTTAGGGTCGTAGTAGGAATGGTCTGTATCCATTCCATCCTACCACTACAGCTTCCTCATCAGGTTCCTCAGCTTTTCTTGGTGTACGTTCCACAATTGATACATGGCATCAGCGTCTTGGGTATTTGTCTGCTTCCTCTATGCAACGTCTTGCTTCTACTATTCCAATAACAGGCTCCAATTCTTTGAATTTTTGTCAACATTATCAATTTGGAAAGAGTCATAAACTTTCTTTTTCTCTTTCAGATTCAGTTTCATCTAAACCTCTTGAACTTGTACACAGTGATGTCTGGGGGCCTTCCCCTGTTATCTCTGTTGGAGGTTTTCGTTACTATTTGATTTTCATTGATGATTTTTCACGCTTTACTTGGTTTTATCCCTTAAAATGTAAATCAGATGCCTTCTCTGTTTTTCTTTCCTTTAAGCTGCTTGTAGAAAACTTACTTAGCAGCAAAATAAAGTGTCTTAGAACTGATGGCGGAGGTGAATTTGTGCACACACAGTTTCATAATTTTCTTGCTTCTAATGGCATTTTGCATCAAATTACTTGTCCTTACACCCCTGAACAGAATGGGTGTGCTGAGAGGAAGCATCGCCACCTAGTTGAGACTGGTCTCACCTTGTTGTTTCAAGCCTCTCTATGCCTCCCAGGTTTTGGGCTGATGCTTTTTCTACTACTACATATCTCATTAACAGGATGCCAATGAAGAGTCTGGATTTTATTTCCCCCTTGGAATGTCTGTTTCATATAGCACCTCACTACTCCTTCTTCAAAGTATTTGGTTGCTCCTGCTATCCCTGGTTACGCCCTTACAACTCAAATAAACTTTAGCCCCAGACAAAGCAATGTGTTTTTCTTGGTTATAGCCTCTCTCAGAAAGGCTACAGATGTCTGGACCCTGTCACTGGGCGCCTTTATATTTCTCGCCATGTTGTATTTGATGAAACTTCATTTCCCTTTGCTTCCAGTTGCTCCACTTCTTCTCTTTCCCCTACTGATCGTGCCTCTCTTCTTTTCCATTGGCTACCAGGCTCTACTAACACTTTCCCTTCTTCAACACTTTCTTCTCCATCACCCTCTTCTTCTTTTACATTGGTTTCTTTACCAGTGCCTTCACCCTTTACTCTATCTCAGACCCTTCTTCCATCAACCAGTGAGATTATTGCTACTGGTTCCCCTTTCACCAGATTCTTCTTCCATGGCCATTTGTCTTCCAGCTCATCCATTTTCCTCTCCTCCTGTTCCATCCACTCCTACCAGCTCATCCATTTTCCTCTCCTCCTGTTCCATCCACTCCTACCACTATCACTTCCTCTTTGTGCCCTATTTCCACCAATAACCACTCCATGGTCACTCGGTCTAAAGCTAGGATTTCTAAAAAGAAAGTTTTCCTTTCTACCAAACATCTTCCCACCCAACTCCCTACCACTACCTACTTTTCTACCACTGAACCATCCAACTATACTGAAGCTTCCAAACTTTCTATCTGGCGCCAAGCTATGGCTGAGGAGTTCTCAGCTCTTCGACGTCAGGGGACATGGTCTCTTGTTCCCTTCTCCCCTGCCAAACATATTGTAGGTTGTCGATGGGTGTACAAGATTAAACGTCATACTGATGGCTCAATTGCAAAATACAAAGCACGATTGGTAGCAAAGGGGTTTCATCAAGAATTTGGAGTTGATTACACTGAGACTTTTAGTCTAGTTGTTAAGCAAGCCACTATCAGGGTTGTTCTTACATTAGCTGTTCATTTTCACTGGGCTCTTCATCAATTGGATGTCACTAATGCATTTCTTCATGGCTTATTGAATGAGGATATTTACATGACCCAACCTCAGGGCTTTGTTGATCCATCCCTTCCCTCCCATTTGTGTAAATTACACAAATCCTTGTATGGATTGAAACAGGCACCCAGGGCCTGGTATGAGCGCTTCTCAAATTACCTGATTGGCTTGGGATTTCAGACTACTTATGCAGATCCTTCTTTGTTCATCAGGCTATACAATGGCTCTGTTACATTGGTTCTTCTCTATGTGGATGATCTTATTATTACAGGGAGTGACAACATTTATATTACTTCCCTCCTTGCTCAGTTGAACATCCTATTTGAGATGAAATATCTGGGCCGGCTTCATCATTTCCTGGGCATTGAAGTTTCTTCTACTCCTGCTGGATTGTTCTTTCTCAGTCTAAATATGCACGAGACTTACTGACTAAAACATCTATGCTCGATTGCAAACCAGTAGGATCACCCTATTCTTCCAACCAAACTTCACAGCCTTCTCCTCCAATGCGTGACCCATCTCTCTATCGGAGTATCACTGGTTCACTTCAATATCTTACATTAACACGACCTGATCTGAGTTTTGCTGTAAATTTAGCATGTCAATCTATGCAACAGCCGACTGACTCTGATTTTGCTGCTCTCTATTTTACGCTATATCAAAGCCACCCTTTCTTATGGTCTTCCTATAACTAATGGTCCTCTTCGTCTTGTAGCCTTCTCCGACGCTGACTGGGCAGGGGATTCAACTGATCGCCGGTCTACTACAGGATTCTGTGTGTTTTTTGGTCCTACTCCAGTTTCTTGGTGTGCTAAGAAACAGCACACAGTGGCTAGATCTTCTACAGAGTAAGAATATCTCTCTTTAGCTCACACGGCTGCTGAGCTTTCATGGCTGCGAATTCTGTTCAAGGATTTGGGATTTTTTCTGTCCAAACGGCCTGTCATTTGGTTTGATAATGTGTCAGCCATTTCTCTTGCTTCAATCCAGTGTTTCATTCCCGGACCAAGCACGTTGAGGTTGATTATCATTTTATTCATGAACGGGTGCTTCGGAAAGATCTTGATGTTCACTTTGTGCCTACTCAAGACCAAGTTGCTGATATATTCACAAAGGGTCTTCCTCCTCGCCGGTTTCAATTTTTACGATCCAAGCTACAAGTTACTGATCGTCCCTTGTACTTAAGGGAGGCTAATAGCAAAGATGATGATTAGATCACACAGTCCAGATTTACACCTCAGTGACAGCTGGCTGTAACTGAATAGATTCCCTCTACTTGTATTCAGTTCATTGAATTGTGTATATATATATATATATATATATATATATATGAGTTGAGACAATGAATGTAACTTGATTGAAAAACACTTGAATGAATTGAGAGCATTGGGCTCCTTTCTTCTCTTTCACTGTCTGTTCATATCTCTGAGATCTTGTTCCACTTTTCATAATGTACGTGTAAAAGGAGATGAGATCAAGTTGCTAATGATGTTTATTATTATATTCAACATCTTTGAGTAGCTTTGTTACTTAATTGCTGTGAAACAGTTTCAAGATTCTTGATTTCAAAACTATGGATGGAACCATGTTTCCTATGATTCTCTTAGTAAGTTTCCAAGAAATTGTAATGCAAAAATACCTATCTCCACCTGCTTTAATAAAAAAAGATTTAACTGCTGGGCATTGTCACAATGATATGGCCATGGACAAAACCATGTTCCCATGATTCTCTGGGTATTGGTAAGTTGGCGTTTGGCAGTACCAAGGAAATCGCAATACAAGAATTACCCACTTCACAAATCCATAATTGGTGCATTTTGTAATGGATCTAGACCGTTGATGACAAAATCACTACTTGAACTCGCATTGAGAGTTTTGCACCACCTTCAATTCTACTAAAATCAGTGTGAATCTAAATGTTGGTATAAGCGTTGTGGAAGCTTTGATTGGTAGTGATGAGACCACTATAGGCACCAAGATTGAATTGTGTATCGACTAGGATCGAGCCTGCTTCTTTACCAGAATCCCTAATAAGAATTTTCTTATTTGGTTTTTTTTTGACATGATATGACATCTTATCCCTTGCATTTGAAATGTCATGATTAGTTCACTAAAATTTTAAACTTCAGTCACCAAAAAAGTATCAAATGCCTTTTGAAATTCCTGAAATCTCAAATTCTCAATGCATTTGGTTGAAAATTTTCAAATGCTCCACAAAGAGGAGGGATTTGGAATTTCACCTCAAGGGTACTATTTTTTGAGAATTTGAAATTCCTCCGTACATGAATTCTTAGAATTCTGGTAAAAAAAAATGCCTTAAAGATTGTCTTACGAGAGAACAACATCATGTAGATTGGTGGGCACGATTGGAGGGCTAGAATTAAAACCCTGATTGAGAAATGAGACAATGGATGCCCCTTTAAAATTTCATTGTCTAGATTAAAAGTCCACTAATAGTTCAAAAGTGTCTGTCCTACTTTTAATGGCCGTTTTATCACTTTTGATAAGAATAGTAAAAATAAGGAGAAGAGCATATAGATAGATCAAGCTTCTCTATTTTCTACAATCTGGGTGCCCATTCACTTTCCTCTGGTCATACAGAGTGAAGCAAGTGAAGTTGATCCATGTTTACCCCCATCCCAATATATGTTCCATTCATCTAATGGAATACTTGAACAAGATTTGGAGCTTTTACAAGGTTCTCTAGCACTCTTTTTTTTTTTTTTTTCACATTATTGCAAATGACTAGAAATAATGAGTTAATTTATTGCAGTTGACTTGTTGGACTAAAGCCAATATGAGAGGAGTTAGAGTTTGTGAGCAATTTATATTTTTGGAAGTTGAGATCCACCTATAGTTTTAGGTGGTGCAGCACTTATGTAGTTTTTGCCTTGAAGCTAATTAGATGTGTGGCTTTATCTCTGGACAGTACTAGCTCATCTGGTTAGTGGCATACATGTGTTGAGAAAGCATTGAGCTCGAATGCCATGTGAGAAGGAAAAAAAAAAATTGAGCTGGCGGCTTTCACTTGTATTTGTCTTATATTTTATATTTGTTTCTAAGAGATGCAAAACTGGAACAAAGCATCTAGCACATTATCCCAAGTACTAAAACATCTTTTATTGATTCCTTTCTTGAGGCATAACTGGGCATCTGAAATAGTGTACAAACTATTAGAATATCATCTCATCTCTCTTTTGTCAAAAGGCAAACTGAAATCAAGGAACCAATTAGAAGGGATAAAAAAGGAAATTTAGTATCAACTAGGCTACTTATCATGTCAGTGCTCTTAGAAAGAAAATCAGTAAATGTCACAAGTAAGTCCCCACAATTAAGAATTAAGATGCCTTCTCTCTCTCTCTCTCTCTCAACTTTAGCAGAGCTGAGCCACTTCATGGGCCGACTTTGAGCAAACCTAAGTTCTTTTTTGCTGACTTGGCCTAGTGGCCGGAAACATGGAAGGAAACCTGCCCCTTCAAGGATCGATCCCTAAAGAGTGGTGTGGGAGCATGTGTAGCTCTATGACATCCTGAGCAAACCTAAGTTGCTCGAGTTCTATTATTATTCTAAACGAGCTTGTCAAATGGGCTTACCTATCCACATCTTTCATTATAATTTATAAATGTACATTGCTTTTCGTTCATAAGGCCTAATTAACTGTTTTAAAGGATAAAAGATGCTTTTTCCTAAGAACAAACATGTTCATTATTGTATTTTGGTAAAAAAAAAATGTACAGATCTTTTTTTCTAATACATATACTCACACTGCACATTAATTGTCTCTATCCAACTCGCCTATGGATCAATCTTTTGTACCTATGGATAGGGAGATGCTTCTCCAATTGAGCTGCACATTAATTGTTTCATACATTTGAAGAAAAAAAAGCTCTCATAATCGTCTCAAGAATTAATTTTCTGGTATGATTTTAATATTCTCATGAGGTTTCCAAAATATGGTATAACTGAAAAAACCCTGAGACTATCAAAGTAGAGCTCACCACAAGCTTTTACTCTGTCAAATCTCGGCAATATTTTGAAAGTAAATCAATGACATCAAGATAATTGTCTAGAATGGTTTTTTTTTTCTCAACAATATCAGTTTTTAGAAGATCAAAATGGTTGAAACATCACGAGAAAATCACAATAATGACAGAAAAATGTAAAGAATTTATAAAATATTTTTCTAACATTGTTCTACATTCATTCTGAAATTCTTTAGTATACTAATCATTTAGATTTTGACTTATTTCCCATAATTTTCTTCAGATAGCACACCAATGAAAACCCAAATTTGAGAATGTTGACATGTTTCAAGAAAGAGATTTGCTGACAAAGGTGTAAAACCATCATAATACTTTTTGATTCAAAATTAAGTACCTATTTTTAACCTAAAACGTTAAATTCTGAGAAGATGATACTTCCCTCCTAATATTCACCTTGGTCATCTTACACTTTTCACTTCAATGCTCCTGAAATAGAAAACTCTTTCCCATAAATTTAAGAAGTTATACAAATTCTACATGTAAATACCTGTCAGAACTTTACATGTGGTCCTCTAGCCACCCTACAAACATTCGAAATTCCACCACGCAGTAGAATTTGTGGCCGTGAGTGGAAATAGAATCCAAAATCTTGGGTCCCAAAATATTCAAAGCCACCACCACCATATCATCTTTTCTTGAGAGAGAGAGAGAGAGAGGGATAAGTGCATGAACATGACTTGTGAGTAGTGACCACCATGGTATTGGAAGTAGCCCATGGTATGAGAGTTAAGTTGTTGTAGTGATGTGATGGATTATTTAATTTATGAACATGGGTACCTTTGTTTAGTCTAGAACAGTGGTAATTTATTAGTATTTCAGCACTTGTTTTGTTGCCTGATGGAAAGGGCTGAGAAAGACAGAGGAGAATGGTAGTTGGGTTATGGTCCACCTCATTGAACATTGATGAGATGATGATCCACTTGGAATGAAAAATGGTCCTAATAAATTGCAGATCAGGAACAATCATCCCACATATTGCCATTGTACCCTTGCAATTTTCCCATTGAAAGGGATTGCTGCATTATGCCGTGCTTTGACTCACCAATTAAAAGAAAGAGAAAGAGACCCAACAATTCACATGTCATCCTTTGACTGGGTAATGAATGAAAGAGAGAGATATTACCGGTCCATGTTGTAGGGACGACATGTGGATTAGAAATGACAATCAAGTTATTGGAACATTTCAATGGAGGTGTCTAAGTTTTACCTAAGTACCTTTTGTGATTGGAATTCAATGATGGATAACCTCGAGGGGTAGTTTAGTTGGCCTAAGACCACAGTTTGCACTCGAAAGTTGTAGGTTCGAAACTGCACTATCATATTGGGGCTAAATAGGAGTTTACACGGCTTCCCTCTGGGCTCGAAGGGATTAGTCCAGCCCAAAGGGATAGCAAGAAAAAAAATAATGATGGACATTAATCATTTGTGTCAAAACTCAAAAGGTATAAATTCCAATTAAGGGTTGGTGGCCCTATTAGAGGGTTTTTCTTTTTGGTAAGGTTTCAATTTTATTTTGCTGTGTATTTAATAGCCTCAAAGATTCATGATAGTCAACTACATAATTTTGTTTAGATTGTAAATTTTACTGTGGATATAATTATGGTGAGTCTATCTATTTGGTTTGGTGACAATTAAAGAGTGGAAGTGGGATTTACCTGTTAGTGACCACAGTGTGACATGTAATCCCTGAATTTCTACAATAAGCTTTTCGCAATAATAGCTTAGGGGCACGTTTGTGCGGTTTTGGAGAAAACCTTTTTCCCCCTTACGGGAAAAAGCAGATTTGACCTCATCAAAAATGATTTTACGTGGAATTGAAAAAAAGTTAGTTCATTTTTTTTTTTAAGAAAAAAGGCGTACTAAACATGATGAAAATGTTAATATCATGAGAAACCGTTCTTAATTTTCAACCTTGTAACACGGAGAAGCTGCCACACAAACATCCCTTTAGTGTGATCTGCTTGGGAGGTAAAAGGGTATAGTGGATGAAAAGGTTAAGCTGGGACAAGGGATCCTCCAAATTTTAACTCAAAATGACATGAAATATTGGGATACGAGCCTCCAATATCAAATGATAATATAAACGGGTGAGATCTAATGGTGAGGACATGACCTTGATGAGTGTCAAATTTAGCCTCGTGGCAGGGTACCGTAGTTAGTATCAATGGCGGAACCAAGTTTTTTTTTTTTTTTTTTGGGTGGGGCGGACGATGGTCCATTGAAAAAGTCAAAATCAACATCAAGTAGCAATAATCTTCACTTATTGTATGGTTTAAATACATAATTTTTTTATTTTTATGGGTGAGATCTAATGTAGGTCCACCCCTGGTTAGTATGAAGGGGTGACGAGGAGTCCATATCGCTTGAGTGATGTCCCGCACCACACTTCCCTCTAGTGGAATGAGTGGAACCCACAATAGGTCGCACCTAATGGAAACCCGAGCCACTTAACATAATTAGTGCCCACCTTTTTATGGGATTTCCTCAAATCTTACTCCAAAATGATTTCATCCCACCATATTATTGAAAAGATAACACGATTAATGAATATGTTTAATAATGCATAAGATTGTACTAATTATGTTAACAAAGATATACTAAATTTCGGGGTGGGATCAGCTTATTTTAGAGTAAAGCGGCTTTTTTTCTTCTCTCTTCTCTCTTTGGCAAAATCTTAATTGACAATGTGACATCTTTTGATCCATATTGACCATGAGATTTATTTTTTATTTTTTATTTTTTATTTTTTATTTTTTAAGAATCATGGCCCATGGGAGAAACATTTTGGACAAAAGTTCTCGATCCACAAAATCTTTTTCCCGAGAGGTGCGGGTGCTCGTTGGGTGGGCCACCTGGGCCCAGCCCACTTTGGGCCAGGTTTGGGCTGGTGATTTAGTGCTTGGGAAAACCCTGGATCTAAGATCTGGACCCTTTAATATTTGGTCCGGGCTTGAATTTGGTGGTAAAAGCCTAAGGCTGGATTGGCCCGGCCCGAATAAGTTGTGCTTCCAGTTTAGTGACTGATTTGCCCAAAAAAGTGATTGAAGCCTGTATCGACCCCAGCTGATCGACAAAACGGGCAGGCTGTGGCCAGACATGTGTGCAACAGGCTGGGCTTGGGCCAGACAATTATGGCCATTGTCCTTGTCAAGCTTCACTCACATGCAGGCATGTGTTTCTAAAGTCGGGCTAAGCTTGAATAGGCCTCAGCCTGACCCGACCAGCCCATGAATACGCCTATCCAAAGGTTACCCAATTTGACACTCATCCAACCTATACTCGAGGCCAATTAATCTTTTAAAAATAAAATACAGATACAAAGCATTGGCATTTGAGGCCCTAAAATCAAGGATTTGGATCATTTGATGAGGCTATTATTTTGGCGAAAATGTAATCAACAATGTTATCGAACTGGCCCATTATCAGATGTTCTTAGTCATCCGGCTAATGTGATTTTGAGGCCATATGGAATCACTGGGTTTGGGGATGGGCTGTAGGATTGAAAGTCGACATGAACCAAAAACCTGAACCTAGGACTAATGAAATTTTTTTTTTTTTGTGGGCGTATCGCTGGATCTTATATACAATTATATAAACATGACATATTGCCACGAGCCAGGGCTGAGTCCACTAGAGGTGCATTATTTGCTTAATCCATGTTTTTTTTTTTTTTTTGAAAAAAACCTTCCATTAAAGAAGGAGAATACAAAGAAAGAAATAGAAAGGATGTACAAGAGTAATGTACCCCATCCAACCAAGCTTACGTAACAAAACCCTCCCAAGAAGATACCCAGTCCACCCATTGTTGAGCCAAAGCATCGGCCATAGAGTTGGATGATCTTAGCTCGTGACGGAAAATAACGGTGATAGAGGCCACCAACACCCAGATCTCATTAAAAATGAAATGAAATCTCCATAGATTGATCTTCGGATTTGAAATTTCCATGTGTTTTCTTTATATATATAAATTAATACTTAGTCTAGTTATTAATCTTGAATTATTATTCAAATCAAATGAGACTTCACCTGTGCACTCACTGCATGAGCTTTAAGCTGCTGTTACTGCTTTAATAGATGTACTCAGGACAATCATCAAAGAAATTATCTATCCTATTACCTACTGAAGAATACAAATCTTGAAAATCAGGTATTGGTCCTGGAATTTCAAAATCCAATACAGACAGAGGAGAAGACAGAAAGGAAAAAATCCCATCCTCTTTGATAATACTCCTCTTCCTCCTTTTACTTCTCTTCTTCTTAGGACATGGAGTCTGCATCAACAAACTCTCCAACAAATTATTCTTTCTAAACCTCTCTACATTGGCCTCCAGTTTTTTGAATTTCAACCCAGAATTCTTAATAGGAATACATATTTCTTGAATACAAATTCGGCGATTCTGCCGACTAACATAGTCATTGTCGTCGCTTGAAGACTCTGTGGCATCTGGGTCTCTAAATCTTACTCTTAGTATCCTATTCTTGGTGTCTTCTACTGGTTTAACTGCTGTTGCTGATTCTCTAACTTCATTGTTCACATTCCTCGTCTTGGGTAGGACTTCATTTTGATCTACTTCCACAATCCTTTCGAGTTCTCTGCATTCTTTTCTCCTCTCAATGGCGGGTGAGGTTTTGTTCTGGATTTTGTCTTCTTCATGTTGATCTTCTTCCCTTACAACATGTTTTGAGGCTTTGGATAGAATTCTTTTGGTGGTATGATTTTCTAGTCTCGGGGGCGTCCTGGGTTGGGTCAGCGGGCCAGGTTCATAGTAGAGAAAGCCCAAATTTTGATTAGGCTCTGTCCATCCCACCTCAAATTCTTCTGCTTTAGTCTCAACAGATGTTTCTTCTTCTTCTGTATTATTTGAATATAAGTAGATGTTATGGTGCCTCTTTATTACATTTTCCCAGTCTTCATCTTCCTGGTGGGCCTCAAGAGATACTGGGTATTGAAAATCTGTCACAATACTAAGCAAAAATTAGGTCCATATCAGTGTTTAGATTTTCCACATTCAACAATTTGTGATACTGATGGAATAGAATTCCAAGGAGAAGTCTAAGCTCGATCGCAGAATTTCAGATTCTTTGATGAATTGAAATATTGACAACATCCTAATTGCTATTATGTATGTTTGATTGGATGGTGAGAATGTAAGACTGGGCACGCAACTTGGGCAGGTCAAGATTACATGTGGGTAGCTGGGCACAAACTGGATGAAACCTAAATTGCAGGCTCAATTCCAAGCTGAATTAAGAAATCTGAGTACAAGCATGTGTATAACATGTATTATAAACAGTGTATTGTTTATATATGTGCACTGCATTATTCTTCATGAGACATATGTGGACCCCCTTTTGAAGCAAGTGGGACACTTACAATCAATCAATAACAATTATCTCATTTTTCATGTTCTCAAAGATGTTAGATTTAATATGAAACTAAACACAATAGGATTGCTAGTCCTGTAGAATCTTGGCCCAAACCCAATATTGGCCTCCCACATGGATGACTAGGGATCCACACGTGATAATTGCGGGTCAGGTTTTCCTGACCCATGATAACCAGTATGTATTACAGGTTGAGTTATGCTCGTCAAATGCAAATTGGGTTCGGATCATGTTGCGGGTCAGATCCAGACCCAAGAATTGAGTTTTCATGTGTACTTAGCCTGTTCTAAGTTGATAAGGTTTCCTAATTAAACATCTCTTCATCTTTTGATGGAATTTCAAAATTGAAAACATCATCCCCATCTTCTCCCAAATCAGAATTAGAATTAGATGGCAGGTAATGAGGAACCAAAGAGGGCCAAAGAGGAAGTACAGTGATCAAGACCATTAATTGAATGTGGATCCATGTGAATAAAAAGAATAACTTATCACTCACCTTGATATATAAATAGCATGAGTTGGTCTTGAAAGGAGTACATGAAGTGGGAAGAAACAAAGAATTTGTAAGGAGTCTAATGTCTGTCTGCTCTATTTGTCTTGAGTGATGACTCTTTCTTCTACTAATATAAAGAAGAAGAAGAAGACGACAAATATGGAAAAGTTTTCTATACGTGGGTTACAATAAGGCAAGTGATAGGTGAAGGAAAGCGACTTCTAATCCCGGTATCTACCTGTCTTTCCTAAATACAGTAGCTTTGAGGGCAAGAAATTCCATATTTATCAACTTCTATTTTGGGTCATTAGGTGGGCCATGTTATGCAAAAAATAGACAATTGGGACCATGGTTTTCCATATTAAGGAATGACAAGATTTTAGAAACATGGAGGATCTGTGATGGCCATGATGCATTTTAACAATCTATCAATTGTTGGGCTTGGCCTGGATCCGTTTAATTGATGGGCCTGGCCTGGATCTGTTTAATTGAAGGGGCCTTGTGGATGGACTTTTGCCAAATTTATAATTTGATTCTAGATTTTTGCAAGCAAACCTTTAAAGGTTGAAGATTGTCCACTAAGTGTGCTTTCTGGGACAAAGCCCATCCACAATGGTGCCTATTGAAGAATTTGTTTTCATGGTCATGTTGGGATTGTTCGAGCTTGTGTGAGCCTAGCCTATTTAGTTATCCTGTGTAAAAAAAGGCCCGTAACTAGGAGACTGGATCCCCTATTTCGTAGAAAGTGGGAGACATTGCTTCATCCAATCCACATTCGCCACCTATATAAAATCTTATCCTTGATTTTTTCAGTATCTCTGTGTTTCTATGAAACAAGGGATCAAGACTCCATAACTAGGTCCATGACCCTAAAAGTTCAGTAAATGCCTAGCCTGATTGCAACATACAATCATACATGTGCACCTTTCTGCTAAAAATCTCAGGCTAGCCTGGACCCCGGCCTTTAAGTGACTGAGTAGAAAATAGTCCCAGGTACAGCCCAGGTTGGCATGAGTTGAGCCCAACCTGGTAAAGCCCATGAAACTAGGGGTGGCAAATGGGTCAGGTTGGGCTAAATGGGCCAGACCCTTTTATCAAATGGGTTAGATGTTCTTAACCTACACCCGCTACGGGTCAACCCAACCCACATCAACCGACATGACCATTGCGGGTTTGTGCGGGTCAAGTTAACCCACTCAACTTGAATCCAACCGTAAATTTATTTACAAGAGTCCTATAAGAACTTAACTATAACCAAAGTTTAAATTAGATAAAAACCGATAAGTTAATTTATAAAAATGAGATTAGATCTAAATCAATAATCCTTAACTTTCTAAATCTTATTGGTGTAATTTAACCAATGTTGATAGGCAATATGGACAAGCTTTGTTTGGGTTATGATAAGTCTGATGTTAATTTGCTTCTTATAGGATCTTAAATCAGACTTAGGCTCAACTGATATTGGGTAGAAAATTTATGCCTATGCCTGAGTCATGATGCTATAATTCACCCTTCTCTCTAGCTTGTGCGGGCATAAGGATAAAACTAGTGTGAGAGGCCCATGCAAACTGGGTCTCGAGTTTTCTAACTTAGAAAAGCTTTTGGAGGAATGGGTCAAATGGTCATCCATCTGATTTTAGACCAAAATAATGTGGGTTATCAATCATATGATTAGAATATGTGTGATAAGGATAGAAAGATATTATTTAAGAGAGATTTTAGGAGATATGGTAAGGATGAAGTTGAATTACAATCTATATTACAAAAGGGATGTATACACTTCATGAGAATTCCTGGAGAAGGACACCTGGCATGTCTTGGAGAGGGACACGTGGCAGCAGCCAGCCTAAAATGGTGTTCTCTAATGCAATCCCTAAAATCTCTCATTCTCCATCTAAAATTTCTCCATCTCTCCCTCCTTAAAATCTCTCTTTAATACTTTGATCATTATCAAGCAATTCATGGGTCCCAGCCCGCATCAGATTATTTCATGGACGGTTAGAATATAGATGGTGGACCCCATTCATCTTGGGGGTCCCACTTAAATAGGTTAGGTTTGATCAATTTTAGAGGTCTACGATCATTTGATCTTTATCAATCAATTCATGGGTCCCGGCCCGCATCATTTGATTTTATGGACGATTAGAATAAAGATGGTGGACCCCATTCATCTGGGTCCCACTTAAAAATATTTGGTCAATTTTTTAGGTCTACGATCATTTGATCATTTGATCTTTTTAAATCAATTCATGGGTCCCATCCCGCATAATATGGTTTTATGGATAGTTAGAATAGAGATGGTATGGTTTTTTGGACGGTTAGAATAGAGATGGTGGACCCCATTCATCTGGGGGGTTCCACTTAAATAGGTTATGTTTAGTCAATTTTTGAGGTCTATGATTATTTGATCCTTTGATCTTTATCAAGCAATTCATGGGTCCATCCCGCATCATATTGTTTCATGGATGGTTAGAATATAGATGGTGGACCCCATTCATCTTGGGGGTCCCACTTAAATAGGTTAGGTTTCCCACTTAAAAATATTTGGTCAATTTATTAGGTCTACGATCATTTGATCCTTTGATCTTTTTAAATCAATTCATGGGTCCCATCTCGCATAATATGGTTTTTTGAACGGTTAGAATAGAGATGGTGGACCCCATTCATCTGGGGGTTCCACTTAAATAGGTTATGTTTGGTCAATTTGTGAGGTCTATGATTATTTGATCCTTTGATCTTTATCAAACAATTCATGGGTCCATCCCGCATCATATTGTTTCATGGATGGTTAGAATATAGATGGTGGACCCCATTCATCTTGGGGGTCCCACTTAAATAGGTTAGGTTTGGTCAATTTGAGAGGTCTATGATCATTTGATCATTTGATCTTTATCAATCAATTCATGGGTCCCGGCCGCATCATTTAATTTTATGGACGGTTAGAATAAAGATGGTGGACCCCATTCATCTGGGTCTCACTTAAAAATATTTGGTCAATTTGTTAGGTCTACGATCATTTGATCCTTTGATCTTTCTTAATCAATTCATGGGTTTCATCCCGCATAATATGGTTTTATGGACGGTTAGAATAGAGATGGTGGACCCCATTCATCTGGAGGGTTCCACTTAAATAGGTTTGGTTTGGTCAATTTGTGAGGTCTATGATCATTTGATCCTTTGATCTTTATCAAGCAATTCATGGGTCTAAGCCCGCATCATATGGTTTTATGGGCGGTTAGAATATAGATGGTGGACCCCATTCATCTTGGGGGTCCCACTTAAATAGGCTAGGTTTGATCAATTTGAGAGGTCTATGATCATTTGATCTTTATCAATCAATTAATGGGTCCCAGCCCGCATCATTTGATTTTATGGACAGTTAGAATAAAGATGGTGGACCCCATTCATCTGGTTCCCACTTAAATACATTAGATCAATTTGTTAGGTCTACGATCATTTAATCTTTCTTAATCAATTCATGGGTCCCATCCCGCATAATATGGTTTTATGGACGGTTAGAATATAGATGGTGGACCCCATTCATCTTGGGGGTCCCACTTAAATAGGTTAAGTTTGGTCAATTTGAGAGGTCTGTGATCATTTGATCATTTGATCTTTATCAATCAATTCATGGGTCCCGGCCCGCATCATTTAATTTTATGGACGGTTAGAATAAAGATGGTGGACCCCATTCATCTGGGTCCCACTTAAAAATATTTGGTCAATTTGTTAGGTCTATGATCATTTGATCTTTCTTAATCAATTCATGCCTCACCTTAATAATAAAATATTTGGAAAAAAATATAAAGATCAAATTAGCAACAAAAAAAAAGGACTCACAAGTTTACTAATTAATAAATTTATTAAAAATAATTCATATCATTCTGTGCATTTGGTGGTTTCGTGGTTATCCACGGGGTTTTGCTAGTATGATCAGAAACAATGTGTCATGAGGATAGAAAGATATTATTTAAGAGAAAATTTAGGAGATATATAAGGAGGCGATGGTTGTGCCACGTGTCATCGCGAAACCCCAATAGGAAGCGTCACGTGTCAGGTCTCTCACGAAGGGGCTGCTGCTTTAGTATATATAATAATAGTGTGGAAACTAGCATGAACTTAACCATTACTTAATTATTTTATTTATTTTTATTATATCCATTGTATTTTCTTTCTTCATGTCCGCAATCCTCCTAAGAGAGAAGAGCATATAAAATATTCTTAAGTAAGCTAACAAAGGGTTTATTTGAGGAAAAAAAAAGGGAGAATGGATTATTTATACAAGGGACATTTACTTCAAAAATCCCATAAAATAGGGTAACAACAACTGAAGACCTTAAATTTTTATAATTACAGCCAAGGACCTCCACACCAAAATCTAATATTTCATTCCGTTTTTGCTCTTGGTTAGTTGATGTCAATATAACCCTAAAAAAAAAAAAGTTCTTCACCTTCACCCAACAACAACAGCAATGGAATAGAAGAAAGAGAGGAAGGAGATCAACACCCTACCCTTTTTTTCTCAAACACAATGAACGAGAGATTGCTCAATGTCAACAAAACCCTAAACAAGGGAAGACTCATTTCTCACCTTCATTGGCAGTGAAGAGAAAAGAAGAAGGCCCATCTCGCACTCCACATCACCATCTCTCATACTCGTCCCCTTCTTTTCCTCTGCATCAAAATCCTCAAATCTTTAAGGTAAGAAATCTCCAGAGGTTTCATTTCGTTGAACTTTAGAATTCAACATGCAGTTATCGATATGCATTTATTTTGCTTTCTTGTGTTTTGAGGGATTGCAAGTTTTTTCTGGTTTCCTTCCATCTTCGATTCATATTTCTTCATTTGTTTGCGTTGTTGCTCTGAATTTTCTTTTTGGGCATGTTGATTTTCTAGCGTGTGATTGTTTTTCATCCATCTCTGTCATGGACACAGCCCAAATCGAACCTGTTTAGATCTCAAGGACCCCAAGCATTCAACTATTGAAATCATGATTGATGACCGTATTAGATTGAAATGAATCAATTAGCCTAATATTGTATACTGGGTTAATGGTTCTTGTTTGAATGTCAATGATGATTCTCCAGTTCATATGAGATTGTTGGATTGACACTATAAGAGATGACTGCTTCATATGATATTTTCATTTTGCTACTTGTATTCTTGGTTGAAACCATGATGAAACAATATAATCAAAGTTAAGAAATGCTACAGAAATGAAAGCAGGTGGTCAAGAAAGTAGATAGCCACTAAAAGAAACGCATACTAATAAATCTTACTTACTGAAAGTTGTACCCAAAACGACTCGCTTAGGTCTACACGTCCCATCTGTGCCAAGGAATCTGCTTCTTCATTCCACTTCTTGGCAAAGGTGGGATGTGTAGACTTAAGCCAATCATTTTGGGTACAACTTTCAGTAACTAAGATTTATTAGTATGCGTTTCTTTTAGTGGCTATCTACTTTATTGACAACCTGCTTTCATTTCTATAGCATTTCTTAACTTTGATTATATTGTTTCATCATGGTTTCACCCAAAAATACAAGTAGCAAAATAATATCATATGAATTAAGTAGTCATCTCTTATAGTGATAATCCAACAATCTCATATGAACTAGAGAATCATCATTGACTTTCCTACAGAGCAGAGGATTGACATTCAAACAAGAACCATTAACCCAGTATTCAGATATTAGACTAATTGATTCATTTAAGTCTAGTACAGTCATCAATCATGATTTCAATAGTTGAATGCTTGGGGTCCTTGGGATCTAAACAAGTTCGGTTTGGGCTGGGTCCATGACAGAGATGGATGAAAAACAATCACATACTAGAAAATCAACATGCCCAGAAAGAAAATTCAGAGCAACAACGCAAACAGACAAAGATGTAAAAAAACCAGGAAAAACTTGCAATCCCTTAAAAACCAAAGAAAGCAAAATAAATGCATATCAATAACTGCATGTTGAATTCTAAAGTTCAACGAAATGAAACCTCTGGAGATTTCTTACCTTAGAGATTTGAGGATTTTGATGCAGAGGAAAAGAGGGGGACGAGGAGGAGAGATGGTGATGTGGAGTGCGAGATGGGCATTCTTCTCCTTTTCTCTTCACTGCCAATGAAGGTGAGAAATGAGTTTTCTCTTATTTAGGGTTTTGTTGAAATTGAGCAATCTCTCTCTCATTGTGGTTGAGAAAAAAGGGGTAGGGCATTGATCTCCTTTCTCTCCTTCTTCTATTCCACTGTTGTTATTGGGTGAAGGTGAAGAACGTTTTTTTTTAGGGTTATGTTGACATCAACTAACCAAAGGCAAAAATGGAATGAAATATTGGGTTTTGGGGTGGAGGGTCCTTGCCTGTAATTATAAAAATTTAAGGTCCTCAGTTGTTGTTATCCTATTTAATGGGATTTTTGAAGTAAATGTTCCTTTATACAATGAGTATAATATACATTTTTTAAAAAAATAGTGACGGTAGAAATAGGATATAGCAAAACTAAAAAAAAGAAAATAAAGTTTTCATAAAAATAAAAAAATATTATATCAAAATAAAAAGATACACTCCATATAATTAAGTATTGAATTTAAGTTTTAGCTGCAAGGAAAAGAAAGCGGGTTATGCGGGCCATGCGGTTTAAAAGGGTTGACCCCAAGTCGACCTGTTTAAACGTGGGTTACAAAAGCTTGACTTGCCACCGAACCGTATATTATGTGGGTCGGGTTGTGCGGGTCATATGTGGGTCAGGTCGGATTGGCTTTTGTTTGCTCTAGGTTAAAAGCATTTTTTTACAAGGAACTGAGCTTGTTAGGAGTTTCTAAAATGATGTGACATCTTATCCCCTAGGCATTCCAAATAGTTTGTTTGATGCAAGAATTCAAAAATCCAAACCACATGAAAATACACTTTTAAAGCTTGTTTGTTTGGAAGAATTCTTGTATGGGATAATTATGAGAATTCCAAATGCTGTAAAGTAGAATTCCAAATGCTCAATCCCACTTTAGCATTTGGAATGCTGGGAACTCACAAGGCTGGGCTTGTTTCTTTACCAACATTACTAACAAGCATTTACAATGTTGGGTTTTTTTTTTTACACGATGTAGCATCTTATCCATTGACATTTGAAATGCAGTGTTTATTTCACTAGAATTTCAAATTCCAACCACCTAAAAAAGCCTCAAATTACCTTTTGGAATTCGTGGAACTCTATTCTCAATGCATTTGGTTGGAACTTTAAATGCTCCACCCAGAGAAGAGACTTGGAATTCCACCTCAAGGGGGCAAACAACTTTTGAAGAATTTGAAATTCCTCCAGACATGAAATCTTTGGCCCGTTTCTTTACTAGAACTCCATGAATTCATATATGGGGGAATTTTAAATTCTTCAAAAGAAGTCCCAGGTGGAATTCCAAATCCCTCTTCTTAATGAAGGATTTGAAATTCCAACAAAATACATAGAGAATGGAATTTCAAAAGGACATTTGAGGCCTTTTAGGTTGTTGGAATTTGAAATTATGGTGAAAGAAACATAGCATTTCAAATGTCAGGGGACAAAATGTCACATCATGTCAAATAAATAAATAAATAAATAAAAACCAACATCCCAAATTCTTACCATAAATTTCGGTAAAGAAACGGGCCCTTATAGAATTCAGGTAAAAAAGACACGCCCTACAAAAGTACTTTTTTATGTGGTTTGAAATTCTGAATTCTTGCATCAAATATTGAATGAGAGGAAACAAAAATGTCACATCATGCCAGAAATTCACAACAAGCCCAATTCCTTTTCAGAAATTCCTTAAACCAAATAAGCTTATGAACTTTTAGAATTCTAGCATTCCAAATGCTAGAGTGGGGGTTAAGCATGTGGAATTCTATTTTATGGGGCAGAATTTGAAGTTCTTGAAATTCTCTCGGACAAGAATTCTCGCAATTCTTCAAACCAAACAGGTAGTGTCATGTAATTTAAGGGCCCTCACGATATATATCGTGCACTGCCCTAAGATGGAGAGTAAGAAGAATGAGAGGAGAAGAAGAAGAAGGGAAGAGAGAGGATCTGTACCTGGGAAGAGCACCAATGGCTACACATTCTAGCTTCGTGCCAGAGACGAGCAAGGCGACTGCATGTTCAGGCTTCGGCTACAGCAAGATATTGACGAGCGTACAATTTGAGCTTCGGCCAGCGAAACTCACTGTCTAATGATGAAGGTACGTGGGAGGAGCTGCTCTCTCTCTCTCTACAAATTATTCAAATACACCTTTCTTTCTTTCTTTCTCCTTTTTGCTTTTTTTCTTTCTTGGTTAAAGCACAAAAACACCCTCTCGAGATTTCACAATTAAACTTCAGATTTATTTCAATTTCTTTTAAGTTGGATGATTGTAATAAGACCCCTAGAATTGGTCAAAGTTCAAGTTGGTTTGATTTAGTTTCTTCATTGATCATACCCTCTGAAGTTAATTAATGTTCCTTGTTATGCAATGTTTGATGTTTGAAGAAAGAAAAAAAATTCCGCTGTGATTCGATTAATCTAATCTTGCAATTGAGAAAAAAATCACATTTGTTGTACCAAAAAAATTGAAATCTGGGTCTCGGGTTGTGACACCAAGCCCACAGGTCATAAGTGCCTAGCTTGAGCCTGGCCCACTTGAAGTGTCATGCTTCTGCTTGTCAGGCCAGACTGGGCTTTGGGCTTTTCTCTTAATCCATGCCAGGCTCAAATACTAAATGGGCCCGAATTTAATGTAGGCCCTAACCAAAATAAAAACTCAAGGTCCAATCTACACTCAAAGCGGGTTGGACATGGGCCTGGTTGAGCCTGTGTTCACTCGGCCAACTAGACACCTAATTTTCATGATGCTGTAATACCCCAAAATCCGATTCAGGGGCTAGAATATTAAGCATATATCTTAGATATGATAAACATATATATATATATATATATCGTAGGATCCATGTACAAGTTATTATATCATGCCAGCGAGATGGGATCCATGTCTTGATTTCTTTTTTTGGAGTTGTCCCGTGATGAAAATAAATTGACTCTTTTCTATCGTAGGGTTCTCAATTTTTTAGATTGAACTAATTCCTGTGGAATCCAAATAAAAACCTTATAAACTCTCGTATAGTCTCAGTGTTATGGTACAATTTCAATCCTAAAAACTTTCTTTTGTAAACCGAACTGAGGTATCTCTTTGGGGGTTTATCCATGAGGCCCGATTGAAAGAGGACTGCGCGTACAACATGTCCTGAACAAGGAAGGTTTCTAAGTTCTACTTATAAAGTTTATAAATATATAGTGCTCGATGTGTTTAAAAGGAGAAAAACCCCTCACTGCCTCTTTTATTTCTTGTTTTCCCTCCTCATTCCCTCATTCTCCCACATCTCAGAAGCCCCAGTCATCTAGAAAAGGTGAGTGTTTATCTCAATCTACATGAGTATAATGTTGTTTATAGTGAATCAATGCCTAGTTCTTGTGATACTCTTTTCCCAAACTGTGATTATGAGTGAGTTATTGTTGCTAAATAGATTGAAGTTCCAGAGATTACATTACTGGTGCCGGTGGAGTTCAAAACCTTCTTTTTCCATCACTTGGAATTTTGTAATTCAGTATAATCATGTTGAGAAGAATGTTAAAGAGGCTGAATTCAACTAACTTGAATCAACCCAAGATCTTCTAGAAACCCAGCCCAAATTGGGTTTCGTTGAGTTGCAGGGGACACCCACCAACCGATGGATGGGGACAGGGGACTAGGCTTATGGGCGACCCTAATAGCATTGAATCCCACATGGACTGGGCCCACCATCCAACTGGCCCAAAACTAGCTCACGTGGTGTTGGCTTCATTCTGCAAATTTTCAATTAAGGACCTGCTATTTATTCCTATTACATCTGAAATCTGTTTAAGTTGTTCTTCTTAATTCTTTTAAAGTCCCCTGTTAGTTAACCCTGTACTTATAGCTGAATCTTTTATGAACTGTTGTTCTCTTGTGTTTTAGCCTTTTGAGATTATAAATAGGCCCCTGTTATTCCTTATCATTATAACTGAAACTATTTTATTTAATTCCTTGTATCCTAAGTTTTCCTGAGATTGCAAGTAAAAGGCCTGATAATCATTAATGATGCAGCTGAATTGGTTTCTATGAATACCCACATGAATGTTGATGATTCACACATGCTTATTTTGATAAGGACACCCTATTCCTTGAGAAATTGTGACTGAAACATGTTTCTTATGAGCAGAAGAATCCATGCCTGTTGCTTTTGTGATGTAATATGATATCCTATGGGATTAGATGCATGAATCTGTTATTTTGTCAACTATGATAATTGCCTCAAATATCTAAGGGGATGATTGTGGGACCAACTTTACCACCGATCGGATACCTGTAATGGCATGGTCTGGGGCAATCCAAAATCCAAAGGGTGTGCAGGGAATGGTTACAAAAACCAACCCACTATGAAAATTGAGGAGGTTAGTAAGACTTGTTTTGAATATAAAATTATGAGTGTGGATGAAAATGGAGAATGTTACACCTTGCTAAATGAGGAATTGGGAAGGACCTTGATGATGTATTTGTACCTTGGACCCCTAGACTGCTCAGCACGGTATGGTGATAACGTCCACCTACCGTGGCCTATGATGTTCTGACTATTAGAAAATAGCGGGGCTACAAGATCACAATGACATATTGTTTCTCATTCCTTTTTTCTATTTGTGATCTGTTTTGCATTTGCTTTTCTGAACTAATAATCTTGAATTTTTTAATTGATCTTTGCAATGAAAATAGTTGTCATTGAACAATTACATGTTGTTTCTTGTTTTTCTTTATTTATGATTTGTTCTGCTTTTCTAAACTCATAATCTTTAATCTATTAATAGATCTTCTCTATAATGAAAATTAGATGCCATTGAATTTATTTTTTTAATATTGATTTGTTTCTCATATCATTCTCTTTTATGTAGCTTTATGGCCTGCACAATGAATTTGCCCCTTCTAAAGATTACTACATCAGATGAAGAAGGATGTGCTTATTTAAGTGAGAAAATTCACAAGTTGACAACCGTTATCGAGGATCCATCTGGATTGTCATTCAGTACTGCTGAATGCGTTGATGCATATACGTATGCTTCCTTTTATTGATTTTCTATATTTGACTTTACATTTTTCCTTTTCTTTTCTTTTTTAAATAAATATATCAAGATGCGATGAATGGTGACTGACATGAGTCATTCCTTTTATCTTATAAACAGATTAGTCTTCGATTTATGTACCAAGAGGGGCCCATATGAAGAAGTATCACAGCCAGTTTATGACCACTATAAGAAGTTATTGGAAGAATACATTGAATTGACTGTGAGAAAGCAAACTTCTTTTCTTCTTCTTTTTTTTTCCAATTTTTATTTTTATTTTTTAAAAGTTCTAATGACCTTCTAGTTCTATAATATTGGGTCTTAAGTGATTGTCAATTTTTTCCATCATATACCTGAATTTGCACATCAAATATGAATGAGGATCCCCTTTGTCAATCTCAAGATAATGAACTTGACTAACAGGAGAGCAAGGTTATGATGAAAAATAGCTAATTGTTAAATGAAGAAAGGAAAAAAAGATAATCTACCACATATGCGTGTGTAGTGGTTTTGTTTCTCCCACTTCTAAAAATCCTTTTCAATCCCCCTCCGTAACACACAGTCATGCACGCACACACCCACAGGAATCGGCTCTCAGCCTCTCACCCAAAATTTACTCCGATTGCATTATACCACACTGTTGGATTGATCAAATATTAAAATGTTCAAATGTAAAAATGTGATTTATTCTAGTGTAGTTGATCTTGGATTATAGATGTGATCAATCCAATGATGGTTCCCACTTTAACTGAATTGAATTTACTCTTATGGTTGCTATATATTCATGACTATTTGATGTGAGTGGCTTATTAAATAGATAGTGAGCCCAATATGCAAATTTCAAAAAGTATTCTCTACTTTCAAAAGTGGGAGCAATCTATATGGACTCACACAAACACAATTATTGTTAGCTATGTGTTATTAACTTGTTTGTGTTCAGTTTTTATCTTGATTCTTTCTTTTATTTCTAAATGCATTTTAATTTCTTACGATGTGGAATTAAATCAGCTTTCTCGTTTTTCCTTATTCATGAATTTTTATATCAGTAAGGAGAATGCTAGTCAATTTTGGAGCAGAATTTATCCATATCTTCTTAGTAGGCACAACTTTCATGTTTCTTAAGTTAGTGTTATATTTCCTTTGCTATTATAATTAATTAAAAGTAATCAGAGAAAACTTTAGTATGTGCAATTCTTGTAAAGCTTGCTTGTTTAGGAGGCATGGTTCTCAACAATCTGATACCAGGTGTGTACTGATGAACCAAAGCTCATCAATGGCATGCTGTGTGTCATAGGTTGAGGAATCTTGGAAAGCTATTCTTATTTTCATCACATAAACAATTCTAGCGAGATTTGCCTTTGCAGAAAGTGCGCACGTGTGTGTGAAAGCAATTTTATGTATGCTTGTGTTTGTACTAATTCATAGCAAGATGTGAACTAATTCATAGCAATTTTTTCCTGCGTCGTGTTTATTCGGTGTCACAATGCATTTCTCTCTCAAATTATGTTTTCATCATCATCATCAAAGCCTTATCCCAACTATGTTAGGGCCGGCTACATGAATTCTTTTTTTCCATTCCGATTAATCTTGTGTCAAATCCTTAGAGAAGTTGCACTTCTTCAGATTTATATTTACTACCTCCATCCACGTCCTCTTCGGCCTACCCCTTCTTCTTGGTGGACCATCAACCTACATAACCAAACTTTTTTCCTTTTTGCATGATATTTTTGCACTAATTGCTTAAGTCAGAAGGTAGCTTTCGGTTTGACAAATTGATGAATGATGTTAATATATGAGCATATCTTTTGGTTCCCTTCTTATGTTTGTTTTGTCACTTTTAGGTATTTCCATCATTGAAGAAGGAGGATGGGGTGTTGTTCCTTGGAGAGTTTGTGAGGAGACGGGTTAATTACAATGTTATGGTCAGATGGCTTTTACGTATCTTTGAGTATATCGATCGCCACTTTGTCCCAAGGAACAAGCTTCCTACGCTGGAGGAAGTGGCTTCAACACTCTTCTGTGACAAGGTAAGTAATGTAGTGTGTTGTATTTCTCCTTAATGATTGGAATTTCCCATTTCATTTTTTTGTGCAACCATGTTTGACTTGTACATGGTATTAGCATCCGAGATTTTTTTTTTAATATAATCACATGTTGTCATATATTCAACAATGATAATCACTTCAGTTTCAATTTGTAGTTTCTAATTTTGCTGGATTTCCAGGTCTTCGATGAATTCAAATGTAAAGCCAAAGATGTGGTTATCACTTTGGTGCGTACCAACTCCATCTAGTTTGGAAATGTATCTGAGACAAATTCGAAATAGCTAATAAAGAACTCCTTTTGTCTTATACTTCCAGATTGCACAAGAGCGCGAAGGGGAGCAGATTGATCATGGATTAATAAAGCAAGTTCTGACTATCTTCCTAGAAGTTGGGGGGGTCAATAATATGAAACCATATGAAGATGACTTTGAGGCACACTTGCTTGAAAATATAACTTCTTACTATTCTAAGAAGGCTTCAAATCATATTTATATAGATTCTTGTCCGAAATACATGTTGATGGTTAGTCCCTTCTTTAAACTCACTGTTTTCATGAAAAGAATTAATGTCGACCAGTCAATGAAATTATGTTGAATTTCTCCCTATGGTATCTTGTAGGCAGAAGAGTGCCTGAAAGGTGAGAAAAGCAGGGCTTCTCATTATCTACATTCGAGCAGCATAGACAAGTTGTTGGAGGTATTCTACATAAATACTTTTTTAAAAATTTCATCCTTTTAGTTTGAAATTTGTTCTTCTAATCTATTTCATTGAACCAAATTTATTGTGTTTCTAATCTTATTATTATCAAATTCTTGTAACAGAAAATTCAACATGAATTACTGCTTGTAAACGTGAATCAACTGCTTGAAAAGCAACAGTCTGGATTACATGTAATGCTACAAGATGGCAAGGTATGCAATGATATGATATTTCTTTCACTATCCTCTAGATCCTTATAATTAAGCATTTTGAAAGGTCCAGTGCCACAAAATTCAAATGATTTTAGTAGTTTAACAGAACGTATAGTTAGATGTTTCACCAGTATGAAGCCCATGCATGAACAATCACATTAGGTTGTTTACTTTACGTTTTTTTTCCTTCCTAGTCAATATTGGTAGTTGGTACTTAATTTGGTTTGGACTAGTAGAAAACATAAATTGTATATCTTTTCCTTGTTAGTGTTTTTCTTTCAAGCTCCAAAATATAGTATGATGATATATGTTATTGAAAAAATCCTCAAATGGAGATGTTGAGGGTTGCCAGTTGCACCTTAAGTGGCACATTCTAATTAGAATTTTTAAGATTGTATTATGGACCTAACCAATATGCCAAAAGCCCTAAGACTGATGGAACGTGTTAAATTAAGTCTTACAACTATTTAGGATCGTAACAGACCACCATGCTTCAGCAACCGACATCCTCGGCGGCTCTCACTCTGGCGGCAGGTAGCCCTTTTCCCCTCTTGGGACGGCTCACACTCTGCTCCAGGTAGCCCTCTCCGTAGCAACTTTCACTCTGGCAGTAGGTAGCCCTTTTCTCCATATTTTTTTAGACGGCTCTCACTCTACTCCAGGTAGCCCTTTTCGTGACTTGAACTCGAGATGTGGAGGTTGGCTCCGATACCAAATGTTATGGACCTAAACAATACGCCAAAAGCCCTAGGACTGATGGAACGCGTTAAATTAAATCTTACAACTATTTAGGACCGTAAAGTTGATTGATGAAAAATCCAGAAGAGCTAGAAAAAGATAAGAGAGAGACAAGAGAAAAGAAGGAATATAGGAAGAAAGAAAAGCAAGACTTTTTGAGGATTGAAAAAAAAAAGTATCTGTATTATGAAATTACAAAATAGACCTTGAATGAATCTCAATATATGGTTTTGTCTTTGATGTTGCCTTAGGTGGAGCATCTTGAAAAGATGTTTAATATCTTCTCTACCATAACTGAAGGCTTGGACACAGTTGCAATGCTATTTGAAAAGGTAGGAATGAATTTTACTAAAACAATTGAGTAGAATTAAATATTCTCTCTATGCTCATATTCTAATAAGCATTCCATTTGATGCAGCATGTTACAAAAGATGGTATGGCCTTGGTTAAAGAAGTAGAAAATGCAACAAGTGATGAACAGGTTTGCATTTAATATTGCGTGTGTTTTCAGCGAGGGTTTCTTTTTATCTCATGTCATTTTTTTGACATTGTGAACTGGAAGTGGCGGATAGTATCTTGAAGGCTTTAATCAAGTTTTTCCAAGAATTAGAAACATTTCATTGGATTTTCTATTAAAGATGCTTGGTTGAGACACTGCACTTTTGTGAGGAGAGAGGGCCATTAAAGCATGTGTGACCGTAGGACCTATTTCTGTTTCCAAGTGTTATGATGCGTGGTACACATCTGTATAACTAACAATCTAGATTTTTTTTTTTTTTTTTTGTGTAAAAGATTGGTCATCACTCAGTGCGGTCCCACCAAAACAGGGGTCTGGGAGGGTCCAGACTGGAGATAGACCTAACCTTTGGTAATTTTCCACAAAGTGGCTGCCGACAGGTCTCGAACCTGTGTTATCAGGCACCCGAGATTTTTACCATCGAACCAAAGCAATGACCCTTATTTTTTTTGTAAAAGATTAAATCATTTTATTTCTTTCGTCCTGAGTGGTGTAGTGTTGTGCCTTCCTCACGCATATTAGTGTGGTTATGGTATGGGCTTTTCATCTTTGGTGCTCAGAGAAATACTTCAACTTCGAATCCTACTTAAGTTTACCGCATGCCACTTCTCCCCATAATTTTGTTGTCAGAAGGACAGTTATTACCCGTCCAGAGCGTTATTTATCTATGACACTTATTCTTTCTTTTTCTGACTTAAATTCTTGTACTGTGGGTGGTCGGTTTTTGTTTTATGCTAGTTCATCTATTCCTTTTGTAATGTACTTTATTTTTTCTTGTTGGGTTGCTACTTTCCACTGTATCTTATGGCAGCAGCTTCCTCTATTGATCTGCTGCATCACTTCTAGTTGGAATTTCATTCCTGTCTAGTTTCAAGTGTCCTTCCCTATGTTAGTGCGGATGCTACTTGCTAGTGAAAGTTGCAAATCTTTACGTTTTTTACTTTTTCATAGGTTGAGAACATGGACACTATTGAATTTGTTAGACAAGTAACACTTAAGGAAAATCTACTAAAGTTCTGCTTTTGCCATTTTAAACCTAACCCACCCAGGGTATCAAACCCTGGGTGGTATGGTGAGGCAGGATTTCTATCCATAGAGACATCCCTATATTCTCTGAATTCCCTTGTATTTACTTATCATTTGATGCTGCGTTTGGATGCATGCTAGAACTTTTAGGGGGACTTACAACACTTCTTGATGATCTCCAGGGTTTTATAAGGAAAGTTATTAAACTAAACGACAAGTATACGGGATATGTCAAGAACTGCTTTATGGACCATGCTCTTTTAGCCAAGGTTTGTATTTCTAGCATTTTGTTTAATTTTTTGGCTTCAGAAGTTGTTTCATGCTTTTTTCTTTTCTTTATACTGATATTCTTTGGATTGTTTTCAAGGCACTCAAACAAGCTTTTGAGATTTTTTGCAACAAGAGCATTGCTGGCATCTCCATGCCAGAGTTACTTGCGACTTTGTGTGACAACATATTGAAGAAAGGTGGTGGATATGAGAAACTAGGTGATGGTGACATGGAGGAGATGCTTGAGAAGGTGATTCCAAATTTAACAACTTATTATTTTTATAATCTTGCTTCGCTACCATTCAAATGATGATGATCTCACTTCTATTTGATCCTTTTTGAACCTTTACATGTTACAGGTAGTGATGTTGCTGACCTACGTCAATCAAAAAGATCTCTTTGCCGAGTTTTACAGGTAAAAACTTCTGATCATTGTACTTAATGTTTGTTTTTTAAGTGAAAATGGTGGTGTTGGAAAATAAAAAAAACTGGATGTATGAAGGTATTATATGTATGGTGAATTAAGTTTAATCAGGTAAGAACTTCCCTTCTTTCACCAACATGACCTGCCTGTGATCAATTCATCCCTTCACTCACTACCCACTCCGACATGATTTGGCTTTTTGCCTAATTTGCCACATCTAGACTAAATGCACCATTAGATTGAATATTGATAAAGATGCAATTTATGAAACCACTAAACTTTAATGTCGAATATACCTAATTAATAAACTAGAATGCCGATATAGCTGATCAAGGATTAGGATAATTTGATTGAACTGCCACGCCCCCAAAATCTGGTCGGATCATAACTGCATCCTTAGGGCTTGAGAATCGGGACCAATTACAAATTTTCCTTTAAATGCATTTGTGACCGCAATTCCGGGTGGATCAAAGTCTGCAGTGAGGTTATGAATGACGATCAGTCACCATAAATAAATTCATACAATCTGCACAGATGGTAAAGCAACATGGCAAATCATAATATCAGAGCTGGTATAAGTAACAAAAGACATTTACTTTAAGTTTAATTACAAAATGAGTTAAGAGTCTCAGTAAAAGTCCAATACTACAAACGGTGGCTTGCAAAAGATGCATCTATACTCAAAATAGCAGGGATGAGATGTGAGGCACTCAAGTGCTAGCCCAACGACATCACACCACGTCATCTGCACCCCACTCTTGAACAGAGGTTGCAACTTTTTTGTTTCTTCCATTTAAGAAGAGCAATTTTTTAAATTGATAAGAGATTTTTCGTATTTTGCCGCTTTTACTCCTCAACATTCTTAGCCCTTTTAAGAGAGAGAAATTTTAAAAAGTAATAACGGCGTTTTTGTCTCTATATCTTCCAAAACACAAGAGAACAGTTTCATATCCCTTATCTTTCTCCTGGAAATTTTCTTACTTGCTAGCTATATGGCCTTTCAAATGGAGAATGTATTTTTCATGCAACCCCTCTTTCTCCTCTTGCCATTCCTTTTTCTCACATGAGTTCTTCTTTAGGTTCTTAAGTAAGACCTGCTTAGAAAAAGTGAAAATAGACTTAGAATGTGGATCCTTTAGGGCTGATTCTCATGAATTTCTTTTTTTTTTTTTTGAATTCCTTTGACAACAAAAGAAATTCCTTGTTTTCTTAAACAATCTAACTGAATATGATCCATGCCCAACATCATCTTGATCTATATGAAAATCTTAAACTATTTATAATATTTTATTTTTGTGTTTTAAAGTTACCAATATTTCATTTGAGTGGAATTTGATGAGGGCTATTTAAGGAGGTCGTTTAATGATTTAGGTGTTTTACAAATGGGCCTATTATGATTGAGCTTTTCTATCCTTCTTTATTTTCTCTTAAGTTTTTTCTATCTTTACCGTCGAGATTACATCAGTGGACCTTTAAATTATTAGTGGGCCACAAAACTATTGCCCTTATTTTTTTGAAAAATCTCACTCCAAAACAATATAGGCCCACTACCAAATTGATCTATATAAAGTATTTATATCTTTTCAAAAATTCTATCTAAGTGTTTTAGTTATCATTCTATTTGTGGACTATTAATTTGATTTCTTATAGAGATTATATGAGGGAACGGACTTTTTTTTTTGGATGATTTAGACTTTTCATAAGTAGGCCCCATGATGTATTGGTTGATCAAACCTTGCCCCCTCTGAAAGAAAATCCTGCCTCCGCCACTTCTCGTGAATCCCCTCCTCTGGCGGGCCCTCTGAGGCTACCCCAGCTTCCTACTCAATGGGGCACCGATACCTAAGCACTAAATTCAGCATCATCAGATTACCTTATGGTAATCTGACAGGTAAATAAATTTAAATAAACGTATATTATGCATAAAAACTAAATAGAGACAATCATAGATCATGTGAGTGACAATAAACGAAAGCTAACCATAAAAGTATGAATAAATAACAAATCATATGAATCATACAAAGACGGAATCCCTAGCTACTACACACTCTAACAACCTAGCACTCCACAGGCTATCAAAATGAAACCCAACCGAACTCGGTAGCCCAAACAAAGCTTATAAAACAAATGCAACCTAGGCAAACTCGGTAACCCAGACAAGGCTGGTAAAACAAATGCTATCCAGGCGAACCCGGTTAGCACAGCTGCACATGACGTCACGTGATACGTGCTGGCTTGATGGCGTACGTCCACCTCCCGATTTGCAAACGGTACATATGCATGCGTAACTCAGCCCACAGGGAGGCGCCCTAAACCGTGGGAAGCTAAATTGACCTGGTGGTGCCTGACTCGAAGGATCAAATATCATACACACATGGACATGGGGCCCGGCTAGCATCTCATTGGGTATCGCCACCAAACATACAATCAGAGCAGAACAAAGGGGAACTACTCTACATGCGTGTTTCATCCAAACATATCCATAGTCACAAACCGAGCAGTTCTGGATACCCGTCCGCTAGCCTAGGTCACGTCCTAACGGATCACACTCTACTACGCATCCTCACAGTACGACAACCCATCTTAATCCATGTTATGTCCATTGCACATAAGCAAACAATAAAAGACCAACGAACAGGGTGGATACATGCACATGTCATATAATGTACGAAAATACTAACCTGTTACTAACCTATCCAGAATGCATGATTAATGGATCAGAAGGGGAAGACATTAAACCAACCAAAGGATAGGGTTGTCCAACAGATGTAAGGCCCACGTTGTCTAACACAATGGTTACACAGGCCCAGGATGTTGAGTATAATCATTTGGTGCTTCTGATGGTCGTGGCATCTCGGAATCCTGCTACGCCATCCATAGTTCGATATGGTCCTCACATATGTAACCGAACAACTTGTAAGGAGATATCAAACTCATACATCCCTTTACTATCGGTCCAACTCTTATTTATCAATTACCTAAGGTGGGGGTCAGGATCTAGGGGTAAGGGTCCCCAATTCCCTAAATTCCAAAATCTGAGAAAGTGTGCCACGGTCGACAGTGGGGTCTCCACAGCAAGCCCCTTGGCTAACCGTGAGGTTCTCACGATGAGCTCCATGGCAGACCGTGAAATCACCGACGGTCATTTCCTGCCAGTAAAACATCTCAGGATCTACAGTGACTTACCACCTGATATCTATATATATGGAGTCCTCATGTATTGTGTGTTGCGAAGGAGAATTCTAATAGAAATCATTCTGTGAAATTACTCTGTTTTACTAGATTGTGGGGGAATGTATTACTAGATATTTTATATGGACATTTCGGATAACTGCATGAAGTTCCATATCAATCTGACTTATTTTTGCCTACAAGTCTCAGCGATTCCTATTTACTAAATCAAATAACTGTCTTGACATAATTGCAGGAAAAAGCTTGCTTCCAGGCTTTTGTTTGATGGAAGAGCTGGTGATGACCGTGAAATGTTCATTTTATCAAAGCTAAAGCAGCAATGGGGTTCCGATTTTACATTTAAGATGGAAGGAATGGTCAGTTTTACACAAAGGACTCATCAGAATAGTTGCAATTTGTTTCTTCTCGTCCTAAAGTAATTATTGATTTTGACCTTTTATATTCATTTTGCATACAGGTGATGGATTCTAGATTGGCAAGGGAGAGTCAAAAGAACTTTGAGAACTATCTAGTGGAAAACCTACCTGGGAAATCACAAATTAGCATGAAAGCCACTATCCTTACAAGAGCATTCTGGCCTACCTACAAGCCATCTGATCTCCAAATTCCTGCAGAGATGGCAAGGACCATCTTATATTATCACTTGTTTTTTGCGACTCAGCTATTTTCTTGTAACTGTTAATGTTTCTTATATACTTGTTATCTTTACAGAGAAACAGTATCGAGGTATTCACCAAGTTTTATGAATCAAAGAATCACCGGAAGCTGACATGGATCTTTTCTTTGGGTACTTGTAAAATGGTTGGAAGGTTTAGATCAAAAGCCATTAGACTGAGAGTCACAACTAGTCAGGTAAGTTATCCGAGTGTCTATTTCATGCCTGGTGTGTGCTTCATAACAATTGGCAGAATGTTTAGCTGAAATGCTGTCTTAAATTGTCGACAGGCAATAGCTTTGCTACTCTTCAATACTTCAGATAGACTAAGTTACCAAGACATCAAGTCACATTTAAACTTGACTGATGAAGACGTGACTATATTGCTGCATTCTTTGTCTTGTGCCAAATACAAGATTCTTAATAAGGAACCCAATACTAAGACCATCTCTTCAACTGACATCTTTGAATTCAATGCCATGTTCACGAGCAGGATGAGGAAAATTGAGGTTCTGTCATTTCTGTACCCCTAAATTTCACACTTCTGTTTTCCTTTTATACTCTTTTAAGGCATCGTATTGAAGTTATTTTACTTAATCTATGTTACACTAGTTGAAGTTCAAATATTTGAAACTGTCATCTTAGATTGATAAGATTAAGATTTTATGGATCAATCTACTTGCTTTTGGAAATGTAGATCCCTCTCCCTCTTGTGGAGGAGAAGAAGGAGGTGTTAGAAGATGTCAATAAGGATAGGCGGTATACAATTGATGCATCCCTTGTGCGTATCATGAAGAGCCAAAAAACTTTGGATTACGAACAGCTTGTGATGGAATGTGAGGAGCAGCTCAACAGAAGGTTTAAGGTAAAATGATATCCTCCTAGACACCCTAGACACTTCAAATGGAGTGTGTTGTGTGTGGGCGTGCGCTAGTGGGCACACCTTATGATCCATCCGAGTGGACCATAAAATAGGGGACCCGGATAGTCACTTATCCCAAGTTTGGCACCCATCTGAAAGGACTGGATTGTTGAATTGACTGTGCATTTGTTTCGACCATATACAGGGAAAAACTCTTACTGGATTTAGACTGTGCACCCGTTGAATCCACTGTCCACCTCTTATTAAATGCAAGGAAAAACCTTTACCGAGCACTGGTGCTCACGTTATTGTGAAACGCACCTATTGGGCCCACCTTATGATCCATCCGAGTGGACCATACAACAGGGACCCCCTGATAGTTGCAGATCCTAAGCTGGCACCTATGGGAGAGGATTTGGACCGTTGAATCAACCGTACACTTGTTTTGATGGTGAAAACTTGGTGGCGGTTGGGGAGATCGACCTTACATGGACTGGTGCTCATCATAAGGTGAGCACCAGTGCTCAGAAAAGGGGAGCTGTATCTTCATGGAATCATGGAACTCGATGTATATTTTTTTTATTCCAATTCAATATACTGAACCCATTGAGCTTTGGACTCTGTTTAATTTGCAGCCGGATCTCAAGGCTATCAAGAAACGGATTGAAACACTGATTGAGCTGGAATTCCTAGCGAGGGATGGGGATGATCCTAAGACTATTGTTTATGTGTCTTAAAATTTTCGTCATGACCGCCAGCAAAGAGCTAACGAAAAGTTACAAAGAGTCGAGCTTCTTGTTGTGATGCACAAAAGTTGAAATTTTTTTGTTTTCTTTTGGTAGTGAAATTTTGCGGCAAAGTTGTAAATTTGAGATGAGATGAACAATATCTAACCATATATTGATTACTTTTTGTAACCATATATTTTTGGTACAACCATAAAATGAGTTAATATTATTGTTTTTCACTGCATTTTTTTACTAGTGTTTTGGAAATTAACATTGCGATCTTACAGTCCAATTTGGCCTAATTAAATAGAGTTGATTAGACAAGTAGAACTGAGATCATCATCATCATCATCATCAAAGCAGTGTCCCAACTCCCAACATAAGTATTAATGAGATATCATCATCAATTTAGTCTCATCCTATCTACAACAAGAGTTGGCTTTGTCAGGTTGGACTTTTCTAATAGTTGAACTGGCAAGTTCCATCTTTTTACAGCCAATTTATAGGTACGACACAGCCCATCTTTATCTGCGTTTATGATCAAAGAAAAACATATGGGGAAGAAAGAACTAGTTACTTGGGTAATCTGACTGTAACAGACTTGGTAGCTGGGGTTGGGCTGTCTAGCATATGTCTAAAAACTCGACTCGCCAAGTGACTTAGAAAAACATTGACATTAAGTAAATTGGGAAATCTTATGACTATTTTTAGTGGAATTGGTATCTAATTTGTAAGTTTATGGTCTACATCTTTTCCATACCTTCAAACTATGGAAGCATATTAGATCCACTGTATTCACTTATGACAATCATTAGAATTGGGCTTATGACTGTTTTTTTGTGGACTTGGTTCAAACAATGGAAGCAT
The DNA here is from genome assembly GCA_012931725.1 of Litsea cubeba. NCBI lineage: Eukaryota > Viridiplantae > Streptophyta > Magnoliopsida > Laurales > Lauraceae > Litsea > Litsea cubeba. The sequence continues at coordinate 100,845,476 of CM022945.1, forward strand.
ATTAGATTCACTTGTGACAATCATTAGAATTGGGCTTATGACTCTTTTTTGTGGACTTGGTATCTAATTTGTAAGTTTATGGTCTACATCTTCTCCATAGGTTCAAACTATGGAAGCATATTAGATTCACTTGTGACAATCATTAGAATTGGGCTTATGACTCTTTTTTTGTGGACTTGGTATCTAATTTGTAAGTTTATGGTCTACATCTTCTCCATAGATTCAAACTATGGAAGCATATTAGATCCACTGGATTCACTTATGACAATCATTAGAATCTTCAAGATGCTAGTAATCCTTGAACACTTGGGCCCTATAGTTTGTTGATCATGACAATTGATCAGGTAAAAAGAGTGTTGGCGCCTCCTCTGGGGCAATATACAGCTGCAACATGAAGTCAAACTTAGAGCTTGGTCTGCATGGGCTGAATTTTAGGGGGCGTTTGGTAAACTGTAAAATAAGCTCTTATTTTAAGATCTTGAGCTTATTTATATATTAGAATATTTAGTTAACCTCTATTTGTATTTTCTCTTTTTAGAGCTTATACAAATTGTAGCTCTGGCCTCTAAAAGAGTTAAACTAAGTGGCTGTCTCTTTTCTTTTCCCTTTTTAGAACTTTTTTAACTAGAATGGGATGGAGTTGGACAATGAAAAAAAAAATGAAAGCTTTTTTTTTTTCTGGACGAAAATACCTCATAAAATTTTGAAAATGACTCAAAGGTAAGTTCTACATTGTAAGTTTTAAAGGGTGGGCCTCAATTATCACTAAAGGTGGCCCCACTTAACTCATGAAATAAGAGCTTTCTTTTAAAACTTTACCAAAAAAATTATTTTAAATTAAAGCTTAAAAAAAATTAAAACTTCTATTTTAGATATTTAATCTAATTAGCTCTTATTAATTAAACTAGAGTTTCCAAACAGCTCTTACTAGCTTTAATGACCTGACCCATAGACTGGACTCAGGCCTTTTGGTAATGTCGAGAAAATTAAACGAGCCCAGTTGTCTCAAGGGTCGCCTAGATGGATGGCTAGACCTGGCATTACATTTAATCGAACTATGCCTGGCCCTAGGGCTTTTTCTAAGAAACAAAAGCCCTCATTTTATGGCCTTTGTGAGAGAGGGGGCGGGCCTCCTTGTCTCAGGGCTAGATTGCCTGGCCTAACCATAATTAGACTAAAATTATGTTTGCTAGCATTATTGTAGACAATATGTGTGACTTTGAGGTTAAGTCTACTTAATTTTAATCTATTTAGAACTCAAGTCAGATATGGGCTTATTTAGATCCGGATCCATGATGGAAGTGACCCCCGAACCCGGCCTGTGTACATCCCAAATTCAGACCCTCTGAGCTAGGCCCCATCACAGTTGGGGCTTTCATCACCTTTCAAATTAATATAAACAGCTCAAAGTCATGGGTTCCTCAAGTACAAGTGATGAATGTGATTACTCAAACCCATGCTCTACCCTCAAGATCAGAGCCCCCTACTCAATTGTGGCTCATGGGATATGTCCTTTTCTACAGTAAAACAAAAAAAAAAACATTCATCTTACCAACCCAAAGAAAACATAAATTAAAGAAAAAAAAAAGCATTTGAATTTATTCAACACCAAGATTTAGATGATACATATCTCCCAGAAGTACACATGAACTGATGAAAAAAAAAAAGTTGCAAAGTAAATTGAGAGGGAACTCTCTAGGAATTGGATGTGAAGTTGAAGTTGGCACATGTGGTCTTCCTAAAGAGAAGAGAAGAGCTGAACCCAAGCCTTGATGCATCTTGATCAAACACTAGAAGATTGTTCTCCAACTGATATCCCCCTATAACTATAGAGGTTCTTGGTGCAGATCCTCCATCAAAGAATCCCAAACACATCACTCCCTCATCTGCTTGGACCATCGAATTCACCCCGAAAATCTTCCACGACGTGTTACCATTCTGTAAGACTAGATCAATGGTAGGAACTTGTGGCCCAACAAGGGTCCAAGAGACGTCCTTTGAGCTGAAGCACAGATCGAATTGCGTATCAAGCGGCGTCCCCACTCGAGAAATGTTGCTAAACTTGGCCCATCTGATGAAGGCCTTGGTTAAAGCCTTGTGAATAGGAGTTGCTAGAACAGTGTAAGCTGAAAGAACTGTGTCGGAACCGAACTCGCCGAGAACTTTGTGCGTTCCGGTGTGGGGTAGACCTGCGAACTCGCTGCGAATGCTCTCAGATCTACTGGATAATCAAGCAAGGGTTCCCATCTCTCTTATATAGAGCAATCCTTAGGAGTCACAACTATAACGGACTCTACCCCTCCTGGAATCCCACATCTCTTGACCAGCGTGAGAATTCTGCCAACTAAGAGTCTGAACTTGATCCAAACTCTACCACCAAGAGTTTGATCCTTATCTGACTCACCAGATCAAGACTTGTTGGGAGTTCATCCGCGGCACAACGCCGGGCTCAATCTGGCGTGGGCCCAATGGCAGTCGGGCCACACAATTTTCCTAACAATCTCCCACTTGACACGAATGCCATGTAAAACAAACGTGCCAATGTATATCAACATATACTCTAGTCCCTACATACATCTCTTAGCCAAGGAAAAGGCTTAATGAAGGAATACAAGTCGATTCCACCAGTGGGGTCCTTGAGATTGAAATCTTAAGTTTCTCTCCCACGTTAATGATGGACTCATAACATTTGCACCGGCTCATCGGTTCTTACCAACTTCAAATATCAATGAAGAGATCCAACCTGATGGCCACTTGGTTTACTGCATCGCAAGTTGTATCCCAGCTTATGTTCTCAACAGAGCTACCATGTATGTTTTCTTTATACCAGAAAAATCAAGACCTTTGCCAAAGGGTTAAATATAACCAGACATGGACTCCCCCTCGTCCAAGTCATCATCCCAAGAGGCAACCATACAACCATGTAGTTCCAAGACAACAACCGTGCCACAAAAAATGGTGTAGCAAATGTTTTTGATGTACCCCGATTCCTCTTATTTATTTGCCATATCAGGCACACCCGGATAACTTAGGAATCTGATTATGAGACCAAGGGCGATCCATTTCCAGTCTCATAAATCTGGAATTACAGCATTTTATGCACGATGAGGATGTCATACATTATGCACCTGCCACTATCCTCGAGTAAGGCCTGCCTCTGGTCATGAGCATGTCCTTCTCACTAATGGGATCCCGATTGTTGGACAATTTCATACACAAGCAAATGGGAGTGTCAATTTGGCTTGCACATCTCCATATCCAACTGTTTTAACACAGCGTCCTACTCGGACCCATATGACAAAGTCCGTACCAGATTCGGCTTACATGGTTGCTGCATATGCCCAGTACATCATGCTTTAACTCATGTTTTTCCTCTCGAATCAAGACTTCAACACTGTTGCTTGGAGATTGCTGCCAATTCGCCACCAACAATCAATATATATATATATATATATAACTACTCCCACTGCTTTGACTTAAATGCATATCTCATATGCCGAGGATAAACTAATTTCACGTATGGCCTCGTGAAATTCTTATGTAAAGATAATTTGTACTCATTGATCCTCATGATCTGTGCACCACCAAATCCGCAGATTACATGTAAAGCTTTTCCTACTTTTGCCGTTTAGGAACTCAGCCTTTACATCCACCAGGTGCAATAATAGATTCTCACAACCAACCATTGCCCTTAGGATTCACATGGATAGGAATTTACGCTCAGAGAGATAATCTCCACGTAATCAAATCCTTCATTTCTAAATCCTTGTGCTACCCATTGTACTTATCTATCAATCTGTCATTATCATTTTATTGCCAAGAACCCATGGCCCTTCAATCCTTATTTGGACTGACCAATTGTCAGCTTGGTTCTTATTTTGTTTTCACATCTATAGTGTATGGTCGATCACCATATTGCATAGATTGACAACGAATGACAGATTAAGATCTTGCACGATTTTAACCAAATAACTGCACCAATCATCCAACCACGTCGAATGTTATCAATCCTACAGGACTCCCAATAACCCGGGTTGTTCATTGTCAAGTGGGCCCTGGCCAGGACTTACACTTCCAACGCTGCCAACGTTGAAAATCCCACTTTCCGTAACACCCTCCATCCTCAGAGACATTGTGGTGCATCTCTAGGATTTGTATGGGATCCACAAGGAAGCACACATTCCGAACTGTGGTTATAATCCAATATTTGTGATTGATCACACGATATCCCTTTGGATGATTCAATTTCTCAACGAAAGAATGATTTTCTTCGTTTCTATTTGCAGTTGGTATTATAATTGTGGCCGACATTAGTTTGTGTACAACACATCCCCTCAATATCAAGGTCAAGTTTTAGGTTTGGCACCAGTCCATAACTCATAAATGGGTCTTTTAGGCTAAATTTTAGGAGTTGTTCGACTCAATATATATCGTGCACTCAATAATATCTTCCCCTTACAGCACACAGCGGAAGATACGTGTGGTTCATATGGATCTAATATATCCAAACAAAAAAAAATTTTAAAATTTCTTAACCACACCATTTTTAGCTGTGGGGTGTACATAATCGAATATAAATATATTATCCTTTCCATGCACAATATACTTGAATCGTACATAGGTACACTCCCCCACTTAACAGATCTCATCCATTAACTTTTCAACCCTATTGGTACATGACTCAGCAGTATACCACTCAAAGCATTTTTACAATGCATCAAGCTTATATCAAATCAGATAAATTTAAATGTATTTGCTAAAGTCACCAATCGGAGTAGCAAATCACTCCCACCCATTTAAATTTGGACAAATAAAGCGGTCAGCATATTTTAGAGCGTATGATATCATTCAACCACACTTCTAGTTATTTTGGAAAAGAGTTAATCATTTTCCTCTCAGACGTGGCTCACAAATACCAAAGTCAGGTAAAGGTATTATCCCAACCAATCCATTTATTTTGTCTTTGTTGATGTATCATATTCTCAATGCCATAAGTGTGCCAAACCACACATCCAACACATACAGAATAATCAAAACTAGAAGATTTAAATATTACAAGCTATATCAAGCAAGTAAAAATCATCTCAGAAAAAAAAATGCAACAATCTTTCATGCATGCAAATCACAACTATATTGCCCCAGAACAGATTTCCTCATTTATTCTATCACCAGTTAAGCCACGAATTTCACTCATTAGAGAATAGTAATTAGTAAAGCATCCCCAAAATGTAACAAATTGGATTTTCAGAGTCAAATGTATTTAGACTCATGTCATTTTCTAAAACACACAACAAAATTTGTTCCACGTTTATAGATGCTTACAATCTCCGGATTTTGTTTTCATGAATTCAAAAAAAAAATCAGTTTCCATCCTTGAGATCACATGGAAAACCACAAACCGATCCACCAGTTCCCTTCTTACACCTTCATCAGATCCACTGTTATATGACTATAACCTTTGTATCTGATCCACTAGGTTGTCTATCCAGTCATATTCTCATGTCCCCTTGACTTAAATAAATTATTTTTATTTCTTGCCTCAAATTTCATTGAAATTTAAATATTTAAGAGGCTCGGGACTTAAGAGATACACCCCCACTGAAGTGGAAGACCATGACAATAGACATAGAATTGAAACACATTGATCAATTAGTTTTCCCATCGTGGTCAACACTTAATTAGTGATCCGATCAACCTAGTTGTCAATCACACATCCAATTTAGAAGTTGAGAAGACTTTCTTAAAAATAAAAAAATCTTGCACTTTATTGTGCATCCAAACAGGCCCTAAAAGTGTATACTTACATCACTTAAATTAACTTAAGCTTTACAATTGACCATTTTCTAGTTCTCACTCTATATGAATGGAAGTATGAAACCTTGGCCGAAATGAGGTGGAATTGGTCCGAAATTGGAGTCGGAATTGGGACTGGAATGATCGGACTCAACCAGAACGGATAAAATCGGGACCGGAAATTCTTAGGGTCCATTCCATTCCACCGAAGGTCAATTCCAAAACGTTACGGCCGGAACGGAATGGAATTAACAACTATGCTCAAGTAGGATCCATCTAAATACATTTGAAGGAAAATAACTCATCTTTTATATATATATATATATATATTGTCGTGGCCGTCAATGGACCCATGTCTAAGCCACATCCACTTCGGCCCAATCTTATAATTGAGGATTCAGACCGTCCAACCCGTTAATCAGGCTGATCAGCTAATTCTAGATTTATGATCCAAATTCCTCATCAAGCCAGACTATACGATTGAGCTAAAATTCTAGGTTTTCTCTTACAAGACTCCCACATAACTAATGTATACGACTTTTGCTGAGCACCTTCACTTCAGGAAGTCCCATTTATCCACCACATCCGCTTGGTGAATGTCTTATTGGAAAATATTTTCATTGATTGTAAAACATTTGTGTATTTGAATATACTAAATCTGAAGAGACTTCATTGACTCAATATAGACCTTTAACGGGCTCAAGCGTATTTGGACTAGGGCATTCAATGAAGAGGCTTGGACCTCCCCTATTTATTATCAATTATCAAGCTGGCTTCAACCTTAGATCGAGCTTTCATGTTAGACTCTGGCCAAGACTCGAGGTAGGTAGGTCCAGTGTGTTTCCTGTCTAAAGATAAATTATTATATGTGTTCTAAAACTTTGTTTAATCTCAACTTGTTCTCATTTCTCCCTGTGCACATGCAAGATTTTAAAATATTGTAATCTTCAAAATAATTGAATCCAACTTGTAGAAATTGGATGGATACAGGACCGAAATTGAAAACTGCAGATCCCGAGGAAGAAGAAAAAAGAATAGAGAACATAAAAAAAGTGGAGAATGAACAGATAGGCAACAACTTGGGATAATATTATATTTGCTCAAACAATAAGGTACTATGTTAGTAACCCAATTAATTCTAAGAAAGTGCATCATATTCCCTTCATATATATAATAATTGGCTAGATTAGAAACCTCGGCCATATGTTATTGTTTCAAACCCCCTGGTAGTACTAGGATTCGAAGGAGTGGAATAGAAAAATGCATGTTAAATATGTATAAATTCTCACAAAATATTATTTATGAGTTATATCAAGAGGGGGTAGAGGGTTTCATACAACGAAGAGGTACGTAAAAAAGAGAAAAATAAACAAGAAAAGGTGATCAATATAGTTATAAATTTTATACCGTTTTGGCTGAAATGGCTGAAATTTCTCGTTTTGGGTCAAGTGGTAGAAACAAAATTTGAGTCCAAACTTTTCGATTTAAGTTTCGGTCAATTTCGGCCGAAATGCAAGATTTAGGCGTATTTAGCCTGAAATGTGACTTTTCGACCAAAATAACATTTTACATAATTAATTTCTTTTTTACACATATACTTTGTATTGCTTATATTTTCCCAAAATGTAATTCCAAAAAAAAAATTACTAGAATGGATTAAATCTATATTTACTAATTTTTTTTATATTTTTATATATAAATATATATATGTATATATATTATGTTATATTTTCCCTGAGATGTAATTCCAGAAAGTTTTGCCAAAACTCTAAATCTGTCAAAACTTTTCATTTTGTAGCTCAGAGCGAAATAGGGTCCTAAATAATATTGACAACTATGAATCAAACACATGGAGAAATCTTAAAATAAAAGAGTAAAAGAATCTGTAACTTAAGAATAAAAAACTGAAATGAAAGATAAAGAGTGCGAAATTCAAAAAACTATTACACAGAATGATACCTAGGCCCTACTCTGGTGTATCAACCAATTCAAAGAAAAAGTAAGTTGTCCTGGCAAAATTAGAATCTTTCATTTATGATTATGGAAAAGAAGTAGTAGGGAAACTTTCACTTATGGCCTGTTTGTTTCATATAATTGAGTATTTAGGAATGTATTTTTTTATATAGTCAAAAATGAAAAACCAAATGTGAATATCTAAAGAGCCTTTTAAATGTCTGATTTTTTAGAGCCATTGCTGTTAATAACTTGATTAAACCTAAAATTTTGAGAATCTAGAGTTAAAAATTCTGTCAAAATAACCCATTAACGATATTTGTGACAATGATCGGTTGGATTCTATGGGTGCGAGTTAGGGTATCTGACCCACTTATCAAATGGGATTAATATGGCCTGGCCTTGAGCATAGAGCCCCATCTCGACCTAACTCATATATAGCTGACTAACCCATTGCCACTCCTAAACCAACTAAATTATTATATATATTAAAGCAAAGGGGGAGGTGGGATGTGAGGGGTGCCACCTCATCCCTAAAAAGTCTCTCTTTTCAGATAAATATGCACAAAAAACCCACATTATTTTAAGGTGCCACCTCACTTTGGGCTACTCTTTATCTCCTAAAACTTCTCTCATAAGAGATTTTTATGAACGTTTGAATTTGAGTCTTATTTTTTATCATTATCCAAATTATAAGCAAATCTTTACAGTCGGTTTGTTTTCTTTTCCTTAGATCTTCAATCATCAATGGGTCCCATGTTAAATATGTTTTGTGGGCCCTACCGATTAATGAAATCCAAGTTGTTGCTCCTTTACTTTCCTTTCAGTTTTTTTCCCCAAATGGATGGTTCCAGTAGTTGGCACCAGTTCATAATAAATATATTTCAAGATTGAACTCCCGTATTGGATGAAATCTAATGGCCTTCTCTTAACCCCTTTTTTTTAAGAGTGGGCCCCACTGATGGAGGGAGGCAAGCTAGTTGGTCGTTGTCTGCTTTCTTAATGGATGCAAATCAATTAGTGCGCCCCGCACATTTAACTTATTTCTGCAGTGGGACCCACTCATGGATTAATATAGCTCTTTTACTCTTCTTTCAGTTTTTGGATGGTTCCAGTAGTAGGCACCCGCTCGTATTAAATATATTTCAAGATTGGACTCCAGTATTGGATGAAATCCCAATGGCATTCTCTTAACCCCTTTTTTCTAAGAGTGGGCCCCACTGATGGAGGGAGGCAAGCCCCGTTGTCTGGTTTCTTAATGGATGCAAATCAATTAGTGGGCCCCGCACATTTAACTTATTTCTGCAGTGGGACCCACTCATGGATTATGCATAGATATTAGTTTTCTAGGTCAATATGTATCCGTAGTAGGCAATCAGACTGGGTTGGTATCATACACAAGCTTAATTTCTTTGATAATTGTTAGGATGTCATTTGTGGGCACATGAGTTAAAACTATTAGAAACATACTAAGATAACTCATATCTATATCCACGTACACTCATCCCATGCAATGTACATCTTTTATGTTTTTTTTCTTCTCTTACACTTGTTCGCCCCCTCTCTTTCAATTTTTTTCTTATACTATCAATCATCTGTGGGGGCCAATTGTTCCATCACCATAGATCCAGATGTGGTGTGTAGCCCACTGAGGATGAAATCATTTGATATCCATTAATTTCTTTTTTCTTATCTTCCCTTTTTTCTTCTTTGGATGCAGAGCCATCAGTGAGTCCCACACGTTCAAAAACATTTCAAGGGTAGCCCCCACTAATGGATCAAACACATTAATTTTTTTATCCCTTTCTTTTGGTTCTTTTTAGTAGATGTAGATCCATCCGGTTTGTTTTCTTTTCTTATATTTTCAATCATCAATGGTATAATATACCCGTAAATGAGATGGTCGTAATGGTAAATGCCTTTAAATTCAAGGGGTCATCGTGTTATGTAAATTTACTTTATTTTATATTTATTTTCATACATAGAAGTTTTTTTAATATTCAAAGATAATAAAAAAAAACTTATTTTATATTTATTTATCTTAACAATATTTTAAAAAAAATCTTAAATTTTAACATTTTTTTATTTTTTGCCCGAACTTAGCACGGGTGTTTATTGCTAGTTTGACAAAAAATTGAATAAGGCATCTGCCAAGAGTTAGCTGCTTTTTGGTCATATATCCATAGCTTGCATGATATTTTATTGATCTGGGTCCTGGTTTGCTCCCTCCTCGTCGCTTTTCCTTGTTTCATTTTTCATTAATTGTTGGCATCAAAACTTCAAAAGTCTCTCTCAATTCTCATTGGTTGCAGTGATCTTTTTGGAACGATTCTTTTAAGTCCCTTTCTTTATTTGAATATTGATTAATGACGTGGGCCTGTTTGGCCCATTAATTAGAACAGTAAAAGTCAAGTAAACCTCAATTTTCCATACAATAAGTCACATCAAAAGCATATTAAGTCAATCACCTTTATAAAAAAAAAATCCACATTTCTATACAAAAACTAAAAAAGATTCCATACCAAACAACTAAAAATAAAATACTATCATTACCCACTTATATTTTATTCCCTCTTGATTTGATGCTTTACTTCACTTCATTTTACTTGATTTTAAAAATAAAATTACTAAACGGATAAGGTTTTTTAGGGAGGAATTAGGCAATGTATACAAACATGGTTTTGTGGGGGCACATAGATTTAGATTTGGGGTGCCCAATTAAGATTAGAACACAGTAGAGTAGCGGAAACCTAATGACAGTTGTCAATTAATCAAATGCCCCGATTTTGGGCTCCTTCTTGTTTGATCTATGCTTTTTGGCTTTTTTAGTAGATCAGAAATATCATTACAAGAAACAAACCAAACCACAACATAAGCAAAAGAAGATAAGAGCCCAACATAAAACCAAATTAAGTTTTACAAAGGAGACGCATATTTTCTTAACGTTGAGAAACTGCATCTTACTATCTTAGTGATCATGATATATAATAGAAGTATATATATAAGAATAGTGACCCGGTTCTTATTTTCTTATGTTTCTGACTGTTTGAAATATATTTGTTGAAGTTGTTAGTTGCTACTGAATTTTAATAATCATGATGATGGAAGTAAATAAGATTATTGGCCCAGGTCTTATATATGTTTCTGTTTATAAAGTTTCTTTGAAAACTAAATACAAGTTTTGTTGAAGGTCGTTGTAACTGAATTTCAGTGATCAAGATAATGGAAGTAAATATGATTATTGACCCAGTTCTTATGTTTATGTTTGTAAAGTTTGTTTGGAATCTACATGTTTAATTTGATAAAGGTTGTAACTGAGTTTAATTTGGTGAAAAGATTTGCAACCACCCTAGCTAAATAAATGTTGACGCGTGGAGTGAGGCTAGAGACCTAAATTTAATTAAGGAAATAACTGACCCTATCATCACCTCTAACTAAGAGCCTTCTTGCAACTCCCTCAAATGATGAAATTAAGGAGCCGATATTTCAAATATAGGATCATTAAAATCTCCGGTCTAGATGGAAGAAGAAAGGTGCCCTCTCTCTTATCTGATTGTCTCCTAAAAAATTAATGGGTAAATTAGCCAATAGTCCATAAGCACGGTCTTATAAGGCATCAAGGACAACAACTTTTTCTCTAAAGTCTCTAGTCTAGACAGCTGGAGATATTTTGGTGAGAGGTCCCTAATGCGTCACGTCATATTTTTTCATGACTAATTTGCCCCTTTCAACTCTCAATTTTAGGCCAAGTTCTCTCTTATTCTCTGTTGTCCAAGAGAAGTCACAGAAAACTCCTTCCATCTTCTTCTCTCTCATTTCTTCTATTTTGTGTTCCTTTCCATGGTTATGGAATACCATTGCAGAGCACCTTTCGTCGCCACCATGACTTCCGATTCTCTCTCTTTCATTTCTTCAAAGATTGAAACGATTTTACTTTCTCTTACTGTTTCATCTGAAGCCTCTTCCAAATCTCTCTCTCTCTACAACTAATTTGAAAGAGAGCAGTTCACTCTTCTGCTTGTTTTCCCACTCTCTCTTTTCTTGATTGGATCATGGTCATCAAGTGTTCTTATTTTGGATTTCGATTTTTATTAGAATCTGATTTTCCGTATTCTGACTTTTGGTATTACCGAGTTCAGATAAATTTTCCAGAAACTTTGATAAATTGGACAAAAACTCTGATAAATTTGCCAAAACTCAGATAAATTATCTGAGTTTTGGCAAATTTATTTGAGTTTCCGGCAAAATTCAGACAAATTTATTTGAGTTTCTGGCAAAACTCAGACGAATTTTTCTGATTTTTGAATAACTTTTCTGAGTTTCAAACAATTAGTTATATGAAGTGGTGTCATCCGACGACACACATTCACCAAATTCAAGCAACTATGTCAATCTATGAAAGAGTCCAATTACCTCTGCCATAGAAAGGGAACTCTGGAGGATATCATTTATCCTTTCCTCAAAGGCAAGATTGTTCCTGATTGCTTCAAGAAGTTCGCGGACACAGCAGTGAAGTGGTTGTCCGATCATGGTAATGATAGACCCTCCATGGGAGATGTGTCATGGAATCTCGAATTCGTGCTCCAATTGCAAGAGGGTGAAAGCAGCAAAATTATTGAGCCTCAGAAAAATGGGCCTCCCTGTCAGGCCACTTTTGATGGCACCAAATTGAGTGGCCACAAGACTAAGTTTAAGCCTTGGAGGCGAGACCGAGACGGGCGATGACTCAGATGATGGAGTGTTCTCACAGTTTGTCAATCCAAAGGGGCGATGAAGGTGATATCTCTGATCATTCATTTCCATCTCACTGGCGGTTGTCTTCTGTATTGGGAAATCAACAGGGTAATGGTGAGAGGAATGTGACTTCGACCCTTCCTCTTAATTAGAATTAGGTAGGTTGTTGATGATGCCATCAATGGAATTGAAGCAATGAAGCAATAAATTTTGTTCTGCTTTTGCTGACGTGTACAAGGGCGTTTTTATCTTTTTCAGTGAGTTATTATTACAAGAGGACCGCCATCAGTACAATAAAATATTGTAGACCGTTTGCAATAAAAACCACAGTTGAGGGACCTCTGCCCAAATGCCCCAAAATTAATTGCCACGTTGTGGGCATGTGACACTTAAAATAATTATTTTTGTAAATTAATATTGGCACTCTTTTTTTTTTTTTATGGAGACACTCCTGTTCAAGGTAACTGATGAGAAGAAAATTGGCTTGAATTAGAGTATCTCCATCAAAAAAAGGAATGTCAATATTAATTTCCTTATTTTTCTAAACCTGGATATAATTCAAGTTCAACTACTCCCTCCGAGTCAAAGAAGTCAACACGTTCACAGGGCACTGAGGAAACAAGCCTTGTCCGAAGATAAACTTATCTGAGTCAGTTGACTCGTTGCCCTTCCCAAGTAACTTTGGGCCAGTCTTAGTTTTAGAAGTCTCACACTCACTACTCAAATGAACAATTGTAACAAATATAAGGTTTATGAGACAAATCGCGGCGAACCCCACACTTAATCTGTGGTATGGGATCCACTTATCATTGAGATGTACTTCTATATATGGTATCAAACTATGTCACCCATGAATAGTCATGTGCCCTACACATATCCGAGATAGATTTAAGTATTGGATTAAATGTACACTAGCCTTGAATCGACCATGATGACGTAATATTCACCCTTTTTTTCCAATTAGTTCCTGAATCCTGATTAAAACTCAAAAGTTTAATTCCCATCAAGTTAAAATGATGGTTTCGTGTCTCATATTCAGTCCTATTAAATAGATGTCTTTTATTAAGGTTTCGAGTCTCATATAGCTCGCCACTACTTGAGAAAAGAAGAAATCTCATCGCCACGTTGCAGAGAAAAGAGATAAGACAGTCTCTATTACAGAACTTACCGAAGAAGTTTTGTAGAAGCAGGAAGTAGAGTAGATCGGTTCAGATATATTGATCATCGATGGAAAAGTCAGAAGATCAGATGATCAAAAGTATTAGCACATGGGGCCACCAGCATGCTAAATGTAGCACATGTACATTCCAGTCTTGTCATTCACTATAAATTTACAATCCAGTTATGTCATTCGCATTAATTTCGTTTGAGTTTATGTGATGAACTCAGATAAATTCATATGTTGCTAGCTCGAATAAATTTATTTGAGTTTTGGAACAAATTTATCTGAGTTTTACACAAATTTATCTGAGTTCTGGAACAAATTTATCTATCTGAGTTATGGAACAAATTTATCTGAGTTCTTGGAGAAATTTTAAAATCAAACGAATCACTTCTGCAACCACTAAATGGACAATGAAACCTTTTCTTCAAAGATGTTACAGATGCTTGCGCCTCTGTAAGGTAATCTCCTTCTTTGATTCACTTTTCCTCCTCCTTACGCCCAATGTTCGAAATTCCTAATTTCTCACTTTCGTTCTTTCTTTGGCAAGTTACCGTGATTTTAGGCTTTGCGTTTTTGAATAAAAAGATAAGAAATTATGAGGGCATTATTGTTCTTTCAAGTATATGAAACGGTGTGAGTAGGGTTGTAAACGGGTTGGTTCCGGTCCGGGTCCATGGTGGACCCGGAACCGAAACCGTTAAAGGGAAGGTGGACCGGATCTGGACCCAGAACCGTTTCGGAACCGGTTTCTTGGCTCCGAAACCAAAACCATATATGGGACGGGTCTAGATCCGGGCCCGGGTCTAAGTATTAAATGATATTAAAAAAATATAATTTTTAGGAGAAATTTACGAAAATTGAGGTAATATGTCGGGTCTCGGGTCCACGGGTGTAAACCAAGGTGGAACCGGACCCGAACTCATTTACTTATCGGGGCCCAAATAAGGACTTAGACCCGATTTTTAACTGGTCTGAATCTTCGGATAATCAGATAATCAGGGACCCATTTACATCCCTAGGTGTGAGGGACCTTTGCTTCTACGAAATTAATTCATGGACCGTTTATAATAAAAATCAATATTATTGAGGGATCTCCGGCCAAACACTCCTTAGAAATAAAACAGCTGGGATAGATGTGTCGTGTGTGTGTGTGCGCGCGCGTGTGAGAGAGAGAGAGAGAGGGGAACTCCAAAGATCCAAGTGGAGCCTTGACAAGCATGCGCACAATGTTGTGTTGGGCCTAAATGGGCCAAAGGTCATTCTGTACTAGGCCGCATGACCCATCTTAACTTTAACTGATATTAGGGATGTCAAATGGGCCCGGTTGGGCCGCGCAGTCAATGGCCCAAGGTACGGCAAGACCCAGTCAACGGCACGGCCCGTGCCATGAGTCGTGTTGGGCCAAGGGCTGTGGCACGGTTGGCCCATGTCGACACGGTACGAGATGGGCCGATCGGTCCACAACGGGCGACCTGCCTGGCCCGCCCAATGGCTAGTTTCATGTTGAATTTTACCCCCAACATCTGATTTTTTACTTTTCCTTCATTGTAATTTGTAAATATACAAGTGTTTTTATTCTTGTTTATTTTTATTCTCTAAAAGGATTGTACGGTTTTGAATATAATCCTATTTACAAACCTTCAAGAAGTTAAAATCCAAATGGTTCTCTTCTCAGTGGAGTATGTAGAATTTGACCGAACCACTTAAATATCTATGTCATTCTCTGTACTTGTTTTAATTTTTAATTTTAATATAAAAAAGATGAAAATTAATCGGAAAAAAAAATTAAAAGATGCACGCCAAGTATGACAGGCATGAAGGCATGGCACGGCCAAACCCGCTCCAGGCACGGCCCGCCAAATGAGATGGGCCGTGTCGGCCTGGCCCGTGGCCCGTTTGGGCCGAGACCTGGGCGGGCCGGGCCGTTTGACATGCAGTGACATGAAAGCCTTTTATTTCTTAACAATCAAAACCTCCTATCTACACCCCAATGGGTGTTGCCCAGGGATCTGGGCGGGTAGGTTATAGATATCGCATGTGCTGTACAACTTACCCATCTTGCAAAAAATAGAAGAGTCCCTATCTTAAGCATATCATATTAGATGATATTTGTGCAGCAACTTGATGAGGTATATTATTCATTGTTCATGATGAACTGTGGGTCCCAGTTCCAAAGAATTTTCATGAGTCACATCTTTGAAACCCTTATATTGATTTGATACAGAAAGAGATAAAAGGAAGAGATCGAACACGCTCTAATTGATTGTACACCTTTTGCCTGTGAAGGGACGCCCTTTCCAGACTCTCTTCACATTCATTTACCTCCATTCATTCCCTCACGGGACCTCTCACAGACCTTTATTTACTTACTAACAAGAGCTGGACTTAGTCATGCCATGCGTACAAGTTGGCCCGCGGCTATTGATCAGATGGTTGAACTGATAGGCTCCAAATTTGATGGCAATAATACCAAAAAAATCTCCAAAAACGAAGATCACAGCCTTAATGTTGGGCCTAGAAATATAGACAGCTGGGTATGTGTTATGTCATATGTATCTGTTCGTGGTTGGATGGAGGAAATCCTCTGGAAGATATATGGGGCATTTCTCATCAAAGGAGCCATCAATCAATGGTCTTGAGCATCAACCCATGGGCCCCATTTGGGCAATCAGGATGACATGCTCAAGTGATCTTTGCATTTATACCATTTGTTTCAAAGAGAATGTAATAACCATTTTATACAAGTATTTATGCATCAGTGCACGGATATATACATTACATTTCTTACATGATCATATGGATGCATGGTTCATGTTGTGTTAACACATCAATACGCATCTATCTGTGTAAATCCTTTCCACGCTCTATTTACCAACAACGTGGATGGGGCTGGAGGTGTCTTTGCATGGATGAACATTGAGAGTTAGCATCATGATCAAATCTCCAAAGAAGGAAACAAAAAAAACTAATTAATACATTTTTAAGTTGAATTGTAACTTTCAGTAGCTCTGCCAGAATCAGCCCGGCTCGGCCAGATTGATTTGGCAAAGGGCATAAATATTGAGATGGTAGGGAGAATCAAAGGCCAAAATAAAGATCAGGCGTCTATGACTGCCAATATGCTAGGGTCAGTTTAATTGCTTGCATGAAATTGAATACATAGGAATTCATGATAGAATTGGTTCATACCAAGGGCGGACCTAGGTGTAGGCCCTCTCAAATATTATTTTCTATATTATTATATACTTTAATTAGTTTATATATTAATTTTATAACAAGTGCCCCCCCCCCCCCCCCCCCCCCCCCCCCCCCCCAATTGTTTGCACAAAGTTAAAAAAAAAAAAAGAAAGAAGAAGAAGTACAAATCGGCGCTTCATCTTCTCGACTCCTCGTCTGCTTATTCTTAGTTCAGCTTTGCATCCTTGACTTTCACGAGAGTCTTTTAAAATTGACGACATTTGTCAGTTGGTAGAGAACTTTTATCCCCAAGACTTCACAGGTCATGAGAACATGCAGTTGAGAATACAACTGAACCATTATGAGCATAATTAGTTCGACATAAAGACTTCAAAGAATTGTCAACTATTTCTGAACTGTGTTAATGGTTGGTAAGGACTAGAAGATCAACAGTCTACCAACTTGTTTTTACAGGGATCGTGCTTGTGCTTACTCTTCCAGTCTCCACTGTAACTACTGAACGATCATTTTCAGCCATGAGCCTTATTAAAACTAGACTTCGCAACAAAATGGAGGATAAGTTTATCAGAGACTCTTGTCTTGTGTACATTGAGAGGGAAATTGTGGAGAAGTTTAGCACATAATCAATCATTAAAGATTTAAAAGATTTAAAAGAACGTCGAGTTCCATTTTGATAGATTATGAAAGTTGGAATGTACTAAAATAAAATTTCTTATGTCAGCTAGATCCTAGTTTTATTTTTATTGCAAAATTTAGTTTTTGATTTTAATATATTGATCATGCTTGAACTTGGAGATATGTCCAGAAAGAAATATTAAAAAAATATATTAGCTATCTTGATTTGTTAAAAAATACTTATTTAAGTTTGGCCCCCCCAAAGATGAAATCTTGGGTCCGCCCCTGGTTCAGACAAAGGATTATTAAAGAAGTAAAGGGTGAAGAATATGTGAGATGCAGATGGGACCTAGACTTTTATAGGATTTGAGTTACTGGGTGATGGCTATGTTGTGCGCGTGTATGCGGAAGCATGAAAAACTTGCAATCGACAATCAATCAAGCCACACAAGAAGAGAAAAAAAATCACACACAGATTTGCGTGATTCAACAAGATTGCCTACGTTTACGAGAAAGAAATTTGGCTTTTCTTTGGTTCACACTCTGCGAAGTTTCTTTCCTGTAGACATAGACAATCTTGTCGGGCCGAAGAAAAAACTATGTGTGATTTTCTCTCTTCTAGTGTGGCTTTATTGATTGTCGATTGCACGTTTTTCACGTTTCCGCACACATGAGCACAATAAATAGTATTAGTGGCTTAATAAGTGGTATCAGAGTCACAAAAGGCGTACGTGGATATTCATTTTCTAGCTTCCCTATATTCATTTTCTATTAAAAGGAGATTATTTGATGGTCATTTCGAATATTCTAATCACTTTTAAAAGTACATCTTACAATGCCAGTCAATTCGATTACATGAAACAAGAAGACCCTAAGAGAAAAGGGCGATAGATATTGGATTTTTTGTCTATCACTGATGGGATCTATGCCTTCGACGATCGATAACTCAAGAACCTCAACCAACCCACCTGGGCTTCCTCTCAATTGGCATCATGCCATGTTTGTGAGAACAATGAGGGGAACATTCCTTCTTCTCACGCAGAGGTAATGAAGCCAAACTGCTAAACGTGAGATGCAATACATACAAGAAAATATATAGCTCACGAGAGTGCAGCACAACCATTAATGAGAGAGAATCCATACATGCACCATTCTAATTACTACAACATGCATTGGGCACATATATATAGATGCACCCGAACATAGATATGTCTTGTATATGAACTAGGAAGGAACCAAGACTACGACGCCAGAGGGATTTAGGTTTTGCTTGCAGCCATGTCTCATATAGCTGTGGAGAGAAACAGGAGAAAGCAAATGAATGAGCATCTCAAGGTCTTGCGCTCATTGACACCATGTTTCTACCTCAAAAGAGTAAATTTCTTTTCCTTGTCATAATTTTAAAGGAATATTAGAAGAAGATTATCACCTCTTATAGGGCAGAATCAAGCAACATGAGAGGGCAAAATCAAGCGTCAAGAAATTGCCAAAGCAAGTTCAAAAAATATTTTTAGGAAGATTAAAACCCAACTCTATATTTTCTTCAATTCAACTCAATCCAACTCTTCCTCTCATTTTTATTGTTTCTTGTGTTGTATTAAGGGAGACCAAGCTTCTATTATTGGGGGAGTAATAGAGTTCATCAAGGAGTTGCACCAAGTTCTACAGTCACTGGAGTCCAAGAAACAAAGGAAGAGCTTAAGTCCTAGTCCTGGTCCTAGCCCAAGGCCATTGCATGCAACTCCCTCACCTGATGGGCCTTTTGGGTTTGAGAATGTTAAGGAACTTGGAGCATGCTGCAACTCTCCCATGGCCGATGTCGAAGCAAAGATCTCTGGCTCAAATGTCATTCTGAAGACTATCTCAAGGAGAATCCCTGGCCAAATTGTGAAGATAATTACCATCTTGGAGAACCTTTCGCTCGAGATTGTTCATCTTAACATCAGTAGCATGGATGACACCGTCCTGTACTCCTTTGTTATTAAGGTACAAAACCATGCCATCTTTTATGTAATTCATTTGCATATGTTTCATTCCATTCAGCAAGATAATTAAGGGTTTCAACAATTTTTACCAATGATATATAAATATTTCAACATAAACCAAATGAAAATTAGTGTGAATATCACACTTGTAACCATATCTATGATATATATATATAGATCCTCATGATGCTCCTCAATGAGGCCACTGGTACAATCTGATCACACTAGTAATTAATATAAGGCCGTAACCCAAGAGTTCTTTTCAACAAAGTTGTATAATCAACTGATTGGCAGCCCACAAACAGGTAGCTGAAAAAGAAATGGACAATGACCACACTCAACAGCCGAAGGTACAAAAGTTAGTCAATCAGAACTAGCCAATTGGCGTAATTTTGCACTTGGCCTTTCTTTGAGTGGCTCATCCATAGGATCAATGAGCATGTGTACCAGTAGAGTGTCAATCATGGTTGAGGCCATAATACTATTACAGTCTCAAGATCATGCACTTTCTTTCTTGTGATTGTGAACAGGTTTTCAATGAACTTTAAGAGAACGTTTGAGTTCTAGCTGTTTATGGCATATTACTATCACCATTGAGATTGTGACATGGCTTGTCATTGCTAAATTAAGTTTTCAACAACCTAAACCCTAAACCCAACAAATCTCATTTTCTATCTCAGTTGAGGCTGATTTAGCTGTGTTCGATATTTATCCCAATGAAACTAAAGCAGGAAGGAAACTATATTAAAACGAAAAGATGCAAGTTTATAAATCTCAGATATCAGAAACCAATTTATATTTCTAGGTTTAAGGATTGCTTATCTTTAATACAGAATAGCTCAGTTTAGCCTGATCCACAATCTTTTCGCCAAATGAGGTGCAGTTTCTACTGCATTCTGCTTATCATCTGATTAAGTTTTCTTTTTGTCTCATATTTAAGGTTAATCACAAACATCATCATCATCATCTTGGCCATGTTCCATCAATCTGGTCACTTTTCAGAGTTCTACTATTAGAGTATGAAATGAGCCATATTGGAAGCAGCATTAACATTCTAGCTAACGTGCATGAAAGTTAATGTCTGTAAGAGTGTGCATGCAAATATAATAAACTAGTTTGTGGAAATTTTGGAGAAATGTAAGCACACAAAGAAGACACCAAGGAGACATTGAGAAAAAATCTGCAAATATCCTACAATGTGAAAACACTGAGATTTACATCAGAATGTGGGCTATCTTTACCTAATGTTTGTTAGGTGTTAACCGAGATATGAGCATTTCATTGTTAGGTATCCTACAATGCTCATACTAGACTCATCATTTGAAGTTTCATATCATCATTAAACTTACCATTTAATTTGCATGGATTCCCTTTTCTGGACTATGAGCATTTCATTGAATAATAGTTCTTTTGGTTTGGTTTTCTTCCTCACTTGTAACAGATTGGACTTGAATGCCAGCTCAGTTTGGAGGAATTAGCTCTCGAAGTTCAGCAAAGCTTTAATTAAGGTGTTATTACACAAATTATATAAATGTAATAAAAATGTATACCAAAGTATATGGAATGCATTTTCTATGAGAAGGGAAGTAACTTGCTGCTAATCTTTTTTGGAAGACCATCTTTCTTTTCTTTTCAGTTCCTTTTTGGAATGATACTAGAGATGCTTGCCATATTGTATTAGTAAAAAAAAAAGGGCAATGTGCTTATGATCATAAGAACTAATGTTATTATATTGCAATACAATGACAAACTAGGGTTTAGGAGGTTACATCTAAAAAAGTATTTGTTTTAAAGAAAACTAACAATCAAGTAATAACATGAGAGTGGAATTTTAATGAAATTGTGTTTGTTAGGATATAGGAATGAGTCCCCATGAAATGTGACATGTTAAATATGTGGGTTTTATATCTTAAATTTGCAGATTTCTGAGGGCGCTCTATAACTACACAAGGATTCCATATGCTCCATAAAATTGTTTTTATGTGCCTCTCCATTCTGAATTCAGAAATACTTTCTACTGTAGAAAACCAGCTCAAGATTTTATCTTCTTCAAGCAGGAAAACATCACATAAAATGACAAAAAAATCTAGCTGCAGCAATAAAAATAAAAAAAAAATAAAGCAGCTTGCCTCCCCATTACAGAATCCTCACATTACACATGCATGCCTTACATGTTAATATAAGGAAATAACAATATGCACTATAATTGACTGTTTTTTGGTTTGGTATTGAGTGAGAGAGGAAAGGAGTGTTATATGACTTAATATCCTTTTTGTGGGTACCCCAGCCAGGGGGACTTGGACCCAAGGTAGCCCATTCAATTATTGTAAAGTGCCTTAAAAATATAATATTGAAAATATTCCTTTGTTTCCACTGTCTCCTTAATTTGTCCTATTTCAAAAGTTGATTATTGACAAATGTCTAGAAAGTCCATTACTGAAATATGCTCATTTCTGCTGTCTTGACTCCGCTTAATCTTCGATACTATATCAGAATTGGGCTTAAAGGTGCCAACAGAGGAGGACATTAAGGTCTGATAGATCAATACCAATTTGACACAAATGATTTAAGCCAAATAAAATCAATTTTTTCCTTGCAACCACAATGCTAGGGATAGCGACTGGTTAAACGGGTTCCGCCTTGAGCTTCTCTTACCAGGGTCTTGCTTATATAGTAGTGGCCATTTTGAGTTTCGCATGATACAGATCTCTCTGTGTCATTTTTACTTTTACACATAGGATAGAAAGTTAGATTTTACATGAAACATTTTACCATGTTTGTTAAAAATCACCATTTTCACACAAATAAACGAGTATGGTTTAATCGTTTTAGGTGAGTTTGGAATCTTTTTACTATTTCCCACAAATTTAAAAAAAGATCATGAAGGTTCAAAGATATAAAATTCAACGTTTTGGTGCTTATCATTAGTAAAATAATGTTAAGCAATTATGAATTGGGGGCCACAAAATTGTAGGAAATTAGATCTATAGGTGGAGATTCTTTATTTTTATCACAAATTCCTTAAAATCTATAAAGGTTCCAGATATGAAATTAAAACTAGGAGCGTTTATTAAACCAATAAAGAATTTAAACCACTCAAATTACCAATTTAAAGCCCACAAAAATGCAAAAATATATATATATATATATGGTTGAATAAGTTCACACTAATACCCTGTTTAGGGATCCCCCTATTGCAATTTACACCACCACTACTCCTCATTTACATATGACTCCACCTCTTCAAAATACAAATGAGATGTTGATAATAGTACCTCATCTATACACGGTTTTCGCACCTCACTTATGCCTAATATACGGAAAGGAACACAAACAAATGTGGTTGTGTATAGCTATTAGGCATGTGCATCATTTACTGTGTAAAAACAAATAACTCGTTGGGTTATGGCCCAAGTCAGGTTTAGAGAAGGTGGATTTGGCCCTATCCCATCCGATATATAGCTATTTTAATTGTATTTAACTTAGCTCAAATATAAAAATCATACATAGTACAATATGTAAAGGGGTTGTTTTCACATCCAGAACGTTGGTGGCCATTTTTAATTCAGGGGGATTCTAATTTCCCAAGAGCACTGTCCTTTTTTTTATAGGGAGACTAGCAAAACATGCTTTGTTTAGCACGGGGCAATATAATTCATGCTATAAGAAAATCGATGAATTTTTTAAAAATCATAATAATTAAGAATATAGTATTTTAGGTATAATTTATATTGAAGGGAAATATTCAAGTGCATCTATCCATCACCATAGGGTAAGGGACACTCCCCTTTTTTAGAAGTTTTAAGTACAAAAGTGACTTTTTCAAGTACATAAGAATACTCCCTATGTATTTGAAACTTTTCAAAAAGGGGAGTTTCCCTCATTTTATGATGAGGGATAGATGCATAGGAATACTCCCCTATATTTAGAAAATATTCAAGTGCTTCTATCCCTTACCTATAGGGTGAGGAACACAAGTACAAAAGTGACTTTTCAAATATATAAAAATACTTTCCATGTACTTCAAAGTTTTCAAAAATGGGAGTGTCCCTCATCCTATAATAAGGGATACATTCATAAAAATACTCCCCCATAAATATTATAGAGATTTGGCTCAAAGTCTATGGGGAAGATTTCGCCAGGCAGAGATATTTGATGGGGCCTTTCTGCTTTCACCAAGACTAGTAGCCACTGGGTTAGGATGAAGAGAGAGTCTGGTGAGAGACCTCTAACCTTTTCCACATGATCCTTGCCGTCTAACAGGACATGCTACGTGACGGTAGGGATCATCTGAGCAAGATAACATAGGTGGGCCACTGTCACTGATCATCAAATCCAACGATAATTATTTGCAATGGGCCTACTGACCATTATTACAGTCTTCCAAGTGGAGGTGTGGAGGGCACTGATTCCAAGTTAGAGTGATAAGAGAATCAGAGAATGAAGTGGGAGGCAGGTCCATGTGACCCGCACCACACTCCTCGGACAACGAGCCTTGAATTCCATATTTGACTTTTTTAAAGTTTATCGGCCTGATGTGGAGATGGAAATTATTTAGTTTGACTTTTGCTCTTTAAATGTGGAAATGTGTTTGAGATCTGGGCCGTTCAATCTTGGTGGACTTCCCTAGATGGTTAACCAGGTGTAGGGAATTTTTGGTGCAGTTTTTCAGTTAATTTTTCAAACACCTAGAGATTTCCTTTTAAAAGAATTTTTATTCTTAATTGGAATCTTGATTTAGCAAAGAAAATAGAAAATTGTACTGGAAGAATCCTATTACACGTTGTGAAAGACACCCTCAAATCTCAATGTAGACAATAAAGACCTGTGGCACATGAACATGTACATATGGACATCAAGATAGAGCATCTGAGCGCGTCATATAGACCTCTAGGGAGCTAATACCAAAAACCTGAAGTATGCCATGGTTGAGAGCCCCTTGCTTCAGTTAAAAGAACACTTTTTAATTTCCAAATTCCTCCGTGGATTCTTTCTTTGAAGCAAATATGACATATGCCCATGTTCTCCATCCAAATCAAGAATATCTCCTTTCCCTGTTACACAAACACCAAATCCTGCACTAATCAATGCAAGTCCACTCTGAATTGATCAAAAGTAGGGCCGGAAAACTTGCCGAGTCGGGCTAATTCGGGTCGAATCATAGATGGATCTGCCCTTTGGATCCCAAACCTGTGACCGACCCGTTTTTTAAACGGGTTTGTAGCCCGCACCATTAAACTTCGGGTCGGGCTAACCCGTAATAAATAAACATGCATACAGAACTTGACACTTTTCATACTTTAAAAATGCATAGAGAAAAGATGGAACACTTTAAAAAACTTTTGAAACCTGTAGTTGCAGAGAGACTTGAAGAGAACTTGCAAACTTGTAAGTTTCAATGTAGGAGGCTTGGGACTTGAAGACCGTTAGTTGAGTTTGAAGATGCAGCAGCAGAACTGTAACATCTACGGTAGACTTGTAAAGAAGAATATACTTGCAGCCCAAAAGATTCTTAAGAGATTAAGATTTGCTAATAATGAAAAGTGCTAATTATAAAAAAAGTAGGAAATTAGAACGTCATTAAGATTGCATATCTTTCTCGATCTCTTTTTGGCTAAGATCAAGGAAACTCATTAAGATTTGAAATGGAAAAACTCTACATATTTCTCAAGCCGGTAAGAGGCTAAGAGCCTAAGAGTTAAGTAAACGGGTCAACTGGGTTAGGCGGGCCGACCCTAACCCAACCCGTTTCTATATGGGCTAGCAAATCATGACCCGTGGCCGACCTGTATATGTGGCGGGCTGTGTTTGGCGGGCCATAAACGGGTCGGGTTAGGGTTAGGTCATCGGGTCGGGCCACATTTTGCCAGCACTAATCACAAGTGTGTTCCACCATGATGGAATGGAAAAAATTGGACTTGATAATCTGGAACATGTTTGTCTGAGAATATGCACAAGGAAGCTTTCCGGAAGGCTCTTCAACTCTACAACCAGATGTTAGATAACGAAGTGACTTTTGTAACTACTACTTCTCTCTTTCTTTATTTATTTTTTTTTAACCCAACCAAGGGGGCTGTGATTTAAGAGAGAGCTCGAATGCATAAATAAGAGAAGGCAGTCCACTCAAGTGGAAAGGAAGTCCGTACAATGAAAAAAAAGCCCGCATAAATGTGAAGGGAGCCCACACAATTAAAAAGAGATGACCACGTAACCGGAATTCGCAAAGGCAAATAGATAAAAAAAAATTTCTATAGCCTTTTTTGGTATTCACCAAGAATAAGAATAATTTTCCATGAAAGCTCTGAAAATATTAGGAAAATTACATGCTTTTTGGGCTACTCAAATGGAAAGATCATTATGGCGTATGCCAAACCAAATGTACATGATGATGTTATCTCAAAGATAAACTTAATTTGGTACTAAATTAGTAGTCAGTCCCCTGATTTAAGGAGACAATTAAGGTCAGCCATGTGCATGAACATGTCCAGGAACTGTATGATATACCATTTATTCGACAGTGACCTCTGACTACTATACTTGCTGATGTCCATATCCAGATAACATATTTTATGTTTACATAACAATCCACATCAATGCAAAAATATCTGTCACTATCATGACGCTACTAGGGTCATCTACTTTCACATCATTTGGCCCAACACTTGGAACATGTGGGGTCCACTATTCAAAATTGATCATAAATCATAGGTGAGTGCTTATCCCTATTACCTCGTGTTTGACTTCCAAAAGGAATGTAGGGATGTCAAAATTAACCGTGAAAATCGAAATGTCCTATCAAATCGGCCGTTTGGTCGGTTTATAGATTTTTTTTTAAAACAAAATTGGCCGAACGGTTTTTATAAATTTTTTTTTTCAAACAGTCGGTTTTTATAATTATGTGGAAACTGTTCGGTTAAAACCGAACTGACCGAACAAATTACTACTTGATGGCCCGCCCACTTTTTTTTTTAGAAAATAACTTTTGGCTATTTGTCTTGGTATGTAATTGTATGTAATGGTGATTTTTTATTGTTATTTTTAATGGTGAGGGCTTGAGTGTTCTCTCTTTTATTTTACTTCTTTTTGGAAGATTTTTGTATTTTCTATATAATAGTATCTCTTGTAATTAGTAAGAGGCTTTCTGTGGAGAATACCATGTAGTCAGTTTCATTCTTTTTCTCATTTTTCTTTAAGCTGTACTGTAAATTGACAGTTAAGCATTTTCAATTACTCAATGGATTAATACATCATTGAGACTGATCAGACCATTTTAAACGATCATATCTTATCACTTTTGATGTTCCCCTGATATGCATGGCACGGCAGTTACAGTATTTTATGTCCATGCTTCATTAGTCAGGCACTAGTATTTGGTAACATTGTGGTCTCTTATGCCTTTGAGACATAGCTATGAGATTTTTGAAAATTTTATTATTGAAGCCCAACAAAATTAGGCGCAGCCCATTAACCGAAAACCGACCGAACCGAAATATCGGTTTACAATGTCCAGTATATATACTTTGGTCAGTTTTGGTTATTGTAAAATTGTAAAACCGAAACTTTCAGCCCGGGTGTCATATGTCGTAAAACCAACCAAAAACCGACCGCTTACAGCCTTACTCAGGAGATTTCCAAGATTTCTTTTTTTTATGGTAAAGGATTTCCAAGAGTTATCTTAACTTTCAAGAGGCTATGTCATTCGTAAGAGGGATTATAACGAGAGATATCTTTAACTTAAATCTTTTTTTTTCCTTGAGTGATTCAGAATTCCACAAAAAAGTAAAGCAATAGAATTTCAAAATTTTAGTAGGACATTTGAGGTCTTCTAGATTGCTAAGATTTTAAACTTCATAAAATGTAAGAGGATAGAGGGAAAAAAATCCTAATGTCACAAATTCTAGTAAAGAATCGACGCATTGCCCAAAGATTCCAAAAATCCTCTTTGAAATGTTCATCCAAAGGCCATATGTTATGAAAGGGTTGTTTCTAATCTCGCGCGTATGGAGTGGGGGCCAAATGACACTACAAATGAATCAAGATCCTGTAAGTGGGTATATGCACTATGATCGGTGTGGACCACTCATATCTAAGGCAGGACTGCCCCATAGTGACGTGACAGATCATGATTGATCCACTTATATCACTATGGATTTTAACCTCACCACATCCGGACTCCACCACCAACGTGCCAAATGTCATGAAAGAGGCGAGTCACCCATTCAATATGACTTGCCAAGGCTAATGTGGCTCAATAAAACCGGGTGGGGTGGGGTGGGGTGGCAGCTAGGAATAATTATAAAAGACATCAAGTAGAGCCCACTGTGGTCATTATGATCATCAATCCTAATCCCCACCCGCCGCACTTATTCCAGTTGTACACAATTATAAAAAAAAAATTTATATCGGAGGGTTCCCAATTATTTGGGCTTGACTAATCCCTCCGGGCAAGAGAGAAGCCGGATAAATTCCCATGTAACTCCAATGTAGTAGTGCAGTTTTGAACGTACAACCTCCGATTGCAAACCGTGATCCTAGACCAACTGAACTACCCCTTGAGATTTAATACAATTATGAATTGTACGTACCAAAAACACACCAACATGTATTTCAGTCTCTCTTTAAATTAAAGGGTAAAATGATTTGATGCTAATATTTGACATGCATCTTGGAGTGCCCCACAAGTCAGGCTGTGATTTGTGGATAAAATCACAGCCACCATCAAACAAAACTGATCAACAGTCTGGATAAACCAAATGAGAAGACCCATTTCATCAAAGCCAGAATAATTCCACCTAACACCCACAAATACACATGTATGGTGGCATCCTCAAATAGATGATAATGCAAATTTTCTTTTTACTTTTCTTCCCCACTTGCTTTAACAGATGAGAGTCAATTTTAGTGTCTGTTTTGAAAAATCCATGACAACAGCACAAGATCCACAAGGTCTTGTTTGGACCGCTGTTTTCAAAAATAAATTCAAACAAGTGTCAGCACTCTTCCAGATTAAGATGAAAGAGACAGACACTAAACTTCAAGTCATGTGAGGACGCGCTCGGGGAGACAAAAGGAAGACAGTTCCAGCTACTCCATCCAGCTATTATTTTTGGGTATTTGCAGTTGGGCCTTTGTTGATACTCTGATGGAGCATAGACATCCATGTCCACGCCTATCATCACCGTCTATAATGGCATACGTTCTTCAATCCAAACCATCCAAGTTCTTGTAGAAATTGTGTTCCTCTCTATGTTGATGGGATTTACGGATCTATCTTACCACTTATTCAACAGTGCGTTAGCAAGATTTTTAATCTTACCAATAAAAATGAGCCTAAAGGACCTTTTTGAAACTTTAGTCTAATTAACAAGAGATAATTCAGTTAAGGTCCAAAGTACATTTTTAAGTTTTAAGTTACGATTAGTACATATTTGGTAGAGTTATAAATAAAGAGTTATAAATAACTAAAAAAAATCACAATCTAGAAAGAACCCACCATTTTATCATTTTAAAAATCTTATTAGCTTATTTTTATTTAAAATAATTGTAAATTTTGCATTGCGGACCTCCACTTACCTTAGCTAAAAACAACTTTATAAATAAACAGGCCCCTAAGTTTAACCCAATTAATCAAACTCTGACCCACCAATATGACTGCTTAGGTTTCCACTTGACCCTTTTAAGCTTACCTTTTTTACCTCATTAACAAATGGGTGGGTTCGAATTGAACATATGCATATGGCTAATAGTTCTTAATGACACTCGAAATCGAACCCACCCAAACCATAGTGGCTAGTGCCATTTGAATATATGCCAACTCAGCTGAGTCAGGATGAGTCAAATTGAACTTCCAAAGCATGCCCAAATGAACCCCTTATATGGAGATTTTCTACTTATGGCAGGCCAGTTAGAAAGTGCAAACCAACATGGCCCCTCTGCGAATAGCTCCATATTTGCACGAGTACACATGGTGGGCCCACATTTTACAGGATAATATTCCATGGTAGAAGGTGCGTGTGCAACTGGTGCTTGTCCAGACCGACCCAAACAGCTGCGTATGTAAAGCTTATTTGACTTTAATCGATAAAAAGAGTCAATGAGATGCGGGAGCACAAGAAAATCGTATCCTCCAGAGTCCTTTGATCATCGAGTTCGTACCTTCTTCACCTTCGTACTGTTGTTGTACCTGGGACAGGTGGGGTCCACGTTTTCAAAAGATTAGGTGGGTCCTCGTATATTTTCAGCTTTTTCTGTTTTGGTCAAAATATTCTCAGCTTTTGTTGGGTACTTTTTGATAATTAGTATTATTTTTCTCAAATATTATAATTTTAATTCTTTTACTTATACAATAATAGGCCTAATAAATGAACGACTTTATTAAAAAACAAAAAAAATACCAAAAATAGTTGGACTATTTTCGACTAACATCTTTAATTCAGAGGAATTTTAGTTTTGTCAGACAGTTCAGATTGAAAATCTTGTACCATCCATATGTAATTATTTTTTATATAATGAATTTGCAAAAAAGCCATGATCAAAGCTATTAAATGTGTTTCTACTTTTCTTTTCTTTTGCTTGTTTGACCCTGTTGTAGTAGTCTCTGTTCACGATTGGAAACTGGTTATTCCATCTTATGCTGATGTATTTTTTATTTATTTATTAATATATTATATATCAAACCCTACGTTGCAAAAAAAAAAAAAAAACTACTAAATGTGGTGAGAATAAACGTCACTCGCTGGTTGGGTCTGGTTCTAATCACCCAACAACCTAGCCAACAATCTTGGGTCCTTTCCCTTTGCGTCTAGAATTTTTCTTTAAGGAGTGCGGACCTAAATAGATAGTTTGGTTGTGGGCTCCAACTAAAAATTTTCATGTGGATTTTGAGGGTGGATCCAAGATTCTTTTTGAATTTTTTCTAAATAAACTTAAGATTTTGAGATAGATTTTAGGAGCACACCGTGGTTTGATGGGTACGACTCTGCCCCATGCATCCATAGCATGTATGGGGTTCACTCCTGCACGGTGTAAAAATATAACATGATTTTACTCTCTATGATAAGAAACACTCCCTCGTACGGATAGATGTATTTTCATAGTTGGTGCTGGAAACTAAGGGAGTCTCTAATTTGATGGGCCCTGAGAGAATTTCACGTGAACAACAATAGCAACCAGCAGCCTAACATAATAGCAATTCTACCTTGAGATTTTCAACGATGAGAGAAAATCAAAGAGAGGTCTTTTCATTTCGTAAGTCAAAGTGAAATAATATTTTTCAAGAATCTCCCAATATAAATGAGGTTTATATAAACAAGTAAGATCAATATAATTTTGATTTTTGACTGACTTTAAGTAGCATATTCCTATTTATCAATTCCCTCATTTTTGTCAATTCATTGTTAAGGCACCCCTGTCTATAATAATGTTTAGGTTGGATCATCGATCATCGAACTTGGGTCACATTCCCCAATCTCCACACTGTTAAGTCCTAGAATGGATATTCATGTCACTTGGGTGATATCTTGGAGCACTTACAAATGGGAGCATTATTAGCTAGCAAGGTGTCATCATCATACTCAAGCATTCAATTTAGTAAACTTGAAGAAAGTGAATATTAATGGAAAAAGGAGAGGGAAGTGCTGTCATTAGTCGTCGCTGTCCTCATTCATCAATTCAATCCTTCACTCAGCTTTTCCATCCATTCACCTCGATCTCCACCTCAAAATAAATTGAGAAGCCACCTTTGTGCAGTTTCCAGCATTTTTTATCCCCGGCCCTAAAACCAGCAAGGTTTTGGAATTATGCAGTGAGAGCAATAGCTTTTATGGCAAATGAATAATGGGGTTTGACCGGATTTTTGTGGGGAGCAAAACACATCACAATTCACAACAGCAACTGTCCCATCTCTATGTGATGGTATCACACGTGGGTCAGGTGGTGATCGACTCGTGCTTGTTTGTAGTTGGCGTTGAGAATTATTACTGTAGTCAAGATATGATTCATCATTCTCATGGCAATAAGCTCACCATTCCAGAGGCAGCTGGCAGTGAACCAGTGGTTATCCTTATCATGAAGACTGGGCTCACAGGGCAGAGGAGATAAAGATGGAACCTGCATCAGATGAGGAAGAAAAGAAATAACTCCATTGGCCCACCATCTAAGTTAGCATTCGGTTCGCTGTAATGAAGGCTGGAATGGAATGGTCATTCCAACAGAATGGTCATTCCAGTATTTGGTTCGTAAAAAAGTGGCGTAATGTCCATTACCTCCGAAATCTCATTCCCTTATGTAGAGGAACTTATGTAGAGGAATGGTCATTCCATCCGGGATGCGAAGTATTGGTCATTCCATTCCATTCTTACTTTTTTAGACCAAAATACCCTTCTTCACATCTATACATTATTATTAAAATAATAAAATTATGAAATAAAAGAACTTGTATGGGCCCCACCTATATAATAATATAACATATACATTATAATAATTATTATTATTAAAAGATTATAAAAGAGAAGAACTTGTGTGGGGCCCACCTATATAATAATAATATAATATATACATTATTATTATTATATTATAAAATAGAAGAACTTGTATGGCCCCCACCTATATAATAATAGTATAATCTATATATTATTATTATTATTATAAGATTATAAAATAGAAGAGCTTGTGTGGGCCCCACCTATATAATAATAATATAATCTATACATTATTATTATTTTTATTATTATTATAAAATAGAAGAGCTTGTGTGGGCCTCACCTATTTAATAATATTATAATCTATACATTGACTGAGCCAAAGATAAAATTCTAACAAGGGTATTTTGGTTAGTCTTATGTAAATTTTATTCCATTCCAGGACTCATTCCAGCGTACCAAACGCAGGAACAGGAATCAACTGGGTTGATTTCTCGGTGTACCAAACGCATGAATGGAAATGCATAATCCTGCCTTATTCCATTCCAAACTCATTCCGGTCTCCATTCCATTCCCACCTACAACCATTCCAGCGAACCAAATGCTACCTAAAAAAATCCAAAAAGCTCAAGATAATCCTGCCACCTTAGTAGTGAGCCAATTTACACTATAGTTAAATCAAGGTCTACATCCAATTGATCACTTATTTATGATTTAACACTTTCATACTTGAATGCAGAGAAACTGAAATACACTAGACTCAATCTATGATGAATTCATGATTTGTGATATTAAACATGCTCTATAATAAATACTACAAGGCATACTCCAATAAGGCAAGAATTGCCTTGAGGCGAGCTCCGGTTAAGGCTGACTAGCTACCTTAAGCAGCTAGCGGACTAGCTGCCTTGTCTTTAGCTGACTAGCTACCTTATCTTTAGCTCAGGAAAGGTAGAGCCTTATTCCATTCCCTCCTAAAGTCGGGAATGGCGGCTCGAACATTGACCTTTAGAAGACCTAAAGGGCAAGTTAAAGACTAGATGTTAACTCTTTTTTACGGTTGGAAAGCCGGGGGTAAACGAGACCCTTAAAAAGCATCCTTTTTCATGTCTTTTTTCAAGTATGGGTTAGTGTTCAGTCTATTAGCTACGCCCTAATATTAATCTATTCCGTTATTTCTCTTAAGGGTTTTTCTGACTATGGGTCACTTAGTCACTGCGGCTGTGACCCTCCCCCTCTGTTTTTAGCTATGGGGGAGGGTCCGTACTCCGCTACCTGCGTGCCCCAGTCAGTACCGTTTCCCTGCAGCTTCTCCTTACGCGAAGCTTTCGGTCACTTGATTCTTCAGTCTTTTTCCTTGCTCTTTTCCTTGCGAATACGGTCGTGCTTCGCCTAACGGGAAGCACGCCCTAATACAAGGTTTTTTTATTCAGTTCCCTCTTTCCTTCTCTCTTTTAGCAAATTTGACCTTTAGGCTTTTTTTGCCATCTTCTGCTATCGTATTATAACCACTGAACACACAAATGCCCACAGTCTCGAGTTGCAAATATCGGAGTCGTTCATCACGCGGCTAGCGGTCTAGCTGGTATTGCGATATTCACTATGACTCTTTTGTGTACGAGAAGGCAGTGGTTGCTACCCTATCCTTAACTAATTCGGTGCCCAGTCCCAAAAGGACATTGCCGTAGGAGCTTCCCTTACGTTCTAGGGAGCGGTTTGAACTACCAAGGATTGATACGGTAGCACCTTAAGGGGTTGGGAGCCCTTAAGGCACGCGAAACGACCGACGTTGCCTCCATACCGGGGGAACGGATGTGTTATGGTCTATTAAAATATATAGAGAGAGCAATGACTCTTGGCTGAAATAATCAAAACACACCACAAACTCAACTGAACTGAGGTTATACTCTTTAAATAAATACCCTGCTCAAACGCAGAAGAAGAAAATATCAAATTCACCCATAAAGAGAATAAATTGATGTGAGTCACTCATTTAACCCAACTCATTGCCATCCCTACAGTCTGAATATAACTGCGATAACATGAAAACTTTTATCGAATTAGAATCAGGTTACGTCTCCTTTTGTTCGGCTTTTAATTTCTTTAATTGCATATTGTTCATTTCACTACTTATTACAACCTTTAACAGTGTGCAATTATTCTGTAAATGTGTACATTCCATTGCACTCAACCAGGGTATCAAACACTATATCACCTTGGCCGCAGTTTTATAATCCAGGGAAAGTGGGAAAAGTTTTCTTGAATTGTGTAACACCCCGACCCGCCTTAATCTCATTTTAGAGTTAATTAATTTAGATTAATTGCTTAATGGATGTTTTGATTGTGATTGGACTTGATTAGGTAGAATTAGTGGGGTTTGACCATTTACTAGGTAGATTATGACTTTTGGGGTGTTTTGGATTTTTGTGTGTACTTAGAAATTTTGGGTTTTTAATGCATTGCATAGAGCATTTCATGGGCCTTAACTTTCATGTCTTGACCCATTAAATTCGGATCCATTTAGATCCATTTCCAGCCCACTTAATCAGTCCAAGCCCTTTCTTGAGATTTTCAGTCCATTTTGTGGACTTGCATGCAGTGCTGGAAAAATTTGGCTTAAAGGGCCTAACCCATCCATTTCCTTCCTTTCTTCTTATTCCTTCTTCATTCTAGCAACTGGGAGCTATTCTTCTCTTCTACTCTTCCATTCCTCTTCTTCCTTCATTACTCCCCAGCTGAATCTCCTCTTGCTACCATTTCATCTTCTTCATTCCATTGGGAAAGAGATCATTCCCTAAGCTCAAGCATTCATCCATTCTCCATCATCTTCTTTGGTAAGCTCTTTCTTCATTAATCATTTCCATTTGATTTCTTTCATCCTTGGAAAGCTACAAATCGTGTATGCATCATCTTCTTCCTCATTCATTTTCTTCCATTTCGTTTTCACCATTTTTAGGGCATTTGAGCTTGTGTTTTTGGGGATTTTCGAGTTAAGAAGGATTAGGTGTGAGAGTTAGCTTCCAAGCACCTAAGGCAAGTTAAACTTATACATTTGTATGCCTGATTCCTTATTTGATTCATGAACATGATCAATCTTGATTAGATACCCATCTTTTGCTCAAAAAATAGATTTTTGTGGATGATTTCTCTTGTTAATGTATATGGGTGATATGCATGGCATAATACTAATAATTACCCTTTTATTTGAATTTACTAGTTGTTTATTTTTTCTTAAATGTTCTAATTATAGCATTTTTCTTATTATGCAGGAATTAGAAGGCGCTGAGCATATTTGAGCTTAATTCGGAGAGGTTTAAAGCTAAAGTCCCATTTGAGAAAAGATATACACAAAGAGTATATAGGCTTGTTGGAGGAGAGCTTGAATTTCAAGTTAGAGGTCATGAGTTCAAGACTTGGCACAATTTATTTTTATTTTTGGAGATCGAATTTGGTGGCCCCCACCATATCTAATGGTTGCATTGATGTCCATGGATTGCTAATTTTTAGCAACCATTAGATATGGTGGGTGTGCCAAGTCTTGAACTCATGACCTCTAACTTGAAATTCAAGCTCTCCTCCAACAAGCCTATATACTCTTTGTGTATATCTTTTCTCAAATGGGACTTTAGCTTTAAACCTCTCCGAATTAAGCTCAAATATGCTCAGCGCCTTCTAATTCCTGCATAATAAGAAAAATGCTATAATTAAAACATTTAAGAAAAAATAAACAACTAGTAAATTCAAATAAAATGATAGTTATTAGTATTATGCCATGCATATCAATGGGTTTATTGATGGTTTTTATGAGCATTTTGGAAGCTCAAAGATACTCATGTGTAGTGTGTAAAACCTGGAATGAATGCCTTGAATGGCTTGGAAGGAAACAAGGAAGTTTCAGATTTTTGGAACACAGAATTTGACAGTTCGCTTGAGCGAGCGTGAGTGAACGCTCGAGCGAAGGGCTCTCTGGGAGAGTTCGCTCGAGCGAACTTTTGGTCCGGTCGAGCGAACAGCTCTCTGTCTGGGGTCCGCTCCAGCGAACATCTGGACGCTCAAGCGAACCTGATGCCTGCAGTATGCAGATTTTCCAATGACCATAACTTTTTAACCGTATGTCCGTTTTTGGAGATCTACATACCGTTAGAAAAGAATATATTTTGGATTTTACATAATTGTGACAAATGGACGTTTCCATGAGCCGGATATTGAACCGTAGCTTGTTCTAGTTGATTGGCCTGATAGATGGACCTGTAGGATGTGTACCCTGAACTTTTATCATGACCGATGGTTTGTTTAATTGTGGATATGGATTGAGCAACCGTACCCACAAAAAGGGACCTTGTGTTCTTCGGATTGTAACCGAACCAAATGTGTTCTATTAAGGGATTCGACATCCAAATTATGTAACGCTAAGGGGTCCTTTGTAGCCTGATAATGTCGAGATTCTTAATACTACCCCGAGTTGCACGGTGAAGACCACATGTGTTCCCAAGACCGTAGGCTTGGCTTGATTTCTGTCTTGACTCCGTATATGATCTGTATGTACATGCATTGCATTCCGTTTCCAGTATTCTAGTATGACTTGATCATGCTTCTGTTCAGTTATGTATTTTCTGTTACACATCTGTTATGTTATATTTATTTCTGGCTTTGTTCAGCATATTTCAGTAAGTTCCGATTTGTTATCTATATGTCCTGTATATATATGTCATGTATCTGATTTACGCTGTTCTGCACCTGATCTGTTGTTGTACATTGCACTCTTTGAGTCGGCACCACTTAGCTTCGACCCTATCTAAGTCGGACCCGGCTAAGTGTGGGTTTAGTAAACTTCTGGCCCTCTGCAGATTGGAATTTATTCTGAGGGTAGACCGGCACCCTAGGTCTACGATGGAGAATTCTGGGTACCTCTGTCTCCTAGTAGCACCACCCTGTCCTGTTCTGATATTCTGCTCTCATTTTATTTTCATGCTACATGATTAACTTGAGAGAATATAGCTTGTGTGGATGTGCCAACTAGTACTGTTAATATGTTTATCTGTTATCTATGACTCGTATGTCTCATGCTAATTCATGCACTGATATGCCTAGTGATCATTCCTTGATTTCTTATGATTTATCCCTGTCTGACTATTCATTTGTTACATGTTATATGGAATGTATATGTTTGTCTTGCTTAGCTTAGTCTAATGGTGCTACACTTGGCATTACAGGTGAATACATCGATGCCACTGCCCCGGAGATCCTTGAGGAAGAGGAATCTCTCCATAACGTAGCAGAATGGACTCCTGATGATGTCTTCTAGACATCCGTACGATGAGATTGGACGATAAACGACCCATGGACCGTGGCTAGGATGGCCACATCTTTTGTAGTAGTTTTCATGAGTTGTTTAGTTTTTGGGATTGTAAACTTAACTAACTTACTTCTTCTCTTTCTATCTCTTGAACTTGAACCTTTAAATTTATGCTCATGAACTCTTATGCTCTATACTTTGTTACATGATAAATTATGGATGGACATCTATTTGACAAAATTTATACAGGCATATCGAAAAAAAAAATATAAACCTCACACGTGATATCCTGTGGGTAAATTCCGTACGTGGGGACCTAGAGTCAATGAGTTTGACTCGAATTTCCACGCGAGCGTGTGTCGCGCCTCGGGATGTGTGAAATCTCGGGCTCGGGGCGTGACAAATTGTTTATGGCTGAGAAGCTCAAGGTCATCATTCCAACCAAGGGGTCTGAAATTTGTAAAAAACTGCAAGTTGCAAAAGTTGGGGACTCTCCCTTGTACAAAGATTTCAAGGAAGATGTCTATGTACCATAAAATCTCTCTAAATAGGAAATGGATTTCCTCTTTGGACCAAACAGGAGGCAACGCAGATGAAGGGGCGGTTTCTCTTTCATCCGCACTCTTGCGTGTTGCCTCCTGTTTGGTCCAAACAGGAGATCCAATTCCCTTTGAATATAGAGTAGTTTCATAGTTTTTCTCTCTTTTTGGAGAATATTTTACTGCAAAAAGCAAGTAAACTAGTACTTGTATAGTTTTAAGTTCTTTTAAATTTATCATGATTAATATCATATTCTTTTAAGTTTAGGGCACGTTTGTGCAAGGAAACAGAACTCCCATTTTTGTTGTGTAGTATACTATTTTGTTCAGTGCAATTCTCAATAGGAAATGGAGATCTTACAGTGCTTTACACAAACAAGCTTTTGTAGTTTAGGAGTTTCAATGGAAGAGTAGCAAAGACGCAAAGGAGTCAAAATAAATAAGAAAAGGTTAAGATGATGATGACTGAAAATCACTTCGTGTGAAAGGAAGTTTTATTAGAATTCATTTTTTTAATGAATGTATAGTAATTAATTGTCAAATGAGCTTCAACAAAAGATTATTAAAAGAGGTAAAGGGTGACGATGAGAGGATTGAAGGATATAAGATAGAGCTGAGACGGGACATTGACTTTCTTAGGATTCGAATTACTAGTACAATGGCTAAGTATTCATTTCTCATCAGCCTTTGACCCATTGTCAATCATATGGCCATTTCTTATATCAACTTTGTTATTCATCACTTTCTAAGAATTCAATTACATGAAACTAACAGGCCATTGTGACCCCATGTGAACTTCTTCTTATCTTTAATCCTTCACTTTTGCTCACTCGATGGAAAGTACCGCTTATAAAATTTAGGAATTAAACAAATGGGCCTTAAATAGATTTGGAGTTTTGTTTCATGAGATTCTATTATTATTATCCATATAATATCAATCATTTCTCTTCATGACTAGAAATTAATCAATGTTAATTACACATCACATAATTGAGAATTTAAATTCTTGAATATTAATACATGATTTGATTGCCAAACCACTAATAGATATGTTGCATGGCACCAAGCTCATGCACAGCACTGACTAGGGATGTCACATCATACTGAGATTTTACTCCTTGTACCACTGCAGTTATCAAGTTAAAATGAAATAATAATAATAATAATAAATCATTTAATCATTCATACTGTTGAATCAATAGCTCTTACTGGATTTAGCAAGCGGTAGAAAATTAACCATCCAACTTATAATGGTTTCATCATGTCTATTATGTTCCATAATCAGTGCTAAGATGTAAGGGGGTATGGTCTACTATTTGGCTTCGCCTAGTTTCAAAGGAGTAGGACTTGTTGAAAATCAGTCCAACACAGGCTATACATGATTGCGACCATGAGCTAGGTCTAAATCAATGAATGCCAATATCCAAGTCAAAATTTAAACTTGATGTCGTGGCTAAATTCAAGTTATATTATTACAACTTTTTAATGCCTACATCCTCCACACAAAGTACAACTCAGCATTCAAAATGATCAATTCGATCTCTTCACACCCTCTCACTGTCACCACCAACACCTGTGAGACTTTGAGAAATTTTGAGTTGATGGAGTGGGACACAATGTAAAAAAATAATCGCTCAAAATAAATGCGTGCCTTTTGCATGGAGCATGCAATCCAATCCCCTCAAATCAGAGGTTCTAAGGAACTAGAGACTCCTTGCACATGGTCATGTTTTAGAGAGACCATTCGAACCCACAAGTCCACCGTGATTGGCTTGTGAAACCCAGGACCCTAAATTGTTATGTATGGATTAGATCTCGATTCATGATTTTGAAAAAATTATATCTTAGACACAAGATTTGATCTGAATTTCCACCAAATCAATCCATTTACACCACTATTTTTTTGTTCAGATCAATCAATTCCTCCACCCCATTCCTTGCATCAATAATCTAACACCATGTGACAGAGTGTCAGATAATGTACCATCACCAAACCTTACTTATGAAGAGCAGAAAAAAAAAATCACACTGATTGAACAATCTAAACCGTTGGTTTGTAGGCACCATCTTGGATGGTACACTGCACAGTAAAAGTGACCAAAGATTGGCTTGTGGGCCGCACTTTTTGGATGATTACTTGCAGCATCTCTGTACCCATGCAAGGGCACCAGATTCTTACCTCACATAGAGTGGTACATTTGTAGTATGTGAAGTGAAGGGGGCCTGCACGTCTGCCGGGAGAAAGAATACACCTGCTCCCTTCAAATAAGGGATATAAAAGATTATGACTTTTTTTAAAATAGTGTTGAACAATACAATATTACAAGGGACTTTTACCAAAAAAGTGTTCATATACTTGTATTATACGGATTTAGTGTTAAATACACGGTAATGCCCATTTTGGTGTTCGTACAGCGTTTTCGGACGATAATACCCTTCATATTTCGAACGACATCGTTATTAAGAGAACCCTTTTTTCACTCAAATCATACGTTCTCCTCTCCTCTTTTCCTCTCCGCCTATTTCCCTCTTTCTCCTCCACTGCTCCTTGCTTTCCCTCTCCCTCTCCGCTCCCTGCTCTCTCTTCCCCTCTCCCCGCGTCTCGGCTCTCCCAAGCACTTCCTCTCTCTCAGCCAAGTCTCCTCTCCCAACCCACCAAACCCAAAATTTCTGTTCTGCAACCATCTCTCCCTCTCCTCCCCACCAAATCCAATAGACCCATCTCATCTGTCCACGCCGCCGAGCCCTCCAACACCCCCATCGTCGCCGACAAGCCCGCCAAGGCGGCGCCGCCGGTGGCTCCGACCAAATGGGTCGTCGACAACTGGAGATCCATGAAGGCCCTCCAGCTCTCGGAGTACCCAAATCAGCAGGAACTCGAATCCGTCCTCGAGACCATAGAGGCCTTCCCTCCGATCGTCTTCGCCGGCGAGGCCCGCCATCTGGAGGAGCTTCTCGCTGACACGGCAATGGGGAAGGCGTTCCTCCTCCAGGGAGGCAATTGCGCAGAGAGCTTCAAGGAGTTCAATGCAATCAACATTAGGGACACTTTCAGGATCATTCTGCAGATGAGTGTTGTCCTCATGTTTGGTGGGCAGATGCCCGTGATCAAGGTTTGCATGCATTCTTTTTTTATTGGTTCTTTCTACTCTCTTTTTTTTTGTAATCTAATGTGAAATATGATTAGAATTGTTGGTTTTGAATGAACCCCGGTTTGGATTAGGATAGAATGACTTTTTAGAGTTGTGTGTAAAGGCTTTTTGTGGGATGCAGTTTTTATTGTGAGTAGATTCTGAGACCCAAAATGGAAAGAACCGTTTTTTTTTTTTTTACACTGACATCATAGTTAAAACAGATTTCATGGTGGAGAATCTTGTGGGCAGCAAACAAAAGAAACTGAGAAAGTAGAAAATTAAGATTTGACTATGTGGCCTGCTGCCCACCACTAGCTATAAACCAACCCATCTCATAAAAACTATAAAAAGGCATGAAAGCATGTTTTTGTATTGGT
Source organism: Litsea cubeba (assembly GCA_012931725.1). Taxonomy (NCBI): domain Eukaryota; kingdom Viridiplantae; phylum Streptophyta; class Magnoliopsida; order Laurales; family Lauraceae; genus Litsea; species Litsea cubeba. The sequence continues at coordinate 100,886,684 of CM022945.1, forward strand.
GAAGTGAGAGTGAAAATTGTAGTATGAGAGGGTCCTTTTGTACCAGTTTAGCTGAATGGATGAAATGCTTTGAGTGAGATTCTCTGAGTTCTCTGCAAAGATTTTTTTAAAAGGTATCTGTAGAGAGTGTTAAGTTGTGTGAGTCTAGCTGAGCAGCTCCTCGAATTCCTCCATCAATTGAAACCCACCAGATAATGATGATGACGGCGATGACTTTGATTATGGTGTGTCTAGTTCCACTTCCTCAACTCATCAGATGCTTGATAATGGGCCTGATTGGATAAATCAGTCAGTTTAAATTTGTGTGAACGAGTGCTTAACACACTTGATTTGGAGTTAATAAAAATTTTACATGTCAGGAATCAAATGGCAAAACACGAGGGTAGAATTTGATTGAACGTTCAAAAGCAAAAAAGGTGGATCATCATCATTCATCATAGTTGTTTAAAGCAGCAAAATAAAAAAAAAAGTCCCTTGGTATTAAGTTTCCTCTACGGTGGGGGACTGAATAGAGCTTGTGTAAATTGTGCTCTCAGTTCTCTCTTGGTACAAAATCCTTGTGGAACACCATCCATCTCATGCTAAAAGTGAAAGCATGTTGGTTAGTAGGAGGGTAGGGGTAGAGAGTTGCAGAGAAAAACAGGTGGGTTGAGGGAGATGGAGAGAAAAAAGTGGCAGGTTGGGAGAGGGCAGTGAGAGTGAGACTGTGAGAATTATGGGTGTGGGTTGAGAGGGAGAAGGAGAGAAACAGGAGGGTAGGTTGGGAGAGAGTAGCATAGATGAGGAGGGTTGTTTGAGAGGGAGGAGAGGAGAAAGAGATGGATGGGGGCTGTTTGAAAGGGAGGAGTGGAGAAAGAGATGGATGGGTTTGGAATTTGGATAGAGTTGAAGAGAGTGAATGGAGAGTTGCAGACGGAGAGAGCGGAGAGAAAGATATATATATATATATAGAGAGAGAGATGTGTGGGTTGAGGGAGATGGAGAGAAAAAAGAGGCAGGTTGGGAGAGAGCAGTGAGAGTGAGACAGTGAGAATTATGGGGGTGGGTGGAGAAGGAGAAGGAGAGGAAGAGGAGGGTAGGTCGGGACAGAGTAGCATAGATGAGGAGGGCTGTTTGAGAGGGAGGGTTGGAGAAAGAGATGGATGGGTATGGAATTTGGATAGAGTTGAAGAGAGTGAATGGAGAGTTGCAGACGGAGAGCGGAGAGAAAGATAGATATATGTAGAGAGAGAATAGGATATGTGTATCATTGATATATATATAGAAGAGAGAATAGGATATGTGTATCATTGACGTGGAGTTTTGTAGCGTATATATTACATATATAGAGTCAAAACAATGATAATGATTTATTTCGAAAGATATATGGCTAATATTTTTTGTCCTTGGGGGGCAGGTAAGGGTGGAAGTTCGGTTTTTCGGTTCGGTTTTTGACCGAAACCGAAAAAACCGAAAACCGAAATTTCTAAATATTGCAAACCGAACCAGACCGAATTACGAGTAAAACCGAACCGAACCGAAAATTATTAAACGGTTCGGTTTTCCGGTTTTTCGGTTTAAACCGAATTTTTCAATATCACACAAATAGATCCAAATTGTTGCTATTAGTTACACATCATTTCAATATCACACAAATGAACTCAGTGATTTGCCATTAAAAAAAAATTCAAGTTTCCCCTTTCCCTTTCCCATTGACACATATATATATATTTAATTTAAAATATAAAATCAAGTTCGGTTTTTCGGTTTAAACCGAAAATATTTTTTAAAATCCGAAACCGAACCGTAAAACCGAACTTGCTAAAAATGAAAAACCGAAACCGAACCATAAACCGATAAACCGAACCGAACTTAATTTTACGGTTCGGTTTACGGTTCGGAGTTCGGTTTGGTTCGGTTTCTTCCACCCTTAGGGACAGGCGTTTGCCCCTATAAACCCATTTTTCATTAGTTTTAATTTTTAATTTTTTTGACAAGGATTGTACTGATTGAATTTTGTGTCATCTATGATTTAGATGATACACATCTATAATTGTATATTTTTCCTTGGAACTCTATAGGTAATTCATGTAATAAAATTAGTGTATAGAATTTTAACCTCTCAGGTTATGACAAGCAAAGCCATGCTCCATCTCAAAGAACTGCTGCAATTCTGTCTCGGATAATGGTTGATTCCTTTCAAAGGAAAACATCTCTGTACATTTCTCAATTTTTTGGGAGTTCCATTCTCCGCCGAATGTTTATTGTTATTTGAGTCCTCTTAGAGTGAGGCCTTTTTGGTTTTTTGGTGATGGCCTTTTACTCTTCTTTTGTAATGTTTTTTTTTCCGCTCAGGTTCTGAGTGTTTTTTTTGGACATATTCTCTCTATGTATTTTATGCCTTTCTTAATCAAAACTTAGCAGAGAGAGAGAGAGAGAGAATTAGAGAGAAATTTTAACCATGTTCTCACTTTGTTATCTATGAAAACAGATTCAAGTAATTCCAACAGAGACAATGAAGGCCTCGACGCAATCATTAGCCCTCCTCTGCTATCTCCTTGTATTCACGAGCAATAATTCCCTCTCTAGAATAAATCCAATTTTTCTTGGAGAGCCAACATCACCACCTCTATCATTTGGCAATGCTAATGTTACTGCTACAACTGTATCATCTCCATCATCTTCCAATGCCACTGCTGCTCCTACCCTAGCTGCATCATCCTACAATGTGAGGATTGTGGCTACCCCCCCTGTCATCTAACATGGTCAGAGTTTCGCTTACACCACCTCAGTCAACTCAAAATACTTCTGACTCAATCACACCACCCTCACTTGGATGCGGATATGTCCAGTATTCTCGTGCAACTCTGACAGTTGTAAATTTGTTTGTATGACTGTAGATTTTTTTTTAATTTATTTTTTGTATGTGTTGTGCATGCTGTGATGGTGGTGGTGTGATTGTGGCAATGGATAGATGGAGGGTTTTTTTTTTTTTTTAAGGTTTCAATTGTGGCTTTTTTTAAATGTTAGAAGATCAACTGGTGTAGACGAATTGGTGGGTTTGAACCATCTGAGGAGTCTACATTGATAGACCCAATTAATTGGCGATTTTGAAAATTTTGTGGTGGTTTAACATGTTGCCAACTACCAAGATCTGATTCCCTATGTCATGTACAAGACACTTGTACTTCTCATGGATTACATTAGCCAATGCCTAATACACTTTTAAGCATTGTGCATCAACCTTCTACAGTGTGATAACTCCAATCACAAGTGTAGCTCCAGTTACAAATTTTTTTTTGTGTAGCTCCAGTTACAAGTCTTACAACATATCAAGTCTCATCCGTGTTGTTTAGTATTTGTGTTGTCACTTTATGAGATAACTGATTATAGCAAATTTGGAAACTATATGATAAAAATGGGCCTAGGAACCTGAACCACAATATGGTAGAAATGGACAGATATTACTTTCTATTTGGTATATGCCCTGTGATGTTGTTGGTTTGGGATTTTGAGGCTAGTTGGGAAGTGGGGTTTTCCCATGGTTCCTTGATAGATAATTGGAATGTGACCTTTTTTTTTTGTTGATGTTCATTCAGACCTCTTTGAAATTTAATTTTGACTATCATCCCGTGTCTTTATATAACACCGATATATGTAACACTTATAATTTCCAATACATAGTTTCTATCGATTTGCACTTTTTTTAGTTAGTATCTCTCTTTCCAATAAACAATCTCTCTCTTGATTTACACCTTTTGGGTTAGCATAAACTCCTGAATCTATAACCCCCCCCCCCCCCCCCCCCCCCCCCCCCAACCCCAAAAAAAAAAAAAAAAAAAAAAAACTCACTCTGTCATTTCAGGTATACATTTGTAATAGTTAATCAATAATTTTAATGAATCATTATAATCCATCACCTAATGTGTACTTCTCCTGCCATGTATTTTGCAGATATTTACATTATAGACATGGAGTGATGGTGCATGGGAAAGAGTATCCCATGGAGAAAAAGGATTTTGCGTGATGGGTTGAGACTAGATTTTGCCATATACATAGGTGATTTGTATGAGAATGGTTGCCGCTGCACATGGAATGTTGTCATGTAGAAAGGGTGGTTTGTGTTTGGATGTAATGGGATTGAATGCATTGTAAAGACATGTTGGGATGTTAGTGTTGGAATGTAATGATGTTATAATGATGTTGGGATGTTGGAATGCTACATTTGTAATTGAAACTTGCACTAAAAAAAGTTTTCCTAGATGAAAGCAGTTGAACGTTGAAATGGTGGGTGGTGGAATGACAGTTTTTTTTTTCCTGGATATTGGATGGTGGAATGGTGGTTTTTTCCGAATGAATTCTAAATGTTCATGATAGGTGTCAATCTAAATGAGTATTTTGTGAAATCTGAATTTGTGATCTTATTAATTTTTCTGGAATTCAAATGATTATGAATTCCTTTATAATAATTGTGACCTGTTTTAAATGATGGACCTATTTGAATGAATGTCCACATTGCATTGGAGTTTCAGATGTGTCCATAGATTTGTATTTGAAAGGCATGTAAATACGTTACCACTTTGTATTTGAGTTTCAACAAAAAAGGGTGCTTTTTGACTTTTGCATCCAGCCACTGAAATTGAAGCAAAAATGGAGGGCCATGATTGATCTCTCTCATACAGTTGGTGAGAGTGTCTCTCACATAACACCTCCCTTTTTATTATAATACTTTTTTCTTTAAATTTAACGATGAACCGAATCAATTCATGGATCCCATAAGGTTAAGAATAGCAACAAACATAAGAAAAAACATTTTGGCATTGCAGATGGGATGATCTATAGATGGTTTCTAGGGTGGGAAATCTTTTAGAACTTGAATTCCTACTCATACGAACTTGAATTTTGTGCCCGACATTGTTTTTTGATAACGATATCGTTACCATCTTTTATAGTTTCTTCATCCATTTTTTTTTGTACAACAAGAAAATAATAGTGACTTTATATTGAGATGTATAAACAATAAGAAAGACTCACAATTTTACTCAAAATCTAGTTTTCAAGAAATTTCTGATAGCGATATCGTTCAAATTATTTATTGGTTCTTCGTCCATTTTTTTTCTCCAAGAACAAAATGAATCGGACTTTATAATGGGGTGCATAAACAAAGAGAAAGACTCACAGATTTGGCTCAGAAATGCATTTTCCTAATAGGTGAAGTGAAGGTTCGAACCCTCAAAATGAGGGTTCGAACCTTCGAACTTTCTAGAATTTGGCCCAGGAAGGCAGTAAAGTGAAGGTTCGAACCCTCAAGATGAGGGTTCGAACCTTTGGACTCTCTTGAATTTGGCCCAGGAAGGTAGTGAAGCGAAGGTTAGAACCCTCATCTTGAGGGTTCGAACCTTCACTTCCTGGCGGTCCTAGGCCAAATTCCAGAGAGTATGAAGGTTCGAACCCTCGTTTTAAGGGTTCGAACCTTCACTTTACTGCCTTCCTGGGCCAAATTCCAGAAAGTTCAAAGGTTCGAACTTTCATTTTGAGGGTTCGAACCTTCACTTCACCTATTAGGAAAATACATTTCTGAGCCAAATCTTTGAGTCTTTCTCTTTGTCTATGCACCCCATTATAAAGTCCGATTCATTTTGTTCTTGGAGAAAAAAAATGGGCGAAGAACCAATAAATAATTTGAACGATATCGCTATCAGAAATTTCTTGAAAACTAGATTTTGAGTGAAATCGTGAGTCTTTCTTACTGTTTATGCATCTCAATATAAAGTCACTATTATTTTCTTGTTGGACACAAAAAATGGATGAAGAAACTATAAAAGATGGTAACGATATCGTTATAAAAAAAAACAGTCGGGCATAAAATTCAAGTTCGTATGAGTAGGAATTCAAGTTCTAAACGATTTCCCACCCTAAAAACCATCTATAGATCATCCCATCTGCAATGCCAAAATGTTTTTTCTTATGTTTGTTGCTATTCTTAACCTTACTTATGGGATCTATGAATTGATTCGGTTGGGTTCATCGTTAATGCTGCACTGCTAAAAAATTTTTATGTTTGTTGCACCCATCGGCAATGGAAGCTCATTGGTTACAAGACAAAAGATTGTCGTTGACACCTAACTCAAGCCTTGAAAGAGTCAATTGAAACCTGACGTCATCTATTGAAGGAATTAGAGAAGTCTTTGAGGCACAAAACCAACTTATGCGTGCACATATCAAAAGCGGAAATTTAAGAAATATGTAATTGAAGGTTATATGTCATGTATTGGTGATCACGTGCTATATTTTAGTTTACATATCATTCTGGGTGTAAATGATATTGTGAATGGACCTGTGTGTATGTAGTTGAGAACATGAACATCCAGTGTAATATGCTGTGATCAGCTGGGTGAATGAAACATTTGTCACACATGACAAATTTTAGGCTTCCTTACAAAACTCGTCTTCTTTGAATGTGTTAGAAAATGCAGATTTGAAGGGTTAGGTTTGATTGAACTGCTTGGTATTAATTCTTGGTTACTTGTAAATAGAGAAACGTAATTCATATATAGTCATTTAGCCATTTAGCAAATCTGAACCCACTTGGTTGAAAAAGTACACGACTGCAAAACTAACCAAACGCGATTGTTTCCGTCCAAAATAATGCAGATTTAGAGTGTGCCATTTGGTCTTTGATTCCCAAAATTTCAACCAGAAAATCCATCGGGAAGTGGACTAACCAGCCCCCTAAACAGGGGTACTCGAACATATTTTCAAGAAAACAGCAGATCTAAACCCACTTGGTTGAAAGAGTACGTGACTGTAAAACTAACCAAATGAGATTGTTTCCGTCCAAAAAAAATACAGATTTAGAGTGTGCCATATGGTCTTTGAAACCCCAAAATTTCAACCAGAAAATCCTTCGGAAAGTGGACTAACCAGCCCCCTAAACAGGGGTACTCGGACATGTTTTCAAGAAAACAGCAAATCTGAACCCACTTGGTTGAAAAAGTGCGTGACTACAAAACTAACCAAATGCGATTGTTTCCATAAAAAAAATGTAGATTTAGAGTGCGCCATATGGTCTTCGAAACCCCAAAACTTTAACCAGAAACTCCATCGGGAAGTGGACTAACTAGCCCCCTAAACAGAGGTACTCGGACATGTTTTCAAGAAAACAGCAGATCTGAACCCACTTGGTTGAAAAAGTGCGCGACTGCAAAACTAACCAAACGCGATTGTTTCCATCCAAAAAAATGCAGATTTAGAATGGGCCATATGGTCTTTGAAACCCCAAAATCTCAACCAGAAACTCCATCGGGAAGTGGATTAACAGGGGTACTCGGTAAGCTAAAAAAAAGTGTTGGTGAATCCCAAAGGTTCGAACCCTTACAGTAAGGGTTCGAACCTTTGCTTCGTAACCTTTCTGGGCCAAACCCCAGAGACCACTAAGGTTCGAACCCTTACAGAGTTACAGTAAGGGTTCGAACCTTCACTTCGTTGGTCTCCTGGGCCAAATCCCAGAGAGCATTAAGGTTCGAACCTTTGCACACAGGGTTCGAACCTTCACTTCTTTGCCATCCAAAATTTTTGAAAATACAATTTTGGGTGAAATTCGTGAGCCTTTCTCATTATTTATACATCTCATTATAAATTCATTGCCATTTTGCCGTTGCACACAAAAAACGTACCAAGAACCTATAATTAACAGTAATGATTTCATTATCAAAAAATGATGAAAATAAAATTCTGGATGAGATTCGTTAGTATTTCTCCTTGTTTATGGTTCTCACTATAAAGTCATTGTCGTTTGGTTGCTCAACACAAAAAATGGATGAAGAATCTACAAATAATGGTAACGATATCGTTACCAATATTTATAGTATATTCATCGATTTTTTGTGACAGACAACCAAATTACAATGCCTTTATACTGAGAAGCATAAACAAGGACACAACCAAACGGTATTATTCCCCTTCAAATTACTCTCTCCTTCAAAAATTTAGAAAAGACATCTCTTGTTAATGTTATTGATATGAGTAACAATTGGGTCACTTCTCTTATAGAACATTAAGAGGTTTTTATGTATGACCATTGACTGGCCATTAATTTTTTCCCCCAACCAGACAGGAGGGAAATGGACAATGTGGTTTATAAGTCAACCGGATTTCTCTTTTTTGGAGTTGTGGCACAAAAAAGTAAACCTACACAATGTGAAGAAAACGAAGAACTGAGATTTTCCATATCAACGTGATACGAAACTTCCATTTGAGCAGTTAAATGCAACCAAAGTTAACTGCAAGTATCAGTTACATTCGACCATATAAATGTAAGGTTATAAATTGATCATATATAGGCCGGGTGGTCATACAGGCCATGAGGTTCCATGGTAAAGGACCAAGAACCTAGATCATGATCCAATATAATCTAGATTGTTACGCATTTGTTACATTGATTGCAAATCAAGACTGATTTGGTAGCAGGTCTGTGAAGGCTATGGTATAGACTTGTCCTTTCAAAAAAATGGCTATGGTATAAACCTGAAACCTATATTCCATTCCCCTCATTCCATTTCATCCTGTAATGTAAAAACTTGTAACATTGGTCAACAGTCCATTATGTTCTGTTTCTACAACATTCATTTTCATACATTAATTATAAATCATGACACAACAATTGGATACAAAGTGTTATATCCAGTCCAACATACAAAGTGAAATCATGAGTCTTTCTTATTATTTATACATCTCAATATGAAGTCACTATTATTTTCTTGTTGAACAGAAAAAATGGATGAAGAAACTATGAATGATGGTAACGATATCGTTATTGGAATATAACCTCCATGAGCCTTTTTCTTGGTTTATGTATTTCAATATATAGTCAGGGCCAATCTCATTGCTGAACGGCAAAAATTGGAATAAAAAAGTCTAAAGAATTGTAACGATATCGTTATAAAAAAATTTTAGAAACCACTAATCTCTGCAACACAATTGCTCCACAAACATCAATTTCAGTACAAGGTATTGAAAACTGATTTGGGATACAGAACAAAACCAGAACAGGCTTTTCTACATGACAAATGGGTTGGAAACATGGAGTTGAAGAGGGTAAATTCAAATGGCCTTTATTTCATTTAAAATTGTTAGATAATATGCTTACAAAATTATGGAATGTTTGGAACACAATAATTATTCTAGCACACAAAGGTCATACACCCTTTACAAGTAGATTGGCTTCAAACAGAGGGCAATCCCTCCCTCATACAAAGTATACCCGATAAGGACCGCTTGATTTGCTTCCATATGTCGGCTTCAACATTTCAAATCTGAACAACGATGTGGACAAGTTGAAGTTATATCTCATCCAAAAAAAGAGGAAAATGATGATTCATCCTCTTGGAGGTAGATCTCTACATGTCTGTCTATTATGACCACGCTTTTTGCAATGGAAGCATGTTACTTGTTACTTCATTGTCCTCTGTTCGTATCCATAACTTAACCATTAGAAGTGACATCAGCCGGTACAATGATAATCCTGCCAAATCCAGTTCAAGAATCAAAATTGGCAAAGATGCAAACTAAAAGATAGAAAAAGATAATCAGTTGCAACATAAGTACCACAAATATAAAGCTCTAATCAACTATGTTGATTGAATGCAAGGAGGAAATGTCATATTTCAATGTGACAACACAATTTTTACAAGAAGGTAAGGATTAAGACACAAAATTAAGCCATATGATCACATTGAATACAAACTACACTATTTACATGAAAAAAGATTTAAGAATGACAACCATTTATATTTTTAGGAACAAATACACCTAAGCAAAGATGAAAAACTTCATAACCATGGTCATGCCCAACCACTTACTTTACTGTATGTTTTTTTGTGGATAAGAGATGTTTCCTTCAAAAAGAGAAGTTTCCTTGAATCGGCCTACATCACCTTTGTGAAATCCTTTAATTGGGACATCAAATGTGATTGTTGTTGGTTAACAACAAATCTGATTGTTGTTTCTTCTGAAGCTAGTGGAAGAGACATCTTCCATTGAGACTGTCAATTTAGAATTGAAAAGTTCACTGTGGGATTGTGACAAGGCCTAGGATCATCACTACTTGCTCTATTTGAGATTTCTCCCTCAAAAGACCTTTTTTTAATCAATCTTTTTCTTCTAGCCTCATTTCAACCTTTTGACTTCTTGATAGTTTCTGCCAAAAAACATTTTATGAAATGTTTCTTGCATCTGATTCCATTCTAGCAACTAATAGTGCTAGTAGTGAAAATGCATACAAAAAGTGAACATCAACAGCACATCTGACCACCTTAAGAAGCAATGAAGCATCCAATTGAAAATCAAAACTGAGAAAACATGAGCTGAGTATACCACAGAGCTGAAAAAAAATCCCAACCACGTGTCCAAGTCATTCGTCTACAACTGTAAAGAAATTCCTCCAAGTCAAAAAGAACATTGCAAGGGAACATCAATTCGGATCAAGACAACTGCCACCCATCAGTACTACCGAAGCCAAATAAACTCAACTGGGCAACCAACGAGTTCATCTTGACTCACAAGAACTTCTTCCTATTACAGTAGAAATGTACTGAAAATACTGTTTTCAAAGATCCACATGACCAATTCGTTTAGCCAAGCTCCCAAAAGGGTTCTCTCTAATTCCTCACTCTGCAGTTAGTTCTTCAAAATGTTATAGATCATTCAAAACCATCAATTTGGAGGGCCATATATTAGAATTGACATATAAGAACACAAATAAGGATAAAACACCAATTGGGTTGTCTTCTAATGTCAACACCAACTCAGACTACATATCATAAAACATCAAATTAGAGAAAATTAAGCACCGATGGTGACTCACATGCCCAAATTGTTAGATATGAACATATAAGAAGATAATAAAAATAAAAATAAAAAACCCAAACTGGTTATGACCCAATCCCAATTCTGTTACAAACAACACATAATATAACATCAAACTGAATAAGGAGGTGAAATGGGTGAATCCAAACTTCTGGAAGTATAATATCAAATATATGATCAGAGTTCTATGAAAAGCAGATGATGTCCTAGGATAATGTGGTTGGGGAATTTCATTATTGGCTCCTCAATTATGCATTATCATTTATATATCAATTCTACATTTAGCTGTCTCATTATTGATTCCTTTCACTCCCATTTACGTTTCATTCACAATTAAAGAGACCATTTTATGAATGAGATAATAAAAGGTCAGATTTGTGACTTAGCACCTCATTATATATATAATGAGTTTTCTCCATCAACAGTTTTCTTGATTGATCAGAGACTCCTATCTTCACAATATTGCAAACTTAGGTTTTCTGCAAAAGCTAGTTTGCAGATTGGTGTGTGCAAGTGCCCTTAAAGTTATGACGACTCACATGTGATATGTCAGGTGTGATCAGGTGGAGATGGAACTATAAATTGGAGGTTGGGGTAAAAAGAAGTCTATGAGTGAGAAAACAGTTGATGACAGAATAGATAATTGCAGTGGCTGTGGCAAGGCTATGAAGGCTCTATGTGGAATAGATATTGGACGTGGAAGGCAGGTGTGATCAGGCGGTGATGGAATTGTAAATTGGAGGTTGGATTGGCCAATTTGTAAGGTGGGCTAGCTTTGTTACAATGATAATTAAGAAGCCTTGCAAAAAATGATAATTTCCCACCATATACATAAAGTGCATTTGATATAATCAAAGAGATAGACAAGATCAATGAAAGAATTCATCTCAACACAAATCTTGTTTGATGACAACCTCCTTCCTCCTGTGATAACCAAAGATCCTATTATCCTAACAAATACAAAGACAGTTCCATTACAAAGAGAAGCAGAGAACCAAAAACAAGGTCTCCAAACGTATTAAAAAAAAATCAAATATTGATAACAAATTGAAGTGGTAAGTATCAAAGATCTTGTTCATATCAGGTAAACATGTATTAGCACATAAAAAGAAAGAAGAAAAAATAAGTTGACAAAGTTAAAGCATTGAAATTGATGCCAATACACTCACCATCTCCCTTGAGAGCAAGAGGAGAAGCTTCTTCGGAGAAAAAACGTGCTGGAACAGCATGATGGTGTTGCAGAACATTGTCAACAAAATAAAACTATGAAACCAGAAGCATCAAAATAAACATAATTAGGCAAGCAGGTAACATGAAAAGAACAATCTAAAAAGAAATTGAGCAATGTGAGTACAAATACATACAGACACTAGTAACAATAAAAACAATAAGCATTCAGATAATGAAAGTACCAGTGACAGATCACAGATATAACTCATGTTTGTATCACTTGTATCGGATTCTCTTGTTTGGTGATGCAAAACAGTTTCCACACTGGAATGTGTTTCTACTTCTTATGTAAGACTGCAGAACATGGCTCTCAACCTTTTGGTCTCGGTCTTCTTTCCCCAAAAGATATCAAATTTAAACTTAACATATCATTCTACCATGGAAGTCAATGCCATAATATATTCAAGAAATAATGGACCCCATATAAATCAAAACTGCAATATATGTATTTAGGCATTCACCCTCTGAGAATCGATTGCTATATACTAACTGATGAAATCTCAATCCAAACAACATCAAATCAGAGATTGAGAGGTCTTTTTTCAGATAGGGCATTTCCACAAACACATATAATACGAATAAGAACAGAAAGAAAGATGCATTTCTTTCATTTTGAAATCGATAACCTGTTTGGATCTGGATCGATTTAAAAGAGACGAAAAGGAATCGCTGCCATCTTTCTCTGAAACTGTTCCACATCAAAGTAGAGGCAATATAGAACTGGGACTACTAAAGTTTCTTTCCTCTTTTCACTCTCTGCAGTAACTTCATTTACATTCCAAATCTCATTTACCTATTTTCCTTTATATTCCACTTATGCTAGCAAGATCATTGGTGTTGTCTAGATTTCCAACACTGGGATTTGGATAAAAGATGGATCCCACCCCTAAAACACAAAATTTTTAAAAGGGAACAAACACAGAGCTAATCCGGTCCGAAAGAAAGAAAAAACACCATCCCAAAAAAACACAAAAAATAGAGAATCCTTGTCCCAGCTATTCCATCCCAACACCCCAATTTTCTCAAATACCCACTTCATGAGTTCTCGAAAAATCGTGACTCGGCTTTACCCCCACATGGAAATCTCAGATCCAACCCAATCCCAACGGAGATGCAGAACTACTTAAATGCGTGTAAATCAAAGAAAAGGGGAAGAAGATAACATCATAAGCTGTTGAAAAACCAAAGAAAGACACGAAAACAACCAAGACCCCGATGTGAAATTGTGTCAATGAACCTAGAAAACAAATTCAGATGAGAAAAGAAGCTCACGGGATCGCTTGCAAGAGGCGATACATCCGGTCAGGGACTTCGAAAGCATGCCAAGAACCGGCCCAAACGATTTTCATGGCTTCCACATCGAATTGGGCTTTGTTCCTTTCATGTACTAGGTGATCTACTTCCTCCATTGCCGGCTTCTTCTTCTTCTTCTTCAAAATCCACCGAATAAAATAAAGTGAATTGACCTGATCTTTGTCTTTCTACATGTAATGTAGATGACGATGTCGTTCGAAACAAGAAGGGTAAATGTGTCAAAAATCACCGTACGAACACTAAAATGGTCATTTTGGTGTATTTCACACTAAATCTGTATAATACAAGTATAGAAACACTTTTTTGGTAAAAATCCCATATTACAAATAAGGGTATTATACATTGGATTTTAAATTCTTTTTTCAATTCTATTCAATTTATGAGATATTGTACAATTTATATGATATCGCACAAACGGTTCGATATCCCTCTTATATTTCTCTCCATTTCCATCTCGTAAAACATTAAACCTCTTTTTTATTCCTGCGACCTTCCCGTTCCTACTACTTTCTCTATCTTTAAAAAAAAGTTCCAATAAAGTGTAGTCTTTCATTCTCTTCACCTAAAGATGATTCATTCCCAAAAAGGGTACATAGACCCCATAGTTTTACAAGGTATTGATATTGTGGATCAATCCCTTGTCCTCGTTATAAAGTTATCACAACAGGATAGTGACCAAATGGAAAAGAAAAAGGAAGAGTTGTGGAGAAACCTTGAAATACTTTTGGATAAATGAAAAAGCAATGGAGAAAACCTATTGAAAACCTTTTTTAACGATGGAGAAAGTACTAGAAACGAAGAAAGTCGCATGAAGTAATAAAATTTTAGTGCTTTAGGAAATGGAAACAAAGGAAAATATAAGAGGAAAATCAATTATTTTCACCTTCAGTTTGTGCGATATCGCACAAATTGTGCAATATCGCACAAAATGGGTAGAATTAAAAAAAGAATTTGGGACACATGATAAGATAAGGATCTCCAAACCATCACAAACGTTCAATGATTGCACAAACAGGCTCACATTATAGTTCGATAATAGAAAAAAGAATTCTTTTTTCTTTTTTTTCTCTCTCTCGCTCTTTAGAATTTTTCTCATGGAACCAAGATGGCCCACTCAGACATATGTAAGCAGTTTCATCAGTTTAATATTTTCAATGCATGCATATCCATCCATTCATCAACAAGCTATCCGATATATCCATGCCAGCCATGATGGTAAATTATTCTGCATATGTGTTAGACCCCGTCCCGAGTTAATCAAGATTAACTCTAGGTAATCAGAATTAAAGGTAATTAACCATATTTAATAAAGCTAATGGCAATAAATGATTAAATGTGATTGAGAATTAGCCTAAAATGCATGATTTAGGCTTAATTAAATGGTAATGAACGAGATTAAGTGAATTGGATGAGTTTGAGACTCAAACAATGAAATTGAGGACTTTTATTTAAATACGAATCTTCGCGTATTTTGTCGGATACAAAAATTCTTGATACCAACACGCGTATCTCGAATAGTACGTTTACTTTCATAAAAGACTTGAACTCATTCGATGAGAAACGGATCAATGACTCTTCATTTGACTTAAAATGAAATAAAACAGAAGGTGGAGGACTTAAATGCAAACCAAGGCTTATATAAGCTTAAGATGAGCTCATTCAACTCATCTTTACTCAAAACCAAACCCTAGGCCTTCCTTTTCTTCTTCTTCTTCTATCTTCCTCATCTTGTGTCAAGAGTGGAGCTTTGGCTGTGCTTTTGAAGAGAATTCATCCACTTCATCTTCTTCAACTTCTTCTTGATTTCTCTTTGGAGTTGAAACTTGAGAAAGGAGCTTCAATTTGGGGGATTTCATCTCAACAAAGCTAACAAAGAGGCTTTTTATTAAATTAGTCTTCAAGAGAGGCAAGTATACTCATTTCTATTGATATATGATGTTTTAGGAGTTGTTGGAACTCAAGATGCTCAATTTCAGAAAATTGCTTCAGAAATTCTGAAGCTCTGGAATTCAGTTCTGGGACAGCTAGCTAACCGAACCCACCTAGGTTCAGTTTCACAGAAAAATCAGCTTCTGGAAAGCTGACCGTGAGCTGACCACCGAAATTTGGTTAGCTGAAATCGAGTATTTGGCTAGCCGAAAGGTGACCGCCAAGCTGACCGAAATTATGGTCAAAAATTACATCAGAAGACAAGCTTCTGGAAAGCTAACCGTAGGTAGCCGAAATGATTTCGGTTAGCCAAAATTGAAGCTGCAGGGTGACCGAGTTGATGGAAAGTATCAGAAATTCTGAGACTTCTGGACTATAGAACGCAGTCGACCGAGTGGTCGACTGAAATGTAACCAAATGACCTATCAGGAGTTCCAAAGAAAATGTAGAGTTCTGGAAGGTGAACTGAACTGAGTCCAGTTAATCAAATATGGCATGTCGGTCAACCGAAAGCCAACCGACGAGCTGACCGAACCTATGGAATATTTCAGATTGAAGTCTGATTTTCCTGTTTTGAAGCCTAATTTATCCAGGCTGGTTTTATTAATGTCTAAACCTTCATAGATGTTAACTAAGGTTATCCTAATGCACAAATTATATATATAAAGTAATGTTCAT
This sequence comes from Litsea cubeba, assembly GCA_012931725.1. Classification (NCBI taxonomy): domain Eukaryota; kingdom Viridiplantae; phylum Streptophyta; class Magnoliopsida; order Laurales; family Lauraceae; genus Litsea; species Litsea cubeba. The sequence continues at coordinate 100,902,680 of CM022945.1, forward strand.
CAAGAATAACTCGTGCATTAGATAACGAACGTTTCACTCAATTGGTTGGTTTAGAAGTCTGGATAGGATTTGAATTGATTTCCTCGTCTAACTTAATATTATAGTTTCTTAAGCTCATTATTATTGAGCTACACTGACATAATGCACTGAATTAATAGAATTAATGAACAGTTATTAAAGGTAACAATGTAATGAATAATCCTACTATAGTAGGTGTATTGGAGCGTTCCAGAGCTTCATGGTGATACTAGTGATCTCTGATCAAGACACTGGTAAATCTCACTCATTTGATAAGTCATGTAATAGAAAGAGTACTCATTGAATAACACTAAATGACTAACTGAAAGGAATGAATATGAATGAATATGAATGATTAGTAATTGTATTTACAAATACAATGACTGATTCCGTTGAAAGAACTAAATTAAGATGAAATGAATACTACTGTAATTGTCATAAGTAATTATTATTAGTTGACTCTAATGTTAATGGCATTGAATTACGTAGAACTGTTAAATTGGTAAATTGACAGGTTCTTATATATGATTCATGTACTATCGTAGAATTGTGTATACATTGTTGAACCGTCGTGTTCACAGTGTTATTGATGATATCACAAGCCAAGTTGCCCGTGCCGGTCCTACAGAGGCCGCACCGCCAGCGGAGGAGGCTCATCCGATATCTCCAAAAGGTCTGGTCGAATGGACTTAAATCGGAGTGCGAGTGAAATAGAATTAATTGGTGACAGTTATTTTGAGAAATACATTTATAAGTCTTTTGGAATGTAAATAGAAGTCCCTTGTATTGTATTTGAATATACAGTGGTTGACTTTAATAGAAAATAGAATATGTATATTGAACTTTACATTTAGTAAAGAACTCGTATTGTATGAAATGTTTTCGTCAATGTATATATTCCGCAAATTTTATACATTTGACATGTTCATGTGATTGATATTCCTTGTGGATTTCGTTTTAACTTTATGTTAATTCGGAGTTTACGGGGGTAAGTATGTGATCGCGACTCGGAGTTTGTTCGAAGTAATCAAATCTCGGACCCAGGTCGTGACAATATGTGAGGCCCACACCATTGATGGACAAAATGCCCCAGATCCAACAATATTTTTCATGAATCACAACAGTGTCACTTATTTTAGGAAAAATCATAAAAGCCCAAATTCAAGGACCCAAAGACACTGTGCCTGAGATCATGTTCAGACCCAAGCCCATTTGGTAACTTCACTTGGGGCATGTTTGCCAATTTATTAGTTAAGTTAAAGTGAAGTAAAGTCTCCATCTCAAATCAAGAGATAATAAAAATCTAAGGGAGTCTAATCATAATGTGATGCCTTTTTATCTTTAATGGCTTGATAATGAATCTTTTTTACTTTATTTGGTAAGAAGTAGACTTTTTATACTTTAGTAGCCTAAGAATGTTTTTTTTTTAATTTTTTTTTTTTAAAGGAGGGGGGATTTTGAATTTTTGTTCTTTTGATATGACCCCTCATCTTTTAATATAGCTTAAATGAAGGCTTCGCCTCACTTTACTTTAATAGTTAAGTTACCAAACAAAGATGGGTTAGGTCCAGGGGCGGATGAAGGGGGGGCCCGGGTGGACTGCAGCCCACCCAAGATTTCAGCCCAATAAAAAAAAAACCAGTTTCCCCAAGTGCCTAGCCAACTGAGCCAAGGAAGAAAAAAAAAAGTTAAAAGCTATTGTTTGTCTTTTGTCATACTTGTCAAGATCTATTGTGAAGACTTTTTTTTTTTATTTTGAGTAGTATAATAAAAATGATCACACTTTTGGTATGATGCTTGTAGAAAATGAATTATGAAGATAGTACATAGATAGTTTTTTGTGGGACATTGTTGCTATTTTTTATAGTTTTTGGTGAGACATTGTTGTTATTTTTTTAGTGTAACTTAAGTGCAACCCCCAGATTAGAAGTCCTGGATCCGCCCCTGGTTAGGTCAGCATACCCAAATACAGAGATGATAGACCCATGTGTTGTAATGCGGATATCTACCTTCTCCTTATGGTTTACCACATTAGGAAATGGGTTCGAGATATGACCCCAACAAAGAAATCTAGTATAGTAATAATAATATGAGTTTATAAAAGATATATTGTTTAGTATAGATTTGTAACTTAAATTGTAGATATAAATCCAAACTAGGATTTAAATAGAATCAGAACAGTCGGGTATGAATATCAGGGTTGAAGGTATCAGACACAAACCCAAATAAAAAGTAGGCAGTCTGTATCCCTATTGTAATCAGCTCTATCAGCTCAGAAAGAAAGGAATTTCTAGAACTTTCTAGTAAAGAAGGCGATGGAAGAGTCTCGAAGAGGTAAAGAGTGTTTTTTTTTTTTTTTGGCCGGGAAAAGAAGAGGTAAAGAGTATTAAAGGTGTTAAGAGGAAGGGCTTTAGAGGAGACTCAATCAGAACCATCACTCACTTTCATTTGATTCAACTTACTATAGTGGGTGGGGATCATTTCCTTTTGACAGCCCCCTGCAGTGTGCATATATTCAACTTTGATAGTGAAGCATTACTTTGAAATTTTAGGAATTCGATGTCGATTAAACTGCTTTAGCCACAATGCAGATGGCAACTTGACAAGTAAAATATCCCATACAAAAAATTTGTTCCTAGGTACAACTGTACAAGTATTCCAATCATATATATCCTAGCTTCACTATGCAATTTGAGAAAAACCAATTGACTCATAAGAGCATGGAACACACACAAGACAATGCAATCCTTAGGATCCAAGGAGAAGTTTAAAGAATTTCATGAACCACTGTGTTTCCATAATTTCACCATAACTTTCATTAAATGAAAATACTACATTTATAAGCAAATACTTATAACTAATCTCCAACAACGTTAGTGGCCCAAGAGCAAAAGAGCACAGTAACAAACAGGATCCAAAGCTATAACAATCTCCACACTTCACAAAACAAGTTCCATTCAACTGCGCAAAATCCAAAACAGACAGCTTTGCAATCTCATTACACTAGTTCAAACTCAAGGAGCACTTGAATTAGGCTTGCTGCCATATATATTATTTCCTAACTTATCAACATATATTGATACAGATCTGATAAAGTTAAAACTAGAAGCTCTCTACTCTCATCACATTTTTAACATCTAACAGCAGAGCAATTAGATGTCCCTATAGGCTATATGGATATCAATAAGACATAACACTAACTATACCTTAGGATGGGAAAGAAATTTTTTAAGTGACCCATTTCCATGTACTTGTAACAAACCTTCCAAATCTGTCATAGCCTCAATGACAAACGAACTATCAAGAACGCAAGCTCATGGATGTCTCCGGCGGAATATTCCGGTCACATGATCATGCAACCATTGGGGTTCTCATCACTGAATAAGTTGGTGTAAGACTCCCCCGCCGGTGGATGGGGCATGTATGGGACTGCATAAGGCGGCGGCCGGGCATACATTCCGTTCTGCCGCTGCTGCTGCATCATTGCAGCAATATATTGTTGCTGTTGCTGGTTGTATGGGTTGCCGGCGGGGAATTCCGGCCCAGCTCCTTGAAAGTACCCGCCTGCATTCATTGCTGGTAGCCCCTGCACCGGAATATTCCCCATCTGACCGATTGGCATATTTCCCATTTGACCCAGATTGGCACCACCACCACTTAGATTCATCCCATGAAATCCATGGCTCATGTTGGGCATTGGATGGCCCATGTGATCATCTTTGCCACCACCACCTCCTTTCTTACCACCAGCAGCAGCACTATTGTTCCCACCATTAGTGCCATTAATGGCAACCTTGTTATTACCAGTGCCCCCATTACCTCCATTTTTATGATCCTGGGCCCCACCATTTTTACCCCCATTTTTGGCAACCCCAGCTCCCCCACCTTGACTTTGGCCCCCCTTCTTTCCACCATTGCCATCTTTAGCATCAGTATTTCCAACCATGGCCTTGTTCTGGACTTGCACATCTCCAGCACCACCTTTTTTGCCATTTTTAGGGGCACCCATGAGCGGATTCTGCTGGTTCATGGCAGCCTTCTTGAGATGGGCCTTGACCTCATTAGGGTCCATATCAAAATCATCATCATCAAACCCACCATCATCCATGTCATCATCATCATAGTCATCATCAAACCCATCATCGGTAACATCACCATCATCCTCAGGCAAGTTGAACTTGACAGATTTCTGGGTCTTGGTGGGCAGCTTCAGGTCCTTCAACTGAGGCAGCTTCATATCTTTCAACCCTTTAATCTTCTGTAGCAGCTGTTGCTGTTGCTGCTGCTGCTGCTGGCCCTTTAGATCTTTTCCACCCTTTTGAGGTTTCCCACCTTTGGGACCTTCTCCATTGTCAATTTGCAGGGCTTGGAGCTGCTTGTTGAGCTGAGGATTCCCACCCTTTGAGGGCCATAGCTCTGCATGTTTGCCATTTTTCTGAAGCTTTTTTATGAGAGTATTTGGATCTACGTTCCCTGCAACTGTCACCTTCCCCTGTTCTGCATCTATGTTGATGGTATACACCCCTGAAAACCCAACAAAAAATTTCCATTGGATATTGTTTTGTTAAAAAAAAAAAATGGAAGTCCAAAAAAATCAAAAGAAGAAAACCCATGACAAATAAGAAATGACAGCAGGAAGTAAAAACGAAAAAAGAAAATACCTTCAATCTTCTGAAGCAGTTTCTTCACCTTCTGCTTGCATCCGTCACAGTGAATGTAAACTTTAAGAACACATGTCTGCACCACCCAAGAAAAGAAAAATAGAAAGCATGTCATGGAGGGTAGTTTTGTAACTAAAAAAAAAAAAAAAAAAAAAAGTCATTCAACATCTTGAGCTTGGAAGAAGGGAAGGGTAGGGAAGAGAGGTACCTGAATCTTCCAAACCTTGCTGTCTGCTTCTTTACTCATTGCGAACACTAACACCCCAAAAGAGAAGTCCTAGAAACGCAACAACAGAGAGAGAGAGAGAGAGAGAGAGAGAGAGAAGAGAGAGAGAGAGAGAAGGAGAATGGGAGAAGTGAGAAGACCAAAGAGAGCTCAAACAAGAAGAGAAGAACCCAAAACTCAGAAAGAGATCTTTCCTTGGTGGTTTTTCTACCAAAGACAAAAGGAAGATGTGCGTTCAGAACAAAGAGAAAAGATAAAGGAGATGGTCACTTTAGTTTATAGGGCTGATAGACAGAAAGAGGCGGTGGGTAGACATTAAAATGCAGCTGCTTCCTTGTATAGCTGTAGTTCAGACTCCAGAGGCCTTTTGTTTTTGTAGCATTCTATGTATTGTGCTTTTTCGAATTCCTTCATAGTTTTCTCTCCATGTGACCCCAGTAGCCGACATTATTACACCTTTTACCAAATTGCTTGAAGAAAACATTAGAACACTTAATCCTCTTCTTATATAACTAAAGGGTTTAAAAATCATCATGGTAAGGATTTGCTAAATCTAACTTAGATGGTATAAGGTTGTGTCCTTGGCTTTGGGGTTCATGTTTGAAGAAGGGGAAAATTTCCATTAGGTCACCTACCGTACTAGATATCTCTCTCTTGATACCAAAGATGCACAATTTCCCTAAACGTTCTCTGTACAGGTTCGTAGCATTTTTTTTTGCGATATCACAACAAATGTTGCAATATCGCAATTTAAGTTGTGATACCGCAACTTTTTTCAATTGCGATACCGCAATTTATATTGCGATATCGCAACTCAAAAACCCCATTTTCTTCTCCCTGGTCGACTATTCCTCATTTTCACTGCGGTAACTCTCTCCCTCAGCCAAATTTGACCGTCCTCCTTCCTCGCCAACCTATTTGCAAATACGCAAGGTCGCCAACGTCCGTTCGACGTCGACGAAGCATCATCGGATTGCCACTGGTTCTTACGGGTTTTGGCCACCATCGCTTCCTAAGCAAGTTCTTAAAATGCATTGCATGTAACCTAATTATTCCAAAAAGACATTCTCAACATATATTGCATGGGGTAGGGTTTTTCTTTTTCAATATAACACCATACTTTTACTGCAGCAAAATTTCCACAAGTCCTAAGACTGATCTCTGACGATACTATGGATCTCCAAGTGGGCGTGCAAGGGGGGCCAAGTGTTTTTTCACACATGGGGAAGCAGAATTGAGACAAACAAAATCTTCGTTGACGAACAGGAAGCGGCAAATCGGGGATTGATTTCGGTTGTTGGTTCGATGCATTAGGGTTACAGAGGAGGTGTGTGATTCTTGGTTTGGTTCGGTTCGCACTGTTTGGGATCTGATTTGGAAGGAGCTTTAAAGGAAGGTTTTCATTTATCTGTTGAATTGGAATCGAGAAGGATGCAAATGGTTTCGAGTTTGAAGAGGTGGGTTTCTCTGGTAAATCTCTCTTTTTTCTTATCTTTTTCAATTGGTTTTTGCACCCCACTGATTTCTTTAGGTTGATTTTTTTACATGCCGTTTTTTTTTATTGTTTCATTTTGTGTGCTTTTCGATTTTTTTTCCTGAGTGAGGAATGTTGTGGTAGGATTTCTTGTGGACAACCTCTTGTTTAATTAACCTTCATCTATTTAATTTGATTCTTGGTGGGTAAGAGAATCTTCCATTTTTTTTATACGGCAAAGTTCATATGAATGGCCTCTTGCAATTAATTTCATGGAATAATGTTAGAAGAATCACATTGTATGGGATGTTCAATGTTCATATGAATGGCCTCTTGCAACTAATTTAATGGAATAATGTAAGAAGAATCACATTGTATGGGATGTTCAATGTTCATATGAATGGCCTCTTGCAACTAATTTCATGAAATAGTGTCAGTAGATTTACATTGTATGGGATGTTTCAGTTGTTTGGCAATGTTTCTAATGAAGCAGAGCATTTCTATACATTGTTGTATGTCACTTTTTATGTTGCTCCACTGGCTGGTATAAGCTATGGATCAAATAAGTCATTCAGTTAATTTGATGCTGATGAGATTGAGGGAAAAAATTCAATCTCAAAGATGGTTTAGCAAATTAACCATCTATTATAAAATTCACCAATTCACCATATAATTAGACTTGAAAGTACCATAGAAGACAATGAAAATGGATGGAAAATGTAGAAACAGTTAATGGTTCACAGCCTTTTATCTACTTGCTAGACACATTTTGTAAGGGTTTGTTGAATCACATGTACCCATATTAGATAGTCACAAACAGTCATAATCATGCTAGTTTGCCTTAAGAGATTGAATGTTGCTAATAACTACAAATGGAGGTATTAAGTTTAAAACTTCAATTCACAGAAGTGACCCAGTCATTTCAGAATAAGAATGGAATAATTAACAATGACTCAGTCGCATGTGGTGTCTTGAATTTTGTGTTCTTGTGACATTAGCACTATTGCCATAGTTCAGGAGTATAAAGAGCTCTGGGAGTGGTGTTTAGCTCTCATGCGTTTTGTACACCCAACACAGCATGAGGGGGGGGGGGGAACACTTTTAGGCCCCGTTTCTTTCCCAGAATTTCTGAAATTCATGTCTGGTGGTTGTCTGGGATTTGTAAATGCTGGAATATATTCTGTAATGCTACTGAATTCTGTTATTTCTGAATTCCCTGTTTCATTGATGCTTGAATTCATGTCTGAGAATTCCTGAATTCTTGTCATTCCTGAATTCCCTGTTTCATAACTAAAAGGATTTCTGACTAGAATTTTGCTCCTGTCTGCATTGTTTATATAACAATTTAACCCATCAATATATTTTTACAACTTGATACGCAAATGTGTTTAATACTAATGATAAGATGTAGGACTCAATGTTGGGCCCACTTTCAAAATATAAGAAGTAAAAAAGGAAAAACATAATCTGCCAATGAGTTGAAAAGGAAGACAACTGTTTGGTTTGTGTGGTGGGTTAAGACTTGAGAGGGACATGATTGGCTCTATCCCTCAAGACGTGTCTGAGATTACATTATTTAAACAAAATAAGCTCATCATGGATCTCCTCATATAATTTTACTGCGATACGTCTGTACTTCGCCAACTTGCTCTTTGCTTGTATCAAGTTCATTTAGTTAAAATGTAATTCATTGAACATAAAGACATGAAGAAAAAAATATTGTAATAAAATACAACTTATATGCCAAAATACAACTTAATCGTGTCATTTCATAAAACACTCGGGAGTCATACGCAAGTTCTCATGACACTAAGGCCCGTCACTGGATAATAGCTCTTTACTGTTATATCGATTTGCACCTACTTTACTGTTAGTATGCAAATACATAAATATAGCTTGACTTCCATTTTGGAATAATCTGAACATCCGATGGAGATCATCATCCCCTCTTATGGTTATGAACGTGAAGCTTCGGCCATTATGATACTGATATTGCATACTTATAGGCTCATTATGAAGCTCCCAACCAGTTTCTTCGTTTATCTTTCCGAGTAGTTGATTGAAAGTAATATTGACATCAACCCATATTACCTTCTGCTCACCGCCATTGTAGACCGGAAGTGGATTGCTTACGTCTAATATTCCATTAAAATGACATATTATACATATCTCAATATTCTCCATCCTACCAAGGAGAACACAGATTTCGAATAATAAGATTTACTTTTGAATATTTCTGAAGTTACTCACAAACATCCATATAATCCATGAGGATTTAACGTGTGAAAATAAATATCGGAATAAGTATTTCTTTGATAAATAAGATGAATGTTTGGAATTACTAAGATTTGAAGGTTGTTAAATATAAAATAAAAAACTTTTATTCCTATGCATACATGGAAAATTAAAAGAGTTAAAATCTAAGCATTGACATTTAGGATACCATGGAGCTACACACTTTAACATTAACAACCAAATAACAATGCATTATCCGTTCAAAAAAAATTAAATAAATGCATTATCTTAATCAATTCTACACATAGATATTCTAGCAAATTTATTTTACGTCTCATTCGTACTAATTCTCTACATTTAGCAAAAGTATATATATACCATAAAACAACACCCATTCTAATAAAATAATAGTGACAACATGGGTCGGTCAGTTGGTGCCATATCTTTGGGGTTTTGATGTTAGATGGTCACAAATGCCTTCAACTATTATCTAGGCAAGCAGCAAAGTCGGGCGTCAATTATGAAATCAAGATGGGACCATCCCTCGCCCGTTTTGATGTTAGATGGTCACAAAAGCCTTTAACTATTATCTAGGCAAGCTATAAAGTCAGGCCTCAATTGTGAAATCAATCAAGGACCAACTGTCCCCAAAAAAAAATCCAAAAAAAAAGGTGCATTCCAATTTCGTGGAACAATAGAGCATGATATAGTTGTAAGATCTTAACCGTTCATCTAATGAATATCACCATTCGTTGATAACTATTAAAGAATCTAAACCATTTAATCGTTTCCTTACTTATATATAGAATTAAAAAAAATCATTAGCAGTTTAAGATAATGATAAAAATGATGTCTGTAATGCCACAATAACAGGAAAAGGTTAAAAGAATATGTGGACATTCTGAGCTTGTGCTGGGGCCCACCATAGGACGGGATGAAGAAGACATCCCACATTTTTTTTTTTTGCAACTAGACGTCCAAGCCAAATCCAATTGTTGGTAATTCATGATATGAGAACAAGGGGATTTTTTTAATATATCAACAACTGGATGTTCATAGAAAAGTGAGGCCCCACAAGTCCCACCTAAGGTCACTGTTAATATTTATACAAAATATTTAAAGTGTTTCTACAAGTGGGATTTCTTGTTTTCTAACTTTTTTTCAAAAGACACAAAAGAAGAAAAAAATAATACAATAAATAAGAGGGAGATACATACAAGGTGGGAAAGGTGGGCAACATGGAATTAATGAATACCTTAGACAAAGATGTGGCAGGAGATTCAATTGCTGTATATGATAATTACCTAAGGTTGACATGCAGAAAATGTGGCAGGAGATCACTTGTTATATATGACAGGAGATCACTTATTATGTGGCGGGAGCTACACTTGCAGAACATGGAAGCAGAAAACCCATTTCAGAGACGAAGGCAACGGAACGGAAAGAAAATATAAACAGAAATGCATTAGTTGACTTTTTACCCTATCGTTTTTTGCGATATCGCAATATAAATTGCGGTATCGCAACATTTGTTGTGATATCGCAAAAAAAAAAGGGAAAATGGTCTGCGCGCTGGTACAAACCTGTACGGAGAACGTCTGGGTAAAATGTGCATCTTTGGTAACAAGGGAGAGATACCCAGTAATGTAGGTGACCGTACAGAAATTTCCCCTTGAAGAATTAAACTAGAGGCTGATCGTTTTGACTGAATGCTTTGTTACAAATCTGTCTGAGCAGCAATTAGATTTAGCTGTGACATCATATTACAAACAACGATAGCGACCCCCATATGTTAAACTAATTATGCAGTTAATAGGTTTGGGGTGGACCACATCATCGTAGGCACCATTTTCATCTGAACCAGTCCTGATCGGGCAGTTCGGATCCTGCGGGAATTCTTATAGCAAGGGATTTTCGATGAGTACCTTTAATTCAAAGATCCACTAAAGTGGGGGTGTTTGTGTATGTGTATGGACTCCTGTAATACATATCAAAGTACAAAAATTTAAAATCTCACATTCCTTTTTCAAAAAAGAAATGTCAAAAAGTAATTTTGTCAAGTTACTAAATTACAAAAAGTCATCTACTTTTAAAAAAAAAGAACAGTAAAAAAAATTCATTATCAAGCCATTAAAAACAAAAAGGTATTATATTATTATTAGACCTCTCATATTTTATTTTCTCTTGATTTGATGATCCACTTCACTTCACTTTATAAGTGAATTACCCAAACAAGTTTACAACATGCAAATAAACTCAAAGGTTTACATGATAATGTTTCTTTCGGTTTTTGTTTTTTGTTACATTACCAATGTTTTTTGAAAAAAAAAAAAACCTAAAACTAATACTACAATCCCCATGTATGTTGATGTGAAACTCCTTAATGGAAGAATGCCTTAACCTTCATGCTAGTTGTTTCATTTGCGATCCTACAGAATTACAACAAGATAAAGCACAACTTAAAACTCATGTTGGTTTTTTTTTCTCATTTGGAGGATATTTTTTCAGAAGACGATAATTAGAGAAGATTTGGTTGACGTGTTTTCTTAATCATTATTGTTTTTAAGATCTTGTATGTGATTACTTAATTATTTTTCCAATATGTGATTTCAGGGTCCCATTTGGATCCTTAAAACTTACTTGCTCTGTGCTTAATTAACTTGTAAATCTAATTACTTGTACCTTTTCTTTAGCAATAATTGGTTATGACAAAGAATAAAATAACTGTCATATTATAAGTGACTTGATAAACTCATGAACCATCGTTTTATGCGTAAATCATTTATCCGCATTTGGTTTTCCAAGATCCAAACAGGCCTTAAAGTGGTTTACTAATATACATAAACACCAGCCAGATGTTTCTACCAAAAAAAAAAAGTAAGTGGTTTACACATAGTACACCTGGTTATAACATAGTTAATAATATGATAATCAATGTTGATAAAATTAATTACATAATGATAACATTAATCTAGTGAACTACAAGAAACAACAAAAAGGTGGGGAATTGGATAAATGAATATAAACTTTTTTGGAAAGAAACAAAACAAAACAAAAAGATGCTTGGAAAGGTAACACAAATCTTGCATTATCTCATGTTCACACATTTATGGAATTTGTTGGCTTTTATAGTTATTATTAATGAACAATTAAAAAGAAATAAACAGGAACTATAACTATTGAACTAAGTTCTTAATTGAGATTCCTTTATATATGAGACATGCTATTAAATTTAATTGGGAGAAATTTTAATTTCACATTCAATTTTTTTTATTCCAACCCTTACCATGTCTCATCTTTCTCTCTCATGGAAATTATATATCATATGAAATCTATCTTACCACATTACCTCTGCAACACAACCAATTCTCAGAATAGAAATATTCACAACACAAAAACTCTACCAAACAAACCCTTATATGTCATTTTTTTTTAATTTTAAAGATTTTACTCAAATTATATCTTTCTGGTAATTTCTAACCCATCTCAATAATTCCCAATAAGGGGTTGGTTTTATTTTTCAGCCTATGTAAGTGGAGCTTTTAACCCTGGGTTGGGTAATACAAAGTATTGACGTACAATGGATCCATGGGTTAACATGTATCAAATCTTTAGTTAACAAAATATAATTAATGTGGGGTTCAATTGGGGCATTAACCCTATTGTTTTGGATATTGTAGCTTTAGTTTATGATTTTAATCATGTTAATTTTGTTGTTAGTCCTAGGAAGCCGCTGCTCATCTGCTTGCAAAGTTGAGCTAATCTATGAACTAGGACTTTTTGTGGGTGGGGACCTTGAGATAAGGTCGTTTTGTATTGAGCCTCTTTTTGCTGTTCTTCTCTGGTTTTCTGTTGAATCTAACCTTTATTTACTGAACCAAAATTAAATGGCATTTATTAAGGCCTTTACTATCTTGTAACTTTAACTCCTTTTGTTTTTTTATTACTAGAATTGAATATGCAAAGACTCACTGAGATTTGGAAACTTTGTCACCATAAAGGCATAAACCCTTCTTTTTGTTTAATTTTTGGTAAAGAGGTCACCATTATTAACCTTTCATGTGGCAAAATGGACCTTAATATTGGATCTTTATGTCTATTATGTCTATTTTTGAAACAAGCCGAAGTAACAAACTGGTTTGATACCTGATTCGCATTTGTATGTATCATTGATACACTCGGTTAATGCAGTCGATATAATTCAAAATTATCACTAATAAAAAGGATATGTAGCCTCTTTTTTTTAATCCAAACAAGGTTCAAGAATGACTAAAAAAAAGTATTTACCTTTTTACCGCAATCCTTTTCAATTTATATCAACTCACTCATAGTTCAGGGCGAGGCATCTCGATTTCTACAAGAACGAGCAAGGATGCAGTCAGATGGTCGCCTTCATCGGTAGGAATTTATATCATATATGTGTATGTGTATGTATATGTGTATGTGAGTGCATGAATTGAATATTTATTAGAGTCAAGCACAACAACCCCTTTGATTGACATCAATCTCAATTTACACTTAAAATACCATTGAACTTTGAGACCCTACAAAATAAGGGTTAGGATGATTAGCAAATTAACCTCTACTCCACTTCATATTCTAGGTGGGCCCCAGTGGAAACCTAGCATTCCCCATTCTCTACGCTGAGCATAGTTGGCCTTGAGACTCATGAGACTTTTCTGTTAGATTAATAACTGAGAAGAAGGTGAGGTAGAGTTGTCAGAACAGGTCTCCCAAAATAAGGGGGTTGATAATAAAGAAGCTGAATAGTTGCTGTCCTCTAGTCATGAATGTGAACAGTGGGAATTCCAATGTGGGGCCCACTACTTGTGCCATGTAGCTAGAGGGATCTATCAAAACTCCACCCTTGGGATGTACTATATATCAATTAGTTAACTAAAATCATTTTACTTGATAATTTCTTATGAGAGCAATTAGACAAGGGTGACAATCATGAAGTGGTCTATTAAGGTCAAATTAAATACCATATAAGATCTAATCATTTTCATTGTAGGTCCACCTTGTTAACCAGTAACAGGCCTGACTACTTAAATAGAAAAATAAAATATGAGGAAGAAGAAGCAGCAGCAGCAGCAGCTACCCTTTACCACTGAGCCAGCCAGCCAGGCCCCCCTCTTCTTTTCTCTCTCCTCTATTGTTAGTTGTTGATAATCACCTTTTATCACAATTGCCTCAGCTTTACATAAAGGGGAAAAAAAGCAAAAAATAGTAAACCTGCAAAACCTTTTTTTTTTTCACTTGATGAAAGTGTCCACACTCGTGCACCAAATCTAAATCATTAATTAAAGTACCTCATAAATTGGTATAGACTTGTAATCAACATACCTTATTTTAGAATGACTCCAAAGCAGGGACTATTGTTTGGAAAATATCTCCCAAAGTTTAAGATGTGAGCTGCTAACAGAAATCTCTTTGCAATCAATACTAGCTGTTGTTGATATAATCACAAACTGACCATTATTTATAGGCCAAAAGACAAAACCAAATTCAGGTTAGATTGGAAATGTCCACCCATACCGGGTGGGAATACACAATGAAAATCCATTTTTTCTTGGTCTGAAGAAATGATAGTCAAATGGGGCGGGATGGGTTGGGCTGAGGAACAACATGACCCGGTCGGCTTCCGAAACATGGGCCTAAATCCAACTAAAGCCCAACATGGGCTGAATAGGCTAATCTGGCCCTAGCTCTATATCCCTAAACGTGATTCCGATCAGTGTTGAAACTTGTTTAAGGTCAAAATAGAGCTTGTTTACAATTGGGACCTGCCTAAACAACATGAATTGACTATAATTGTCAGTTTTAGCATTATTTGATAGCACAAGCCTGGCCCACATCTAATAAACTGTGAATAGGCTGCAGAACTCTATTTACAACTCAGGCCCAGATGGCTGAAACCAGCCCTAAAGTCAATGTGGTCAAACCTAAGCCTAATTAAGGCACAAAACGTGGAGTTTTTAAATCTGAAACCTAGCCTGAGAAAACTTCGTCCACAATTATTTCAATTTTGCTTGATTAATAATTGTAAACATGCATTTGGTCTATATCTAGCATATGCTATACATATAATTAAACCTATGTATCTATGTATAAACATGTTGCACTTGTCTGAGTCTCCAAGTCATATAAATAGGCCTGAAATTGGATCAACCAGTCGTTGGGCCAAAAACTATACCATTTCCAGCCCACTAACTTACAGCCTATAGCCCTATTACCCAGTCCAACACAAAGTGGGTTTACTTTTACCAAAAAAACGAAATGGGTTTAGGCTCATAGCAGCGTTAACCTTGACACATTTGACAAACTTGCCTAACTCAGGGAGACAATTTCAAAAACCTTTCTTCTTCATATCTTGATCTACAACTGGATGCGGGATTACCCTTTGGGTTTAGTTCAAGAGGGTGATTGATCAAAATAATTTTAACTTGTTCTCAGTTTAGGTTTTCTATAAGATGTTGACATTGAGTTGTCAAAGGGAATGAATGGGATTAGTTCAAATTAGAATTTACATGGTTTTGGGTTTTTCTTTTTCTTCAAGAAAGAAGTCTTTGGGTTAGATTTCTTGAGCCATGTTCATGTGTGCTTGGAGAAATGATCCTTTGGTAACCGGGTAACTTGAACTTCCATGGTCTACCTTGGTAGGAAGTGAGTTCCATGGCTAGCTTTGGGAGAGCCTTAATGTGAATTCAGTAATGTGAAAAGAAAAAGTCTACATGGATAAACTTTTTGGACAGAATTTGTGACAACCCCTATGATATCCCTTGAATATATATTCAAGGGATATCATAGGGGTTGTCACAAATTCTGTCCAAAAAGTTTATCCATGTAGCACTGCTGATGTGAAAAAGAGATTTAGCAACCATAGCAACTTTATTTGATCGGATTATAAACCACTCACAATTGCTATGCCCTTCTAATAGTTAATCCTTTCGCAGTAAAGATAGTGTAGAATCGTACACCCCCTGAGCTACCATTCTGATGATGGAAGAGGCACAACTTAAGGTTTTAAGGTCTTCACATTCAACATCGCACCCACACAGATCTATTTTTAGAGCCGTCACCTGAGGGAGTGACATCGTGGACTCTGGGTGATGTCCCGCAAGGCGGGGCACCAACCCCGCAAAATCTCCAACAATCCCCCCCACGAACACTCCCGCGACTCGAATCCATAACCTGACTCTAATATCACTTGTAGGATCGTACACCCCTTGAGCTACTATTCTGGCCAAAATCAATTTGTGATGGAAAAGGCACAACTTAAGGTTTTAAGGTCTTGAAATTTGACATCGCACCCGCAAGTCTATTTTTAGAGCCGTCTCCTGAGGGAGAGGCATTGTGGACTCTAGATGATGTCCCGCAAGACAGCGCACCAACCCCGCAAGGTCTCATAGTCATAAAGAAAATGAGATTGTGGAAAATGATGTTTTCCACAATCACAGTTATCTATATCCATATAAGGCAGTATGGTTCCAAAAATGAATTGAGACCACAAACAAAACAATTGATTGCTACATGAATACAGGCAACTCTGGTTACCCAAATGCATCATCTTCATCAAATACACGTACACAGTGATTAAAGAAATGAGCTCCGGTTTATAATAAGCATGTGATTGAGGGGTTTGCAAAATGCAAAACCAACTAAATCCTAATTGACCCTTAGAATTTACTTCAGAATAGTGATCCACAAGTAGGAGCAGAACAAGTCCCAAAATAGGGCAATGACTCCAAACTCACCAATAAATAAAAAAGTCAAACCTCCAACATACATCCTTGCCTCTTAAATTGCCGTAAAAAAAATAAAAAAAAAAAATAAAAAAAAAACCACAAGTCGCCCTGATTACATAAAATGGAAAATTGAGAAGCATGTAACAGTTCCCTAGTGTTACAAACATAAATATGGGAACTGAAGAAGAAGATGACCAGAAGAGAATTTACATGGGTTGGAGAAATCCAATTCTCATGATTGCTTCAAGAGGAGTCAATCTTGAGGATGAGAGGCTGGTTAAGATCCAAAGGAGCGTTGGATATGATGGGTGGTTGTGGTGAACCTATGATGCCCTCAACCTCCATGTTTTCAGCCAATGCCTTATCCAAAGCTGTCTTCGCCACTTTGGTAACACATATCATCAAAATCACTGCACACAAGAAAAAGAAGAGGAAGCGTTTCATCGGTATTTCTACTCTTACAATGCATCTGCTCCTTTCTACTTCAGTGGTACAGGGTTTTCTCATATTTGAGGGATTTCAGAAACACCATTTATTCCAAATTTTACCCAAATTGGGGCAGATTTTTTTTCATTTCCTCCACTTCAGAAAAAGCAAAGAGATAAATGGAAACTACTTTCACAAAATGAAAACAATTTTTCAGATTAAAGCAGAGTTGGCGGATGATCCAGTGAAAGGATGCACTATAAGTTGTGAACCTTCCTTTCTTCGGCCACCCACTCTACTTCACTCACACAGACAACCAAGCCCCAACCCAACCAACAAAAAAACACACCACCACAAAACAACCTGATCTTCCAAAAATTTAGCCCAACTAAACTAAACCAAATTTTTTAACAACTGAACTGTAGGTCAGGCATACTCTTATCATTTTTCTACGACAGCAGAAAGAATTAGATTGGTTTATAACTTGAGAAAGGAAAATCACAACAAAAGCTGTCAGCCAAGCACAACTCACCAGATACCACAACTCCCAAAATAAGTACAACCTGCATCAAGGGCAGAGAAGCACGTCAGAATATAAAATAAAACATGGATTTCTCTCTTGCCCCCCCAGAGACTTCAATTAGTAACTTATAATTGGACAAAACAGCATCAATGGTCATTTAAAACCTGAGAAAAAGGATAGTTTGAGCCTTGAGGGGAACTACATCCTATTCTTATGTACTATGGCAAGCATGAGCTGATGAGCACATAGCCACATGGATGTATTCTGTCAGTTTGCTCTTCCCATCAACTTTTGTATGGAAAGTTCATTTCTACTCTGAAAGAAACCATGTGACGCCCCGGAGTCCCACATCGACTATCGAGAGGAAAGTGAATGGGATTATATCTAGGAGGCCAGCTCCCCTAAGCTCAAGCTTAGGATAAGGTAAGCTCAAGTGTGTGGTGGGGCCCACTTGGAGGGGGGGGGGGGGGGGGGGGGGGGGGGGGGGGGGATTTCAAGGACTCCCTAGGATCTTCCTCCCTGCAAAAAATCAGCCCCAACCGTAATTTCTATCATCTCCATATGGGCCCAAGAGTTTAATGGTCAACAATCCATTCGGATTGATATAGTCAATCCAACGGTCTAGTAAATTCAGATCTTACCGAAAGTTGGTGGACATGTGCAATTTAAGGGGGTCATGTGTTTGGTCCATTTGGATGGACCAAAGGTGGGCCCCACAAGCACGAGCTTACGAAATTTTCTCTCTAAGCTCGAGCTTAGGGGAGCCTTGGCCTATATGTAGATCTCACACCCTTACTTTGCATGAGGCCTTTTGATCGTTTGAGACCCATCAGAAACAAAACCATGAGGCCAGTGGGCCAAAGCAAAAGTGTCCGGAGTCCCACATCGACTATAGAGAGGAAAGTTAATGGGATTATATATAGATCTCACACCCTTACTTTGCATGAGGCCTTTTGATGGGTTGAGGCCCATCAAAAACAAAACCGTGAGGCCAGTGGGCCAAAGCGGACAATATCATGCATGTGGGTATGGGGTGGGGCGTTATAAAAACACACCTCATGCAGCAGTATGAGTACCAGGCTGGCAACCAGGGATGCATCAACATATGCAGTCCTCAAAAAAATGGATCCCATGTGTAGAACTGAATGAAGGACTTCCCTCCATGTTCCCATCCTTCTCCCAATCCATGCGTCCCATAAGTTCCAGAAGGTGAATTAATTTTGCCAAGATCAAGACAGATCTAGAAAATATGGAAAGAATAGAAACAAATGCAAGAAGCCTTTTATTAAGTTGCCTAGAGTTGGATCGACTCTGTCTCACTCCCCCTATAATCATCGAAATCAAAAGTAAACTATTTGAAGAACAAGTCAAGGGAATTCATGAAATTGGTCATAAGCTCAAAAGACACTGTTTTCACCTTTAGAACAACCAAGCCTTGCTATTGTCTATAATAGTGACAACCATTAGGCAACATAATAACTGAGAATAATGGCCAAGACACTCATGGTTGAGTGGTGTTGGCACCTTAGTTTCACACAATCCCTAGGTCCTCAAGTTAAAAGTATCACTCCTGACCAGTAGTGCAACATAGGTAAAAAAAAAAATGAGAATAATGAACTGTCAAAAAAGTGAAGCCCACAAGGCTTAGAAACATTAAAATTGATATTTCTAATAATTTTAGTACTTATATATATTAGTATAACTTATTCATAATAATTAAAGGAAGTCTCAAATAACAGCTTTGTAATTATTACTAACTGTAAATTGTAGTAGTGGTAGTGGTGGTTATTGTTATTGACCTGCTATTACTATTGGAAAACACCAAAAGGCAATACAGCTTACCCAACTAGCTGATGACCTATCGCTCCACCCATGTGTAACATCAGAAAGATCCTTCAAAGTAGTTCCAATGTATACCAGTGCAAGGGTTATTGGCTGAAGAAGCAAGCAGCAAGCTCACATTAGCATTTCATCGAGAACATAATGCACAAGAAACTACCATGTAATTATTGATATATCATGGCACAGTGTAACAATAGGAAATAAGCAAATTTACATTTATAAAAATGCTTTAGGATTTGAGAGTAGCCAAACAAATCTTTTTTTTTTAAACAAAAAATGCCAAGTAAAATCTTAGAAAGGGAGCTATTTTTTGGTGATAAGGTTGTCCAGTTTACTGGATTGGCGTTAAAAATTCTTAGATGTGCAAATCGAAATCATGAATAATTAAGAAAAGGAAAATAAAGCTTTTTACTAGAAAACTATTCAACTGTACCATAGTTTTGTTTTCCGGATGAAGATAATTCATTAGGGTAGAGTCAGAAATCACTGATTAAAAGTTACTGCGAGAGCTTTCACTTTTTTTTAGTGATAAAGAAAGGATAGATCATGAAGCATCAATATCACAAACTTAATCTAAACGTTTGTATTTGAGAAATAAACCATAATAGCATTTCAGCCAAATATAACTAAGTTATATCTCACTTCAATAATCATGTTTTCCCTTTGGTAGAAAGTATATTGTCATTTCATGTAGGAGAACCTTGAAAGTGATAACCACACTATTACAAGATTGAAAGGATCAATAAGCAGCTATGCTCACAAAAGCTCTTCAAAAGGCCAGGTCTCCAAGTTGGTCTTCAAAAGGCCAAGCCTCCAAGTTGGAGTGAACGATTAAGATCTAAGCTAAAGCCCAAGGAGGGCATTACGAGAGGGATTTGTTATTAATGTCCTTTTTTCCATGTGTTAGACATATGAGTGTATTGTCAGCTGTAATGTATCATTCACTAATGTAACCATAGGAAGTTAATAAATCAATAGGATTGAACTTTTTCCTGGCTAAATATTGTTTCTCCTGCACTAACATGCCCATACTTATGATTTGTGTCCCATATCCAGGCACTCCAAAAAGGCAAATTGTTTCTCTCCTTTTTAAAATAATTTATGGAACTTGTATGGCCAAAAGAGAAAAAGAAAAAAAGAAAGTCAATTTCTGTACTTGAATCAGTAGTTTTTATGAATCAATGTTTTCCATGGTTTATCCAGTAAATGAAATTGATTTGGGAAAAAAAAAGAGTCACCATTCAAAAATAAATAGAGAGAGAGAGAGAGAGAGAGAGAGAGTCAATTTCTGTACTTGGATCAGTAGTTTTTATTAATCAATGTTTTCCATGGTTTCTCCTTTAAATGAAATTAATTTGTTGTTATCATTTCAGTTAAAATAGCAACAAAAGCTGAGACTAACTTGTTGGAAGTTTCAGATGATGTGAAACCGCCAGATAAGTAAATACTCTGTTGGTTACAGGACACTAAGGTTATGTGCTTGTACATGACAGTTTTCCACTACATTTTATTGCCACAGTGATTTCAATTCTTGCGAAAATGAAGGCCAAAGACTCCATTTTCAACAGTCTCATTTCAAAGCAGAAAAGATTTCTGTTGTGAAATGGGCTTCGACCTTGTGTAGAACTGCAAAAACTTGTTCTCCAACTTCTGTCCAAATCTGAGTTTTACAAATATTGTAGAAAATGCTTTCCCTAAGAAAATGAAAACCCAGGAAAATATCGACAGGGCAACTAAATCATTCTCTCCTGGATGCTCTGCTCAAACATACACTAATTGTGCTACTGAACCAAAACTCTAAATGCAAAGAGAAAATCGTAAATGGAAGATTTAACGTTCAATACTAATTCTAGTAGCTCTTTGCTCCAATACTCTGGTAGAACTGGGAAAAAATCCTATTTTAGAAATGGAAACAAACAGATGAACAAATACAAAGCATGAAATATGACAATCATGTATAAATGTTTAATAACCATTAATAAATTATAGTTATAAATGTCTAATTGGCCAATAGGGGGATTAATCGCATGAGCAAACTAGTTTCTCAAAAATTTACATGAGTAACTAGAACAAGTTTCATCAGTATCCAAATGACCACCTTAAAAATCATACAATGTATAAGTGGAGAACATACCATCATTCCCAACCAGGAGGCCATAATATATTCTCCTATGCCAACGGGAGTCACAGACAGGAGGTAATTTAACATGTTAAAAGGAAGTAGGGGAGCAAGCCGAAGCAGCAGAACAATCTGCAGTGCAAGGAAAACACAATATACCTAGGAATCAAATAAAGGCATCTTCAAAAGAAATGTGTTGGGAAGTCCAAAAAAGAAACTCGAACCTTGAAGCCAGATCTCTGAGTTGCAACAGCAACAGCCTGAAACTGCGGATAATCTTTCAACTTAGAAATAACATATGACCTCCCAATCTGCACCAGATAATGAAGTCACAAAATCTTCTGCAACGGTTATGACTACTTAACTAAGGCCATCTGGAAACTTGAAGGTTACAAAAAAAAAAAAACTGCCAGCTTCTTGTAACACAAAATGGCAATTGGATCATGAATGTGCCTATACCAGTCATTGACTGCAGAAGCATAAAAGCACTACTAGCATGGTATAAGTTGTACATTCGACAGCATGTACATCCAATGAGTGTCATAACTAGACAACTAAACACCCAAAATGGGGAGCCCATTTATGATGGGTTTGGATTGATCTAGAAGCATGTCATGTATCTGCAAATGGGTTGCCATCATTTAAGATTTTAACCAATCAAAAAAGAATTCATTTAAGATAGTAACCAGGATGAAACACAGTTGGAAAAATTGTATAAAAGTTCATATTGGAAATTGAGAATGCACAGCCAAAAAAAGAAAATCATCCAACCAATTTATGGATATGAATATACAGAACTGCAAAATGCAATGACATCAATTAGCACATTTATTGTAAATATGTTTGTAACAAAACCAACAATCCTCACTTTTGCAAGTTATGGTAGACATACATTTTGGTAGCCATTTCACCCACTGGGAAAGACACAAAGGGTCTGTTTCTTTAACAGAATTCATGTCCGGAGAATTTGTAAATTCCCCAAAAACTGCCCCCTGGTTGGAATTCCTAAACCCTCCTCTCGGGTGGAGGAATTGCAATGCCAAGGAGGTTGTAATTCTAAATATTCCAAAAGCTATTAAAGATTTTTTCAAGTGGCTAGAATTTGAAACTATAGCAAAGAAACATGTCATTTCAATGCCAAGGGGACAAGCCATCACATCATTTCTATAAATTCCCAACATCACAAATTCCTGTCAGAAATTCTGTGAAAGAAACAGGCCCGAAAGAAAATTAAAACTTTTAAATAGGAAAAAAGATAAATAGTAGAAATTTTAAAAAAAATTAACATCACAAAAGATATTAATGATTCTATAGAACTTACCCTTCAATTCTGTACTTCTACATGCATTGAAATCTCAACCAAATTAGCTTAGGTTTCTCATCTCTCTCTACAGATGCATGAAAAGGATTGAAATCAACTAGTTGCTTTAGTTTTGAAAAGATGTTAGAAGTCATCACTCATCACAGCCACAAATATTAACCAAAAATGGTTTTTCAAGTTCAGTTAAATGCATTAGAGTGAAAGGAGAGTTTTCCTCCTCCCAAACCCTTACAACAAGGTTATCTCCAGGGGCACCAAACAGGGGAAAATAGGAAACCAAAACAAAAAAAAAAAATTAGGACCATTCCAGCACAAACATGTGTGCCCCGGAAAATCCCAGTTCGGCCAAAATCAAGTGAGAATTTGGACTGAAAAGTTTATGTGGGAATCCCATTCTGGAATCTACTCACACAGAACAAAACAGTCAGAACTGACAACTAGGCAAAAAAATAAATAAATATAAGTGGGAAACAAAACATCTTGTATGCATAGCATAGTTTTACACAGGTGGTGTGAATAATAATGATAAATAACAAACATTCAGTGTCTACGGACTTACTGTTCTACCAAGATAGAATGCAGCCACTGCACCAATGGTAGCACCAATAGAATCAGCAATGAAGCCTATGGGCAACCCAAAGAGGTAACCACCTCCAAGCTGGAACATGAAAAGATAAAACATGTTTATATAACATTAAACAAGCTAATCCTGTACCTAAACTAGCTAAGCTACACATAACATTAAGTTAGCATAAGAGGAGGGTTAGGTGGCTAAGGCATAAGTTATCTAGGTTAAGGAAGGGTTTCAGTTTGGAAAGGGGCCATTTTCATCTTTTAATTTCCCAAAGCAGTAAAAGGAAACAATAGTTCTTCAAAATCATCAGTCAAGAACTTTTTTAATCCAGTTTCAAAGTTGAGAGATTCTTCAATAATCTATGAAAGGGTGTATTTTAGATTTAACACAAACATAAGGATTTTATTGAACTGTCCTATTTAAAAAATCATTTTTATATCAATTGCTTCATGAAATAGCCATTTCGTGTATATATACATACTTCTAGTTTTTCCTTGAAAAAAAAACTGAACGGTCTTTTACTTTGTATTAATTTAGAAATACCATTGGAAGAATATCAGCTGAGTCCAATTACTATTAAGTGTAGTCCAAATATTAGATGGAAAGTTCTTGACCAAAAGAAATAATTATACATTGATTGCCCTTCTTGGACAAAGTACTTTTGACTGTCTTCTTAAATTAATATAAGGAATTCTATACTTACAGTAAGTACTGATGCTGGAACTGCTAAGACTGTCAAAGGGATGTATGAAACAGCCCTGTACATATTACAACAAAAATCAGAGCAAGGGTGTATCAGTGTAGTGTTTATACGTCAAAAGCATTTGTCCACAACTCCACATGAATGAGCATCCCCAACTGAATATTAGCAGAATGCTTCAATTAATCATTGGAAGTGGACTCAAATTTAGATAAAATAAAGATACAATCAACATTTGTCACTGACTGCTAAAAACCCAGGTCTTTTGGAACAAAAGAACTGGAACTTATAACACATTGGATATAGGACAGTCGATGAAAACTTAGGGTGGTTTGAGAGAATTGGACTGGATTAGAAAATTGGTTGTAAACTTGTAATTCCAAGATCCTCAATGACACAGTACAAGATAGATTATAACCCACAGCAGGGTTAATAGTTGGACTGCACCATTAAGAATAGGGTATTGAGAGAACTTTAACTGGAGAGAGTAACTCCCAGCACAACAAGAACAAGCAGGTAATTACTAATATCATTCTCATTAATATACACTGGCACTCATATATTTAGATAGTCTAGTTACATAATGAGTACCATTCATTTTAAATCTCATAAAAATGGCATCTCAGTTTGCAACAATCCAATAGTTCCTTTGCTATTTTAGAGTTTTAATTATTTAAATAAAAAACTTCTCAACATTGTTATTTGACATTTTAGTCTTCGAATCTCCAAGTGAGACTACATTCCATTTCATGTTTGTTACGCAATCCAATCCTAGTCATCAAGATATAAGGGTTGTTGACCCACTCAATGACAATCCAATCCTAGTCATCAAGATAAGGGTCATTGACCCAATCAATGAAGAATCAATGCAGAATTAATAGTTCTTCATTGATTGGGTCAACGACCCTTACCTTGATGACTAGGATTGGATTGCTTAACAATGTTCCTTAGAATTTTAGCGTTCTAACTTCTAACTATGAAATGATATGACAGGAGCCTGAAGAACAACAGATGAAAGATGACCATTGTTGCAACGATGAGGTTGAGAGTTCCAAACTTCCAATCACGTTGCCTATCAGAAAAGAGGAAAGAAGGGGAGTTTTGTTTAATGGTACAACTTATTCAAATCATGCACATATAATCTACTGACACTCTCTAGTCCTGAGCGCAAGAAGAAATTGAGTAGATTAGGGTACTAACTGTGATGTTTCCATGCACGAAATACATACAGAATGATAGGGAATGAGAATCCATAAATGGGCTATCTTACAAACGTAGTCCTTGAAAACCCCTTTGTCCAAGGAAAGTGGAAGTAAATTATTGGTGGGAGAAAATTCATTCCTAATATCGCTAATCCAGTCACACAAGATGCTATGCTCCTGAGTCCCACCAAAAGTAGATGTTGCTTTTAGGGAACAATTGGATTCTCAGAACTCTCCTTAGTCCTCAATATTCAGTTCTGGAGATTGAGAATTTTCACTTCCTTTACTCGTATTTATTTACCTTTTCTTCCGAGAACGTTTCATTCTCAAAAGGCAAGCCAAAAGAAAAGGTGAAAGGAATTTCTGAAGGATGAGGATTCCATGTAGAGAGTTCTGCAAGAGAGCCAAATAACAGAATTTAAAGAGTACTTGGTTTCAGAAACCACCCTTTAAGAGAAAGGGGGATTTCTTCAATGGTAATGTCAAAGAAGTGTCCTCAAAACTTCCATCTCATAATTAATTATTACATATGTATTAATGCAAAAGGCAAAGTCATGCAAAGTTTTCATTTTCCACCCAATATAGCAATGCTGAAACTTGGAATTTTAAGCTCTAAGCTCCAAGTTAGTATCGCAATATTAAATGGGAACGCAATCTGGGTCTTAAAATGGTTTTTCCTTTTCATTTGGAAACTCAATGAACGCGTAAGATTGCATTTGAGCAGAAGCCGAAGTTTGCTTAAATTTGCAAGGTTTTTGCCTTTTGCCAAACATTTCTGCCTTCTGCTAAACATTGAGATATTAAAATATTCAGTTCTGATACTGTGATGTTCATAAGAAAACCATACAATATCTTTGTCTGGTATTTAGACAAAATGGAGGACAGATATGGATAATAATCTCTAGACGAAAAGGAAATAAACAGGGAACAAGAGGCAGCAAGTAAATAGTAAGTATATGACCAATAGTATGCAATGGAACAATTAAAACGCAGTTCCAACAAAGTGGTGAAGTGAATTCAAACAGCTAACAAGTATTGTATTGTACACTTACAACACGAGAGGGCCCCAAGGTCCAAGATTCTGTTCTATCCAAACCAAAAAGTCCTTCAGAATCTGTTTCAAAGCGTTTCCATGGAATCAGGAATTTAGGATATGGACAAAGAAGATGATAAATATGTAAAACCACCTCCTTTTTTCTTATAATAAAACTCTCCTCTTTTTGCATCATATATTACAATACGATTTCCTCGTTGCATGAGAAAGTGATAAATCTACTGTAAGAAAACTTCACAGGCTCATAAAACCGAAAAACAACAAAAGAAGAAGAACCAAGCACAAAGACAAATCAAATTTCCAGAAACTCCATAATCCCAGTCCTCCAACAACCCACAAAAGAAAATTCCACAGTTCGAACAACCCAAGTTTTGAAACCCCAAGATTCAACATACCCACCACTAAAATAAACACAAACTCTCAACACCCCATGAATCCAAATGCTACAAAATCAAACAACCAAACAAAATGTCGAGAAGAGACCATTCAATCCATCGATCCAAGAAGCAAAACAACCAAAATAACCAACGAAAAATCAAGTTCCCAGCCACCCCATAATCCCAAAACCTAACAATCCAACACCCCACCTAAGAAAATTGCATAATTCAAAAAACCCAAGTATCCAAACACCAAAACTCAACAGACCCACCAGAATAAACACGTATTCTCAACAGCCCATGAACCCAAATGCCTTAAAATCAAACAACCAACAACCAAAGTGTTAAAAAGAGGGCATTCGACTAACCCAAGAATCAAAGTAACCCAGAAACAAAAAAATATTTTCAGGAGAATGAAAGATCGGACCTTTTCGATGGGGAGAGTGAGACAAGCTGTAACTATGCCGGCGAGGAGGAGAAGGATGAGGAGGATGTTGAAGGCGGCGCGACACGAGAAAGCCATGAACAGCTTTCGACGCGGTCGCCTGCAAAATCTCCTCTTCGTCTCCTCCCTTCTCTCTCACTCACACACGAAATCCCCCGCTTCAAAGATGAACCTATTCTCTCAATCCCCTGCTTTGCTTTCTAGATTTAGCTCCTCCTAAAAAAAGGGTGGCTGTAACAACATCCCAAATCTCTCTCTCTCTCTTTCTTCCCCTCCATTTCCTTTTTAAATGTGGATATTGTATGATTGTGGATAGAGATTATACCAAAAGTAATGCTGATGAAACGATCAGGACCGTTTGTCCGTGGCCACTGATTGCAGTCAAAAAGAAGATGGTGGCCTATTGCTCAAATTCGAATTTCAAATCAATCATGTTCAAATGGGCTCCAATAAAATATAGAGCTTTTGGTATATACCCCCAGAAATTTGGAGGATTTGTAAATAGGCCAGGTTTTAGTATTTGCAAATCGGCTCCTGTATTTTTATTTTAATACCTTCCGTGTTGTTAAAATCAATAATCTTCCAACCACCATAGGTTTTTAGTGCGAAATGACACTTTTGTCTATCTCTTTTATCCTTATATGCATAATTTCAAAAGTTTGGACTCAATTTTTCTTATAAAGCATGTAACATTAGCAATTGCACTTAGTGAGAGAAAACAACCGCACATAAATTTATTTTTTTATCAATAAAGGGCTCATTTCATTAAACCCAAATTTATTATGACGACAATCAATACTTGTATTTATAATCGGTTATGATTTATCCAATCCATATATATGACCCACCATTGTATTGATAAAAGCTTCAAAATACATATTTATGTTTCATGTGTAGGGGTAAAAGAAATATTGGGGGAACAAGCAAATGTAAAAGAATAATAATATATATATATATATATATTTTTTTTTTTTTTTGGGGGGGGGGGGGGGGGGGGGGGGGGGGGGGGTTTGGCTTTATGTACAAGAAATATTGGGGGAAAGGGCACATGTTAAAAAAAAAAACCATTAATTTTTAGAATTTGAGGGGGAATGGGGGGATTTTAAACTTTTCTCGGATATGGGTGGGGGCTTCAGTCCCTAGGCCCTTGTACCTGGGTTCACCCCTGGTTATGTGCAAGGGAGAGTTATTGAGAGAAATAATTGGGACTTGAGATAAAATAATGATATTTTAGTAATAATAATATATTCATTTTGTTTAATGGATGTAAAGGCAGAGCTGTCATTTATATAAAAATCCAAGACAAATCTCATGATGGCTGCCCTTTCTTTTTAAGAATATTGATTTTGGGAACATGAAAGTATTAAAAAGAAAGGGCAGGAGCCTATTTACAAATACTAAAACCTCAGGAGCCTATTTACAAATCCTATAAATCTTTGGGGGGAATATACAAAAAGCTCTAAAATATAACTAAGGGGGTGTTTGGAAAGCAAATATTTCTAAAGATTTTGCTATATTATCTCATACTTTGGGGGTGTTTGGAAATAAGATATTTTAAGAGATTTTGCTATATTATCTACTAGTCTAGAATGTAATCTACTAGCGGTAACCCATGTCGTTGGCACGATAAAAAATTATCGTAAATTAACTTATTTGGATTTGGGGTTTACGATTTATTTTTCGGATTTTAGATAAGGGGTTTTTTTTATAGGATTTAGTGTTATTAGAATTTTTGGTTTAGGTTTTTTTTTTTTGTTTAGTATATATGATTTAACTTTTATAATTTAAGAAGTTACACTCCAAATTTCAAAAAACTTTATTTTTTTAATGTTCTTAACTTTTAATTTTTTTTAACACTCTGGCCAACCAAACCGGACCCGGCTCCCCTGCTTTTCTTTTCTGTTATTTTTTTCTATTTTTCTCCCCAACCATCCATTGAGAAAAACCATGAGATGAATACTGAAATGGGGTCCACAAAAAGTGCGATGGACGGCCCCCCCACCCCCCACCCCCAAACCCATCAAGCCCTTAGATCAATGGCATAACCTTGTGCTTTTGATGGGGATGGCAAAATCTTGTAATTTTTTCAACTTTTTGCCCCTTGTGCTTTTGATGGAGATGGCAAAATCTTGTAATTATTTTCAACTTTTAGCCCCTTTATATACAGTGCCACGTAGGACAAATGTCACTTGGAAGAAAGTGAGATATTGTAAGATACTTTTAGGTTATCCAAATACTTCCTTTTTAGGGTAATTACTATTACATTTCAGGACCGTGTTTGAAGTGCCAAAAACCTTCATATTACATTATTCAAGGATACGCTGTATAAAATAATCTTTACAATTTTTTTTTTCTAAATACGAGTGGAGAGTTTGAGTAAAAACCATTAGAGAGTTCATGAGCAACCATCAATTATAATGGCCCACTATCAGTTTTAACATTTACGAGTCCCACTGTTAGATTGGCCCCACAGTGCTTACAAATTTAATATGGGGTCCTATAGACATATCATGGCTACATAGCCCTTGTTAATTATCAATATTAGGTGAGTCCTACAAATGTCACGCTCGGGGCTGCCATTGTGATTACCAACATTAGGTGGATCCCATACTACCAAAATTAGTCGGGTCCCATGATTACCGAGATTGAATTGTGTGATTGTAATTAATTATTATCAGTTTGCCATTATTAAATGGGCCCCACTATTTTTATAGCTCTCCTAGTGTTAATATGACTACCAACATCAAATGGGTTTCACAATGATTTCTCAAAAAAAAAAAAAAAAGCAAGATAGGGTCATTTGTGATAATTACTATTAGATGTATTATAGTATAGTTACCAACCGTTGGTGGACCCACCTTAATTAAACAACATTGCTTGGATCTCATGATTTAAATTAATTATATATATTTTACAATAGTTGGGTCCTGTCATGATTATTAACACATGTGATTACTAATTAGTGAGTCATGTGTTGAGTTAATTGATTATATTCTCTCCATATCTTATTTGGTACATCATCTTGTGAGTTTTTATAAATTGTCAAACACTTCAAAGGTATATTAAAATCTGTAAAGATTGTCAAACACCATAAATGACACAATATAATAATCTTACACTATTTTATTCTATGATAATGAAATCTTACAATATTTTAACTTATTGATATTATATTATGCACTTATCCAAACACCGCTTATTAGAATGTAATCTACACATCTAAAAATTAGGTGTTTGGATAACTTAGAAAGTATCCTAAAATATCTCACTTTCTTATAAAAACCTTCATATTCTAATATTCAAGTATATGTTGTATAAAATAATCTTTTGTTAAAAAAACTAACCAAAACATGGGTCAAGACTCAAGAGTGGAAATTTATGAGAAACTCCTACCATGGTGGCCAACTACATTTTTTTTTAATATTGATAGTTTCTATAAGAATTCTACTGTGACTCTTAATCTTAGATGGGTTAGTATTTATAAATTTATGTGGGTCCCATAGTCCTATAGTTTCTTTATTGATTATTAACATTAGGTGGGTCCTACAAATATCACATTAGGCAATTTCTACCATGATTGCCAATATTAATGGCCCCCTAGTGATTACTATAATTAGCTTGGTTAATATGATTGTTAACATCAAATGGGTCCCATGTTGATTTTTTCATAAATGGTTTCTTCTTTAACACTCGACAGGGGTCTCTGCTATAATCACCATTGGATGTATTATATTATAATTATTAACATTTGGTGGACCCACATTTATTAAAATACATTACTCGTGGGTTTTAACATTCCGTCTAATGATTTTCTAATTAGATGGGCCATACCATGGTTACCAATATTAAATTAATATAGTATGACTACTAGTTAGTGGGTTCCCATTTGGTCGATCATCTCGGTTTCTCTATTCATTTCTTATTTCAGTGCATCATTTAGTGAAAATTTTATAAATTGCCGAACACTTCAAGGTATATTGAAATTTGTAGTAATTGCCAAACACCATAAGTGACACAATATTATAATATGACATTATTTTATTAAGTGATAATGAAATCTTATAATATTTAAATTTGGTGATATTATGTTATTCTTTTATCCAAACACCAAGGTGAACCGGGAATGCTACAATATGGACTAGCAGGAAAAATAGGAAGGTAGAGTAAACTTAGAATGAAAATTGGGATTTTGATCATACAGCTCTACTAAAACCTGATTTTTTTGCCTCTCAACTATTGTAATTGCCAAATGCCTGCAAAATTGTTTGCAGATCAAATGATGTTGTGGAGTTACAATCTTGCCATTTTAATGTGTGAATATTTTTCTCTACATCATATGCTTGCTTGTTATAGAAACCGAGCTCTTAGAATAATATTTCTTATTATCCAGTTCATTCATGTCTCGTCACGAGAGATATGTAGGCCTATCTCATCCATTGAAAAAATAAGAGGAGTGGAAAGATATTAGCCATAGCTTCTGTGTCAACAAACCTGCAAAGAATGAAAGAGGGAGAATGGAATGGAAGGATACCTTCCTGCAATGTCAGTAGAAAGATAAAAAGGTGAAAAGATTGGTTGCACTAAAACTCATTTTGTTCATGAAGTAGGTTAAAGAATCAATAATCAATAGAAACAACAGATTTTTTACGGAGTATCCTACCCTTGTAGGATATCCTACATTTTAAGGGCAATATCATAATTTTCACTACCTCATTTGCAGTGCGAATAGTTCTATATGCATTCTTTTTGTTTCAATTGTTAAGAGGCAAAAGTTAAGTCGTAGGGATGATGTAAAATAAAAATCCTTTAATAGATTCTCTAATATATGAAATTTTTGAATCCTTCTTTGTACTCAAGCATCATAAAAAACTTATCAAAAAGTACATGTGAAATTCTAGAAATTCCAAAGGTCATGTGAGGCTTTTTAGATGGCTGAAATTTTGGAATTTTAATAAAGAAACATGGTATTTACAAATGCAATTGTCAATGTAGTAATATGTTGCACTGTTTTTTTCTTAATGATTGTTTTCTTTCTTCTTGATGGTACTTATAAGCAGAATTTCAATGGCGGTTTTTTTTTATTGCAAAGGAAGATTATGTTGGAAAATTCCATTATGTGGGGCCACACATGTAAATATTAAATGTGTTATGCTATCTTTGGTTAAGCCTAAATTAAAGTGATCTAATTAAGACTTAAAGTTTTAAGTCTTAAGGGTATAATTGTCATGGAATTAATGTGCAGATACCAGAATGTTAATTTTAATTTGATGAGGAGCCAAATTAGAAATAGCAAAACCTATGATAATCTCATTATTTTATATTAGGATTATATGGCAAGTTCCTATTCTCTCTAACATCCCATCATCGGAAAGAATGTTTCTCTGGGTAGCCATATTGGATTGGAAAATCAACAACCTGCGAACAACTTCCACAATGGATCAAGGTATGTTTCCGCTTTACATCTCCCGATGATTTGACATGGAGGATCTTGGTTGTTTAAGGATTTTTGGATCATAGATCTAGATCTTGTTTATAACAAGTGGTATCAGAGCGTCTCCATGTTAAGCCATTCGGAATCCAGTGTTTTCTTTCTAATCTAAATATAAAGCAATCTGTCGATCTTCTGTTTATTGGTAAACATTCGTTTTTTGTTTAAATCACATGATGGAACTCGTATTCTGTTGTTGATTTGTTTAATGGATCAAATCATGCTTGCCGTCGCCTCGGGACACGCAAGTCCTTTCCATCATGTTTTTCCAATCCTTGTTCCAGCGCAACAGACAGATTGGTATTTTTTTTCATATGAGTATTTCATTGATTTGCGTGCGTCATCCCACCTGTGGTCTATCTATTAGCCATCAAAACCCCAGTCGTGACATATGGAGTAAATTGTTCTTGAACAATATGGATATGTAGGCCCCAGGTATTGATCTGCTGACGAATCAGATCCAATAGAGTGAGAGTGAACCCTTGGACGACTCCTGCTTTGAGGTTTAATCGTGGTTTTGAATCAGTGGGACCCACTGATCAGATTACTCAATTAGGCCTAGGAGTGGGAAGAATAGCATCTGGTTGTATTTTTTTTTTCTCTATTTGATGAGTCAAAACAACTGTGACAAATCTAATGTATAATATAGATTATTCAAGACCTGATGTGTAGTATCATTATGCTACTGTTTTAATAAATCGTATCTCCTGTAAGGGATATGATGTCTGGGCACAAAGAATAATAAAAAGTCCGGTTCTGTTTTAATAAACCTTAAGTCAACAAATATTTTTGTGGTATCTCTTTTATGGGCAAATAAAAAGTCCATCATTCTAAATGGGCTAATTGAAACAAGATGTCACCAAAGTGACCTCTCTTGTGTAGATTGTTCATGAGGAATATTGGATGTTTGTGTGTATGTAAATTCATGCGGGTCTTAGTCGGGCCAAAGGAAGGTTAATACTTGGCCGAATTGCATACACACCTGTGGTGGTAAACATGTGACGATTATAAGGTTTTACATGTGAATAATAAGTCGATCCAAAGATAGATTTATTATTTGACATGAATTATTGTCAATGTTTGATCACTACAACAAGAGTACCATTTACAATTAATATTACTGTCCAAAGACTTGATATTAATGTTGTGCTGGGTACCTTCAGATGAGACTTACCATTGTTTGAATTTGTTGATTATTGTATTTGGTTATTAATATGAGCATGTTTGTCTGTTTGTTGTTTTGTTCTCTTTACAGCTAGTGTTTCTACTATATCTGCTAATATCAACAATATACATGTGCTTAATGGGACTAACTTTAAGGATTTGAAAGAGAACATATAAATTGTTCTCGGCTGCATGTATATAGACCTTGCACTATGAATTGAGCAGCCCGCTTCTCTTACGGATGCAAGTTCTCCTGATGAAAAGAAGAACTTTGAGAAGTGGGATCGCTCAAATCGCATGAGTCTTCTGATCATCAAGCGCGGCATTCCGGAGGCATTTAGGGGTACGGTATCTGAAAAACTAACCAAAACCAAGGAATTCCTAGCCGAAATTGAAAAGCGTTTTGTGAAAAACAATAAGGCAGAATCAAGCACGCTTTTGCAAAGCTTGATTTCTATGAAGTACAATGGCAAGGGGAACATACGGGAGTACATTATGGATATGTCTCATCTTGCTTCTAAGCTTAAGGCACTGAAGCTCGAGCTATCTGACGACTTGCTCGTGCATTTGGTATTAATACCATTTCCTGCACAATACAGTCAATTTAAGTTCAGTTACCACTGTCAAAATGAGAAATGGACTCTTAATGAGCTCATTTCTTACTGTGTGCAAGAGGAAGAGAGATTGAGGCAAGACAAAACAGAAAGTGCTCATTTGGCTAGCACCTCTAAGGATAAGGGCAAAAAGAGGAAGAATAATGAAGCTGCAAAGGGTCCAGCCCAAAAGAAACAACAGCAAGCAAATGAGGGTTTTTTCATTTGCAACAAGCTTGGACATATGAAGAAGGACTGTACCAAATATCACGCTTAGCGTGCAAAGAAAGGTACATTTCTTGCTTTGGTCTGTTCTGAGGTAAATTTAGCTTCAGTACTGAGAAACACGTGGTGGTTAGATTCTGGTGCTACTACTCACATCAGTGTTTCTATGCAGGATTGCCTAAGCTACCGAAAGCCAAGTGATGCTGAAAGATACATTTTTGTGGCCGATGGCAACTTGGTAGAAATAGAGGCAATAGGGCATTTTAAGTTGTTATTAAAAACTGGTTATTATTTGGATTTATTAGATACTTTTGTTGTACCGTCTTTTAGACGGAATTTGATTTCAGTTTCTTTATTGGACAAGTTTAGTTATTTTTGTTCATTTGGAAACAATCAATTCAGTTTATATATAAATTCAAATGTTATTGGAACCGGTTCTCTATGTGTATATGACAACTTATATTTGCTTGATACAATTATTTCTTATAATGAATCATTGCATGTGGAATCACGAGGTACTAAACGCAAATTGAGTAAAGAAACTTCAGTCACATTATGGCACAAACGCTTAGGTCACATCTCTAAAACTAGAGTTGAGCGACTTGTGTTTGATGAAATTTTAAATTCCATTGACTTTAAGGCTTTGATATTTGTATTGATTGCATCAAGGGGAAACAAACCAAAATAAAGAAATTAGGTGCCAATAGAACTACAGACGTCTTAGAATTGATACACACAGATATCTGTGGACTATACCCTACGGCTTCCTGGAATGGCCAACAGTATTTCATATCATTCATAGACGATTACTCTCGCTATGGGTACCTATTTCTTATTCATGAGAAATCACAATCTTTGGACGTGTTCCAAACATTTAAAGCTGAAGTTGAGAACTAACTAACAAAAGAATAAAGAGTGTCAGGTCTGACCGTGGTGGTGAATACTACGGCAGATATGACGGATCAGGTGAACAACGTCCAAGACCGTTTGCTAAATTCCTAGAGGAATGTGGAATCGTCCCACAGTACACCATGCCAAGGTCACCTAGTATGAATGGTGTAGTTGAAAGACAAAATCGGACTCTTAAGGATATGGTAAGGAGTATGATTAGTCATTCCTCTCTACCAGAGTCACTCTGGGGAGAAGCACTCAAAACAGCAGCTTATATTCTGAATATAGTGCCAACTAAAGCAGCTGCAAAAACACCTTATGAGCTTTGGACAGGCAGAAAGCCTGGTCTAAAATATTTTCACATTTGGGGATGTCCAGATGAGGCAAGGCCTTATAGGCCATATGAAAAGAAATTGGACTCCAAAACTGTAAGCAACTACTTCATTGGCTACTCTGAACGATCTAGGGGCTCTAAGTTTTATGATCCCACACTTAGGTCATTTTTTTATCCGGGAACTGCAACATTGGTCAGAGACATTATTTTTTAGGAAGAATCGGTTTCGATTCCCAGTATTGCTTTTGACAATGTGCAGGTTTCTATACCTATCATTGATCAAGAAACGAATCCGGATCCTCAACCAGACAATGTTGATCAAACCTCCATTCAAGATGAGGTGATTGTTCCTGAGGAACAAACTCAACAACCTCAAGCACCAGTGCCATTAAGGCGATCCACTAGAGAAAGGAGAAATGCTATTCCAGACGAATTTTTCGTATTTCTCCAAGAACATGAGGAAGAAATTGGAATGGTGGAAAATTATCCAATCAACGTCCATCAAGCCATGCAAGGTTCCAACTCTCAAAAGTGGATTGATGCCATGAATGAGGAGTATAAGTCTATGCAAGACAATAAGGTTTGGGAACTTGTTCCATTACCAGAAGGTTCGAAGCCCATTGGTTGTAAATGGATTTTTAAAACCAAAAGGGATTCAAATGGTAATGTGGAGAGGTATAAGGCTCATCTTGTAGCTAAAGGCTTTACCCAAAAGGAAGGGATTGTCTTTAAAGATACTTTCTCTCCGGTTTCATCGAAAGACTCTTTTCGGACAATCATGGCACTTGTTGCACATTTTGATCTTGAGATTCATAAAATGGATGTCAAGAAAGCTTTTCTCAATGGTGACATTGACGAAACAACTTATATGGTGCAGCCAGAAAACTTTGAGTCGGGAGACCCAAAGAATATGGTCTGTAGATTGACAAAGTCTATCTATGGACTCAAGCAAGCTTCTCGTCAGTGGTATCACAAGTTTCATCAAGTGATTATCTCGTTTGGTTTTGAGATAAAAGCTGTTGATAATTATGTGTATCACAAATTCAGTGGGAGTAAGCACATATTCCTGATTTTGTATGTCGATGACATACTGCTTGCCACAAATGATATAGGCATGTTGTATGAAACCAAGAGATTTCTATTAAATAATTTTGAGACGAAAGATCTTGGTGACGCCTCTTTTGTATTAGGAATCCTGATACAACGTGATCGTTCTCGGGGTATTCTCAAATTATCACAAAGACGTTATATCGATACAGTACTCAAAAGGTCTGGCATGCAGAACTGCAAACCAGGTGACACCCCTGTCTCTAAGGGAGACAATCTCAGTCTCAATCAGTGCCCTAAAACTAACCTTGAAGTTCAGGAAATGCTAAAGATTCCCTATGCATTAGCTATAGGGGGTCTAATGTATGCTCAGGTGTGTGATGAGTCCTCAAAAGCGCACATTTTCATACATATTTTGGACCAATTTAAGGGTTTATTAATATTAAAGAGCTTTATTTAGTGCCAAATCATGTTTTTATGCATTTAGGGTCCATTGTAGTGCATTCATGCGTAATTTGCTAAAAAATCGCACTTTTTGCATAAATTCATGAAACCTGTCGTTTTTGGAGATTTATTTTTGAAAAGTCGGTTATTTTGGGTGCATCAAGTAGGGTCCCATGCATCGTCCATTTAAATTCCTTACATAGAATTATTCTTGAATCCATTTGTTTTAATTTGTGTAGGAGAAATCAAGAATGGGACCCACATTGGTGAAATTTGAGAGAGATCAAGGGTAGGACATCTTTCATAGTGGATCCACATATCTTGGTATTTTTGGAGAGTTTGAAAAGTCAACAATGAAAGCTAGATTTGTGATCTCAAGATCAAGAAAGAAAACTTCAGATTTGGTAAGATCTGATTCTTACTAAGTTTGAAAACTCAAAAATCAAGAAAGGAAAGTGTGCTAGAAGAGTTGACTAGTCAATCAAAGAACCTTGGAAGCAAACTAAAGATGGAAGGAGAGTCAAGAAACAAGGAAAGAAAGATCCCAAGATCCCTTTGGACGTCCACATGGGCCACACACACCCCATTGCACAACTAGCATTCCATATGTGCACAAGTATTCTCTGATTTTTCAGGGGCAGCAAGATTAAAATGGTCATAACTCTTAATCCAACCGTCGGATTGGTGCAATTCATACACCGTTGGAAAGCTCTTTTCGAGTAGATATCTTTAGAATCCAAGATTGTGTCAATCGGAGCTAAAATGAGGATGATATGGCCTCTGGAAGTTAGTGCTGTAATTTCTACTCGGGATTGCATTTTTGCACTTGGAAAGCACCAAGAATCTCTCACTCACCTTGCTATTTCTTTGAAGACTTGTTGGCCAAGGAAAGGACTTGCCATACAAACAAGATTGCATGCTACAAGCTTGGAACAAAGAAGGAAAGAAAGGGAGCAAAAATCTATAAATTGAAGGCATAAGCATCCCTCTCCTCCTATGGGAAGATAGACCAGCTCTCTCTAGAATTACTACTACACTCCATCTTCTTCCTCTCTCTCTTTCTCTCCATTGAAGTCCTCAAGGAGATTTGGCCCAGAAATCACACTACACCCTTGGATTTTTCATCTAGAAGAGGCTTCTCATCATAGTATGTAATTGTCTTGGTTTATTTTATGTAAGACTTTGCATATTAGTAAAAGTGTTGCTTTCTCTTTTCAATTTTCTTTCTTATCCTTGGGTGATTGGTGCTTGTTTTATGTTTCTTTTCTTGTTGGTATTTGGATTGACGACCCAAAGGCCCTAAGAGCATGATTCAAATTATGACCCCGCTTAGAAAATAATTTTGAAAGAGAAGAATACACTTCCACACATTTAAATTTATGTTCATCCACACATTTAAATTTATGTTAAAACCACACATTTAAATTCTTGTTTTCACCACACATTTAAATTCTTGAACTTTTATTTATTGTCTTTATTTTTATGATCAATTCAATTTTAAGTCTATTTTTGCAAAGTTTATGTTTGGAACTAGATAGCATGGAATGCATTGCATTATTAACTTTCTACCTTAGGTTTCTTTTGTTTCTAGTGTAGTTTCTTATTTTTAATTTTGGTATTTTTTTTATTCTTGATGTTCTAACTTGTTTGTTCTTTTGTAGCAATTTTAGTTTTTAGTTTAGGATTCTTAGATTTAGGAAGTTTACTTTTCATTGGATTGTAATTAATTTAATTTTTGGAAAGTAAGAATGATGGTTGTAATTTTTTAGTTTTTAGGCTAGATTTAGATTTTTTAATTTAGGGCAGGTATAAGTTGAGAAGGAACCTTAGTTTACATTGCTCCCTGTGGATCGACCTGGTCTCACCAGTTTTATTACTACAATCGCACCCTACACTTGGGGTCCGATCAAGTTTTTGGCGCCGTTGCCGGGGATCGAACACTTGATCGGACCCCAAGTGTAGGGTGCGATTGAGTTTTTGGCGCCGTTGCCGGGGAGCGCCATATAAGGTAACTTCTCTAGCTTTCCTTATTTACATTGCTTTTATGGGTGTGTTATTTTTGGCATGTTTCTAGATATAGGAGGTGCATGCATGGAATGTTAAACCGCTCCAAATTGGATTAGGAAAGTGCATGGATTGCTAAATTAGAAAGGATACATCATTGAATTTTTTTTAGAAAATTTCTAAAAATTGGCAAAGTTACTTTTTTTTTCTCAACTTATTTTAAATCTTTTTAGAAGAAAGTGAACCAAAGTGACCTAATCGTTGTCCTTGATCATCTTGGTGCCGAAGCAAAGCCTTGTCCAGAGTGTGGAGATAGTCAGACTATTCGAGGCAAGGGTCCTTCAAACGGGTCCGTTCGTGATCCTATCCTTACCTGGGGGCTGAACTGGCCAAGCTGGTTTCATAGGGCCGGGTTGGTGAACTTTGGAAAACTTTTCAACTTTAGGAATTAACTTAGTAGCTGCTTGTGTAGGCTGATTTCCTTTCTTTTCTCATTAAAAAAAAAGAAAAAAAAAAAAAAAAAAAAAAAACAAGATGAAGTGATTCAAAAAATGGACCAATGGAAATCCACAAACATGAGGAGACCAAATTTTGGACAAACCAATGAGGTTACAACCGATAGTGATAGCCCAAAGAAGTCCTGGCGTGAGTACCTACACCCCATGGATACGTACCTATCAACTTACATTAACTCATATACGAATGAGTGGGGATTTTATCAAAGCAACTCCGATGATGCTTCAAATAATAAAAAATCCATAAGGGAGTTGCGTGAACAAGAATGGAATGCAAATATACATCAAATAACTTGGTCGTTGGAAAGAGGTACCACATATGGACGGAAGTGGGCCAATCACTATGGTCATGATTATAATGAGGAGTGCATGGAGGGTATCAATGGAATGATAATTGAAGATGATCAACCAACATGGGCCCCACATGATTACTCATACCCCACACACTCATTCGCTCCTTCAAATATGGATGTGGGAATTCAATGGCACACAGAATTAAATGCAAATCGATGGCCTTGCCACGATGAAATGAGTAACATGAGTAGCCTGGACAATGAGGCTCTTGACAATTGGCAAGATGGGTTTGATATGGAAAATTCTAATCTCCAAGAATTTACTCCGGGTGGGTCGTATGATTACCCCTCACAGGATATTTTATATGCACCCCATTCTTCCCCTTGTTCATATGCACCTAATGACACCCCACCGCCTGAATGGTCATATGAACCACCACCACCACCCCCGGAGGGATCCTTGGAAGACACTTTAGCCAGATTTATCACGTTCACGCAAAACACCATGGAATCCATTCAGAACAAAGCACAATCCATGGAAAGACTAATGACTTCAATTAGTCTAACTGCACTTCAAATGAAGAAAGTAAACGACACCCTTGGCAGTGAGAAAGAATCTCAACATGATGATCCATCACTCATTGAAAATCCAATGGATATGGATTGCATAAATACGCAGAGGGTATCCAAGGGTGCACCTATGGATATGGATGATGGTGCGCTGCATGAATCAGATTATGAACCCTATGAGCCACATTCCTCTGACCCTCACTTTTTTGATCAGAAGGAGAATGTGGACCCCTTCGAAGAAGATACCGTGCCCTTCTATGTTGATCCTTACTTTGGGTCCAATTCTTCTGATGATTTTCGCATTGCGGATTTCCTAGAAATTGATTTTCCCATGATTAATGGAACCGCGAATGTGCCCAATGAGCCCCAAATGCAATATTACTATTGGGAGGATGACCCCATTTTTCAGATTTCTGATTCGGACAATGTGGAATCCTTGGAATCATGTACTGAGTTCTTCATGAAATCTGATGATCCGACCCTTAGAGAAATTGCACTCACATTTCTTGGCCCTCAATGTAATTCAGGGAAACTTTTTGAATTAAAGGAGATTGGACCCAGTCAGACCTTCGAGTCTGACACGTTGGAATCATTTGAGCATGTGCCTAAGGACATTGTGGAAGTTAATTCAAAAGAATTTGTGGCATGGGAGGAAATGGGGCCACTCAGTTGTTCATTGCGTCCTCCTCTCCTTCCATTCAAAGACCCATTTTTAAGGGAGGAGGATTCATTTTTCATGGTGGTCCTTTTTACACACATTTACAACACACATCATGCGGTCCTTATGTTCAATGTGGTTCACGTTTCCATGGTAACATCTCCTTTTGTGCTTCATGTGCATTGTGTGGAGGAAAATTTCATCTGGGATCCGGGTGGATTCATGGTTTCGGATCAAGTAGTGTAGGATTTTTCTTTCTTTTTATTGTAGATTTTTTTTTCTGCTAGTAGAGTAGCTTCTTTCCCTTTTGTTTTCTTTGTTTTGTCTCACCATGGACAGAGATCGAAAAAGCTGCATCTTCAGGTGACTTCTTCCCCTTTACCCTCTTGTCATTCACTTTCCTCATGTTCTATTTACCTTTTGCACCGCATTCATAACAT
This sequence comes from Litsea cubeba, assembly GCA_012931725.1. Classification (NCBI taxonomy): domain Eukaryota; kingdom Viridiplantae; phylum Streptophyta; class Magnoliopsida; order Laurales; family Lauraceae; genus Litsea; species Litsea cubeba. The sequence continues at coordinate 100,944,291 of CM022945.1, forward strand.
CGAGGACGATGTTCATGCTAGGTTGGGGGGTGGGAACAAGCACACTTGTCCATCTTTAGACAATAGTTTTACACAATTTGTTCTTGATTTTTAGGTTTCGAAAAACAAAAAAAATTCGAGAGGATTTTTATGAAACAAAGATATCTTGGACTTTGGAATTTTTGGTGCTTTGGGCAAAGAAAGAGAACCATGGTTTACTGTTTTGTTTATGGAAAGGATTTTTGGAAAAGTGCTGAATTTTGATCCCTCACTTTCACACAGTCTGTATATGTTTTCAAAGTTTTTGAATGCCAAGCCATGATTTCCGTTTTTCTTTGACAATTGGATTGAAAATATGATGGAAAACTGACCCTTAGTTTCACAGTTTCCTAGTTCATCTGGTTTTGTTGGCCACAGAGCTAGTGAATTAATTCGGGCACATGAAAAGGGCTGCCTATTGTTGCGGACCGTAAAAAAAAAAAGAAGAAAAAAAAAGAAAAAAAAAAGAAAAAAAAAGTGTTTAGTCTTGAAAAGAATAAAAATTTGTGTGACTAGTTTGGGTTTATAGCCTTTTTAACCCGAGCCAGTAAGCCCGTAGGGGTATTTACACCTAGTGCCCTAAAGACATCTGTTTTGGGAGTCATTGGCCTAAAGCTCGTTACATGGGTTAATTAGAAAGCTTAAGCAACCTAGGCATTGCACAGTCACATGTGTGTGTTAAAAAAAAAAAACAGTAGTGCGAAAGCCGTCATGGTTGCCTTGAGAGGAACATTGTTTTTCTTTGCTAAGGTTAAGTGACCCAGAATTTTGGATTGAAAATTGTTTTTATGGGAATCATGGCGGATCATTTGAAGCTTATTTGTTTTTACGTATACACACTATTTCACCGTGCACGATCAATTTAGCATGAATTCGAGAATTTCGGACCAAAAGATGGGATTTGTGAACCGAGTTTCAAATTTGCCTTTGCTTTGAGAATTTCGATAATCAAGGATATCCGGTGTTTGTAAATCTTCTATTGGAAAAGATCCTTTGTTTTTGTTGGGTTCTACTAGGATTCTTTATTGATAATAAAAAAAGAAAAAGAAAAAAAATAGAATTTTGTGGGTAAATTCACTGCAAACCCTCACGAAACACAACTCGTCCACTAGGGGGAACCTAGGGGTTTAACGGCTTACTGCATACGCTAAATGCAGTCGAGAGTGCCAGCGAAAGTGGCGTTGTATTTATTTTAAGTCAGTTTTGTTAAATTAGTTTTAGATTTAGTAAGGATGAAAGCCTCATGTTTTTCGCAGTTTTTGCTAGGGACTAGCAAAATGCTAGTTGGGGGGTGTGATGAGTCCTCAAAAGCGCACATTTTCATACATATTTTGGACCAATTTAAGGGTTTATTAATATTAAAGAGCTTTATTTAGTGCCAAATCATGTTTTTATGCATTTAGGGTCCATTGTAGTGCATTCATGCGTAATTTGCTAAAAAATCGCACTTTTTGCATAAATTCATGAAACCTGTCGTTTTTGGAGATTTATTTTTGAAAAGTCGGTTATTTTGGGTGCATCAAGTAGGGTCCCATGCATCGTCCATTTAAATTCCTTACATAGAATTATTCTTGAATCCATTTGTTTTAATTTGTGTAGGAGAAATCAAGAATGGGACCCACATTGGTGAAATTTGAGAGAGATCAAGGGTAGGACATCTTTCATAGTGGATCCACATATCTTGGTATTTTTGGAGAGTTTGAAAAGTCAACAATGAAAGCTAGATTTGTGATCTCAAGATCAAGAAAGAAAACTTCAGATTTGGTAAGATCTGATTCTTACTAAGTTTGAAAACTCAAAAATCAAGAAAGGAAAGTGTGCTAGAAGAGTTGACTAGTCAATCAAAGAACCTTGGAAGCAAACTAAAGATGGAAGGAGAGTCAAGAAACAAGGAAAGAAAGATCCCAAGATCCCTTTGGACGTCCACATGGGCCACACACACCCCATTGCACAACTAGCATTCCATATGTGCACAAGTATTCTCTGATTTTTCAGGGGCAGCAAGATTAAAATGGTCATAACTCTTAATCCAACCGTCGGACTGGTGCAATTCATACACCGTTGGAAAGCTCTTTTCGAGTAGATATCTTTAGAATCCAAGATTGTGTCAATCGGAGCTAAAATGAGGATGATATGGCCTCTGGAAGTTAGTGCTGTAATTTCTACTCGGGATTGCATTTTTGCACTTGGAAAGCACCAAGAATCTCTCACTCACCTTGCTATTTCTTTGAAGACTTGTTGGCCAAGGAAAGGACTTGCCATACAAACAAGATTGCATGCTACAAGCTTGGAACAAAGAAGGAAAGAAAGGGAGCAAAAATCTATAAATTGAAGGCATAAGCATCCCTCTCCTCCTATGGGAAGATAGACCAGCTCTCTCTAGAATTACTACTACACTCCATCTTCTTCCTCTCTCTCTTTCTCTCCATTGAAGTCCTCAAGGAGATTTGGCCCAGAAATCACACTACACCCTTGGATTTTTCATCTAGAAGAGGCTTCTCATCATAGTATGTAATTGTCTTGGTTTATTTTATGTAAGACTTTGCATATTAGTAAAAGTGTTGCTTTCTCTTTTCAATTTTCTTTCTTATCCTTGGGTGATTGGTGCTTGTTTTATGTTTCTTTTCTTGTTGGTATTTGGATTGACGACCCAAAGGCCCTAAGAGCATGATTCAAATTATGACCCCGCTTAGAAAATAATTTTGAAAGAGAAGAATACACTTCCACACATTTAAATTTATGTTCATCCACACATTTAAATTTATGTTAAAACCACACATTTAAATTCTTGTTTTCACCACACATTTAAATTCTTGAACTTTTATTTATTGTCTTTATTTTTATGATCAATTCAATTTTAAGTCTATTTTTGCAAAGTTTATGTTTGGAACTAGATAGCATGGAATGCATTGCATTATTAACTTTCTACCTTAGGTTTCTTTTGTTTCTAGTGTAGTTTCTTATTTTTAATTTTGGTATTTTTTTTATTCTTGATGTTCTAACTTGTTTGTTCTTTTGTAGCAATTTTAGTTTTTAGTTTAGGATTCTTAGATTTAGGAAGTTTACTTTTCATTGGATTGTAATTAATTTAATTTTTGGAAAGTAAGAATGATGGTTGTAATTTTTTAGTTTTTAGGCTAGATTTAGATTTTTTAATTTAGGGCAGGTATAAGTTGAGAAGGAACCTTAGTTTACATTGCTCCCTGTGGATCGACCTGGTCTCACCAGTTTTATTACTACAATCGCACCCTACACTTGGGGTCCGATCAGTGTGTACACGTCCGGATATTGAGTACATTGTTGGTATGTTAGGCAGATATTTAAGTAATCTTGGAATGGATCATTGGAAAGCAGCCAAGCGGGTTATGAGGTATTTACAGATAACAAAAGATCGCATGCTCATATATAAGACATCGGATCAGTTGGAGATCATAGGGTATTCCGACTCCGATTTTGCTGGATGCCAAGACAGTATGAAATCCACATCATGCTACATCTACCTGTTAGCTGGTGGAGCTATTTTTGGAGGAGTGCCAAACAGACACTCGTTACTGATTCCACCATGGCAGCAGAGTTTGTAGCATGCTATGAGGCAACCAACCATGGAATATGGCTGCGGAATTTTGTCACTGGGCTGCGAGTTCTAGAGGGTATTGAGAGTTCTAGAGGGTATTGAAAGACTACTCACACTATATTGTGACAATAAGTCAGCAGTGCTATATTCGAACAACAACAGGAGCTCCTTTAAGTCAAAATATATTGTCATTAAGTTCCTAATTGTGAAGGAGAGAATACAGGATGGACAGATATCCATAAAGCACATTGGGACAAACTCCATGATAGCGGATCCGCTTACAAAGATATTACCACCCAAGGTCTTTCATGAGCCACTGCTCATATGGGTGTTATTTTGTGTGAGGATATCACATTATAATAGGAGTTTGTATCATTTTATATTTTATTGCTTTATATTTGATTTTGAACATACTTATGCATTTATGTATTTGGATATTTTTCTGATAAAAAATAAAGTCTTCAGTGCATTTCACTCTGTTACATTGTATTCAATATTGATCTCACTAAGGAATAAAGTAGCACCAGTTGGAAATAAACATGTATAGATCACATTGAATGTACTTTCCATGCACGCATCCATGATTGATCTATGTCATTTGGTTATGTTGGTGTACATGACCATTGATGGGTTTAGTCATGTTAAATGTGACGAAAACCGCTTTGATCTTATATCAGCAAAATCAATGGACGAGATTGTTCGGATATACTCTAAAATTACAATAGCAAAATTTTGGAGCTTATACAGTCATACACATTTGTTAAGTTACATATATGGCCTAATGGGAGATTGTTGGAAAATTTCATTATGTGGGGCCATACATGTAAATATTAAACGTGTTATGCTATCTTTGGTTAAGCCTAAATTAAAGTGATCTATTTAAGAATTAAAGTTTTAAGGCTTAAGGGCATGATTGTCATGGGATTAATGTGTAGATACCAGAATGCTATTTCCAATTTGATGATGGGCCAAATTAGAAATAGCAAAACCTATTATAATCTCATTATTATATATTAGGGTTATGGTCCCCAATTCATTTGGCAAGCTTTTATTATCTCTGACATCCCATCATCAGAAAGAAGGTTCCTCTGGGTAGTCATATTAGATTGGAAGATCAACAACCTACGAACAACTTCCACAATGGATCAAGGTATGTTTCCGCTTTACATCTCCCGATGATTTGACATAGAGGATCTTGGTTGTTTAAGGTTTTCTAGATCATAGATCTAGATTTTGTTTATAACAGATTAGGTCTATCAAGGTCTAGATCATCATCACTAATTGGTTGTGGCTAAACCGATCTTGAGCACAAACTAATGCTTATTGCAAGCGGGCGGGGCCGGGCCGAGCTTGCTCGGGCCATTCCCATTCCCATTTTGGCAGGGTTTTAAAATAATTGTCCAAGCTAAATTGACATGCCTAAATACAATGCACAACAGCCATAAAGATTCGAACACTCGACCTCCCGCTCTAATACTATGTTGACAACCACTTACTCTAAAAGCTTAAGCTAATAGAGAACACTGTAGCACTGTATATCAAACTTACAATATAAAAAGTATGTATGTATTAGCGCGAAGTCCATAAAAAAAAAAAGTTCACAAGTTTGATACCCGGTTGTATCCAAGTTCTATTAAGAGAAAACACACTTTATAATTGCATTTAACTTTTAGGCAGTATTTATTTTTTTTGTTGGAAAAACTTTAAAATAGCAAGGCTCCTAATTTTCTTCATTTGAATTTAAATACGCACTTTATTTTTTTTAATTAGTATAACGATACAGTTAACCGAACCGCACTTCACGGTTCAGTTCGGTTAATAACCATGAGTCAATACTGAAAATCGTAACTGAACCATGAAGTGCGGTTTTTCAATTTTAATAACCGTAACCGTGAAACACGGTTATTAACTGTGGTTTGGTTCGATTACGCAGTTAAACGGTTTTATTTTACACTCTACAAGAAAGTATGATAAGACCCCTCTAACCAAACCAAACCAAACCAAACCAAGCATTTTCCCACTAGGTGGGGTCGGCTATATGGATTTGACGATGCCAATCAAATCTGTTTAGGGCTATGTCCTCCGTTAGATCCATGTAGGCAAGGTCATGTTTAATAGTTTCTTTGCAACTTCTCTTGCGTCTCCCTCTCCCTCTCCTACTCCTGGCAATCTCCATGCTTTCACACCTTTTAACAGGTACCTCCGTTGGACGCCTTCTAACATAGCCGAACCATCTCAGTCGATTTTCTCTCATTTTATCTCCAATCGGTGCTGTTCCTATTTTGCCCCTAATCTCCTCATTCCTAATCCTATCTCTCCTTGTGATCCTGCATATCCATCTTAGCATTTTCATCTCCGCAACTTCCATATTCTTGACATGATTATGCTTTACTGCCCAACACTCTGATCCATATAACAACGCTGGTCGTACCGCCACCTTGTAATACTTTCCTTTAACCTTGAGGGGGACTTTCCGATCACACAAGACCCCCGAAGTACTCCTCCATTTGGTCTACCCGGCCTGAATCCTGTGACAGGCCCTGCATATATTAATAATAAAGTCAAAAGTATTTCAACAGTTCCAAGTTGCTTTTAAGGCATTCAATCATCATAAGACAGGACCTAGTTGTAAATAATAATATTAAGTAATCTGCGATGCACCGGAAGTTAGTGCTCCATGGCATGTATCATTTTTGTGGCACCACGTGGCAATGTGTCTATCAATCATAGTGGGAGTCGGCACCGTACGTTAACCATAGTGGGCCATCCTAATCTTGTACTGTGAAAGATCAGGTCCGTCCACTCATGGCCACTTTTAAGTGGCCAATGAAACTACCACATGACAAATGATCATGCTTCATCAACTTCGTAACTCAGCCTTCTCTTATGATCTGAAATATTCAAGTACATTTATTTTTCATCATAGGATGAGGATAGGAAAGTTTTAAGTATGAAAGTAGTTTTTCAAAAGTATAAGAATAGTTATTATGTATTTGAAACTTTAAAAAAAGGGGAGTGTCCCTTACCCTATACCCTACATTGAGAGATAAATACATAGAAATACTTCCCCTTAAATAAACATACTAAATATATTATAGTTTGGTAGCCTAGGCCCATTCTAAATATATTAACATCCATATCACCAAATACATTTATTGTCATTAGGTACAATAAATCTCAATGTTCTAAACATTGAGATAGGCATATGTGCACTCTAATGGTATATTATGCTGTTATCGGTTAACAATTAATGATGGTTAAATTTAAAACTAATGATCATCAATTCACAATGTATTGATTAGAGTGAAATCATGACTTCCAATCACAGTGGCGTAGAGTTTGGATACTTCAATATTAAAAAGTACTGTTCCATGGTTTTAAATATTGGCGGGTATATAACAATAATTTTTAAAGGATTGATGTGGGAAAGTATATTGTTTATATATATAAATAATATGAAATATAAGTATTATGGCAGTGGTCTAGTGCATACACATCTAGGGCCAGATGGGACATAGGGGTATTCAAAGATTTAAGTGGGCTCTATCTCCCTATGTATGATATCTTCCTACTAAGTTTGGAGCCAATTTGATGATCCTATCACCTTCATCCAGGCCCCAAATGTTTCAACGGCTAAAATAGATGTGTAGTCGAATTGTCGGCCTAATTCATTCAGATGGGTGCAAACTCGATGGATCCGATGTAATTTAGGATTCTCCTGTATTTGGTCCATTTAGATGGACTCATAATGGGCCCAATAATCTGATGCGCATCATGTGCCTGGTGTGTACCTGAAGACCAGTCATCAACATGATTTTGAGCATTGGGAAGTCCATAGGGAAACTACTTGAGATGTGCATGCACTATTGGGGCCTTTGTTGATGGGTCCTAGCAGGTAGTATCGGAGGTCCATCGTCATATTAATGATCCTTCAATGCACCCAAAAACAAAAACAAAAAGGAAACAAAGATAAATGAAGAGTTGAGCAAAAATAAACAATGATCCAAAATTAAAATATAATGATGGTGCATTCACTAGCAAACCTAACACTTTAGCATCTTTAATGGACCTCCTAATGAGTTGATTTAATCTCTCATGAATGAGATCTCTCATGAATGAGTGGGCCATCTAGTTGAGCTTTAAAGTGTATTGACTCGGGATCATAATATCAAGCCAATGGCCAGCCCAAATGCTTCAAAAGCAAGCCGAACTCGAGCAAGCAAAACATGGTTTTAATGAAACAAAAAATCCAGGGGCTCCTGAGGTTCTAAATAAATAAAAAAAGGCATTTTTCTGCAAAATAGTCTATAAAACTCTATTACCGAACATCAATTAAGTCAACTTCTAAGGGCCCTTTTGGATGATAAGAAAATGATAAATGAAAAATCCTCACTAATTAAATATATTTAGGCTGAACAGGGAGGTGGAGAATCTCATGTAGAGATTCACCGCCTTTTCTTCAATGGTGATTCTTCGCTGTATTTGAATTCAAATGAAGAAAATTAGGAGCCTTACTATTTTAAAGTTTTTCCAACAAAAAAAAAAACTAATTTCTAAAAGTTAAATGCAATTATAAGTGTGTTTTCTTTCTCCTTATTAAACTTGGATACAGCCAGGTATCAAACATCATTTATCTTTGTTTCGGTTTATTTTTTATTTTACTTTTAGGGTGCATTGAAGGATCATTAATATGACGATGGACCTCCGAGAATGCCTGGTAGGACCCATCAACAAAGGGCCCAATAGTGCATGCACATCTCAAGTAGTTTCCCCATGGACTTCCTAAAATGCTCAAAATCACGCTGATGACTGGTGCTCAAGTACACACACTTGACTAGGCACATGGTGAGATCACAGCATGGGCCCATTGTGGGTCCATCTAAAAAGACCAAACACAGGGACTTCTAAATTATATGGGATCCATTGAATTTATACCCATATGAATGCATAGGGCCCACAATTCGACTACACATCCTTTTTTGTTATGAAGCCGTTGAAATATCTGGTTGAAATATCTGGTGCCCTGATGAAGGTGATAGTCATAGGATTATCAAGTTGGCTCCATGTTTTGTGTGCGTTGAAATATCTGGTGCCCTGCTGAAGGTGATAGTCATAGGATTATCAAGTTGGCTCCATGTTTTGTGTGTGTGTGTGTGAGAAAGTGAGGCAATGAATTATTTTATCCTTTTTATCCCTTTTGAAATTTTTGCAAGGATAAAATGGTAAATTGGTAAATTTTTCTTCCTACCCCTATGTCCCATCTGACCCTAGATGTGTATGCACTGGGCCACTGCCATAATACTGATATTTCATATTAACTTTATAATAAAAAAATCAATATATTTTCCTACATCAATCATTTAAGAATTATTGTTCTATGCCCGCCAATATTTAAAACCATCGAACACTACTTTTTAATATTGAAAGTATCCAAACAATGAGCCACTGTGATTCGAAGTCATGATTTCACTCTAATCGTACATTGTGAATTGATGATCATTAGTTCTAAATTGAACCATCATTAATTGCTAACCGATAACAGCATAATGATATACCATTACTCCATTAGAGTGCATATATGATGTTTGAAACATTGATATTTATTATACCTCATGGCAATAAATTTTTTTTTCAAGGGAGGGTTTCAGCCCTTTAAGCTGGACTAATCCATTCGGGCGTAGAAAGAAGTCGAATAAAATTCATGTGGCTTTCGGGTGATAGTACTATTGGACTCAACCTTTGAATCCTGAAAAGTGATGGACCACAATCCCAGGGGCGGAATCAGGAATTTTGTTTAGAGGAGGGCCAAAGAAAAAAAAACTTAAAATAAAATTCCAAAATATAGTAATAAAATACATAGTAATCAAAATATTGAAGTTGTGCTTCATGTTCTTTCATTGAGTTGAAGTTATCAATTATTATTTCAATTCTAAATTTCTTTGCGATTTCTTTTTCAATATATACAATTAAATAATCTATAAAAACTTCATATTCCATTATGTTGCGAAGTGAATTTTTAACATTCTTCATGATTGAGTCCGTAAAAAATTATCATCCATTATGTTGCGATGTGCGGTTTTAAGAATCTTCGTGATTAAGAATGCATTAGTATATCTTCCATATATATGTGTGTATATATATATATAGAGAGAGAGAGACTAAAGTACAAGAAAAATATCAATATGGGTACCGATCCTTTCCTATGCATGTAACCTGTAAATCACAATTTAAAATGTTATTAATTAAAACCTCAAAGATAAGTAAATACAACAAATCATATTTAAAATCTAAACCATTTAAAAAATATGGTTCCATTAGTTTTTATCTCCTTACAATAATTTATTTAACCTGATTTCTTTGACATGTATTATAATAATCAAAACATAAAAATACAATTATATTTATATATCCACAATGAATAAACTCCAATTGATCTAAAAATTAATGTAATAGCAAGTAGACATTAATTTTAAGCAGATTAGATTTCAATCTAAGGCACAAGGATTGAAAATCCATAATGACATGTAGTGAAATATGTACATCTATGCAATGTAGGAAAAAAAATTGTAAAAGAGAAAGTGAGTTGGTCATTTATTTTCTTTATTCATAGAATCATACCTCAAAACTTCTGCAAGTCTGTAACCTACAACTCCTTTCAAGATATCCAACAAGAAGATGTGATTTTTCTTCTCATCTCTTGGATCATAAGATTTGTGACAAATGTAGATAATTTAGAATGAATATTGAGAAATCTCTTCTCCAATTTCCATCAAACCTTACTTATTTGTTCTCCTTTCCTTCATTTTTTTTTTCTTTCCTTTTTTTCATTCTAAGCTTTTTTCAAAATCCATGATATTTTTTATTAGTTTTTTTAGAGTCAAAACCATGTTAAATAAAGTCTTAAACAATGAAGGGGCCATCCAGGCCATCAATTAATGGATGGCCATATAATGGAAGGGCCAAAACCATTCTTTGTGGGGAATTTCAAGATGTAAGGGGGGCCATGGCCCCTGCCAGCCCCCTCTAGGTCCACCCTTGCACAATCTTGACCACTCGACCAACCCTTTAATATTATAATAAATATATTTGGTAATACGTATGTTAATATAATCCATTGCTTTTTTTCTTGAGGATTTTACCAAAAAAATCCTTCAAGACTTCTTAAAAGCTAAAAGCACCATCAACTTCTCATAAAGACCACAGTAGCCCCAAAGGCCCTGTTGGGTATTTTTTTTAACTTTTTTTTTAAGTGGGGATATCCCTGCTCATATCCCTTAAAAGAAACAAACCTTTTGCCCTTTTCCCCCGTTTTCCCATTCAACGTTTTCTCCTTTTCCCCCTTTTTCATTCGACTTCTTCTCTTCTGGGTTTTCCTTGCAGAATCAAGGGTTCCATCTTCTGGGTTCTCGATTCTTCTTCTCATTCGGCTTCTTCTCATCTGGGTTCTCAATTGAAGAAGAGAACGGGATTCTCTGGTTGCGCCTCACGTTGCCGGACAACGGTTCTTGCAGCCGGTTCCATCTCGCCGGAGATAGAGTAGAACAGAGGCAGCAGGGTGTTGCATCCTGGTCTGATTACGAAACTCGTTCCAGAACGTCAGAGGAAGAAGAAAACAGTGATCCATCGTCGCTGCATGCACCTCGCCATATTAGGTCAGAATCCTTTGGCAAATCAAGGTTAGCTAATAAACCTCAAGGGCCCTTGGACCAATCAGAGTATGGATTTTCATTTTGTACTTCCACCACACACCGGAAAAACATCACATTTAGCAGATCCACATGGTTCTACAAAGAACAGAAGGTCTGAAAACTTCATAGATTTGTAGCAAAGCCAACAGGTTGACGGCACACAGACCTATCCATTAGTTCATATGCTGAATGATTTGATAGAAAAAAAAAAAAAAAACATCGAGAGCTAGTGGGATCAAAAGCTCTGATACAATGACAAGATTCTATGACCCAACATATATAGGAATCTTGTATTGATGGTATATTTATAGTATAATATTTAAGGCTGATGAGATCTTACCTAACAGGGATTGTATAGAGAGACCTCATCAAGATCCTACAAGAAAGAGGTCTAATTACATGACGGAGATAGATACAGAGGAAAGATTATAATCTATCATGATTGGAAGTTTGATAGGTTAAGTGGGCCATGTGGTTGGTTTGGCTAACACCACTTACACATTACACAATAAACAGATGCTCTGCTAGTGCTATGTTTTTCAATGCTTGGTTATATGCTTTTCAATGCTTGGTTATAATATTGATTTTTGTTTTTCAATGCTTGGTTATATGCTTGTCGATAGGCTTTTCCATGAGCAACAACATTATTTCTTTCTAGTCTAAGGAATTTTTCAGATGAGAGAAGAAAGGTAGAGCAATATTTGTATGTGTGTTCAAAACATCAGAAGCTCCTCTAAAGTACATAGAGCAATATTTGTATGTTGTGCCATATGCAACACAATGATGAACTGCTTTTAGGAGACTTGGTTCATTATCATGTACTATATAATTGATGATTCATACATGCAGATGGAAGAAAAAAGACCTAAGGGAACTGAAAATATCCTTCTATATGAACAACAGAATCATATATCTGAAGGGATCTCACACGGAGTGGTATATCATGAATCTTTATCTCATTATATTGATACGTGATTAAATATAGTATTTGTCCTTATTCGTTATCTTTCTCTTTCACATTATTGGTGTTGATAGGAACTAGGGCGCTATAGATGTATCACTTCTAACCCAAAAAAGTCAATATGGAAATTGAACAAGACACAATTGGGTTATGTGAGGCGGACTGGTTTGCATCATCTTGCAGAGATAGATGAGATGAGAATAGACCATGCATTAATAACAGGTCTTATAGAAAGGTGGAGACCCGAGACAAATACGTTTCATTTTCCTTTCGGGGAGGCCACAGTTACTTTGGAAGACGTGGCCTACATATATGGTTTACCGATCGAAGGTGAACCAGTTGTTGGATGGACTCATCCAAGTGAGAAGGTGGTTAGTTTATGTGAAGATCTCCTTAAAATTTCACCGCAGCCAGAGGTGGACACACAAGGGCTTTGTATAAAATTAAAGTGGATAGAGGAAAATTTCTTGCCTCCGGAGAAGAATGTAAAATTGTCAAAAGAAGTCGAGATTTGCAACACAAGGGCCTTTTTGTTTCATTTGGTAGCTGGACAGATTTTTATGAACGGATCGGGCACTAGAGGACCAGCTTACCTACTCGAACTATTTAGAAAGTTCAGGCCATATGCCTGGGGGCCGGCATGTCTTGCTAACCTGTACAGAATGCTGGCAAAGGCTGTAAAGTGGACAGCTGATAGAAATGAGAGTGGAGAAGACTTAGCTACACTTGATGGGAAGGACAAAAATAAAAAAAAGTCTTCCACCGTCCACTTCAAGACCCTAACTGGACCACTGCAGCTTTTACAAGTATACTACAATAACTCTTAACCTTGTGCAATGTGTTGTCTTATTTAAAACTATACTCATGATATTGATTATGTGCATAATGTGCGTGGTAGATATGGGCCTACTCTCGCATGTCCATTGGTCGGTGTCCTACCCCAAAGGATAGTTGGAAGAAAGACATTAAGTTTCCACTGTTCAAAACATGGGAGGCAAGGTTGGATGGATATAAAGCTCTGACTACTATAAAATATGTCCATCATCAATTGAACAGTATGACATCAGACTCGGTAATTTATCTATCATGAATGAACATGTTAAGCTGTTGATTTGCAAACAATAACTACTAACACTTTATTCCTTCTATTAAGTTTCATTTTTATTTGTTGCAGTTTGCTTGGATGCCATATGCTACTTATGTGAAGAAATTTACTCAGTATGTACCAGAAGTTGATCGACGATTGTTCATGTCAAATACAATCTTGATTCATTATTGGATCATGGAGTACCATAACTCTAATCGTGTCATGAAGCAATTTGGGCTGAGTCAAGTGGTACCTCCAGCTTTTCGGATGCCTCTACTAAGGGTGGAAAAGGTTGAAAGGATATCTAAGGACTATACACATATTCCGCCTGAAGTATCTTCTATGTGGGAGGCAAGAGTAGATGCGATATTACAAGGACAGAAGGATGCGTCCTCAAGTCATACAGATGAATATTTCAAGTGGTATATCCCCAACACGCAGATGCGTATAGGCCACTATAGGCGAGAACCCATTTCAGAAGACGAGAGGAAAGCTAAATCGGATGTTCCTCAACAAGAAGCTGAAACATCGCAGGGAGCTAGACCATCAAATGATCATGTATATCCCTATTCCTTTCTAATATCCATTTTTTATATTATGCCTGTAAGGACAATTTTCCCTAAATGCCTTCATGAATTTGTGCAGGTTAACATGTTTCTTGACACATTGAAGAGATCATTAGATAGGGCTGTCCGAAAGAAAATTAGTCTTGAAGAATTTGCTAGCAAGCTGCACAAGAAGATTGAAACTTTCAGGGGTGCTTTCGCTGCTACCTTCGAGAACTTCAGCATGGAAAAATGTAATAGCTCTTCTTCGGACTCGGACATGGAACAGGTATATCAAATTTGTAAGTATGCATTGTTTTTTTTTTTTTTCTGCATTAGACCATTTCACCACTCTTTGAGAAATATTTGTATCATTTATAGGATCGTACACCAAAGCGAATCCGAAAGGCTGTCCGTAAAGAGCCAAGTTCTCGAAAATCGCTTTCCCCAATAAATATAATGATAGATGAGACCCGGCCACCATTGTCATTATGTAGTCCACAATTCTCATCCCACGAGCTTCCTCCAATTAGGGATGTGTTATCCCCTAAATGTACCATCACAAATCAGCCGGAACTGTGTGAAATCCTCTCCACACCTGCACATGCGGGGATATCTCAGGCGATAATTCTTTCACCATCAAAAAGGGATATAAAGTCTTTGGTGTGGAGAATTAAGCGGTTGCCGCGTACGAGGAAGGCTCCTCATAAATTTGATGGTTATTCTCACACAATTCATCACACCGAGTGCCATTTTGATAGTCAAGACAGTGAGCTACTCAATGGGTTTAAGGATTATTATAAATTCAGGTTAGCTTCCATTGCCTTATGTTAGTGCTTTTGTATTATATTTATGAGTTATGAAAAATCTTCTATATATATTTCTACAGGAAGCAGGAATTGGATGTGATTTGCACGCTGGTAGATAGTAACGTATTGCATGATGCCTTGGAAGAAGGCAAATGGCTGGACACAAATATTATCTACTATTGGTTTGCTTGTTTAAGAGACATGTGTGACACTGCATATCTTGCGGATCCAAGCATTTGTGTAAGTTAATTGTATATGATAGCGATTTATAAACTACGAAAGCTTGAATTTTACAATAATATATCTTATTACCAAATTATACAGAGTATGTGGAAAGAAGGACACCGTCAAACGGAGCCCCTTGCCTTTGGTCTGAATGGTACAAATGTGATGGATATGAAGGAAAGTAAAACATTAGTGTTTTTGCTGCATCACATTGATCACTTCAGCTTGCTGGTCGGTTACCCAGATGAGGCAGTTTGGGAATTTTACAATAGCTCAACAAGTGATCATTATTCTCTAACTACTTGCAAGGAATTTGTAAGTATGCATTGTACTATCTTGATACAATTTATTCTCTAACTACTTGCAACTAATATTCTAATTTGAAACTCCCCAGGTTGGTTGGCTAACTCAGAAATTTGCGGCTCATGGTTGGAATGATCCTTTCGTCTGGACCTTCAAAGAAAAGATGGACATCCCACACCAAGACAATGGGAACGACTGTGGGGTCTTCGCATGTGCTTTCGCCGAACACTGCATTTTCAGAAAACCACTCAAGTTCACACAAGCTGACATTCCATTTTATCGGAGCAAAATAGTTCTGGAGATATTCAAAAGGACCTGGGTGCTTAACTCCTATAGATTGGATTTAACTGCTTTAGACTAAGAAATTGACATCCAACTTTTTGTCAGGAATTGACCAAATTTTTTTTTGTATGGTCAATTTGCATGTATATTCAGTTGACACAGTCTGACATGGTTTTGTAAAATTAAATGTGCATATTCTTTGTAGTCAGAGACAAATATTATGTGTAGATCCTTTCTTGCCAGAGACAAATTGATGTGTATAGACAGTTGTTAATTGATGGTTGTAAATGTGAATGTGAATGTCTACCATTGATGGACGAATGTGTGATTGTTAAGCAACTTGTTGGTTGATGTGAATGTGAAGTAGCATGACTACCTTTGATACAGGTTTTATGAAGAAGTTCATAAGTTGTAGAGATGCATTTCTCTTATAGATTAGACAGGGATATCCACGCAGGGGTTGTCTTGTGGGCGGGGATATCCCCGCCAATGACAGTGTTTTGGAAGGGGATATCCCTATCCGTGTTAGTGCTGTGAGAGGGGATATCCCCGCAAACCAGAATACAGTCCATCAAGATGGTTTCAGTTCGGACAGGGATAGCCCCGTCCAAATTAGTGATATGAACGGGGATATCCCTGCTTCTGTTAGTGCACAGAGTGGGGATATCCTCGCCTACCAGCGCACTGTGTGTGCTTTCTCTCAATGAATGGTTTCAGTTGGGGCGGGGATATCCCTGCTTCTGTTAGTGTTGTGGGTGGGGATATCCTCGCCTACCAGCGCACTGTGAGTGCTTTCTCTCAATGACTGGTTTCAGTTAGGGCGGGGATATCCCTGCTTCTGTTAGTGTTGTGAGTGGGGATATCCTCGCCTACCAGCGCACTGTGAGTGCTTTCTCTCAATGATTGGTTTCAGTTAGGGCGGGGATATCCCTGCTTCTGTTAGTGTTGTGAGTGGGGATATCCTCACCTACCAGCGCACTGTGTGTGCTTTCTCTCAATGACTGGTTTCAGTTAGGGCGGGGATATCCCTGCCAAAATTATTGATTTGAACAGGGATATTCCTGCATAAGTTAGTGCTGTGAGCGGGGATATCCCCGCACACCAAAGTACTGTCTCTCAAGGTGGTTTTAGTTGGGACGGGGATATCCCCGCACACTACAATATTGTGGATGGGGACATCCCCGCTCACCTGAAACTTTTGGCTGAGATATTACTACTCCAAATAGAGTTTAAACAAACACATAAGGTACTACATGAATGTTACTTATCAAAAATATCCATTAACCCCAAAAATATGTATAAGAAATATCTATCAAAGAGATCATTTGACAGTCAGTTAAACATCCATCTACACCAAAATATATGCTAAGTGGATTATGACATCTCTGAACATATTCCATCTCTCTATACAGTTTGAGACATGTTACTTTCCTACATTAGAATATCAGAATATCACACAAAATAAGACACGTGCTAGGTAATTTTCATATTCAAAATACTACTGCACTGGTGGATTGCGACATCTCTGTCGGTTGTGTCCCTTCTCTTTACAGTTAGAACATGTTACTTGCCTACGCTGCCTGTCCCTATCCTCTGTGCGAATTCTATTTTTTTTTTGGTCGCCCAGGTTGCTTGGATGCATGTGGAGGCAAAACAATTTCAACTGGCGTATGATCCCATTGTCTTATATCTCGAGTAGCATGCAAAACCTCATTGTACGTGAGTCGATAGGTTTCTGTCAGGAACCAATGCTCACAGAAGTCATACGGACACTTGTTTCTCAGCTGCATTGCGGCTATTGCGTGCGAGCACGGGATACCCAATATTTGCCATTGGCGACATGTGCATACTCTTTGATCGAGATGTACTACATCAATGAATTATGTTGATTGAACCTGAAATTCAACAAGTCCAGTAACACGGACATGAAGTCTGCGAGATTCCTCGAACCCTTGACTAAGAATCCGTTCTGCATAAGGAGTTAATCGAGAATTAATAGTTTCTGAATATAGACTGCGCCTTTGGTAGAACTCCATCAGCTTCGCACGAATTTCCTCTACCTGCTTTGTTACAGGTAGCATTCTGGTGTCTTTAAGTAGGTTATTTGTGCATTCAGCGGCGTTGCTGGTGAGCATATCATAACGACGCCCTTCTACAAATGCATTTGACCAATGCTCTTTTTCAATTGCCTTGATGTAGTTGTATGCTGAAACGTCAACATCCCGGATATCATTTAAAAATGCATCGTACTCACAGGGTCTGTAAGCCTTTGCAGCACACCAGAATTTTCGGACAATAGCACCATCTTTGAAGTTGCTTTTGATATTTTCAGCTATATGACGACAACAAAAACAGTGCCTTGCACTAGGAATGATGTTCATCAGCGCAGGAATGAGACCTTTCATTCGGTCAGAGACAACGGTCAAATTCATAGGCTCGCCCAATGCCAAGCTTAGATTTGCAAAAAAACCACTCCCAACTCTCACGACGCTCGGCTTCTGCAAAGGCAAAGGCAATGGGAAATAATTTTTGATCCGCATCATACGTCACAGCCACTAATAATACACCAGGATATTTGCCACGTAAATGTGAACCATCAACTGCAATCACTGGCCTCAATGAAGTCTGAAAAGATCGAATGCACGGGCCGAAAGACCAAAAGAACCTCTTAAAAGTATCATCATCATTTATTTCAATATTTGTAATCGTACCAGGATTCATCATCTGCAATTCTTTACAATAAAGAGGAAGATTTTGAAATGACTCCTCATATGATCCACGGATCAATCGAAGGGCAATGTCTTTCGCTTTATGAGCCAATCTGTAAGTAATACGACAACCAAACTCCATTTGAAAATCATTAATAATCTCTTTCGGTGTCAAATCATTATTGGATCGGACTCTATCCATTATGTACTCTGCAATTAGCTCTGAAGAAGCTTGTCGATGTGCCATTGCCAACATCGGTTTAGAGCAACAATGGTTAGAGTTATATGTACGGACTTGGAACTGTGGCCCAGATTCAATAATGGATGCATGAATACGCCAAGGGCAACTCTGACCACTGCAACGTGCCGTAACATTAGTGCGATTGGTCTTCAAGTGCTTCAGACTGAAATTATTGTAAATTGCAAACTTCGCCAACGTTCTTCTGAATGTGTCACGATCTGAAAACTTCCGCCCTATCCACATATCCCGTGCAGAATTTTGATACGTTTCAATCAAGTACTCTTCAGGAACCATGGTGTCCTCAATATTAACATCCACGGCTTTGTATGAATCCTCCAGATTTTTATTTTTGGCAGCTTGATTTTGTTCTTTGTTGAAAACAGTTGTTGTATTTCTACCCACTTGTTCAAGTTCACATCTATCAGACGCTATCTCATCTTCAACGTTTGGATCATACATTATTTCATCAACGACATGATAAGCTCCTATACTTTGATCAATGACAACATGATTGGGTGCTCCCGAGAACTCAATATCATTATCTTCATGGAGGTTGACTGTCGGAAATTCTTAGACAGGAGTTGTATGTACTACCTCTTTCTCTTTGTGTTTCTCCCTCAACGCACAAGAATTGTCTTCGCTTGGACCATGCAAAGGCGTACGTTGCAACCTTTCAATTCATAACAAATGAAATTGTAAGAAATTGTATTAAAAACTCGACTTACATTAAATAAATAGAAGAAACTCACTTACATAGGTTTTTCTTGTCTGTTGCTAGCTGCTGGATTTGTTCCTTTACTAACATATAAATACAAACCATTCGTATTGTTTTCCAATGCTCTAAACATTACCTTAATATCATCATCCTCTTCTAGGGTAATCAATGAGAATGCAAATCCATCGTGATAAAGGTACTGTAAAGCTGGCATGTCACTGAGTGCTTCCCACTTAGATACTTCAAGTGCAACGTCTCGCAAATAGTTGTAACTTATGTCGGTAGGTAAATACCTAATCTTTTGTTTTCCACCTTTGTAGGTCGGACGGTTAATATCAAAATCAAACTCTCCATCATAGTGGAAGATGACCAAAACTTCATTGTCTGACATCCTAACATTCAATAAAAAATGCTTCAAATGGGTTTAACACCAATAACAAATATAAACAATGACATGGATTCCTATGACAAAAAATGTTACAATATGGTCTCCATCCATTATTATAAAAGAATATTAAATGAATTGTATTACTATATCAATAGATGGACAAAGAGATATGACTGCCTAATTTTTTTAATGCTTTGGAAGCAAATCTTCAGCACTCCATAACGTGGTTGGTCAAAGTGGTATTGGCAATGGCCATTGAAAATTATATTTAACCAATATAACATACACATGTGATCCCTTATCCATTTGTATCTCTCATTTGAGGAATTATGACCGGATGTTCATTCCTTATTGAGCTAATGCCCATGTGTATGTAACTGATATAATAACAAAACTATTTTCAAAGCTTAACCACTTCTATGTCAGTGCCCTTCCCAGATACCCATATCCAACCATTTCTATGTAAGCAAAAGCTGATGATGCCCAATTCTATAATCTTCTATTACATTCAAAACCAATGCCCATTTGTCTTACTGAAATATGGTCTTTTAATCATAAGAAAGTTATTGTGGACTACCCATGGAGTAAATATTAATTATCCATCAAGGAGATGGAAGCTTTAATGAGTACTTCCAAATATCAACTTTTTGGGTAAAAGAAAAACACATGTGGAGATTGTGCTTCTAGGTTTAATCAAATGTAAAAAAGGTAAATCTATACTACCAACCTCTTTAATGGAGCCTCCAACCTTTCTACTTAAAAGATTCAAGAATATGATTCTCCCATAAAGCAAGGTAATGTGGAAGAGAGGCTGTAGAGATTCGTCCGGAACCCAGAAAAAGCAAAGGGGAAAAGGGAGTTCGACAATCTTTTAAGTAGTAATGAACGATGAACGGGGATATCCCCGCTCATTTACTTAGAATGAACTGCGATATCCCCGCTCATCGCTAAAAGTTAAAAAAAATACTCAACAGGGCCTTTGTGACTTATATGGTCTTTATGAGAAGTTGATGGTGCTTTTAGCTTTTAAGAAGTCTTGAAGGATTTTTTTGGTAAAATCCGCTTTTTTCTTTTTATAGATGTTATAAATGGGCCTAGGCTTCCAAACTATAATATATTTAGCATGTTTATTTAAGATAATACATCATGAGATAAGGCTGAGATATGAAGTTCATGAATCATGATCCTTTGTCATGTTGTACTTTCATGGGCCACTTAAAGTGGCCATGAGTGGACGGACCTGATCTTTCACAGTACAAGATCAGGATGGCCAACCATGGTTCCCGTACGGTGCCGATTCCCACTATGATTGATTGACACATTGCCACGTGGTGCCACAAAAATGATACATGCCATGGAGCACTAACTTCCGGTACATCACAGATGACTTAATATTATTATTTACAATTAGGTCCTGTCTAATGATGATTGAATGCCTTAAAAGCTACTTGGAACTGTTGAAATACTTTTGACTTTATTATAAATATATTCAGGGTCTGTTTTTTAGTTTAACTGAAATTAGAGGGGTCTTATCATACTTTCCTGTAAGACAGATCGGTATCACCGACATATGTGGTTTTGTCTTCTACGGGCGATATACCTAAAACCGGTATCCCTCAGCCACTAATATCCGAACACGTGGGGGGGTGTGTGTGTGTACGCTCTGAGCTGTTCGAGACGAACATTCATATTCGTCACGACAGATATTCCAATAAAATGACGAAACTGCCCCCTCAGCGGGATCTGGTGCCGCGTCGGTGGCAACGCGCACATTCACCATGACACCGTAGCTTAACAAAAATATGGACACAAAATTTTGGAATCTTTGCCGGGAGATATGATCCTGTGAGAGGGGTCCTCAATTTTCATCTGGGGCCACTTAATCATCAATCCGAACCATCCACACGCTTGTGATCTTTTGAATCACATCGAATTTATTGGATTTGCACTTATTTAAATGGACGGGATTATTGGATTGAGGGTCCCTTTTATATATATAAAGTTATTAGACTTGTGAGGCATGGATGAAAGAGCTCAAGACATAATTAATCCCTACCTTGACATCTATGTGGCAAAAAATGCTCTTTCCATGCCCCTCGTTCCATGATCAATCGGGCCTTAGATGAACCCCTACATACTTCTTCTACAGTGAGAGCCTCCTCTAACAAGAGCATCTCTCCTTCTTTGATATTCTGTATAGTGTGCAGTTTATCAGCGAAGTTTAAAAAATTCATATTAAATAAAATCACGTAGTTACCAAACCAATATAAAATATTGGAACAAATAATTTCCTATGGAAAACTTATTTAGCTGAAGCAGAGATGGTATCTCTAGAAAAAAAAAATTAAAAATTCATCAATTTCTACAAGTGCACTTCATCACCAATTTGAAGAATTTATAGAAAAGAAAAGCATAGAAAAACAAATTTATAGAAATCCACATAACAAATGACATTGGTATAACAAATTCCCCAAACAGAAAGATTTTTGCAAACAATCACATCTTATGAATTAATTTTTAATTTCTCCATTTGTACTTGGATGTTATTTGTTATCTTCATATCCTGCGTCATGGATATAAAACCTCGCCAATATCTGTGATAGTGGCCCCACCAGATCGTCTTTATTCTGTGATAGTAATAAATCATCATGTATTATTCTCTCCGTTCATTGTACATGATCCAAGGTGAGCCACAGCAGCATTGATGGGACAATGAACTATAATGAGAAACGGCCCCCACCTGTCAGTTTCATGGACCCACAACGGTCGTTTCATTGCCAGAGAGGATCTTTTGGACATTTCCCTCCCAAAAAAGCAAAGGCCAAAAAATTACATCACTGCTGTCCTGTGAAATCTCTTTTTCTAATCACATCTCCTCTTCTTCTTCTCCTCCCGTTACAACGCTCAGGAGCTTCCAAAAACGCTATTGCTTGGGTTTTTCTCCTTCTCAAAAGCTCTAACTCTCCAACATTCAAAGCTTTTCCTGAAGGACTAGTCCTTCCACATTTTGTGAATATTCCAAGACCTGGGGAAAGCTAATCTCCTGGAGCAAAAGTGTTTGGAGTTTGAAGATTTTTGTTTCAAAGTTGTGGAAAGTTAGAATGCTGCAAGAGTTTTCAGTGAAAACAGAATCTGATAGCTGAGATCATGTCAGTGCCTTCTTCATCTTCTTCTTATTGTTGGCGTGATTAGTAAAGTTGGAAGAGATTTTCAAATCCCAAGTAGAGAAAAAAAAGAAAGCAAGTAGCGGTTCTTGATTCTTCTCCTCATCTTTTCACCTGCTTCGTTTTGGAAGTGGAGGGTAGTTTTGGAATTCGTGATCGTCTTCCAACAACAGGTAAGTTCCGACAGCTAATGTTTGGTTTTTACGCCTTACACCTTTGATTTTTCAGCTTTTCTTGTTGGTTGCTTTTGCAAAACAAAAGAAGAGGGGGCACGTGTTTCAAGATTAGGGGTCGCAATTATCGCTCGGCTGCTCCGAGGCTTTTTGTTAATGCGCACCGTTTACAATAATTGTGACGGTAGAATATTTGTCTAATCAATCAGGACCGTTCATTTGTTTCATCATTACTGTTGATTTCTGCGTGTCGGTGATGAAAGTCCATATTTCCAGGAATTCTAAATACTGCTTTGGTTTTCAATATTGAAAAAAAAATTTATTTTGATATCGCAAAACTTTATTAGATTATTGGAAACAGGCATTGAAAGTATAAAGAATAATTCAATAACTTTATTGGTTTATTGAAAACAAGCATTGAAATACAAAGAATAATTAAACTAAAAAATTTTTTAGTGGAATTCTAAGAATTCCTATTTAGGAATTCCTGAATTTTAAGAGCAGGTGAAATTCTTAAATGCTTTTATGGAGTGGAGCATTCACAAATTCCATCAAAATACAGAGAGGGTAGAATTTTTGATTTCTCAGACGTCAATTAGAACTTTTTTTTTTTAACTCCGAGTGGTAGGTCAGTTGTCCTAAGACCACACAGGAAAACTTTATTCGGCTTTCTCTCCTAGGTCCGTAAGAATTATTCTGTCCAAAGGGCTGGAACCTGCATTATAAAAAAAAAAAAAACTTATGTGCTTGAATTCATAAATTCTGAATAAAAAGCAAGAAATTTGAAAATAACAGGTCTCAAAGACCCCAATTATTAGAATTCATGTCAGGAATTCTAATAAGGAAATAAGCCCATAATTGAAATAATGGAGAGTTTCTTAGAAAATATCTCTACCTTGCTCACCGGGGCATGGAAATCAACTGGCAATTGTGACCCAATAGGAAAAAAACCCCTTTTTTTCCATTCCAAAAGGTCGAAACCATCTAGCGGGACTGTGATTGCCACGTGCGATGGGAAACCAACATAATAGACGGTTGGTTAGCATTGGAAAAAAAAAATGGTAGCAACATTATGTTGATGTTGGGGTTGGTTACCATTGATTTTAGAAAGTAACATTAATTCCCATTCAGTGGGGTCCACCTTAGATTGTTAATGTGCACCGATTACAATAATTGTGACAGTAAAATGTCTGTTTAATCATCAGGACCAACCATTTGATCACGAGCCGAAGGGACTGTGATTGCCATGTGCTTTGGTCTCCAACATAATTGATGGTTAACATTAATCTACATTTAGTGGGGTCTACCTTAGATTATTGGAAACCTAGTAGTTATTATGTATAAATAGATGAAGATCCTTCCGACCTTCCTACCGAAATGGGATCCACAATAAGTCAATAATCAACCCACTCAGCCATACATTTGTATATCTACATGGGACCCACACCACCATCATGTCTATCCGACCCATTAAATCTAATTTATCAACCTATTTATGTGGGACACATTACATAAATTACTTTACCCATCCACCATATAACTATTTATGTGGGATCCAATAGATGAGGATTTTAACTTAAGACATATTCAGAGCTTTAAACAAGCTAACAGCTCAACATACTCTTAAATGCTAACACCTATATTGACGAGCATCCTCTAGCTGTCTACATATCTACACCTGTTTCTGATTGGGCTATGATGGGATGTTTGTATTGGAAGCTGGATGTACATTGTTACACCAGTTTCTATCAATTTAAGCTTTTAGAGTAAAGTGGTTGTCAATGTAATATCAAATAGGGAGGTTGAGTGTTCAAATCCCCTATGTTGTTGTTGGCTTATATTCTCCCCATATATGAGCAATCCCATACACCAATATGCTGGATAAGATACTGTTTAATGTGTCCATAATCCCTCAATAATGAGATCCTGTAATTGAAAATGGGTTGCTAGGTTCAGCCCCTCAAATAGTGCCAGTAACTCTGTTTCCGTCACTAACAATGTAATCATCTGTCCTGCAAATGCCAAAACATGTCTAGCCTGATTATCTCGAAGCATTCCACCTATAGATGACATCCCATCTTCAGGTAGGAAGGCCCCATCAAAATTAAATGTGATCTAGTTGTGGGTGGGGGTAACCATCTACAGGTAGGTAGTGCAGCCACTCCTGTCATGGTCTTATTATGAAGCATCTGAGATGTCCACCATTAGTGTAAATGAGCTAGAGATGGTGTAAGTACTTGTTTGAGATGTAAAGGTCTCTGGTTAAATAGATCATCACATGGGAGCCTTAGATTTGTGCATCTATATGGGAGCCATCAAAGTATTTATGTGTGACCAACTAGATCCAATCTATCCACCTATATATGTGGGACCCATTCATGAATTATTTTACCTAACCACCCATATAGCCATTTAATTGGGACCCATTAGATGAAGATCATGTCAATCAATCAAATGAAATGGAGATTTCCTGTAATCTTTTTTATTTGTTTAAAGTGATGGTGACAAGGATAATTATGATGGTGACAAGGATAATTGTTTCTTGTGATGACAGTGACGACGACAACAACAGTGTAATATTTTCCAGTTTAGTGATAACGACGAATAGTTTGTATTTATATCACCCATGCTTTTGTGACTTTGCATTGAAAGATTTGCAAAGTAATTTCTAAGTTAGAAGGCAAACGAGGCTTAGTGAGTCAAGCAAACTCAAAGCCCAAACCTGCCCGGGTCAAAGTCCAGTAACCCATTATCGCCCGGTTCCCGACCAACTCACTGCCAAACCTACCCCTGATATGAAACTATCAGATAATAAATTTCTTATAAATCTTTTCCATCTCAGTATATTTCTAAAGAAAATATCATATTCTAGAATTCTTATGAATTTAAAAGTCAGTATATTTTTTACATTATGAATTATATTGCTGGTGCTTTAATGTTTTGCTAGTCCCACATTTAAAAGAGTCTTCTGGATCATCTGAGTCTCTAATTTAGGTAATTCTTCAGTTGAAGGGGTTAACCTATAGGAGAATTCCACTTATTGAAAATCCGAGCAGCTCAAATTGAACAAAACTCGCGTTGGATGGGATGTTCCTAAATTTTACTCCTATAGGAGTTGGCCCCACAGTAAGATTGACAATATGATGGATTTGGTGATTGATAAATATATTGAAGTTGTAATTAAAGATTCCTGATCACTACTTTATCCTATTACCTACTGTAGTTGAAAACCAGAACTTCATCCTCTCACCTGAATTTGTTGTAGTTTCATTCATCCTTTGATTGGTTATAGCTGCATCCCAAGGTGATTGGGATATATGTCTAAACATGGCTGAGCTGCAACCTACATGTATAATCTAGCTTATTCTTCTGTTTCATTTTTTCAGATGGGGGAGAAAGGAGCAGTGCCTATTTGCACTTCACAACTTCTCCGGCTGAAGTCATGGCTATACAAAGGCCTTCCTACTCTAACTGCATCTCTTTTCATATCCATGGTCCTCATCTGGGCCATAGGTAGCTGCACCTTCAGGGCTTATCAAAGACAGGACAATATCAGTATCCCCCTCATCACCACCATCTCTTCATTATCATCTAAAAATCTTAGCCATAAACCCAACGCGGCCACCACCAGTACCAACACTTCCTTGTCCTCACCTTCTGCTCAAAATCAAACCCACAATACCAATGTCATTCCCTTATCAGCCCCTCTAAGTGTGACCCAGAACACCTCAACTACATTGTTCTCTCAGAATCCTACCCACCCCTTACAATCACCTTCTTCATTGTCATCTAAGAATCTTACCCACCCCCTGCAATCACCTTCTTCATTGTCATCTCAGAATTTGACTCACATCCCCAACTCACCCCATCAGAATTTAACCCATACTTCTGCCTCAAGAAGTTGGATTTCCGTTATAATGGAGCGCAACTTCACTTCCAACCTCCTTGCCAGATGGCTGTCTCCAGGAGGCCAACCCTGCCTCGACTCTCGATCGACAGATATCAAAATCCCTGAACTTGATGGCCGAGATTCCATTGAATTATATACTGGAGGCATCCATGAATTTGTTTTCTCTGCCTATGATGATGCTGGCAATGCTCGCTGCTCTGGGGGGGATTACTTTGAGACAGACTTATCTGGAGAGTCGTGGAAAGCTCGCCCACCTGTGAAAGACCTTGGGAATGGCTCATACACCTTCTCCCTCCAAATCCACCCTGATTTTGCAGGCGAGTTTAATCTCACTGTTGTCCTCCTCTTCAGAAGCTTTCAAGGGTTGAAATTCTCCACAGAGCGATTGGCATTTCGTAAAGAGCTGAGGAACATACCAATAAAATTTATTAAAGGCTCTTCTCCATTACCAGAATTGCATGTATGTGGAGCATCTGATTTTTCAAGGGATATCTGGTCTGGCAGGTGGACTCGACATGGCAAGAACGATCACTGTAACATTGATCAAGATGGTCGTTATCGGTGTCTAGACGCTGGTTTCCCTTGCAAGAATCCCTGGTGCAATGGTTCTTTGGGATTACTGGAGAGCAATGGTTGGGTCTACTCTGCTCACTGTGCATTTAAAATCTTTACTGCCGACTCTGCTTGGCAGTGCTTACAGAATCGATGGATTTTCTTCTGGGGTGATTCGAACCATGTTGATTCAATCCGTAACCTGCTCAATTTTGTCCTTGGATTGCCTGAAATCCACTCAGTTCCGCGACGATTTGACACAAATTTCACAAACCCAAAGAATCCTTCCCAGTCAGTAAGAATTACAAGCATTTTCAATGGCCATTGGAATGATACAAAGAACTACGAAGGTCTAAATTCACTTCGGAATGATGGTTTCCGAGATCTCTTGAAGCAATATTTCTCTGAATCAACGGTACCTGACACCATGATTCTGAACTCTGGCCTGCATGATGGGATCCATTGGAGGAGCATAAGAGCATTTTCAGAAGGGGCAGAGTATGCGGCAAAGTTTTGGGAGGAGACTTTAGCTCCAATTCGCCAGAAGGGGAGGATGCCAAGGCTCTTCTACCGGACGACCATTGCAACAGGCGGGTATGCGAGGGCCCTGGCATTCAATCCAAGCAAGATGGAGGCATTCAATCTGGTGTTGTTGGAGAAGCTGAGAGACAGGGGATTGGTGACTGGGGTAATCGACAATTTCGACATGACATTCCCCTGGCATTACGACAATAGATGCAATGATGGGGTGCACTACGGGCGGGCACCGGCCAAGGCGAGGTGGAGGGATGGAGAGATTGGGCATCAGTATTTTGTTGATTTGATGCTGGGGCATGTGCTACTGAATGCAATCTGCGCAGAAGAGTGAAGGGGTAACACAATACAGTGCTGATTTGAATTTTTAAAAGTAGTCATTGGTCTTGGCGGGAGACTGGGGGATAGTTTCAGTCTTGAGGGTCGTTGAGTGTGGGGAAACAAAAGGTGCAGAAAACAAGAAAACATATGGAGATAAATGTCAAGTGTACATTTTCTCCATCTTTTCTCCTCATTGAGATGACTCTTTATCATTCAATTCATTTGTTATTTCTTTACTGGAGCTGCTGTATTTTCTTGGGTGATAAGTAGGAAATATACAGATTGTATGTAGAGCTATGACTTTAATCAATAGAAAGAGTTAAGAATTCAAGTGATTGTAACCTCTTTAGGCTTTGGTGTTTGGTGGTTATATCTTTCTAGGAAATTGCTTATCTGCAACTGGATGGGTATCCAATGAATGGCATTGGTTTCACAAAATTCATCTTTATATATATATATATGTGTGTGTGTGTGTGTTTAGCATAGGATGAAAGAAAGCATTGTTCATCTTTTTTATATTTGTAATGAACACTTCATTTCTCCCACATGCAATAGTAAGACCTTTACCCATCCGGCCACAAGACAATTGTCAAATAAATGATTTATTCTCTATTTAATCAACATAAACTTGGGACCTCCAAACAACCTCCTTCTTGACATTTCTCTTTTGTTTACTTACAGGTGTAACACAATCTCCATTCCTCACAAATGCTTACCATCTTTTAAATTGGCAATTGTCCTAAGTTCACACTGATTTAGGTGTAACACAACAAATTTTCACAATATGCAGTCACTAGACGTGGAGAAGCTAAAGTCATTGTCTAGGATCATTTGATCAGACTGATGTTAAAATCACCCCTCATGCAACGCTAACCTATCCATCTTAAAAGACATTCCAGTCTGCAACTAAATGGGAGTCTAATTAATGCCATTGCTGCTTAATTAAATGTTCAAAGAATTTCATTGAAAGTGCAGGACCCGCTGAACCAGCAGGGACCACTTCTTCCATTGCAGGGTAATGGGTCTCACCATTCCTAAGGGCCTGTTAGTTTGCATAGAATACATAAAAATTGGATACACAAGAGTCCATGCCCCAAGTGTTTAAAAATGAAAGTGAAAGATGATTATGGAAAAATGAGCATCAAATTATCATTCTTTTCGTGAAAATTGAATCAATGGAAGCTGGGAAATGAATACTAGGAAAGTCAAGATCCCATCTATAATGCTACCTTATGTCCTTCATCCCACACCTCTTTTATACAATCTTAAAGGTGGAGTTCATTTAACATGAATTCCTGTGTATGACTTCCTATGTAGTGTGACAAAGACTTGTAAAGATGAAGTTCACAGCTCTTTATTTTTCGTTTCTATCATAATCACTGGGGCATACAAAGTAGATATACAATATACAACTGTTTCTATTCCAAAGAGAGCTATTAATTATTATTATTATAATAGTCCATGTTCCCTAGAAGAGGAAAAAGGAATTTCGCAAAATCGCTTATCTGCTGCGCAAGATAATTGCGCCCTTATGAAACTTTTGTGTAACAAAAGGATTTTGCGATAGAAAGAAAAATTATTATGGTTTTCACATAAACTACTCTTCTGTGATTTGGTATTACAAGTTTTACATGCGGAAAAAAAAAAAAAGAATTGATTTTTGTCAATAGAGGATAGAGAGAAAGTTGTTTTGATTTTCCATTTAGCCCATGCTAATGATGCGGCCCTTTCTCGTGTGGAAATGAAAAGGAATATATTTTTTTTAATAGAAAGGAATTTGATATCCTATGAGAGTAGGAATACAAGATCATCTATCCCTCTCTCCCACAGCGACAAAAAGGTGTTGCATCAAACATTGGAAGAGGAATCGGTGTAGAAAATCTTCCACTCTTCTTTTCCACTTCTATGGGAATAGGGCTACACAAGCATGGCCTTGGGGCATGCTTAAGGAAACTTTAGCTTTCCTTTCTTTTCTTCGACGGCCGATTCTCATTAATTGACTAGCTAAGTTAACATCAGTGCCCTTTGTTTGATAAATGAGACTTTCTAAAGAAAACCCATGTTGGGAAAACTCCAACTCCTCATCCTTGTGTTTGATAGTAAGTGTTTTGTGCGTGCGTATGGAAGCACAAAACCTACTATGACCAAAATACCCCTGATCCTAAACACGGTCATTGGCTAACCAGTGAATTTATGTTACTTTACCTTTCTACTTCACATTTTTTTTTAACCTCTATGAACCTTTTCTTAGCTCACTTGGCCATCATTCTTTATCCTATTGCTCGACATCCGCATAACCACTTAAAAACCAGTGATTTTCCAATGCATGCTACACTGAAGAGCATCGGCCCTAGAGGACCCACATTCCGAGCTTGTTTAAATTTATTAAGTGAGCTCCACTCAAGAGCTTCTTTAAATGCTCTTTAAATATATGGTTGAATGTGGGATGAGACATTGCGCAAAGATGGAGAAAAATAATACCATTAAGATTCAGAAAATCTGGATAATGCCATAAGATTATATCTTTTAGGAATAGAAAAAGATCAATAATGCCCTTATTAAGAAAAGAATACCCTTGTTGTTCTTAAAGTTATCAAAAAATGAGAAAGTTAAGGAAGGGCGAAAAAGGCATAAAATAAAAATGTCTAAATTCACTCCTATATTTTCCCTTATTCTTAAACATGGAAAGATAACTGAGTGGGGGCAATTGCCCACACTCGACTCCCTTTCCCTTTGGTCCTTGCTTGATTAATGGCCCACAAAAGCTTTCACCATTCAAACGAGTGCACAATTAATGCAACGGTCCAGTTCATTCAGATGAGAGCCAAACTTCAAATCGATGTCCATCAGGGGAGGTCCCTGTTTTATGGTCCACTCAAATCATAAGGTGGGTCCATTAGGTTCGGTATGCTTTGTGGAGTTTTTCCCTCTAAATCTAATTATGTGCATCTCTTCGATCAAGGTGATATTATATCCTTTTTACTTGGGATGCAAAATCATCCGACAATAGAAGATTATGCAAAGTACGCACATGGGATTTGGTGAAGACACATAAAACATGGATTTGCACCCCACGTATCCTGTTCGAAACTTACCATAAATTTGCCTGGTGAGCATATGTGTGGGTTTAGCATGCACCACTCTTGTTGGGTCAAATACCTCAGAAATACCCATGGTTTAAAAAATCGGCTGATATGGAATTAATAATTTGATAATTATCAGTATTGGTATCATATTGTCAAAATATCTCTAAATTATTGATCTCACCCGATATATCGTTCGATAATCTCAATTTATCGGCTAACAATCCTAAAACCCTTTTTCCCATGTTTTTCTAATTTTCTTCCCCATTTCAACCAATTTCCTCCAAATGCGCCTCTTCCTTCTCAACACTTTCAACACCTCTCAACCTATCAAAAACACATATTTCTTGTGAATTTAGTCAGGAAAAATCACATACAATTCTACCAAAAGTTAGTATTTTATTTTTTAGATTTGTTGAGAAATAGCTTAGAAATGATGATTTCATGCCATTTTTTCGTCGTGATATGTTTCATTCTATTAGATTTACACATTTTGATACTGGTTTTATATATTGTTTTGGGGGGGGGGGGGGGGGGGGGGGGGGGTGTTTTAGAAATGGGTTACTTTTTTATGATTATATTTTATTTTAAAATTCATGATATTCAAATTTAGTTTGGTATATATATATCTAAATCTATTTAATTATAAATAAAATTTATATAATTTCAAATAAGTTATGTTATGACCTAGGTGGACCGATAATTTGATTTATAGTTGTTATTAATGGAAAAAAAATTATTTTACAATATTTTATGTTATCTTGAAATTCTTGGATATTTTCTTAGATTCTTTTGGACAAAGAAAAATCCACACCACGAGGTATTTAGGGCCGACTGATATCGCGATTATGAACGGGGGAGATACCTGGTCCTCCAAAAAATAAGAAAGGAGAAAGATGGTGCAAAGTGGGCCCACAACAGAGATCTCCATATTTCACCAGAAAAAATGGAAAAAAAAAAAAAAAATCATTGCTCCAATGCTCCTACATTGTCAAGGAAGTAGGAAGTATGATGCGTTTAACCCTCCTCTCCTACGGTCTTTAGAATAAAACCCCTTCGAACACTCATCTGCTATTTCTACCATTAAAAAAAAGAAAAAAGAAAAATCTCTTCTATGTAATTGCAATTATTGATATGAAGTTGGGATGGATTGAAGAAGAAGTGCAGCGTTCTTCATCATCAACATCATCTTCCCTCATGAGTTCTTCTTCTTCTTCGTCTTCTTCTTCGTGGCTCTCTGGCATTGTTCGTGGTCGCTCTTTCAATCCCAAGCCCAACAGTGCCGCGGATCAGATCGCTGCCAACAGACCCAGGTCCGGATCTCTCAAGAACCATCTCCATGGCTCGCTCTTCAAGTACGGTTCCAAACCCGCCCAGGTATCTTTCCCTCCCTTTCTATCTGTCTCGTTCTCTCTCTTTTTGGAGCTTGGAGTGAGAATGCTTAAGCTTGAGATGTGTTTGATTTGTGGCGCGTGTGGAGTGGGGACGAATAAGAGGTGTTTTCTGGCCAAGTTCACAAGAGGAGCCGCTGATGGTCGCGATTTGGGGCATAGTTGCATCGATTGGTAATCCCAATTCCCCAATTATCGATTTGGGGTCAGTACCCAAATGACCCACTTCTTGGTTTTGATAGTCGAATTTTCCGGGCGGAAACTTCTCAATCCTAAAAGTTAGTATGTTGGGTACCCAAATGCCTCATTTCTCGGTTTTGGGTTTGTTTGCTTAGTTGGGATTGCCTATAATTAATAGTTGAGGGGGTTTGATTGAAGGCGAGAGTGTTCTCTTTGCTTGTTATTGAATATAACACATTTAACCTACCCTAATTGATGGATAAGGCTAAGATGATGATGTGTTAAAGAGGTGAGAAGTGAAGAGTCTAAGATGGAGAAAACTACTTTCCTATGATTTGATTTAATAGAGTGATGGGTGGGATGGGTGGGTAATCATTTCTAACCGAAGGAGAGATTGTTTGATGGGATGGGTGGGTAATCATTTCTAACCAAAGGAGAGATTGTTTGATGGCACCTTGTTGATCTTTTCCTTTAATCATTCACTTGTCAGCCCCTTTGATAGACAGGTATTGCTTAATGAATAATAGGAACTTAATACCAAAATCTTATGCATATCTAGATCTTATACACGAGGAAAAAAACGCGGGGAAAGGATGATGGATAAAGAGGTTTTAAATTCTTGTTGTTTGCAGTTTATAGGTGAGTTTGCTAGTTTTAGCATTTTGTTTTATGTTTTTTTGTCATTCCTCTTGTTGCTGATGTTCTTCCTCTGATTGAGGAGTTTTAGAACTCTTTTAGATTGTTTTTCATTGATAACAGAAGGCCATAATGGTGATGATTGATGATGATATTTTGTTAAGTATGGAAACTCATGTATCATATGGTAAGAATTTGGAATTTGGAGGCAAAATGGTTGAGAAAACTGAAGGAGACTTTCTTTGTGAAGGAAAAAACATTATTTAAATGGTAGTGGATTGGAAGGGGTTTTTCGGCTTTGGATTTAAACGCATAAAGTAGAAGAACTGGGCATTACTAACAAAATGGCGGTCATGTTTTGGTATTGAAATGAAGTCACCAATGGAAAAGAGTAATGAAGGACAAGTTAATGAGTGTTTTTTACTGGATAGTTTTTGGTTAGAAAAAAGGGGTCCAATTACGGAGACAGATAAGTTAAGTTGAGTTGGAAGTGTTAAGGCCAACGTGCAATCAAAATTGTCATATGGACTTATGGAGATAGATAACTCAGGTAGGAAATGTTAAGGCCAAAGGATGACCAAAGTTCTCTTAGTCAAACTCAAAGTGGGAAAGGGGGATGGAATTTTATATTGCGAGGAAAAAAGTGCCCTGACAGCAAACTTACCATTACTTTATTCTGTAAGGCTCCAATAAAAAGGCTTTGGTTAATGAATTCTATGACGTTGTCAATGAGAACGTGGGTTGGGACATTAAGTTGATGAGGTACCTATTTAAAAATTTAGAATCCCGGAAAAAAAAGGAGAGATCCCAATAGTAGAAGTTACCAAGTGAAACAAGGTGTATGGTGTTTTTCAAGAGATGGAAGAACATAGAAATGATTCTCAGATGAGAGTTAATCTTCTGAGATCACCTTTCATGCACTCATGAGATCCAAGTTTTGCACTTTCACGAGAAAAAGTATGACAATATGGGTAATATGGCCAATCTTTGACAATATGGGTAATGTGGTCACTCCAAGGATTAAAGATTTCTATATTAGGCAGTTATAGTAAACAGAACATTGATTCTTGACAACCTAAAAAGGTTGATGAAATCAGGTTCTGAACTTGCCAATCATATCCAAGAAGCAGCTGGGGCCCTGGATCATTGTTTTCTTCACTATGAGCCGGCCTCCAAACTTTCTAGATTTTTTAAAAATTATTTGGTATCTTTGGTCCAAAATGTTTTGGCAGCAGAAATTTTTGATAGGTGTCAAGATGACCTTTGGGAGTTCCAAGACAAACTCTTGCAGTTTCTTATGATTTATGAAAGTAATGGAACCGGAGGATTAAGAAGTACAGACATGGACTGTGCAAGTCTTGTGCACCACAATACCACATTGCCAATGGGCAAACAGACCGTGCAGATCCCCTTGATCAGCCACTCGGTTGCAAATTCCATTGATTAACCATTCAGTTGCACTTGCACCCCATGTCCATGCCATTGGGTTCCTCACTGCCCTGCATGTGTGCACCTGAGCCCTTGACAATCAGCTTCTAAAGTTCAAAGCTATAAGTTTTATGTGGTGTTCTTCAGAGCGGCTAGGGGCTAGCTAGGCCCAGCAGGTATTGGGGGTGTTCTTTGGAACTCCAGTGGTGAGGTTTTGCTTATGTTCTCTTAGAATGTGGGAATTGAGGAATCCAATGGGTGCAAGGTGTTGGCGATTTTGAAGGCTCTACTGTTGTTTAAGAGCCACTTCCATGCTAGATTGATTGCAAAAAGCGACTCAGCAAATGCTGTGATGTGGGCCTTTCTTATTGGTCCAAGGCGTTGGAGATTCCAGTTTTTCTTTAATGAGATCAAAGAGTTGTCCTCCCTTTCAGATGTCTTTTCGTCATGTGATTAGGACGGCCAATTCCTTGGCGGATGTTCTGGCTAAACAAGGGTTTGATAGTGTTTCTCCTCGGGTGGCCCATATTATGTAATGGTGTTTTTAGGGTATAGTGCTTTTATACCTTTTTTTTGTTGCTCTTTTAGTTTCCTTCTATCTTAATAAGTTCGTTTTTGTTACCGATAGAAATAAAAAAGTTTACGTGGGAGATAGAAGTTATTGGCAATTGGATTTGAATGCATTGGTTATGGTTCGAATGAGGCCAATTACTTATTGTCATTCATAAGCCTTCTTTTGTTTTATTAAGGCGTTGTTTGGAAACTCTAATCTAATTAATTAAGTTCTAAAATAAAATCTCTAACTTTTAAGTTTAATTTACAATAACTTTATCTCTCAAAAAATGTAAGTGGGTTTTGAAGGAATAGGTCTTATCATATGGCTTTTCTTTGTCACCCAAGATCTCAGCTAACCCCAAATAGATGGAATAAGGCTTCAATGATGATGATGATATGATTTCATGTTTTCCTGCTATATATATCCCTTTTTTCATCTTCTTTTCTTAATGTTGATTCCCCTATGTCAAATTTTAGTGGATCTGTTTGTGCAGGTTGTGTTCAAAACTGGCGACTTCAAACAACAAGTAATTTTTGTTGGGGGACTCACAGATGGATTATTAGCAACGGAGTATGTTGATATTGTTCTATATGGTTGTGTTCATTATGTTATCAATATATTTGGGTTTCAGGTATTTGGGGTCTTTCACTGTGGAAGATGCTTACTTTGCAACCTTGAGGGTTGTGGGTTCAAGCCATACTTACAAATAAAAATTATATATGTATATGTGGGCTATATTATGAGCAGTGATAATTATTTATTTGTATCTTTTAGAACGGTGATAATTTGACTCGATCTAGCTCAAACAAAGAGCATGGTTTGCATCTTCTTATCACCAAATGAAACAAAGAACCAAGTAGGAGAAATAAGGGAAGAACTCACATGTAAATGAGTGATCAGAGTTGTTTCACAAACAAAATCTTAATAAACAAGAAATTTCTACAGAACCCAAGTTTAGAGAAGGCAGAAAATACGTTGAAGCTGCCGATGAGGCATCCAATCCTTGTTATTGCTTGTATGTACTTTAGAACAAAAGTGAAGCTTTAAAGTCTAAACCATTGGATGAGACTTTAGATGTTTTAAGGTAAAATGTCTAGAAACCCCTACTGCTTAAAGTGAGTTTTAGAGCAACATGAAGCCGTCACAAACATCAAAAGTTTTTACCATTCAAATATATATATATATATATATACATACACAGGGAGATGCTCCTATGAGAGATATCTCACACCTTAAATGAGAGATAGGGGTGGGGGGCTTCACATCCATATCCAATGCCAACAACTAAATGTGAGGGCCCCCACCCCTATCTCTCATATAAGGTGAGAGATATCTCTCATAGGAGCATCTCCCTATATATATATATATATATATAGGGAAATATTCATGTGCATCCATCCCTCACCATATATATATGTCAGTATATATGTATATGTTGGATATATTGTGAAAATATTCTCTTAATAACGTCTCATTCATCTGTAACATAAAAATATTGCAAAAATTGAGCAACCAGCCGCCACAAGGCTTTGGTTGTACTTCCCTTTCATGGGATATGTGACCACACCATATCTGTGGAACCCACACATGGACAATGGGGTATTTAGGTATACAATGAGTGTGCCTTCCCTCTTGCTCATCTCTCACTTTTTTGGCTTGTTTGGACCTGTCTAGTTTGTCAAAATAGTTTTCATATCTTCAAATTCTCCATCATCATTATCAAAGCCTTGTCCCAAGTATGGTGGGTCGGCTACATGAATGAATTATGTTTCTCCATCCCGATCTATTTTGAGCCAAATCGTCAGATAAGTTACACTTCTTCATATCTATTTTTACAACCTCCATCCACATCCTCTTTTCCCTATCCCTTCCCCTTGGTGGGCCATCAACCTTGATAGCCAAACTTTTCCTTACCGGCGCCGCTGCCGGCCAACATTAGACATGCCCAAACCATCTCAAAGAGGTTTCCTTAATTTTATCCCCGATTGTTGCTACCCCTAAATGCTCTCGAAAGCGCTCATTTCTAATTTTATACTTCCTAGTTTTATCACACTTCCACCTCAATATTCTCATCTTTGCTATATCCATTTTGTGCATATGTTGCTTCTTGATTGGCCAGCAATCTGCTCCATATGTCATAGCTGGTCTAATTGTTGTCCTATAAAATTCTCCCTTCAGTCTTGTTGGCATTTGTCGGTCACAAAGTACTCCAGAAGCAAATCTCCACTTCAACCTCCCGCTTTTATCCTATGTTCGACATCTTCATCAATCTCCCCACCCTTATATCTTCAAATGCTTATGCTTCGATATATGTTAGTATACATTAAAATATGGATTGATTTGTAATTTGTAAACTCAAATTTTTTAAAGGCCTTGTCAAAATTGGTGAATAATTTGATTTCTATCCTCTTAACTGGAATATTTCACTATTTTGTAGGTATCTGGTGCCTCTATCAATTGCACTGGAAAATGAGAAATGGTCTTTGGTGCAACCTTTGTTTACTTCTTCCTATATTGGATATGGCACCTCCAGCTTGAAGCAAGTACTATTTTACTCCCACTCAATTGCTTTTTGGAAGATCATGTCAAAAGGCAAAAGCTATTGATGTTTAGACATGGAAATTCCTTTGTCTGTCTTGTGAATAAAGAAGTTTTTTAGTATTATTAATTTTAATTGAACTTCTTTATTCTACTTATGCTATAGGCTTATTATTTATTTTAAAGATGGAAATGATGGACTTAATTAAAGCATTTGTTGGTGTGAGAATCTAAAATGATTTTATTTGAATTTCTAATATTTCTGCTCTGGTTCATTGATACGTGGTTTGATGTGACATTTTTTTAGTAATTAATTGTGTTCATTTCATCCTTATTTAATGATACCCTGTAGAACACATTATTTTGTTTGTCCATTGATATCTTGCAATTAAAACTCTCTTTCTCACTCTTGCTCTCATATGTAGATTGCAATTAGAATTATTATGTTTATCTTCAATTTTTAGTTTAAAATTTATTTTTAAATTTAAATTCATAATAATTTTAAAATGATGTTTAATTTGAGACTTGCTCATCCTTATTTGAGAACGAACTCTCTGCCTTTTCTTTGGAGTCTTCGGGTTTGATTTTGCTTGTGATAGGATAACAGTATCCTACTCAAATAGGGTTCTTGAACCTTTTTTTTTTTAAATGATAGGGTTCTTGAACCTTGAATCACCTCTTTGCATATTGGAACAAATAATCATCCATTTGACAGTAGTAGTAAGACCATTAATAAATAAAAACATATCTGAGCCATTTTGGTTACATCTCTGCTGTGTGCAAATGTTATTGCTGAGCAGTATTTGATCTGCTGTAGCATCATTGGGTTCATTTATTTTCTTTATGCGGTACTTTTTTCACTAATTTCTTGTTATTCTTACACTGCATAAGGACTCCATGGAGCTTGATCAGCTAATAGGCTATTTGATTAATAAAGAAAACTCTGAGGGTGTGGTTCTGCTTGGTCACAGTACTGGTTGCCAGGCGAGTAATTCAGTTGTTAGCAAACCGTTATGAGAATTCCAAGTTTCCAGCTTGTGGGCACTTATCAGATTCACTTCTAGAAAAACTAACCAACACGTACAATTTCAGGTTATTGTGCACTACATGCGTACAAATGCGGCATGCTCAAGAGCTGTTCGTGCTGCCATTTTGCAGGTCCTTTCTTCCTGATAATGTTTCTCTTGGTACTTATACATTCAGAGTCTTGTATACGACGAGTGCTTCTATTATATTACATTTGCTTGGCTTAAGCAAATGCCAGTTTTCAATTTTTTACATCTAAATTATTGATAGAGGCCTGCTTGGTGTGCATGAGTTGTACTAGAGGCGATCCTTGTGTGGTCAAACATGCCAGCATGGTACACGTCGTGCATCAAGCAGTGCAAATTGCCTACTTTGTACTATAGATGAACTGGTCAGAAATGAAGTTTAGTCTACTAATAAGAAATGGATGGTTGGAGAAAAAGTCCTAAATGGTTTTTATGTAAATGTTGCAACCCACATGATGAGAAACCTGCCTGATTACTAGTTTGGGAAATCTCTATGTTTCCATCTTTACATTGCAAAACTGCTTTATATGTAGGCATGTAGCATGCATAGTTGGTGTGCAAATTATATATGTATTCAATTGTCCATATTCTCTTGCACCTAGTGTACGATGAAGTGAATTTGTGAAAACTGTTAAAGATGGTTTATTCTGAAACAGCACACAAGGTGTTAGTTAATGATAATGAAAGGCTTATATTGCCTGTGTATTTGTTAACTTGGTAGGATGTACTTCTAAATAGAGCACAAGCTAGAATGTGGCCTTATAAGATCTTCTCTCTCTATAAAAGGTTCTGCTTTCAGCATTTGGTGGCATATAAGTTGCGGGGATTTCACATGAATTCTTAAGACTGAAGGATTAAACATGTCATTTTATATGCTATCTGGCTCATGACTAATAAGGATTATTTTGTCTCCATCTAATTAGGTCCATAATAATGGGAGAACACTCTTTTAATGTGACTCACATATTAGTGCCACTTTGGCATATTACTGTAGAGAGTGTTTTGGAAGATCTTGTATGTTCATTAATTAGGGCCCACTTTGGCAATCAATCAAAGAGGCCTTCAAAACCATAAGTAAACCTATGTGTCAAATAATTAACAAGACAAAGCATATCAGTAGGTTCAGTGGATGGCATAATACCATATGCATGATTGACAATATGCACATGCAATGCTGAAGCAAATAGCAATGGGCCAGTTGAATATAAAAATGAAGAATGAGAGAAACCTGGAGGAGTCATTTACAGTTCTTCGTTGATTCTTGTGCCTAAATAAAGAACCATTGTAGATTCTTATAATTGAAGTTGGCATTGTTCATCCTCTTCATTGTTAGAATTTTTTTTTTTGATAACCATTGTTAGAATTAAATAGGGAAAGATTGCAGGGGTTTCTTTCTTAATCACTTGTGTTTACATTGTTCATTTTGAGTTTTTTTTATTTTATTTTATTGCGGATCTTTTTATTCATTGCTTTTATTATTAAGTATGGTAATGGTCGTAATTAAATTTCTGTGTATTTTAATTGTAATTCTCACATAAATGCCAATGAGATCAAAGTCAAACACCTATGATCTATGATGCATAGATACTTCAAAATGGGCAACGTATCGTGTCGTATCGTATCCGATACTTCACTTTTTATGTATAAAATCCGTGTCTATGGCATGTTCTTGCCGTATCCATGCTGTATCCGTGCATCATAGCCTATGATCCTTTTAAAGGAATATATGCCTGCTAAAAGTCATGCTTGTTCTTTGTTATTTTATTTGAGTAGAAAAATCTGTCATTTCTACACATTTCTATGATTTGCTTCCCCCACAGCTGCTTGTACCTTCCTTAAATACTCTGAATTAAGTGATATAATCCAGGCTCCAGTTAGTGACCGTGAATACAGAGCAACACTTCCTGAAACAGCAGAAATGATAGACTTGGCAGCAACCATGATAAGTGAAGGCCGTGCAATGGATTTACTGCCCAGGGAAGCAAATCCAGATGCCCCAATAACTGCCTATAGGTGCGCAAAGCATGGCAATTTTTCTTGATTAGCTGCAAATTATTACACGTTACTCTAGAACCATCTTCTTCACAAAATTTATCACTCAGTGAGTTGTTGTTTGGAACTTAGGAAATGGTCGAGCACAGTTGGATGGTTCGGCTGCTTTTATAATTTTTTTGTATATTTTTCGTGCAATTAATTTTTTTTCTTTATGAATTATTGGCATGTATATTTTGTCTGAGAATTTCCATGTTTCTTGTAAAATCTGTGTTGAGCGGGACTAACTTCCTTCTTGGTTGACACTTTCAAGTTACATTTTCTTTTTGTTTCTTTTGTGGGACGCTTTTATTCACTGGTTATTAGTGAGTATTGATAGATTTTCCCTACATTCCTTCTCCATCTAAATTTTTCTTAAACTTGAAAGAAGCCATATATTTTTGTTGAATTTGGTTCATGTTCCCTCATGCATGAAATCCAGAGATGTTGATCTGATCAGTTTCATTTTAAGTTCCAGTCAGAGACATGACCACCGCTGTCTTCACAGCAGGTTCCACAAAATTCAGGGGGTCCCACCTTTGGGGATGGTCTGGAGAAGCGCTCTTGCAGAGCGCTGGACACAGGAGAAAAAAATTCCCAGAATACAAGGCATATCTCTGTATGCTTCTGAGTGCTGGATCTCTTCTTAGTTCTTATCCTAACTGAATATTTTGGCATTATCTTAAGTGTTGGGTTTTCCATATGGGTTCTTTGAATATAATGCATTGAAAGTCTGAAAGTGCACAACTAATTACTATCAATAGTTCTATGAACCCCAGGCAAGTGGTGATCACCGAAGGTGCTTTTTTTTATCTCAAATGCCAGTTGACATGCTAAGCCTGACCTGCAATATATATGGGTTTGTCACAGGTCAAGAAAAGCTGATTCATAATTAAACGGGTCGG
The DNA here is from genome assembly GCA_012931725.1 of Litsea cubeba. Classification (NCBI taxonomy): domain Eukaryota; kingdom Viridiplantae; phylum Streptophyta; class Magnoliopsida; order Laurales; family Lauraceae; genus Litsea; species Litsea cubeba. Next base: position 100,986,289 of record CM022945.1, read on the forward strand.
GTCACAGTCAACCCACATAACCCGTATCACAAAAAAAAAAAAAAGTACTCATCTTCTCCCATGAATAGCTAGCAGAACCTATCTACACCAATCAAATGCAAATCCTACTCCTCTCCTATCAACAAATAATCAATTATCATATCTCAAGGAAGCACCCATCTTCTCTCATGAACAAAAAAAGCCAATGAGCTCAGGGCAGCTGGAAATAAAAGCATATCTTGCATATAGTTTAAATAAATAAAAAGAGCAAAATAAATCATAGAAAAGCCCTAAAAAATCCCTAAGGACTATTATAGTGCATCTCTGATGATGAGCTGATGATGCTTTTGACTTTGGGAATGGGAGATAAGCATACTGTTGTTGGAGCATCCCACCCATTTGCCATTTTTCTTGGTCGTCGATGCTGATCTCAAAGTGGGCAATGGCTAGGGCATTGTTGGCGCTTTGCAAGATGTGTGACCAGTAGTGATGGTGGTAGTGGTAATGGCGGCCAGAATGGACTCAAATTTCCATTTCCTTTTTCCTAATATATGAGAGAGAGAAGAGGGGTTTTCTTTTTGTCGAGAAATGAGGGTGGTTTTCCAGATAAACAAAGGGCTTTGCTTTAATGTGGGTTTCTAGGCTGTGGATTGGACAGGTTGGGTTGGGTCGACCCACATCAGGTGTGGGTTGAATGTGCCTGTCCCATTTCCAAAACGGGTCGGTTATGAGTTAGACTTCAACTTGCAGAATCTATAGCTGACCCAAGCTTTCACCCGATCCGACCCATTTGCTATCCTATACATGGGGGATGGAAAGATCCATCTTTGATGGGCCTAGCTATCATGTTTGGATTCAATCCCATGCCTCTAATCCCTTGATCCGTGGCCCACAAGTTTAACGACTTATATTAAAGTTTTTTTTTTACCCTCGCTCGAATGGTCCAGTTCATTCAAATGGGTGCAAACCTGTGACGCCCCGGAGTCCCACATCGACTATAGAGAGGAAAGTGATTGGGATCATATGTAGAGCTTACACCCTTACCTTGCATGAGGCCTTTTGATGGGTTGAGGCCCATCAGAAACAAAACCGTGAGGCCAGTGGGCCAAAGCGGACAATATCATGCATGCGTGTAGGGTGGGGCGTTACAAATGGTATCAGAGCCGACTCTCGACTAGTTCGAGTGTGGTCCCCTGCCGTGGTCTGGTGCAAGGGGGCGGGTTTCCATGTGGGCGGGCCAAGAGGGCTGGCAGGCTACAGGGGCTGGCAGGCTACTGCACAGGGACGTGCAGACCTAAGGGGGGTGGAATGTGACGCCCCGGAGTCCCACATCGACTATAAAGAGGAAAGTGATTGGGATTATATGTAGAGCTTACACCCTTACCTTACATGAGGCCTTTTGATGGATTGAAGCCCATCAGAAACAAAATCGTGAGGCCCGTGGGCCAAAGCTAGGGTTGTAAATGGGTACCCGATTCTCCGATTACCGGAAGGTTCCGACCCGTTAGAATCCGGGTCTGGATCCTTATTTTGGTCCCGATAAGGAAATGGTTCCGGTTCCGGATCCTTTTTTTGGAACCGATACCTAAACGGTTCCGGTTCCGGATCCACAGTGGCTCAGACCCGTGGACCCGGGACCCGACCCAATATATACTAACATAAGGTAACTTTATTATGTGAGAACATAACGCTTTTTACTTTTCTACATTAGGGTTTTCTACTTTTCTACATCTCATTGCCGGTTTGGATGTGATTTCTGAGTTTTTGGTTAAAAGTGTCTGTTATTGATAGACAAAATGTCACATTAGTGTTTGTAGGTACGTGATCCAATTGAAATGTGAAAAAAGCATAATTTTTTTAAAGAAAAATACAGGTATTAGTCTAGACCTGGAATCGGAACCAGACCCGCCTCACAAACGGTTCCGGTTCCGGTTCTGGTTCCCATTATTCTTATCGGTTCCGGTTCCGGTTCCCCTTCTTAGAAAACGGTTCCGGTTTCGGTTCCACCCTGGACCCGGACCGGAACCGACCTGTTTACAACCCTAGCCAAAGCAGACAATATCATGCATGCGTGTAGGGTGGGGCGTTACAAAACCCATGGGCTCTGGCGTAATTTAGGGGGTCTCGTGTGTGTAGATGGTTGGGATTGGTGATAGGTGGGGCCCATCATGGTGTCTCTCACCGTAAAACGGTGAGAGTTAACTCTCACGGGAGCATTTCCCTATATATGAGAAATTTCAAACCTTCGGATCCCATGGGTTTGCACCCATCCAAATGGACTGGACCGTTGGATTGAGGGTCAAAATTTTTATTTTATATGAAGCCCGTTAAACTTGTAGGCCACGGATCAGGGGTTTAGAGGCAGCGGATTGGCTTCAAACTGATATTAAAAAAATTCATTGGACGCCTCTGTCATATTGATACAAGTGAAGAAAATTAAGCTGTAGGATTTAGAATTAATGTTGTAAGTTATTTTTTAGCTGACAGAAGGTTAGTGGGATAAGGCTAACATGATGAGGATGAAATTCTCTACATTGTTCTATTGTTTTTGGTTATATTTATTATTTAAATTATTTTCCAGTAGTACTGTTGGATGGAGCTCATTGTTGACACCATGTGGTTGTAGGTTCAAGTCATGTTACCTATCACCAAAAAGAGAAAAAAAACTGAAATTAAGCTAAAGAAAAATAAAATTTCTCTGTTTCCATATATTTCCTATATCATGTTCCTTTCCTCTTTCTTTTTTTAATCACTAACAAGGTATCTTCTTTCATAATTTTCACCTATTGTCCTATTCTATTCTAAATTATGGCTTATGGATGCCATATGACACCATTAGAAATTTAGAATTTTGTTTGGGATGGCATTTTCAAGTGAGGGAAAGTTAATTGAATTTAGAAAAACTTTGTTTGACATTTTAATTTGTGGCTTGAATAATTTTGACGTCATATAATTTTATTTAATTTGTGGATTGAATAATTTAGGGGTCATGCAATTTCGATAGATACTTACACTTGGGAGAGGTGCTTGACCATGTTGCTTAGGATTCTGACAAGTGACAACTACTATCCTCTCTCTCACCAATGGTACTTTTGGAAGTTATGGGATTGCAGTTTCTATCAACAGTACCCAACTCCATCTTGTTGAGTGTTGACTGTTGACGCAACAAGGAGAAGGAGGAACCAACAATTACTCTCCAAGCTGAACCTGTAAAGTGAAGTGAAGTGGAGCATCCATTTAAAAGACATGATAAGATGAGGGTCATATCAAAAGTACAAAAACTCAAAATTCCTCCCTTTTTTTTTAAAAAAAAGAGTAAAAAAGCAACCTTCTCAAGCCACTAAGTGACAAAAAAAACATCTACTTTTTATAATAAAAATAGAAGTAAAAAAGATTCCTTATCGGGCCACTAAAGACGAAAAGGCTATCACATTATGATTAGACCCCCTTATATTTTATTCTCTCTTGATTTGAGGCTTCACTTTACAAGTGAATTACCCAAACAAGCCCTTATTATAAGGCCATGTTTGGGTTTGGCAACCAAATCCTCAAGGTTTCCTCAACGGTTTTCCCCAAGGATTTGGAAAATCCGCATTTGGCAATTGTGAATCGTTGAGGATTTGGGCAACTGGAAATCCTTATTTTTTGAGGATTTTTAGGTCCACCTCCCCCTATAGGTTTGAAAATCATCAATTATGTGGATTTACACATTGATACCAATTTTTCTCAGCTATACATTAGGCACCGATACACACTGCTATTGATATAAAATCCTCAGAGGAATCCTCAAATCTGCGGCAGCGAGGAATCCTCAAATATGTGGATTCCTCACGATTCCTCACCTGTTACCAAACATGCCGTGAGGGAACAAGTGCGTTCATGTATTTAGATTTCACACCATTAGAGATTCAATACAAATAGAGAGAGAACGAGGTTGAGGGATGGGGGGGGGGGGGGGGGGGGGTGGGGTGGACAATATTTCTCATTCAATTGAGTGCCTAAGAAGAGAGAAAACACATTTTGAGGGAGAAAACACATTTTGAGGGATAATATCATATATGATGTGGCCTATCCTACCACCCCTTACTCTTAGATAAATTATCTTGGCAGCCTCTACCTATCCCTTAGTCAAGCAACAACCTAACTACTCCAAGTAAGACCATTATTTATCTAAAGATAACAATAAAACAAAAAACGCACAGTATAAAATGTTTTTTCATTGGTTGTGCAAGGGTCCATGGATTACTACTCACTAATTGGGCTTGAGCTTCCTGCGCTAAACTGTTGGGCCCATTGAGCCTTCGACTGGCCCATGGATTTGGCCCATGATCCAAAAGCATATCTGTGGCAGCCTCTCAGGCTGCATCAGCTGTGTATGATTTTCATTAATGTGAGGTTTATTGTTAACTGAGGATGCGCCACTGTTTATCTTTTTTATTTATTTTGAGCAGTAACAAAGTTTTACTTGAGCACCAAGGTAGTTTACAAGGAAGCAAATTCAGAAGAAACATCAAATGTTAAATAATAGTAGATTGATGAACTCCTCTTGCCAACTCATTGGCGACATCATTTGCCTCTGTGGACATGTTTCTTGTTTTTCTTGTCTGTTGTCATTTATTTTTGGTGAAACATTAGTGTAATACTCTTTGCCACTACTGAATTTCAGTTGAAGATTTGCTTAATGAAAAAGATTCCTATAGATTTTCTCGTAATTGCTCATTTAGTTTTCTTCTTGTTTTTACTTTTACCCTTTTTTTTAAATTGCATTACTAAAATATTGAGAATCTTCAAGGTACCATTCGCTTTGTGCATACATGGGGGATGACGACATGTTCAGTTCAGATCTTAGTGATGATCAGTTGAGATTGAGACTTGGCCATATGTCAAATACACCTTGCCAGGTAATTCTGTTTCTAAATCCTCAAACTTGATGTTACTATTTGAGTTATGGATTGAAGAAACTTATAATGTTAAACTACTTGTTCTTCTAACATGGATACATGGATCAGAATCTTCTTTTTTTTCATTGAGATGCACATTTGACCCACCCACTGGATCACATTCAATTGTCTGTTTTTAACAAAGAGAACTTATCTCTGCCTAAGCATCAGCAAGCAACTGTGCCTTTTTTTTCTTTTTTTTTAATTTTAAGTTTTGCTTTACAAGAGACTCAAATTCATGCACCCACGAACACTACACTATGTACTTAACCACCTGAACAAAGCTGGGGACGTCAACAATTGTAGATTTTGTTCAGGTACTCATTTCTATCTCTGAGAGGTTAACTATTCTTGTGTTCAGTTAATCCATTGATCTATTGGTCCCTTACATGGAGAGAAAGCGAGGGGAACTCTCCAAGTTTCCGAACTATAATTCTTTGTTTTTTGGAACTTTATTTTTACCTACCTGTTGCCATGTTGTTCTTAAACATGTGTTTGTAGGCCACTGATTGTAGGAATAGAGCATTACACTGAGGGGGTCTGTCTTTAGATTAATGGTTGGATTGGGTTCCCTGACGGTTAAATATGGGTTTCTTGATGTTTAGATTTGGGGTTCTTGATGGGGATGACTGAATATGTTATCGTTGATGGGCTCTTGATGGTGATGGCTAGAAGAAATAAGATGTAGTTAAGTACCATACACTAGATTTAGTTAAGCATACCGTCCAGAAGATACTTTGGAGTAACAGTCAATGGATCATTATAAGCTTTTTTTGTCCCCATCTGTAAGACCCACTTTTTCCCCATATGTAAGACCCACTTCAAGATGTAAAGAGTAGTATTCTAGTTTATTAAAAAGGATCCTAATCATTAAAAACAGGTACTTGAATCTAAAGCTCCGATCATAACAATCTGTCATTCAAATGCTTGCATTATCTGAGGTAGAGTACTCTTCTCATGGTATGGTGATGGTGGGACTAGAGCCTCTTTGATGGTCTTTGAAGCATTGAAGTAGAAATTCTTTGCTTAGTTAAACTACTGTTTCCTAATTTATCAGCGTACATGTATGCAATGACCATTCCCATTTGCAAGTAGTTACTCATTGGTGGCCTTTCTCACTCTAAGAGCCCTTTCTGAAGCACTCATCAAATTTGGGACAGTTCTCACTTTGATTCCAGTGAGATTTCAGCACAAACTATAGCAGTGCCATAACACAATGAAACTACATATGCATTTTTAGCAGTTAGAAGAAAACAGTGGCAAAAGAGTTGAGTAAGCTACAATGGTTCATAACCATGAATGTAGTGATAAATTAAGGAGGTTATAATAATTATAATGGTATGTGTGGCTACAATGGTTCATAACTCTTAATATTGTCATTGGGTTGTTGTATTGGGAGAGTGATTTATGTTTAATTTAACAGATGCCTGTGACATGAATGTACAATAGTTTTAATGATTAATTTTTGTATTTTTAAGTAGATAACATGGATGTATATATATCTATAATAGATTTAAATTCGAGAGCATTGCAAAACATGATTAACTTGATTTTGCTTGCGATAACATTATCGACAGAAAATCAAACAAGTTTTGTACAGCCTATTATCAGCAGAACTATCTAATATAATATTGCCAAACAATTTCTGCAAAGCCCAATCTTAGCACAGAACCAAGAATAGTACAAGAATGATGCCAAATGGTCCCAAACAGGGGCGGAACTACACGCCCCCGGGCTTTGAAAAATCCTTTTAACATCACCAAATGGGCCCCTCCCAACCCAAATATATAAAAAAAGTACATAAAAATATATAAAAGAATTATTGGAAAAACCGAATTTGTGCTACACAATCTACGGAGTCCCTTCCCGAGCAATTGCTAAA